>CM026572.1:16135719-17335719 GCA_015143295.1 Tetracentron sinense | reverse complement strand
GATTTGATCTCGAGTAAAATAAGGGTAAGAGGGTTCTAATAGGACCTCGAGTGTGTTGCATGTGAGAAAAGAGGGAGGCCAAAGGGGGAGAGAGATTGGGGTGAAAAAGGGTAGTTCGAATTACAGCCAATTGCATTGAGCTCGGGGAGAGTTCAATCGCACTCAGAGGTCAACCACGTGTTCCTATTAACTCATATTAACTGTGGTTAAGATTCACTAACCCTTAAGCTTTAATAATCTAACCTTGGTTTTTAGAACAAATTATTAAAAATATTAACTATGGTTAGAAAATTTTAACCATTAGGGTTAATATTTTTCTCTTATTTTTTTTATAAAAATCAAAATTAGATTGTTGAACCCTAAGAGTTAATAAATCTTAATCACAATTAGTATGAGTTAATATGAACACGTGTTGCCCTATGAGTACGATTGTACTCAAGTTCAATCACTATTGGCTGTGGTTCAATCTTAAAAGAGAAAAGAGAGTGAGATGGACGTAGGACTTGGGAGAGGGGAAATGATGTGAATGATTTTTTTAATTTATTATTTTATTGGTTAGAGAAATGACACGAAAGATTGATGGGCAGAGAGAATATAAGAATTGAAATGACAAAACTAACCTTCCAAACATGTTAGTATTTCACAAACTTCTATTGACATTTTAGGTATGATAATTGTTCAATATACGTTTTCAACAAAGCCATCGTCCGCTTTATAATAGTAAAGATAATAGAGATTAAAAATATATTCACAGTTAAAAAAAAAACAGACCACTTTTCCTGCTTATTTTCAGGACGCCGAAACGATGGAAAACCCATATTTTATGGGTAAACAGAGTTCCTTCTACAATCCTTTCCATGGGAGTCCCACATTCCTATTGTTATTTGAGAAATACTAGCCCAGGATAGCATAGACTAGGATCCACAGCCCAGGGCTGTGGACCCAATTCATTTCTTTGGATCTGCCTAATTTTTTGGGAGTCCTCGAACCACCAACCGCCTCTCTCGGAGAGAGAAAAAGGAGGAAGACAGCTTGAGAAGGCTGAGAGGGTCTGAAAGAGAAAGGGAGACAGTGACAAAAGAGAGGGTCCGAACTCTGAAGGGGGGAGAGGGGGGCCGGTCGTGGGTTTGGACTTTGGAGAACCTCCAAAATTAGGAAGACTCGTGATTCTCTCTAGTTGTAACCGGGCTCAAGGGAGGCTAGTTTTACCCACCTATCCTTGATTTTTAGAAAAAAATATTAAAAAAGAAATTTAACCCAGCATTAGTGACATAATCGGACTCCTTTGAGTCTGATTACAACTAGAGATGATTATGAGTCAATTGGGAAAATGCATTGGAGTGGGGATCATATTCAATCGCGATCCAATTCTTCCATATTGGAATTGGGATCAGGTTATCCATTGCCTATTATGAATAAGGAAAATGATAAAGCTTTTGAGACCCTCTTAGGGCCGAGACCACCGAGACCGTGCTCTAAGAGCACGAGATTTCAGGTGGAGCCCATTTCTTAGATCATGGTCTCGGCCTTAAGAGAGTCTCAATAGCAAAGTCCTAAGATAAACGTACCTGGGGTTCCCATTTTATAATTGAAGGGCAGGTCTTCATTGGTTGACGCCCCAATTTTAAAGACTTACCTACTGTGATTAGTATTCACTCACCCGTAGGGTTAAGCAATCCAACAATAGTTTTTTTTTCAAAAAACCAAAATCATGGTGTAAGCACCCCATTTTTGCACCCTCTATCCCCCATGACCCCTAGAAGGTTCTCACCTACTTGTGTTTTTCTTGAGTTTGAAGAAGTGAGAAGAAACTAAAGTTTAGAGTTGGGAAAGAATTCTAAGACTAAAAGCTTAGAGTTTTTTACTAACTCTCCTCCTTTATGGACTCTAAACAAAACCCTACCTCTTGAAGCATTGAAGAAGAATTTTTGAAGGAGTAGACACTCATTCTTTCATCATTTTCTCTTATTTTTTTATCTATTTTTTATTTGATTCTCTCTTCTTGATCTCTCATTTCTCAAGCATAGTTGGGCCACTCTACACCAATCTAATGTGTAGAGGGAATCAATATCAAAAGTAAAGAGATGTTCTTTTTTTCTTTTCCTTTTAATGTACATATTTTTTCTTTTTTATGTACCCACAAGTGTGGATATGGGTAGGCCCATAGAGAGTAGAAGCTAAAGCTATACCTCTCTTTTCATTTTGTTTTTTCATTTAGATTCTAGTCATTCTTCTAAAATTATTTGGGAAACTCATCATCACTCCAATTTTCATATTTAGAGTTCAATTACATCATTCATAATGGTTTAAAGAGACTACATTAGAAAGGAGATGATGAGTTTTCATTTTTTCCACTTGTCACTTTTTTTTGCATTTATTTCTTTTTCCTTCATGTTTTATGTTGAATGGATAAATGATGGTTTAAGGACTTAAAGAAGACATTATTTAAAATGGCTCATACCAAAGACAATGGTATTTAATCTATTATCAATACCAATCAAACAAAATAGGTGTTAGCAATAAACCATTTACTATTCATAATGCACATCCATCTTTATCTCCTAAATATAATCTTTTAGCATAACTTTTCCTTAATATTTCTCTTGCATTAAATTTGACTTTAGTTTAGTTTGCCAAAACCCTACCTATATGAAAATCCAAAAAAACATGATAAAAGCTTAAATTACCAAAAACATGATAAAATTTCAAAATAAAAAAAACATTCAAATATAACCAAAATACCAAAAACATTCAAATATAACCAAAATGCTAAAAACATTCAAATATCCCCAAAATCCCAAAAAAATATAAAAAATACAAAAAAACCAAAAAGAGACTTGTAGGACCTCCTTAGCTTTGGTTAGCTCACCTAACCATAGTTAAATCGCCTTTAACCTCGGTTAAACTTAACACTTGTGTACTTGACCTCCCCGGTCAACCAACTCTAGCCCCCGGGCTAACTCATAAGCCACCCTTATGCACACACACACCCCCTAACCTTGGCACAGGCTCATGTGCCAGAACTACGCCCGGTTTGATCTCACTTTGTGAGTACGTAGGTAATCCTATCCGGGTTCGACCCTAGACATCTATTTTTCTATATTTTTAGGATTAGCATTCTCTTAAATACTCTGAACATTTTAATTAATATTGAAATTAAACTTTGACTTAAATTTAAGAAGTAGGTAACCGTTTTAAAACGGGAGTCTTGGGGTGCTTAACACCTTTCCCGGGGCTTAATCGAACCACTTACCCTATCTCTGATAGACCTCTAGACCTCTTACCTTATCCAAACAAACAAATATCTGGGACCTATCCCTACGGATGAATAGGTGGCGACTCTCAGTCAAACCCAATGGGTAAAAATCCATGCTCATAGCTCTGGCGACTCCACTGGGGATAAGGTTCAAGCCGGAACCTAAACTTAAGCCAAATAATCTCAAAATTAATTGAAATACCTAAGTGTTTAATTGAATGCAGATTCTTTATACCTTTTGGGGTGTTTCTTGTACAGTGCATTGCATACATAACATTATAGTATAATAACCCATTTACCCATTAGACAGGCTTATTACGCTTACGGTTGCTGAATGATTATCTTCAGTGACAGGCTTAAAAGTCTTGGAGGTTTGCAGAATTACGCTTGCTAGGTGATTACCATCAGGAAACGATTCTGAACGCTCTCACTTACACTAATCGTCCCAGGTATGTTCTATACCAGAGAGTCGCATATACAGTGTTAAATGATCCACATCCTTTAGGAACACTCTGCATTACACCAGCATGCATACATATAGAATAGGTTAAGGTATAGTTTACAAGCAGCTCACCCTGGAGGGATACTATAAACCCTAACCTGCTTGTATCCTATACCTGTCCCCCAATCATGATTGAATATCAGGTCACTCTGTCCAGATAAACACCCATCCAAGGGCATGTAGTGAGCCATTTGTTGTGCTTGTAACAAAACACATCCAACCCTATCTCCAGATATACAGGTGAGGTTCAAATCATAAGTTGCAATGGGTGAGCCCATTAACTCGCTTCAACCTTGGCCCAATACTGGCTACCAACAACCCAGGTCAGTAGAATGGAGTTCTCTCCGCCTATCCTATCGGGCCACACCTGTCATGTCATACCCTGTTCAAAACAAAAAAGTCAAAAAAAAATCAGAAAATCAAAAATCAAAAATCTTTTCTCCTGCATGTTATACCAAACTTCCAGGCCAGTGGCATTGTCCCTGTGCCAACTAGACTCTGCCTGAGATAGAAATTTGGAGCCTTATATCGTTCCTATCCAAATCATGTTTCCTCCAAAAAATTAAGCCCTCCTTGATCTTTGAAAGAACTTGAGCATTAATGGTCAGAAGCACTCACCTCCATTACTCGACAGGCGATAGTGAGAAAGAATGAAGAATTATCAAAGAGAAGTGCAAAACTTGTATACCCAAACCTGACAAAAACCTGAAAGGGTCTAGGGGCAAAAAAGGGATACAACAAACTTCAATTTTCATGGGCATAGTAAGGAATCATCAATCCTGCTATACGCAAAAATTACATGAACCCAGTCTTGGTGAAAACCTGAAAAGGCCCAGGGGCAAAAAAGTGACAAAAACCAAAACATACAACCCAGTCCTGGTGAAACCTGAAAAGGCTGAGGGGCAAAAGAGGGAAATGTAACTTAATACATGCTTTGCAGATATCCTCCCCCAGCAGACGAAGGTCTACCACAAGGATGATCAAACACAGTATAGTCGCTTACCTAAAGGCAAAAGAACCTAGCTAGGTCTCCCAATGCGAGCAATATCAGACATCTGTTCAAGGTATAAACAGTCAGTCCACTGGTCAACTGTTAGTCTACCACCAAACCACTTGTTAGTCAGTCCATCAGTCTTTTCAATGAGTCTATCACATCCTCTACCCGTCAATCCGTCAGTATATTAGCAAGTTATTTGCTTCAATAGTTAGTCAAAATTCACTCCCCAGTAGAGTTAGTCCAAAGTCGGCTAATCATTCCCGCTATTGCAGCAAGAGCAGTGAAACCATGACGAAGCAAAGTCAGCGGTTTATCCTGGATGTCACAAATACTTGAAGATCAGTACATCCTGGGGGCAAGAACAAACAGTTGAATCACCCAAGCAGGTGGTAATTTAAGTTTAAATGGGATAGATATATTCAGAAAGGCAAAGATGTGTGTAATGGCTCAGGATCATGGCTCTCATCCCTCATATTCAATTAATCTTGCTTCACCAAATCATCTTCATTTCTACCAGCTATCAATTCAAATTTATCTTCATTGAGACAATCGAGTGGTTGTTTGCACTATCTTACATCCTACCCCAGTGAGATAATCGCGTGGTTGTCTGCACTATCTTGCATCCTACCCCAGTGAGACAATCGCATGGTTGTTTGCACTATCTTGCATCCTACCTCAGTGAGACAATCGGGTGGTTGTCTGCACTATCTTGCATTCTACCCCAGTGAGACAATTGGGTGATTGTCTGCACTATCTTGCATCTTACTCCAGTGAGGCAATTGAATGTTTGTCTGCATTATCTTGCATCCTACCCCAGTGATACAATCGGGTGGTTGTCAGCACTATCTTGCATCCTACCCTAATGAGACAATCGAGTGGTTATCTGCACTATCTTGCATCCTATCCCAGTGAGACAATTGAGTGTTTGTCTGTATTATCTTGCATCCTACCCTAGTGAGACAATCGGGTGATTGTTTGCACTATCTTGCATCCTACCCCAGTGAGACAATCGGGTGATTGTCTGTTCTATCCTGCATCCTATCTCTGGTGAAGTAGTCGGGCGGTTGTCTTTAGCCTCATCCTCCTTGTCGAACAATCGGGCGGTTTTCTGTAGCATCTCTTCCCCTTCACTATTAAAGGAGTACTGGAACGGTCATGTGACTGGATTTCAGTTACGGCCTCTTGTGAAGTTCATTTCTGCTCAACTAGCTCACTATTAAAGGAGTATACTGTCACGGTCATGTGACTGGACATCAGTTATGGCCTCTAGTGATGTTAGTCCCGCATCCACCACCTTCATTTTTGTGGCATAGCTTCCTCTTCACTATTAAAGGAGTATACTGGAACGGTCGTGTGGCCAGATTTTAGTTGCGACTTCTTGTGAAGCTCATTTCTGTTTGACTAGCTCACTATTAAAGGAGTATACTGTCACGGTCGTTTGACCGAACGTCAGTTACAGCCTCCAGTGATGATAGTCTTGCACCCATCACTTTTATTTTTGTATTCATCATCTTCTTCCTGCTCTACTAACTCACTATTAAAGGAATATACTGTCACTGTTGTGTGACCGAACGTCAATTGCGGCCTCCAGTGATGTTAGTCGTGCACCCATCACCTTCATTTTTGCTCTATTAGCTCACTAATCAAGGAGTATGCGGACAGGGTTGTGTGACCGGATGTCAGTTATAGCCTCCAGTGACGTTAGGCTTACATCCATCACCTTCATTTTTGCTCTTCTAGCTCACTAATCCAGGAGTATACTGACACGATCATGTGATCGGATATTAGTTACGGCCTCCAGTGACGCTAATCTTACACCAATCATTGCTTGCTTCCGCATCCTGGTGAAATGGTTTTATGATCAACTCTCACCTCATCCCTGTTGGAGCAGATGTGTGTCCACTCCTCTTGTTCATCCTGCTTGCTTTCATCCCTTGCACCCTCGGGCTAGGAGATATCCTTATCAAACCACCCTTCTCGTGCGAAAATGGTAGTGATTTCAGTTTTTGTCGTTCGCTTAATTGCACTATCCGACAAAGAGGAACAACTGTAAGCACCCTATTTTTGCACCCTCTATCCCTTATGACCCCTAAAAGGTTCCCACCCACTTGTGTTTCTCGAGTTTGAAGAAGTGAGAAGAAACTATGGTTTAGAGTTTGGAAAGAATTCTAAGACTAAAAGTTTAGAGTTTTTTACTGACTCTTATCCTTTGTGGACTCTAAACAAAACCCTACCTCTTGGAGCATTGAAGAAAAATTCTTGGAGAAGTAGGCACTTCTTCTTTCATCATATTCTCTTATTTTTTTATCTATTTTTTATTTGGTTCTCTCTTCTTGATTTCTCATTTCTCAAGCATAGCTGAGTTTCTCTACACCAATCTAATGGTGTAGAGGGACCCCATATCAAAAGCAAAGAGATGTTCTTTTCTTTTTTTCCTTTTAATGTACATATTTTTTCTTTTTTATGTACCCACAAGTGTGGATATGGGTAGGCCCATAGAGAGTGGAAGTTAAAGCTATACCTATCTTTTCATTTTGTTTCTTCATTTAGATTTTAGTCATTCTTCTAAATTCTTTGGGAAACTCATCATTACTCCAATTTTCATATTTAGAGCCCCATTACATCATTCATGATGGTGTAAAGGGACATTAGAAATGAGAGGATGAGTTTTCATTTTTTCCACTTGTCACTTTTTTTTCATTTCTTTCTTTTTCTTTCATGTTCTATGTTGAATGGATAAATGATGGTACTTAAAGATGACATTATTCAAAATGCCTCATATCAAAGATAATGGTATTTGATCTATTATCAACACCAATCCAATAAAATAGGTGTTGGCAATAGACCATTTACTATTCATAATGCACATCTCTCTTTATATCCTAAATATAATCTTTTAGCCTAACTTTTCCCTAATATTTCTCTTGGATTAAATTTGACTTTAGTTAAGTTTGCCAAAACCCTACTTATATGAAAATCCAAAAAAACATGATAAAAACTCAAAATACCACAAAATGATAAAATTTCAAAATAAAAAAAAACATTCAAATATAATCAAAATACCAAAAACATTCAAATATAACCAAAATACCAAAAACATTCAAATATCCTCAAAATCCCAAAAAGTATAAAAAATACAAAAAAACCAAAAAGAGACTTGTAGGACCTCCTTAGCCTTTGTTAGCTCATCTAACCATAGTTAAATTACCTTTAACCGTGGTTAGACTTAACACTTGTGTACTTGACCTCCCCGGTCAATCAATCCTAGCCTTCGGGCTAACCCCTAAGCCACCCTTATGCACACACAGACACCCCCTAGTCTTGAAACGGGCCATGTGCCACAATTACGCTCGGTCTGAACTCACTTTGTAAGTACGTAGGTAACCCTATCCGGGTTCGACTCTAGACATCTAGCTCTCTAGATTTCTTGGATTAGCATTCTCTTAAATACTCTGAACATTTTAATTAATATTGAGATTAAACTTTGACTTAAATTTAAGAAGTAGGTAACCGTTTTAAAACGGGGGTCGTAGGGTGCCTAACACCTTCCCCGGGGCTTAATCAAACGACATACCCTATCTTTGATAGACCTCTAGACCTTTTGCCCTATCCAAACAAACAAATACCCGGGACCTATCCCTAAGAATGAATAGGTGGCGACTCTCAGTGAAACTCAGTGGGTAAAAATCCATGCTCACACTTGGTTTTAATTTAGTTAAGCATAAGTAGAGTTAAATGGGTGTTAAAAGGGGCACGAGGACACGGGGGTAAGATATGAAACGGACCCATTGATCTGCTGAGCACTCCTCTATGAATAACTGCAAACCGATTCGTGATACGGTTTGTGAAAATTAGCGAATCTCATAATTGTATCCAATAGCTTCGGATTAGCGAATTTTCTCTTTGAGTTCGAGGAATTCTTCTTTTGGATTCGAAACAGTTCATATTTTAATAGTTTTTTTTATAAAAATATGTATTTATAATATATTTTTTTACATAATTAATTGCTTAATTAAATAAGCAAATCTCAAGTATGATGATGATAAATAATTACATGTCCATATTTTATTTAAATGTATTAAGATAAGTAAATGATAAATGTTTATATATATATATATATATATATATATGCAAACCAAACAAAAGAACATATTGCAAAAATATTGTCAGATTTTGGCACCTTCGCCGTATTCATTAAGGGTGTGTTTGGTTGAGGGTAAGTGGTTAAGAGGAAGAAAGTAAAGTAAAAGAAAATTGTAATTTTTTTAGGGTGTTTAGTTTGATAGAAAAGTGTTTAGTTTGATAGCAAATCTCCAGTGACGTTAGGCTTACATCCATCACCTTCATTTTTGCTCGTCTAGCTCACTAATGCAGGAGTATACTGATACGATCATGTGACCGGATGTTAGTTACGGCCTCCAGTGACGCTAATCTTACACCAATCATTGCTTGCTTTCGCATCCCGGTGAAATGGTTCTACGATCAATCGTCACCTCATCCTTGTTGGAGCGGATGTGTGTCCACTCCTCTTGTTCATCGTACTTGCTTTCATCCCCTGGACCCTCGGGCAAGGAGATATCCTTATTAAACTCATCCTTCTGGTGCAAAAATGGTAGTGATTTTAGTCTTTGTCGTTCGCTTGCCCACACCCTTTAACAAAGATGGGTAACTATAAGCACCATATTTTTGCACCCTTTATCCCTCATGACCCCTAGAAGGTTCCCACCCACTTGTGTTTCTCTTGAGTTTGAAAAAGTGAGAAGAAACTAAGGTTTAGAGTTTGGAAAGAATTCTAAGACGTGATTTTAGTCTTTGTCGTTCGCTTGCCCACACCCTCTAACAAAGATGGGTAACTATAAGCACCATATTTTTGCACCCTTTATCCCTCATGACTCCTAAAAGGTTCCCACCCACTTGTGTTTCTCTTGAGTTTGAAAAAGTGAGAAGAAACTAAGGTTTAGAGTTTGGAAAGAATTCTAAGACTAAAAGCTTAGAGTTTTTTTACTGACTCTTATCCTTTGTGGACTCTAAACAAAACACTACCTCTTGGAGCATTGAAGAAGAATTCTTAGAGTAGACACTCATTCTTTCATCATCTTCTCTTATTTTTTTATCTCTTTTTTATTTGGTTATTTCTTCTTGATATCTCATTTCTCAAGCATAGTTGGGCCTCTCTACACCAATCTAATGGTATAGAGGGACCCCATATCAAAAGCAAAGAGATGTTCTTTTTTCTTTTCCTTTTCATGTACATATTTTTTTCTTTTTTATGTACACACAAGTGTGGATATGGGTAGGCCTATAGAGAGTGGAAGCTAAAGCTATACCTCTCTTTTCATTTTGTTTCTTCATTTAGATTCTAGTCCTTCTTTTAGAATTCTTTGGAAAACTCATCATCATTCCAATTTTCATATTTAGAGCTTCATTACATCATTCATAATGGTGTAAAGGGACTACATTAGAGAGGAGATGATGAGTTTTCATCTTTTCACTTCTCACTATTTTTTCATTTTTTTCTTTTTCCTTCATGTTCTTTGTTGAATGGATAAATGATGGTTTAAGGACTTAAAGAGGATATTATTCAAAATGCCTCTACCAAAGACAATAATATTTGATCTATTATCAACACCAATCTAACAAAATAGGTGTTGGCAATAGACCATTTACTATTCATAATGCACATCCCTCTTTATGTCCTAAATATAATCTTTTAGCCTAACTTTTCCTTAATATTTCTTTTGGATTAAATTTGATTTTAGTTAAGTTTTCCAAAACCCTACCTATATGAAAATCCAAAAAAACATGATAAAAGCTCAAAATACCAAAAAGATGATAAAATCTCAAAATAAAAAAAATTCAAATATAACCAAAATACCAAAAATAACCAAAATACCAAAAACATTCAAATATCTCCAAAATCCCAAAAAAATATAAAAAATACAAAAAAACCAAAAAGAGACTTGTAGGACCTCCTTAGCTTTGGTTAGCTCACCTAACTATAGTTAAATCCCCTTTAACCGCGGTTAGACTTAACACTTTGCACTTGACCTCCCCGGTCAATCAACCCTAGCCCCCGGGCTAACCTCTAAGCCACCCTTATGCACACACACAGCCCCTAGCCTTAGCACGGGCCCATGTGCCAGAACTACGCTCGGTCTAATCTCACCTTGTGAGTACGTAGGTAACCCTATCCGGGTTCGACCCTAGATATCTAGCTTTCTATATTTCTTGGATTATCACTCTCTTAAATACTCTGGACATTTTAATTAATATTGAGATTAAACTTTGGCTTAAATTTAAGAAGTAGGTAACCGTTTTAAAACGGGGGTCCTGGGGTGCCTAACACTTTCCCCGGGGCTTAATCGAACCACTTACCCTATCTCTATAGACCTCTTGTCATATTCAAACAAACAAATACCCAGGACCTATCCCTAAGAATGAATAGGTGGTGACTTTCATTCAAACCCAATGGGTAAAAATCCATGTTCACACTTGGTTTTAATTTAGTTAAGCTTAAGTAGAGTTAAATGGGTGTTAAAAGGGGCACGAGGACACGGGGGTACGATATGAAACGGACCCATTGATCTGCTGAGCATTCCTCTATGAATAATCGCAAACCGATTTGTGATACGGTTTGTGAAAATTAGCAAATCTCCGCGAATTTTCTCTTTGAGTTCGAGGATTTCTTCTTTTGGATTCGAAAACAGTTCATATTTTAATAGTTTTTTTTAAAAAATAAGTATTTATAATATATTTTTTTACATAATTAATTGCTTAACTAAATAAGCAAATCTCAAGTATGATGATGATAAATAATTACATGTCCATATGCTATTTAAATGTATTAAGATAAGCAAATGATAAATGTGTATATATATATATATATATATATAAACAAAAGAACATATGACAAATATATTGTCAGATTTTGGCACCTTTGCCGTATTCATTAAGGGTGTGTTTGGTTGATTGTAAGTGGTTAAGAGGAAGAAAGTAAAGTAAAAGAAAATTGTAATTTAATTAGGGTGTTTAGTTTGATAGAAAAGTGTTGGGAGAAAGACTTAATTTTCTTTTCTTTCCATGTTCCATCAATATGGTTGAATTAGAAATAGGTAAAAGTGAGAAAATGTGACATTATTGAAAAAAGTATTTCTGGAGAAACTTATGTATTCTTGCGGAGGGAAAATGCAAGTTTCTTTCACTTTCCCCTACTTTAAAGTTTCTTTCACTTTCCCCCACTTTTCCCCCAACCGAACACACCCTAAAGAAAAGCAGCGGTTTGGTTGATCAGATGGCTACCTCCAACTAGGGCTGTCAACGGATCGGATTCGGACCGGATCTGCCTAGATCCGAATCCGATCCGATTAAGAATCCGACTGATCCGAATCCGATCCGAAATCCGTCGGATCATGAAGTAACCGATCCGAATCCGATCCGATCCGATCCGAGTAAGGTTATTTAAAAAAAAAAAAATCTATTTTAATAATAAAAAATCTAACAATGCCTTAATTAATACTAATTAATGTTAATTTTTTTTAAAATTAATATTTTATACATAGAAAATCTAAATAATATATTTAAAATAATTAAAAATTATTATTATTATCGGATCGGATTTTAATCGGATCGGATCACCCTATATCCAGATCCGATCCGATTATAATCGGATTCCACCGATCTGATCCGAATCCGATCCGACGGATCACATATAGGGTCCAAAGTCCGGCTAATCGGATCGGATTCGGATCGGATCCGGATCATGATCCTGGTCCATTGACAGCCCTACCTCCAACCCCACCATAGCTTATGTTTAATTTTAATGGGTATATCTATAGCAATAAAACAACGGGAGCGGTTATTCATAATTATGGCAGGCAATCTGTTTGGAGGATTTGCAACTACTCTAGGCAGGGGCGGAGCCACATGGAGCCAGGGGGGCTGAAGCCCCCCCCCCCTCAACTTTGGCAAAAAAAAAGTTTAGTGTTAACATGGGCGTAGCCTAGGAGCAGGGTGGAAGCTGGTGGTGATGGGGGCTCTAAGCTCCCTGGTGAACTTTTGAGGAGAAAAAAAATAAAAAATAAATTTGTACTTATATTATTTAATTTAAGAGGTTGTAGGCATGAGAATTATTTAATTTAAAATGGTCTAGTCATGAGCAAGTGAACAGGTGCCCCTAACTATAGAAATATATATTATATACAAACGGATAGAGACAAGATGACCCACAAACTTGGCCACCCAAAAAAATTTCGGGGCTATCCCCAAACCTCAATGTTAGCCCCATTGAAGAAAATCCTGGCTCTGCTCCCGACTCTAGGTTGGATTACTAATTAATGGAAGCTGAATGCTGTGTTGTTCACATTGCACCTTTGATTTACAAAGAAAAAAATGGAATGGGTTTAGATCTTAGGAACCAAAACCTTGCAATAACCTTGCCCTCTTGCACCTTTGATTTACAAAGAAAAAAACGGGAGTGGGTTTAGATCTTAGGAACCAAAACCTTGCAATACCCTTGCGCTCTTGCACCTTTGATTTACAAAGAAAAAAAGGAGTGGGTTTAGATCTTAGGAACTAAAACCTTGCAATACCTTGCGCACTTGCTCCGCGCTATTCCTTAGTCCTTACCCAATATTTAAAATTGACACACTAGTACTCTTGCTCTTTAGTTATTGAAAAAGGGTAATTTGGACATTTTGGCATAAAATTAGCAAGACCCACCATCCCTCCCCTTCTAATTATTTTAAATCACTAATTGCAAAATTATTGTATCATGGGATTTCTCCAAAATTTAGGAATTTGTTTGACTCAATTCTTGAGAGGGGTCCAACTATGGCGAGAATAAAAATTCACACATTAAGACACATGAAATGAAATTGCCATGAGTTAGTGACTCATTTGGGAATTCAAAATTCGGCCATGTTATAGACAACATTTTATTTATAAATTTTAGTCAACAATGCTTGACAGTTCAGTCGACAATGTTGTCATAAATAAATTTAACAATGTAAAAACTACGAAAAAGCTATAATTAAGAAGAAAAAGGGGTTTCCACTAGAGAAATTAAAAACTTAGAATCAACATTGTTCAAAGTGGGTTTGGTTCTATAGATATAATAGGATATTGTACCTAGTTAATTTATTAATAGATATATAAGTATATGCTTAATATATTTATCAAATAGTAATTTTAAATTACTATTTTTATAAATATATGAAGCATTGGTGGGAATAAACTAATAATGAGTTAAATTCTCGCAAATCAAGAAAACATGCAGTGTCTGAGATATATCAACCCACCCAAGCCGATATGACTTTTTTTATGGGGGCTTGGATTGAGATTATGGACACGTGAGTCAGATTTGGGTTTCTTTTTCGCTCATATATAAGACCCACATGTTATTATTCTTAGTTAATTTATTAATAGATATATATTTATTAAATGCTATTCTTAAATATAAAATATCTTTATAATTAAAATATAAATAAATAATTAATTATTTTAAACAGGTTAGATGGACTGGCTTTGGTTGAAAGAGTTCTTTTCCTCTCTTGTTTACAAAAAAAGGGTACACAGTCCATATCGGATCTGACCAGTCACTTGCCACTCTACCAATTTAGTTATTAAGAATGTAAGTTTGAGAAGTTTCCATGAAGTAGAGAGTGCCATTTTCAAAGACAAACATCAATTCTCAGTAAACAATCTCAATGTCACTCAAACAACAAAATCTCAATTCCTAGGATTTTATGCTCGAATTTCCTACCACACACACATCCAAATTCCAAATAATAAAACTGTTTTACCTCTTAAATGAAAACTCTCAAGAGTTTGAAGTCACTGGCAGGTTTTGGTACATGTTAATGACAAATTTAGTAAGAGACAGAGTGGAACTTAAGAGAGAGTGCTAATGGTCATTAAGCTCGTCTTGGGGAGAGTGGGTTCTTGGATTCAAATTTTAGTATCTCTTGGAGAGAGTGATCTCTCTACGAGCATCTCTCCTGAAGAGTGCTCTTGTGTGAGTATGTCTCTTAGGGAAGCAAATCGTCTATGATATTCCCTGTGACCTTGAGTGTTGGAAAGCCAAATTTCTTATCTTGTACAAATTTAACAACTCGTGTACAAATTTAACAGCTGTAACAAGCTATAGAAGAGATCCTTCCAAAATTCAAACCACAAGGAAGGCCACGCGGAATATCACAGTCGCGCACCAAAATGCCACATTGTTTAAATGAGACTTTTGACCCGTGACACTGCTTGCACAATCTCATCTTAACAACATACAATAAAATATCAGTCTCTAAATTTCTCTTTAACATTAATAATAAATTCAATTGATAATCAATATAATTTATCAATTATCAATATATGACCAATCTTAAACATAAATAATCTCGATCATCCATTATGATCTTAAACCTTTGATTTAAATCCATGCAACATCAATCTTAAAATTATCTTATTACAACCCTTTAAAACAAATAAATTACTAATGGATCAATAGGTAATTACATTCGGGCTCCTCGATATATTCTTCCTCAACCCAAGGTTCTGCCACGCAAATATCAAATCTTGAACTTGACGACAATAATGATTCAGCTGAGCAACAAAAACACTCAGTGGATATAAAGTATAGTTAACAATATATAATACCATGCATTTTCAATCATATCGTACATATTATAACTTATATGATTATAGTGTAGAAAACATGTGAGCATATCATATCATCATTTCATAGCATGTTTAGACTCATGACTTGTGCAGACTTGTGATACTTGTGCATATGAATGTCAAATTATAACAATGACATGTTAGTTCGTATAGACGTCTGTATACAATTGTCAAATCATAATAGTGACATGTCAGTTTGAACAAACTTACTCGTATATGGATCATCGTGACAGTTGTATACAAACATTTCGAACGCTGACGAACCGTCGTGTCTCATTAATGTTTGGCAGGTTGTTATCATTGCTTTTTGCGGGACTCGAGTCACACGATGACATGCTATGGTTTAACTTTGTGTCTGAGGAAGATGATCATACCCTTCTTTTTTCACACGTGTATGATGGAGATGAAAGCTAGATTCGTTCAGATGAGATTTCTTTCTGACACGCCGATTTGAATTTCATAATTGACCATCGTGCCCTTACACATGCATTTGTGGATGGTAATGATGGAGGGTAATCCTGTTCTGACAAACTTTGATCTATTCTATAAATAAGGAGGAATAAACTTCATCTTCCTCATCTTACCATCATCTCTACTATTACTCTGCCGAAATCAAGACTCAAGATCAGACTCTACGCATCTTTGTCTTTCCAGCCCCTAATTTCTTCTTAAGAACTCGGTAAGTTCTTGATTCTTTACTTTGCTTTGCTTCTTTTCTATTCTCTTATTTTTCTCCTATTTTCTTCCATATTTCTGTCTGTTGAAACCCCCAAATCAGTAGCCATGAATCTTGATGAAGGTCCTAGTACCTCGGAAAGCATCCCTCCGGGGGCTTATATTGCTTCTTCCCCTCGAGCTAGGAATTTTCAAACCCATGCCCTTGCTCAGCACCGTATCCAATTCGGTATTCCTCCCCAAGTCCATATCCATTCTATGGCAGACACGTATATCATTAGCCATAAGTCTAAATAAGATAAAGTCTTCCTTGCTTAGCTGGAGGCTGGACTCCGGTTTCCTCTTGAACCCATCATCGAGGAGGTGCTCACCGTCATCCAACTCGCTCCGGGTCAGATGCACCCAAATTTTTATAAGTATATATATGTCCTTGGTGATCAAGTTCATCAAGGACGGATACATCATAGAACCCTGCTACCTCTTCCATTTCAAACATCTCGGCCTATGCCCAGGGACAAAGGAAAAAGGGCCTTATTATACATTGGTCTCCAAAGCCAGAACCTCTGACTTCATAAACAAACTTCCTGATGTGGATCGGAAGTGGAGGTCCAGACCCTTCATCATCTCTGGCAGATGGAGGATGAAAAGTGCTCACCCCGTCCCCAACGTCTTCCAGCCAAGTAGGTTTCTTATAATGATTTCTCGTCCTTCGTCTTCCGTCCTCTACATTTTTGTGTTCATTTCTTTTACTCAATCTTTTTCAATCTTTTATTGCATAACCGTCGAAGGTGCACTACAAGCGTCTGTCCTCGGAGGAAGTTCGTCGTCTGAAGGCCATCAGAGCTAACAAAGGGGACGAATACGTGACCTGGCGGTCTCGGGGCGATATTGAAGCCAAGCTTGCTGACAACCTCGAGGCTGAGATCGACGAGGTAGCTGGATTACAAGCCCGGAATAAAGATATCTTCTGCTATTAGTGAAGAGCTCGAGGACGAAATGGCAGATGACAACCCCATTCCCTTGATTCGGCTAGCTCGCTCGTCAAGGCGGTCAAGACGGCAGCATGAATTTTCTCCGTCGATCATGCCAGAAGCAGCCGCTGCTGTTGATGCTACTGCTGATGCCTCTGCGTCAGAGGCTACTCAAGAAAAAAGCAGGTGACTCTGGCTGAATTAGTGGCCACCAAGAAGAGGAAAGAGGATACCAAAGACAAAGGCAAGGCTGCCATGGATCCTCCAGCTTGGTAGGTAACTGTTCGAGAGCCAGTCACCAGTGCGTAACAACCCAAGGTTGCTCAACCGATGGTGTGCGTAACTGTTCCGTCTTCTTCATCCCTGCCTCCACCACCACCTCTGGCTTTACCTCTGCCTCTGCCTTAGCCTCAAGAGTGCAGCCAGACTGAGGGCGTGGATTGAGTCTGGATCCCATCCTTCAAGAATAAAGTTGGCGCACGACATTTGACATATGCTGATGTGGCCATGGAGAACATGCAGACGGCTGCTGTCTGGAGTCGAGGGTTTAGGCCCCTTACAGACCAAACTTTGGTGAAGAATGCCTATAAGTCGGCGCTGGACCTCAACCATGCAGAGGCGGTTGCAATGGTAAAACTTCTCAGTTTACCCTTGATTATGTTTTGCTTTTCTTGTTGCACCACAGACCCTCACCTTTTTTCCTTTGTCAGATCAACACGACGTTCTGAGAGTTGTCTGATCGTTGCGACTGTCTAGGCAATGCTGCTGAGTTTTATAAAGCTTAGGTGGTGAAGGCAGAGGCAGAGGTGATGGCCGTGCTCAAAGAAGGCGAAGAAGCTCGAGCTCAAGTAGAGGAAGCCAAGGCTGAAGCTGAAAAGAGCAAGGCCGAGGTTGAAAAAAGTAGAGCCGACGCGGACTGCTACAAGAAGCAGCACGACGAGGCCCAGAAAATGCGTCAGACGGTTGCAGAGGACCTCAAAAGATCCATGGCAGAACTTAGCACAGCTAAGGCCCGTATTGTGAACTGGGGGGGAGGGTGCAGTCGAGACTTTGATGGGACAAGTCGAAGATGAGAAACACGAGTGGGAGGCTATGACAGTTAATCTTCAGGAATACTATCAGGCCGAGGTTGAGAAGATGCTCAAGGCCGAGCAAGAGGAGATGGAGAAAGAATTTGAAGAATAATTGAGGGCTATTCGAGACTCAGGACGTCTGACGAGGACTCCATCTTCTCCATGAGACGAGGATATTCAGCCTGTCTATGCTCCCGAGGACATCATCATCCTCGAGGAAGAAAGGGAGATTGCCCAAGACAGGGATTAAACCGTGGATAATACCTCTCTTCCTCAAGAGCCTACGTCAATACGACCTGAGCCTCCTATCGAGCCTGCTGTGCTTGCTGAGCCTGCTCAAGAACTTGAATAGTTTCTTGTGGCACATCCATTTGCCTGTCACGTGAAAATTCCTACAAATGAGTAAGATCTGCTCTCGCAGCAAACTTGATCGTCGTGGCCGTCTCCTAATGTAATAAGCATACTCAGTTCGGATAAAACGTTGTAATTTTTTATTTTTCTTTCTCTTGTAATCATTTCATCCGTCCTTTAGACGTTTTATGAATAGAAATGTCTTTCTTTTTATATCATCCTTCTTTTGTTTAATCCGCCCTTTCTTTGTTCAATCCTTTGTCCAAGTATGTAGAGCACGAGAGTGTACATAGACCATTAAAACAATGTAATAAGTTAGCAACACTTCTAATCAGAAAACGAATCAATCTTTTTTGTCTATGGCTATAGAGTACAGAAATAGTATGAAACATTATTAATTGAGCACAGAAACATTCTACTGTAAAACATCATTAATGTAATTTTTGACAAATGACTTTTGATCAGTTGAACCTTAGGTTCCTCGTTACGGAGACACTTTGCTCAGATGATATTTCATTAGTATAAGCCATCTGTACCACGATGTGGGTAGATTTGCTCAGATGACAATTCATTTGGTTGAGCCATACGTGTCCTGTGGTGAGTACCGTTCTCATATGACAAATCATTTGTTATTCCATTTAAGACACTTCATTAGACACTTCATTAGACAATTCATTTGACACTTAATCGATCATTCATCAGACATTGCATTGGGCATTTCATTGATCATTCATTTGAACACTTCATAAGATGAAACCTTCCGTCCTTGAGGACGGTTACATGATAGAGCACATTTTCTATTGAAAGAATTGCCTTAAATTCATTATATTCCAAGACTTTTGGATGATGTTACCTTTTAGGTCTTTGAGATAGCATACTCCAGGGCTCCTGAGTTGATCCACGATATAAGGCCCTTCCCATGTTGGTCTGAGCTTTCCACTGTTGACTTCTCTCGTGCTCTGAAAGACCCGTCGTAGAACATAGTCCCCTACATGGAGAACTCTCCTTCGTACCTTCCTGTTATAAGCTTTCTTGAGTTGCTACTGATAGCGTTCTACTTGTATGCTAGCTTCTTCACGTCGTTCTTCTATCAAATCCAGATGAATGACCATCAGCTCGGGCTGCTTGTCCTATTCTTTCCCATCCGTGCTGACCTTGAGTCGAGAACAACCGTTGGTAAACTGATCTCCATAGGGATTACGGCCTCCATCCCGTAAGCCAGAGAGAACGGAGTTTCATTTGTAGGGCTCCGGGGTGTAGTTCGATAACCCCATAGGACGTTGTGAAGCTCAACCGTTCATTTCACATTGGATTCACCCAATCTCTTCTTCATTGCACTTAGCAAACTTTTATTAGCTGCCTCAGCAAGTCCATTTCCTTGAGGATAATAGGGAGACAAGAAGATATGCTTTATCTTGAGCTCTTTGCAAAATTCAGAATTAACTTTGCCTATGAACTGCTTTCCGCTATCAGAAATTATAGATTGAGGGATGCCAAACCTGCAAAGGATATGTTCCCATAGAAACTTCTTCACTTCTTGCTCACAGATCCTTGCGAGAGGGATGGCTTCAATCCATCGAGTAAAATAATCAGTAGCAACCAGAAGAAAGATCATGTTGCCAGGGGCTTTAGGAAGTGGTCCCACAATGTCAAGCCCCCATCGTACAAATGGCCAAGGCTGAGAGACAATATTAAGCTCTTGAGCTGGAGCATGGATCATCTTAGCATGATGTTGGCACTGACTACATCTCAGTACATACTTCTCTGCATCAGCTTGCATGTACGACCAAAATTAGCTTGGCCAAGATTCTTTCAACATCAACATGATGAACGCACTTTAGAAGAGGTCCTTCAAATGACTTCTTATAAAGCACTCCGTGCAAGAGGACGTATCGAGGTGCCTTATATCTTATCCGTCGAGATTCTTGAGGATCAATAGGAAGTATTCAATCCTTCAAATAAGTTATCAGTCCTGTCATCCAACTTGATATCGTGCTGATGAGTTCATTCTCCTGTCCTAGCGGTAGCTCCATAGAAGGATATTCCTTATATTCCACTAGGATCGTTCGTGGTACATTGGCTTGTAACATAGAAGCAACATAGGCCAATGCATTGGCATGCCTATTCTCGTCTCACCTAATATGCTTGATCTTTACAATGTTGAATGCTTCACATAAACCATGGAGAAATGAAGCATAATGACGCATTTGATCATTTCGACATTCATAGACACCATTCATTTGGTTCACGATGAGTTGAGAATCACAGAACACTCACAGCTTCAATATGTAGGCCAAGTATCAAGGCTTAATACTCAGATTCAGTATTTTAGGCAGAGAAGACTAACCTCACCACCATCTCTATTTTGATATTCTCTTGACTGATGAGAACAGCGCCGAGCCTTGCCCCACTCGCATTAGAAGATCTATCCACATACAAGCGCCAATTGCTCCATACGGGCATCCCGTCTTCTCCTTTTCCCTTTTCTTCTACGTCGTTTGGGAGCTCATGATGATCTTGATCTACCTCCAGCCCAACATCATCCACAGGAAAGTTGGATAAGAAACTTTCCATGGCCTGCCCCTTTTCAGATATCCGCGCTCGGTATTGAATATCAAACTCACTTAATGCTACAACCCACTATGACATTCGTCCCGCAAGCTCAGGTCCTCCCAACACAATTTTGAGTGGATACGTCATGATCACGACGATGGATTGTGCTTGAAAATAAGGACGTAATTTTTCAGTAGAAAATACAAGAGCAAGACATACCTTTTCGAGCTTACTGTAATGTGATTCTGCCCTGAGAATATTTTTGTTGGTGAAGTATATTGGCTTTTTCCGTGCCTTCACAACTTCGGATTAACATGAAACCAATTGCTTGCTTCGAGACGGAGGATAAAGATAGATCACTTCACCAGGATTAGGCACAAACAGAATAGGAGCAGAGCCCAGATATTCCTTTAAGGCAGCAAAATCTTGAGAGCAATCCTTCGTCCATCGAAGATGGAATCTTTGCGTAATAACTCGAAGAGGGGCTTGCATCAATCAGAAGATTTTGAGATAAACCTGTTGAGGGTAGCAATCCATCCTGTCAACTTCTGAATCTCTTTCTTTGTCCTTGACTCGGGCATGTCGAGAAGAGCATGGATCTGAGCTGGATTAGCCTCAATCCCTCGCTGGCTAACTAGATAACCCAAGAATTTGCCCGAGGTGACGCAGAATATGCACTTCTCAGGATTTAGCTTTAGATTGAAAGCTCGGAGGATAGAAAAAGGTTCGATTAAATCAACTGCATGGGTCCTCCGTACTGGACTCTTCACCACGATGTCATTAATGTATACTTCCACCATCTTGCCAAGCAATGGTCCAAACAATGTCGTCATCAACCGTTGGTAAGTAGCACCAGTATTCTTGAGACCAAAGGGCATCATTAGGTAGCAGAACAACCCACGCTCTATGATGAAAGCAATCTTCTCTTGATCTTTATCAGCAAGGAGAATCTGATTATACCCTGAATACCTGTCCATGAAGGACAACTTCTTATAGCCAGCAGTTGTATTGATAAGTCTGTCAATCCTAGGTAAAGAAAAAGAGTCTTTTGGACAAGCTTTATTAAGATTGGTGAAATCTATACAGACTCTGACCTTCCCACTCTTCTTAGGAACTGTCACAACATTTGCTATCCACTCTGGATATGACTTCATGGATGAACCCATTGTGGATGAGCTTGTCAATCTCCTCGTTGACGACATCATGATAAGCAGGAGCAAGTCTCCTTGGCTTCTGCTTGATAGGACAAAGAGTGAGATCAACATTCAAGTGATGACAAATGACTTCTGAACTGATCCCCATCATGTCTTTGTGCGACCAAGCAAAGACATCAAGATTCTTTTTCAAAAAGCAAAACAGCTCGGCCTCTTTTTCTGTCATTATACTCATCCCTATCAGCAGCACCCGTGGCTCTACGTCCATCCCCAAGTTTACAGCTTTCGTGGGTTCAACAGATGGTCTTTCAATTACTTCAGCCACGTCTTCTTCTTCGGCTACCCGCACTGTAATTATTATTTAGAAGTGCTTGGAATGGTGAAGTGACATTTTTGGGAGGCTAGCTGATCTCCTCTAATCTCCATCAGCTTGCCTGGGTAAGGAACTTCAGAACTTAATAATAAGATGAAGGTACAACTCTCATCTTATGCGTCTACCATCAGCCAAGAATAGCATTGTAAGGGGACGGAGCATTAAGGACGGTAAACCGCGTCTGTAGTACAATCGGCCCGGCCTGGACTAGTAGGATGACATCTCCAAGGGGCTGCATTGAACTTCCATCGAACCCAACCATGGGAGTCTGCGATGAGACCAATAAGGATTAGTCTAACTTCATCTATGAAGGCCAGGAGATACAGAATGTCCACCGAGCTTTCTGAATCAACAAGCACCCTCTTGATATCATATTCTCCTATTCTCATCTTGAGAACGAGAGCATCATAATGAGGTCGGACCACGGTTGTCATGTCGTGGTCAATGAAGGTCAGAGCTTGCTCGATACCCCTTGATGCTGGCTGCACTTGACATACCTTAGCCACATGGGATAGCTTCCTGGTCTTTGCACGAAAGTCCTACCCCAAATCTGCCACTGGAGAATGGGCACAGGTGGATGACATTGATCGTGCCAGTTGGTACTCTTCCTCTTCTATGACTTCCATTTAGATTCACGGTCACTTCTAAATGCTTTAGGTTTTGGGGGACTTAACTCTATGCCTGCCCCAGGAAAGCATCAAGGACCATGTACTCTCTCTCAGATAGCCTTCCCGAACGAGCCACTCTAGGTATTCTCTCAGGATCCTGCATCGATTGGTAGACCTCAACACTTATGATAATGGCAATACTCTTAAGCTCAGGGCCCTTGTTGATGTCCGTAACGGCTCGGGCTGGCCACTCAAAGTAAGATTCATTCACCATAGTCTGTATTATCGTTGCCGGACTAACTGAAAAATGAATTTGGTCATTTGGATTTGATATGGACGCCTCTCTGTCGTCTGATTGCCTCGTTCCCTGGGACCTTGCATTGATCTGGACTAATATGGGTTGGGCTGGTAAGGATGCCTGTCCGGCCGTCCTTGCTACTACTGATGCTGATTGGACTGAATAGGTCGCCGATCGACTGTTGCTGCTGATTTTGATTTTGACTTTAATTTACTTCATATGGGCACCGATCCGGCTAATCCCGCAGACTTACATAGACAATCCTCTCCTGTAGCTCATACTATGGTGATCCCTCATCATCAGAAGAATTCTACCTTGACCTCTTCCCTTTCTTCGAGGTGGATGCTCAATCTACCTTCTCCACGGCTTCCACTCCAGCTCCCCTCAACCTTGGTCGTGCTACGATCGTGGTGTTGTCCTCAAATCTCTTAAATTTAGCAGCATGGACCAGCATATCATCAAGTTTGGTGGGACAATTGAGAGCAAGAGACTCATATATCTTAGAGTTCTTCGATAGCGTGTTTTTAAATGCCGCTATGCTATTGTTGTTATCAATTTTGTCAATATTTGAGACTTCATCACTGAACCACTGAATGAAGACTCTAAGAGACTTTAAGGGCTTGATTCTCAGGGTAAAGAGGGAATCTACGCTTGCCTTCTTCTTTTTGTTGACAATATAATGCTCAATGAAGGTTGATCTCAGCCCGACCATATTCCTTATTGATCCAGAAGGGAGGTTACGGAACCACCTTGCAGTTGTATCCATCAGCTTGTTCGGGAAAGCTTTGTAGAGGAGGTTATCATCAGGATTACGGAGATCCATCGCATGCTTGAAGTTGAAAAGATGGTTAACTAGATCCATCCTTCAGTCAAACATGATGAAGTTCGATGTCATGAACTTCGAGGGGGTTTAGGACTGATTGATCTGATCTGAGAAAGGAGAGGATCTAACATCCAGCTTTGCTTGCCTAGAAAACTGGTCCAAAGTACTTCTGCTCGTGCCTTCTACATGGGCACTGATCATGGCCTCTACGTTCTTAGGGGTCATCCATGTCCTCTGGTCTCTGTAATGTGTTTGTGCATTTGGTTCTTGGACACCACGAACTCGTGGCTCCTCACGGGGGTACTGGAAGTCTTGTAGATCATCAGTATATGGCTCTAACAGCTTGGCACAAACATGATGACTTTGAGGATTAGCACGATCATATTCCAGCTCTCGTGGTTCAGCACGAGCAAACTGAAAAAGAGGAGAATGGGGTCTAAATGCATCACGGGGAGGAGGGAGAGGTACGAACCCTCTATCAAGGTTGCCATGCATCGGCAGGAAGGCTAGCCGTGCCCATGGACCTCTTAGAGGGGATGGGATGAGTTGACATTGCATATCAGGCCTTGGAGAGGGCTCTCGTCGGGTGTCACATCGCGGAGACTCTGGCTGCTTGGTTACATCTTGAGGATCGTTTTGGTTAATCGGCTGCAAAGCTAGATACCGAGGAGAGCAAGCACCATCTGTAATGGTAAATTTTGACCGCCTCACCTTGAATGTGAGGGGATTGAACTTCACTGTTCAAACGTCTTCCATTAATGTAGTTTATTATTTTATGTGGGGGAACCATTTCCGGCATAGGTGAACCTATGCCGTTAATTACACTCTCTTTTGAGGGAGATACCTTTGATTAAGAACAAGAGAGAAAGAAAGTAAATCGTAGCATTTTTCATTTGATAAAGGGGGTGCCAAATACCCCATTTGGGCTTTTACAAGTGCCTCAAAAGAGGTCTTTGAAATGAGAGAACAAGAGGGAGAGGGAGAGGAAGGGTAGGCATTTTGCCTACCTCATTTCTTCCATTGTAGCTCTGGCTTCTTTTCTGCTGGAGTTCTTCTCTGGTTCTTCTTCGCTTTTTGATATTCCGGATGTTGGGATCCGCCCCTTTCGATTGATTCCCACCTTTTATATTGTAAGATTTGATGGGGAGGTGGTTTCATAACCACCTCCCTCTAACTGCCTTTCTTCCTTTGTGAGAGGACATTTGTCCTCTTCGTGGGAGAGTGGAGACTACCCCTCACCCTCAATTTATGGATTGTGGATAAGTAGTGGGTATTATACCCACTACTGGACTGCCAGATGGTAGTGGGCGATGACCCTTAACTTGGGACAGCAAGGGAACTCCTTACTGCCAAGGTGGGGGTCTTTTACAGACCTCTTTTTAATTCAGGGAAGTAAGGGAGCTCCTTACTGCTAAGGTGGGGTCTATTAAGAGACCCCTTTTAATTTGGGGGCAGCAAGGGAGCTCCTTGTTGCCAAGGTGGGGTCTATTAACAGACTCCTTTTAATTCGGGGCAACAAGGGGGCTCCTTGCTACTAAGGTGAGGTCTATTAAAAGACCCCTTTTAATTCGGGGCAGCATGAGAGCTCCTTGCTGCCGAGGTGGGGTCTATTAAAAAATCCCTTTTAATTTGGGGCAGCAAGGGAGCTCCTTGTTGTCAAGGTGTGGCCTATTAAAAGACCCATTTTATTTTAGGGCAGTAAGGGGACTCCTTACTGCCAAGGTGGGGTCTATTAAAGACTTGTTTTAATTCGGGGTAGCAAGGGAGCTCTTTGCTGCCAAGGTAGGGTCTATTAAAAGACTCCTTTTAATTTGGGGCAGCAAGGGAGTTCCTTGCTGCCAATGTGGGGTCTATTAAAGACCTCCTTTTAATTTGGGGTAGCAAGGAGACTCCTTGCTGCCAAGGTGGGGTCTATTAAAGATCCCTTTTAATTCAGGGTAGTAAGGAGACTCTTTGCTGCCAAGGTGGGGGTCTATTAAATGACCCTTTTTAATTTGGGGCAGCAAGGGAGCTCCTTGCTGCCAAGGTGGGGTCTATTAAAAGACCCCTTTTAATTTGGGATGGCAAGGGGTCTCCTTACTGCCAGGGTGGGGTCTATTAAAGACCCCTTTTAATTCGGGGTAGCAAGGGAGCTCTTTGCTTCCAAGGTGGGGTCTATTAAAAGACCCCTTTTAATTTGGGACAGCAAGGGAGCTCCTTGCTGCCAAGGTGGGGTCTATTAAAGACCCATTTTTAATTTGGGGCAATAAGGGGACGAAGGTGGGGGTCTATTAAAAACTCCTTTTAATTCGGGGCAGCAATGGGACTCTTTGCTGCCAAGGTGAGGTCTATTAAAGACCCCTTTAATTTGGGGCAGTAAGGGGACTCCTTGCTGCCAAGGTGGGGTCTATTAAAGACCCCTTTAATTTAATTTTACTTTGGGGCTGCAAGGTTGCTTCCTTGCTGCCATAATGGGGTCTATTAAAGATCTATTTAGTTTAATTTTACTTTGGGACAGTAAAGGTTCTTCCTTGCTGCCAGAGTGGGGTCTATTAAAGACCCATTTAGTTTAATTTTTAATATGGGGCAGCAAGGGTGCTTCCTTGCTGCCAGAGTGGGGTCTATTAAAGACCCATTTAGTTTAATTTTAATTTGGGGCAGCAAAGGTGCTTCCTTGCTGCCAGAGTGGGGTCTATTAAAGACCTCTTTAATTTAGTTTTAATTTGTTGCAGCGAGGGTGCTTCCTTGCTGCCAGAGTGGGGTCTATTAAAGACCCCTTTAATTTAATTTTAATTTGGGGAAGCAAGGGTGCTTCCTTGCTGCTAGAGTGAGGTCTATTAAAGACTCCTCTTGTTTAATTTTAATTTTGGGCAGCGAGGGTGCTTCCTTGCTTCCAGAGTGGGGTCTATTAAAGAACCCTTTAATTTAATTTTAATTTGGGGCAGCAAGGGAACACCTTACTGCCCCATTAGGCGGTAAAGGTGTGGAGTGATCACAATCCTCCCTAGGGTCATGATCTGATGTTCACAGTACACACCTCCTTTCGTGTGGGGTGTGAAACAAGCGGTGAATTTCACCACTTACAACTGCCCCTCAGGATCTGAACGGCTGAGGTTACTCGACCATTTGGATCCTGCCACATGGCTGGAATGCCAAGAGGTTCAGTTCCTCTTTTGGCGCATGGGACACTCATTATGAGTGTCCCGTTTTCATTAAATGCGGAGAACGGCGTCAACTGTTCTCCATTTGAACGGTCCATTTTAAAACGGACGGTTGGATCCGAGATTTTCGGTTCCTTTTAAGAAGGGAACTCGATTTTTCAGAATGCATTCTGCCTTCCGAAATCAGAGAGAAGCTCAAGAAATTTCATGATTTTCTGAGAGATTTTTGGTTCCTTTTAAGAAGGGAACTCGATTTTTCAGAAGGCATTCTGCCTTCCGAAATCAGAGAGAAACTCAAGAAATTTCGTGAGTTTCTGAGAGAACCTGCAACCGCAAGCTCTCTCCCCTTTTCCTTCTCCTCATTTTTGAAGGTGGGTTTTGTCTTCTCTTCTCCTTCTCTTTTATCCATTTCACTGGACATGGAAGAATCAATCCCATTTAGGGGATTCTGAAAAGAGGGTTTCCGATGAGGAAATCCTGGTTTTAGGGTTTCAGATGGTTTTCCGATCATTAGAAACCCCTTTGGGTTCTGATACAGAGGGTTTCCTACGTTTGCAGTGAATCCTAGGTTCACAGCTTCATTGTTGTGAACGATGATCAGTCGCAGCAAGTATCTTTGCCGCGAGCCTTAAGTAAAATTCTTGGCTTTTACTGCCAGGGGTTTCCTCAGAGTTCATGATATTTTACCGTGATCAAATAATGTTCGTGGTACTTAACCGTGAACCTTTTTGCTACGAATGCCTTAATTTGGGCTTTGACCGCCCGTTTTATTGTTATGGTGTTTTATTGCAAGCACTTAGAACTACCTACATTTTTACTGTGGGTATGTTCCTTAGGGCATTTACTGCCCGTTTTAAGGCATCTTGCTGCGAGCACTTACTACCTGCATTTTTACTGCGGGTATGTTCCTTAGGGCATTTACTGCCCGTTTTAAGGCATGTTGCTGCGAACACTCGGTGTTCACAGCACTTTGCTGTGGGTATTTAATACCTGCAATTTTATTGCGGGTATTTTACCTTAAGGCATTTTACTACCCGTTTTCAAGGGTTTTTTTTTGTGAGCATTTGGGGCTCGCAGCAACTTGCTGAGAACATTTGGTGTTCTCAGCACTTTACTGTGAACACTTAGTGTTCACAGCACTTTGCTGCAAACATTCATTACCCGTAATTCCATTGCAGGTATTTTACCTTAGGGCATTTATGGCCCGTATTGAAGGTATTTTGCTATGAATAGTTGGGGTTCGCGGCAATTTGCCAAGAACACTTAGTGTCCTCAACATCTTCGAAGTTCACAATCTTTTTTTTATTCCATCATTTAAGTTGGAATATTTATGTTGGCTGATAATAACATTTCTTTACATATTTTGGCAGTTAGAGAGAGATGGCACACTACTTTCACAATGAATGTCTTCATGAACTTCAGAATACTGAAGAGGAAGCCAGTGGAATTTCTTTGAAGCGCCATCTGGAAATTTTTGGAGATATGGGCATCGGTGATATCAAGGAGAAGATTACAAAGGACCCCAAAGAGATGACGCCCAACGGTCACCTTGTCTTAGGAAATGTAATTATGAAACAGGGCATCATTAGAGGATCTGGGTTTGGTATGAGCTGCTACCTCAGACCCAAGAAGAGTAGAAATTTAGACGCAACACCTGTAGACATGATCTTGCCATTGACTTCTTTTGATCTTCCTCTTGCTTGAGCCAATGAGTGTTGTTGGTCAATGGAGTGAAACTAAGTAGTAGCTCTACTGTAGACAACAGATATTTATGGCCGTCGTGGGTACACGACGTGTATGTCCGTTTTGAGCCAGAGTTAAAACGTTTGGGCGTTCATGGCGTGGTTGGGCTGGCAAAATATGATTACCGCAAGGACATGTGCTTCCTTCGGACCTTGATAAATCATTGGTGCCATGAAACCAATACATTTTTTACGACTTGGGGAGAAGTCGGTATTTCTCTTTATGCTCTGAATCGAGTTTCCGGGTTGCCAGTTGATGGTTGCTTTTATGACGAATTCAACCCATTCAATGACATCCTGTATTCTCCAGATACCATTCCTGACTACACTAGAGAGTTATATACAATTGACAACTCACTCATAAAGGGGTGAGTTAGTAGTGAAAGATCCAAAACCGGAAAAACCGCTCCTGAAAAGGATGCTGTGAAAAGGTTTCTTTCTCAGCATGGCTAAAGTATTTCCTTACCGGGGGACCATGCGAGTTTTCAAAATGCAAAGTTCCTAACATTCTGATGAACAAATCAAGACTTCTACGATCCCTACTGCTGACGGAATGTCTTAAGAAGGTTACCTGGCAGCTTTCATTTCTTGTTGGCTATTCGCTTTCGTTCTTCCTTGCAACAGGGGTGAAGCAATATGCCCCGAGACTTTTGTAGTTGCCGGCCGAATGGCCACTGGCAAGAGGCATTATTTGGCTGTCCCTGTTTTGGCTAGCCTTTATCGGGTGTTAGGTGATGTCACCCGAAGAAGGTTTCTGGGGTCTAGCTTGGTTCAGGCACCATTTCAGTATCTTTTTGGATGGGCGTACATGCATTTTCCGAAGACTTACTCTCCCAGAAAGATCCAGGATTCTAAAAGGTATATGCCGTGCTTAATACTGATAATGGACTAGGTCCCTACTAGATTTGATAAGAGAGAACGCCTGCACGAGATGTTTATATATCAGGGAGAGTTTCATCCTCGTCCCTTCAGGGGTCCGCTTGAACCTAGCGAGAATCGTATTCTCGAGGACACCCCGACTCGAGGCGGAGGGGAATTAAGTTATTTAGACTTCCTTTCACTGCTCTCTCTCCGATGTGGTTATATGATGTGGAGGCTTGGGGAGAATGTTTTGTTGAGCCGTACTACCCGAATAGGTTCGGACAACAGTTTGGGTATGAACAAGTTGTTCCTTCAGATGCAAAGGAAATAGTCCGTACCACGGCTGAGCTGCCCTTCGTGAAAAGGCAATGGCTATATTTAATTCATGTCCATACGGGTTGTACCTTTCGCATACACTACGTTGGGACTACAGGCAAGGTAACTCAGCTTTACGCAGTGTGGTGGAGGGACAGTACTTTTGCTTATTTAAAGAGGAATGCGCCAGACATCTTGTTGTCCCCTCTCGGCACCTGGACCATTGATGGTCCTCCCCCTACACCAGCATCACCATTAGGTTCGACAAGTCAAAGGGGGGTGGTGAAGAGGAAGAGACGTGCTGCTGCTAAACTTTCCACCAGCAGGGTTGCCAAGAAGGCGAAAATTGTAGAGTCGATAGATTTGCTTATTAACAATTGCTCGGCAGATGAAGAATACAACGAGCAAATTCAAAGCATGGATGATTTGCTCGGGGACACAGGCTGCATAGTTTTTGCCAATCCAGTTGCTCCTCTGGAGAAGAATCAGGATATCATATATGCTAAGCCGACTACAAGAGCGACAGTGGCGGTCCCTACCGAGGCGGTTAGTGGCGGTGAGGAAGAAGATAAGGAGTCATCAGAAACTCTGTCGGATTATAATCCGGTGACTGACGGGGGACCCGAGATCAGTACTGTCGGTGACAAGATCCAAAGTGTCCCTGATGGTCTTAGGGAGAGTGTTTTCACAAACATGGCCATGTCTGAAGACGCATTTCAGAACTTTCTTAGGAGCTCAGCGAAATCTGTTGTTCCAGAAACTAGTCCTCATCCCGATTCTCGTCAAGAGGAGGAAGATATAGCTAAAGCAATCCATTTATCATGGATGGAGCGATCAGTCCCCATTAGAGGCTTTTATGTTGGCAGTTTTTCAGGAACTAAGGAAGACTTGCCCCGACCTGGTGTAACCAGTGGCGTCAATCCCCTCCCTTCTGAAAGCGAAACAAGTATGTGAGGAGAAGCAGTGGCCCCGCAAGTCCCAGACACTGGTAAGTATGCCGAGATAGCAGATGCCTCTCTTTTGACTGGGATGGGAGAGGTGGTGGAGGAAGTTCCAGCTCTGACGGTCTCGATTGTTGAAGAGATAGTTATACCTTCTGCTGCTGGAGGCATCGAGCTGCGTGTTGAAATCCTGGTATTGGGACATTTGATAACCCAACAAGATATTGATGGGGTAGAGAATATATCTGTCCCCGAATAGGTTAAAGTTCTTGTAGAGGTCAGAATTTCAGAATCAACCAGTGGAGATCCTGAGGATAATATCCCCATTTCAAAAGTACTTCGGCCACAACCAGACCCTGTAGGTGACGCTATAGACGTCTCTTCGGGTGTTGAAGTTACCGAAGACATCATAGGAGAGGTTCATCAGCCCGAAGAGGTTCTTGAGGCATCAAAGGGGGAGGTTTGTCAGTCTAAAGAAGTTCTTGAGACGGCTAGCTCGAGATTTGACCAACAACTACTGTTGATTCCTTTATCGACAGTCCTACATCCAGGGGTTTCAGTTGAAGATTGAGAGTCTTCGGACGAAGAACTGGCTGCCCGCATTTCTCAACTTGCCACATACCGAAGTAAGTATATATATATATATATATATATATTTTTACTGAAGTTCTCCCTATCTTGCAGAATTCTTCGAGGAGATTGAAAGGGTCAGGCCCTTTATTTTTGATAGACCAGTCCGAGAATCATTGCCTCCAGTTTCTGAGTCTGTAAGGGCTATGTATCAGGAGGGTGCTCACCGCTTTCTGGATGGTCTTCGCCAGACCTTAGTTACCCGTGGACCAAGAGATGTTAAACAGATTAAATCTGATGCCTCAAGCATCTTTGCGGTTCTAGACATGATGTGTTTTGACTATTTACCAGTTCAACGACAAATAGAAGCTTTGATCAATGATGCTACCCTCTTTTGCGGACATGATAGAGCTGCAAAAGCGGACGACTTTGAGGGGGGAGCGACTTCTTGTTTTGAAAGGCTAACGCATCGGGTAACACAATTGTCTGAAGACTTGGATCATCACCATGACAGTGTTAACCATGCACAAGCTGCACTTGACGCGGCTCAAGATGAAGTTGCTGACTACGGGAAGAAATTAGAGTTAGCTCTTGATAAGGCCAAGGTGGCCAAGGCAGCTTTGGAGGCTAGTGAGTCTAACTTGCGAGCGTGCTCTTCTGATCTTGCCGAAGCTCGACAAGGAGTTGAAAGGTCCGGCTTACTGGTCTTCCAAATATCCGAAGAACGTTGTCGATTAATGGAGGCTCGGGACACAGCCCTCAAAAGGTTTATTGAAAGACAAGATCACTTTAGGCAATTGACTGGGTGATTTTTGTACAACCCCCTTCTTTTTTTTTTCTACAAATTTTTGCCAGGTGAGTTCTCCGAGCAATGTGGAGTTCCCCTCCTTTTTTTTTTTTTGTAATAATAAATGGTCGTTCTTTCCATGTGTGGCCCTTCTTATCTATTTCCCCGCTGACCAGACTTAAGATATATATACCTTCCATATTAGGCCGAATGTAGTTCTTGAAGTAGATAATTTCCGTTCATATCTAGGAAGGTTTGAGTTTTACATTGAACTGATGAATTGGGAGAGGTGCGTTTTGCTTGGGGGTGTGACCGAACCTAAGGTGGTTTTCTTAGGCTGCCTACGTACCCTGGACAGGATCAGGTCAAACGTAGTTCAAGGGGGTGATTACTTTAAACTCATATTTAGGAGCTGTTGAACCTTTTTAGCTCGTATTCAGGAGCCTGTCAAATATGCTCTAACTTTTGCCTAGACCATCTTTGAGGATAATCTAGCGAGCTTTTGTTACTCTAACTTTTGCCTAAGCTGCCCTTTCAGGTTTTCAGCTTAGCGAGTTTTTTTTTTCTTTAAGAGTGAGACAATTCTGCATGTTTTCCATTGTCAACCAACAAAAGACGGTCTGTTGTGATTTTAATCAAACGGACTGCAACCCACTGCAAATGATTCATTCTCTCCTACTATCATTGCCCACGCTCGATGCTTCTTTGGTATCAATAGTGAAACTGTATTCCTGTCGCAACCCAGATACGAATCGTACATGACATAAAGAGTATATGAGCTCTTCCTCACTCCTGCAGGAGCAGCAAATTCGAGCTTGATTTTCGATTTCCATTGTAGGAAACCCTCTTGATGGCAAGCAACTGGTTAGTCTTAATGTCATCTACTACCAGTCACCTACCTTCTTCTTTAGCCATAGGGGCTGTGTTGGTTGGAGTCGACGGCTACAAGCCATCACTCTCCTTTTCTTGGCCGCGGGGGTCTTCCAGTTTCTTTCCTTGAGGAGAGTGGTGTTTCTTTTGAGGGGATGACTGGGCCTAGGGTGATATTCTTAGGCTGCCTACGTACCCATGGTGGGATCAAGTCTCGAACGTAGTTCAGAAGGGTGAACACTTTAGACTCATGTTCAGGAGTGGTTGCTTCAGCTCTTTCCTAAGCTATCCTTTTGGAGTTTCTAACTTAGTGAGCATTTAGAGATCACGGGAAATTTCTCTTTAGGAATCTTGCATTTGTGGGGGAAACGATTTGTTCCCCATCCATGGTTATCAACAAGTATGCACCATCTGAATACACCTTTTCAATGGCGTATGGTACTTCCCACTTCGGCTCCAGTTTTCCTCGAGTTCGTTGAGTGACAATGATGGGAGTTCGGACCATGAGCACTAGGTCTCCTTTTTTGAAGGATTGAAGTCTAATGCATTTGTTGATGGCATCAGACATTTGTGATTGGTATACCTCTAGATTCTGCGGGGTGTATAGTCGTCTTTCATCTAGAGTTTCTAGTTCTGCTAAGCGAATCTTTGCCGCTTCTTCATCCTTGATGGATTCTTGGATAGCAGCTCTCAACGAAGGTATTTGTATTTCCAACGGGAGCACTGCTTCACCACTGAACACTAGTGAGTAAGGCGTAGCCTGTGTTGGCGTCCGGTAGGTGGTTCTGTAGGCCCAGAGAGCTTCGGGAAGACGCTCGTGCCAATCCCTCTTGTTTTTGTTCACTATCTTTTTCAAGATTTTGTAGAGAGTCTTATTGAATGCTTCAGCTAAACCGTTTGCAGCTGTATAATATCTTGTGGAGTGTAGCTCCTTGATATTGTATTTAGCATACAACTTGCATATTGGTTTGCTTTGAAAGGGCTGTCCATTATCAGTGGTGATATTGTTAGGGATTCTGAAACGATAAATGATATGGGTTCGTATGAAATCTGCAACCGCGACATGTTTTATATCCCTCAGGGCAACAACTTTGGCCCATTTTGAGAAGTAGTTTGTTGCCGCAAGAATGTATTGATGTCCAGCTGACGATGGTGGGACAAAAGGGCCAATAATGTCCATTCCCCAGGCTGCAAATGGCCAAGAACACATTATCACATGAAGAGGTTCAAGAGCTTGATGTATGAAGTTTGCGTGATATTGGCATGTTTGACATCTTTTAGCAAAGTTGAAGCAACCGACAATCATTGTTGGCCAATAATAGCCAAGTCTTTTAAGTTGCATTTGTAGCTTGGGGCCAGTCTGGTGGGCTCCGTAAACTCCTGCATGGACATCTTCCATGGCTTTGACAGTTTCTTGGTTGGCCAGGCACTTCATGAGGATCCTATATAGGGATCTCATGAACAGAATGTCTTTACACATTACGAACTTATTTGCCCTTCTTCTGACTTCGACACGTTTAGCTCGTTCTTCAGGTAGACGACCGTGCTGGAGGTATTTAATGATGGGGGTACGCCAATCATCTTCATCTTTATTTTGTACCACTGCAGCAGAGCATACCAAGCTGTGTGAAATTGACTCTCCTAGAGGTTCGAGCACCCTTCTCTCACCGATAGTGATGGTCAGAATTCGATTGGACGGGAGAGTGAGCGATGCTGCTAGACTTGCAAGTGAGTCAGCTTCCGTATTGAGACCTCTTCGCACATGGAAGATACTAGTCTGGGTGAACTGGGACAAGAGTTCATCCGTTCTTGCATGGTAGGGGAGGAGGCTGGTCTTCCTTACCATATATTCTCCACGAATTTGTTTCACCACCAGCTCGGAGTCACCATAGATGGTGAGCTCGAAGAGTGGGATCTTGACGGCCAGCTCTAGTCCTGCAATTAGAGCTTCATATTCGGCTTCATTATTGGATCATCCTTTTGTCAAAGCAAATGAATAGGGTAAAATAGCTTTGTCAGGTGTGAGAAAGACTATTCCTATGCCGGCCTTGTTGTCTTTTGGATTAAAGCACTTCTTTCCGTTAGGGCTCCTTGACGCTCCATCGAAGTACATTACCCAACCTTGCTTGATTTCCACTTGCATGACCTCTTCATCTGGAAGGTCAGTGACAAGTGGTGAGTCCGACGAGACTGGATGTGCAGCCAGAAAATCTGCTAGGGCTTGTCCCTTTACAGCTTTTTGAGGGACATACTCAATCTCAAATTCTGATAACAGCATAGCCCATTTAGTCATCCTTCCCGATAATGTTGGACGAGAGAGGATATATTTGAGAGGGTCTGCCTTAGAGATCAACTTTATAGAATGCTCCAAGAGGTAGTGCCTTAATTTCTGCAAGGTAAACATGAGCACCAGACAAACTTTTTCTATAGGGGAGTAGTTGCAATCCGCTCCAACCAGTGTCCTGCTCAAGTAGTACAATGTATTTTCTTTTCCCTAATCATTGTACTAGGCGAGCAGTGCATCCATTGATCTCTCTTGAGTTGTTGTGTACAAGATGAGAGGTCTTCCTTTTATTGGGCTCATGAGGATTGAGGGGTTTATTAGGTAAGTTTTGATGCTTTCGAAAGCACTCTGACAGGCTTCGTCCCATTCAAATCGGACTCCCTTCTTCATCAGGCGGAAGAAAGGCTGACATCCTCCGGCCAAGTTAGAAATGAATCGACGGATGTAGGCTAGGCGGCCCTACAATCCTTTTAGCTCTCTTAGGTTTCTTGGAGGAGGCATGGCGAGGATGACTTTTATCTTTGTCAGGTCAATTTCGATCCCTCGATGTCGAACTACGAAGCCAAGGAACTTTCCTGACGTGACTCCGAATGCACATTTGAGTGGATTCATCTTTAACCGGTGCTTCCTGAGTCTATCAAAGATGACTCGTAAGTCTGTCAGATGATCACGTTGAGACTTTGTTTTACTACGAGGTCATCGACATAACACTAAACAGTGTCATGGAGCAAATCACTGAATATCAGTGTCATTGCTCTTTGGTAAGTAGCCTCAGCATTTTTCAAGCCTAACGGCATCACCTTGTAGCAGAATATGCCCCTGGGGGTGTGGAAGGCCATGAGTTCTTCGTCTTCAAGGGTCATCCGGATTTGATTATACCCTGAGTACCCATCCATGAAAGATAGTGTTTCAAACCCGGTTATAGCATCCACCATTAGCTCCGTAATGGGGAGAAGGAAGTCATCTTTAGGGCAAGTTTCGTTAAGGTCTCTGAAGTCGATGCAGACCCAAATTTGGCCATTCTTCTTTTTAATGGGAACGATGTTGGCCAACCAAGTGGGGTACTGCACCTCTCTTATGAATCCTTCCTTGAGGAGCTTGTCAACTTCTGCCTCGATCTGTGTAACCAAATCGGGATGGGCCCGCCGTTGGGCTTGCTTTACAGGTTTTAAATCTTCCTGAATTGCTAGCTTGTGCACCGCGACCTTTGGGTCGAGTCTTGACATCTCAGTGTAGTTCTAGGCAAAGACATCTTTATATTCTTTTAAGAACGAGACGTATTCTTCATTTTGTTGGTTTAATTATGATGCACTGATGAAGGTAGGCCTTGGATCTTGCTCCATGCCGAGATTTACTTCCAGTAAATCGTCAATCGTGGCATGTCCTCCAGCTTCAAACACCGGAGGGGCTGGACGAACCTCTGTTTCTTCTGGTGGTTCCTCCATGACCATCTCTACTCCCGATGAGGAGTCTTCATACATCGTGGTCATGTTTACGGTCAACACTTGATCCTCATCTGATGACGAGTCGAAGTCATTAAACCCAAGTCCTTCCAAGTTACGGTGGATCTGCTTACCGGTAGACAAAGCCTTTCTTTGTCTTGAGTTAAGTGCTGAATTGTAAGCTGGCATAAGCTCACCTTCGATCTGCTCTTTTCCTTCTGGATCGAATCCATATTTCTCGAGCATCTTCTTGATCATTAGAGTATATGCTAGCTTTTTCTGGTAAGAGTTTACTTTCCTGTTCTTACTGTCATTCCAAGAGGTTTGATTTGTTCGATTGGCAGAGCGGAAGATAGGGGTCTTTTTCTTGTTCCCCTGAATGGAACGACTCTGGAGATGGCTTCTGCCATTGGCCATTTTCTCCATGCGTCGAGATTGATTTGAGCCATTTTGTCGATCATTTCTTGATCGATGGCTGAATCAAATCCCATGGGCATCTAGCATGACTCTTCTTCTTCTGAGGACAGCTCCATAGGGTCTCCTTTTGGTGAGGACTCTACTCTCGTAGTAGCTACGAACACAGAGGATACTTCTTCTTCCAATCTTTTCGGTTCCTTGCATAAGGTCTTGGTTAGAAAAGCCAATTCCTGATAGCCTAATCCTTTCAGACCCTCCAATGGGTGTCGAGATGAAGCTAATATTGTTTTGAAGACTGGGGTGTCTTCTATCTTTGTAGGATCTAAGCCCGCCTTCTTGAATATTGGCCACAACCTTTCGGCATAGTCAACTCTTTTGTACCCTTCCATTTGGTCTTCCTGGGCTGGTTGTTTCCATTCATGGTTTGATCTACCCATTTCTCCCAGTGAGTGGAAATGGATTGGTTTTTCCCCCTTCTTCTTTGTCGGGACGGTGAATGCACTGTATACATCCACCATGATGCATTCTGTTCTTCTCAAATGGACCGTGTGGGTCAATTTGAGGGTTTGTAAAGGGTCAACCAGGGCCAAAGTTGGTGTTCCTTCAGCTCTTCTGCTTTTAGGAGTGTATTGAAACACCTTCTGGGCCGATGATTTTGCCATTGATCTGTCGGGTTTCCCTATAATTTTTATGGTGCTGGAGGCACTTGTCTGAGGCATTTCCACTCTTTTGACGTAAAATCGAGCATCTGCATAATAGGATCCAGCTCCGTCAAATGGGTCATTGTAAGCAATGATCTTCCCTTGCACCTCCCCCCAATAATATTTAATACATTGATGGTAAGTAGACGGGATGACGAAATGGTCATGCATCCATGGATGTCTAAGGAGGGCGTTATAGGAAGTGCCAGCATCGATTATCAAGAAAGAAGTGATTTCTTCGATCTCTCCAAATTTTCTTTTCAACTTGATAATTCCTATAGGATTTTGCTCGTTCTGGTTGAACCCTTGTATGACAAGGTTGCTTGACTGCAGACTGCTTGGCTTGATTCCGAGCTATGACATGGCCCTTTTGGGCAAGATGTTGACGGTAGATCCACCATCAATCATCACCCGTGACATCTTGGTTCCGTTTATTGTCCTCGTGATGAACAGGGGATGATTATGATCAAGGGATTCCACATGTATATCTTCATCCCCGAATGTAACCGTGAAGAGGCAAGATGACTCTACTCTCTCCTGGGGGTTTTGAGCTGTAGGCCGATTTTGGATGTCCGTTGAGAACTCCCCCGAATTTGTTAAGGCATATATGAGCAATTGCCTCAACTTTGGCGACATTTTGAGTGCATCATACACACTTAGCAGTGATGAGATTTTCTTCAGATGTGAGAGAACATCATATTTGATTCTCTGACCACTGGCTGCTTCAGGTTGAAGAGAGTCAGGTCAGGGTGGGAGCGGGTTCATGCTCTTTTCGGCCGAAACTGCTCTTGACTATAGTCTTTTCCCGGATCGGAGGTTCATTTGACAAACCTCAATGATTGCATTGGATGGGGAGGCTTCTACCACTTCTTTTTCTAGAATTTGGACCATGTTGACAGGCACGGTCCAATCTATTCTTCTTCTCTTACTTTGTCCAAAAGAGTCATCATCAAAGTCATCACCTCCTGTCAGGGTATCGCTTGATGCCACTAACAAGGACCCGTGATCAAGGTCGATTTGTTCTCTTGTTTCCAGAGTCAATTTTGGAAATTTTGGAGAGTACCCTGTCAGACCTGGAGCAAACTCCGGCAAGGTGATTGGATATACCGGTGCATCTACCGGTGAAAGTGATCGGGGCTCGTGAAGTGCCCAAGGATAGCTGGATGTAATTGCTTCATAGTTCCAGGATGGCCAAGTGTCTCTTGTTTTGATCAGCGACAACAGTGACACTTCCGAGAGGAAGTCAAAAACTGAGTCGGAGCACTCTTTTAGCGCTGAGATCTTTTCCGGGGAAGGCGATATCGGGGAAGAATCCTCTGTTGAAGATGACTCGGATGCTGACGAGTCAGAGGTGTCGTCTCCTTCGTCACAACGTCCTACAGATTCTTCAGTTGTTGTGAACTTTCCAGTGCTGTAAGTTGTCCCATTTGAGGAGGTATCATCCCTTGTTCAGAACTCCCTGAGCCTAGTTCGAGGGAGTAGATGCTCACCTTCATGCATGACATGGAGAAGTCTTCATCTTCATCATAGTCATTTTCGACAGTATAGTCGGAGTCATCACTGCTCTGCCTAAAAAAATAATCTTGGAGGGACGAAGTCCTTGAGGGTGATAGGGGTGGGCTGATTCTGTTGCAAGATCTGGCTCGGGAGTATGCCCTTTGCATTTTTTGTCTTCTTTTTCTGTTTTCTTTGCCTCTTTTTGGCAAATCTAGGCATCTTCTTTTGCTCGGGCCTGCGAGGCTGCCGACGCGTTACTAGAGTTTGAGCCATTTGTTTCTTTTTCTTGGCTCCTTTGCTCTCATAGAGAGTCCACTCTTCATCGCCATCAACTTTTACTTGTTCCTTACCGACAATTTCTGTCACGAACACCGTATTAGCTGTGGTAGCTTCTGCTTTGTCTGGAGCCATGACAATTATCTTGTCATTCGACAACTTCTGAATTTGGTCCTTCAAAATGAAGCAATCTTTCAGGGTGTGGCTCACAATGCGGTGAAAGCGACAATATTTCGGATGATCCGTCTTTCCAGTTTCATCTGGCCTCTTGATCTCAGGTAGAGTTATCAAGTTTTGACGCAACAGGTCCTCGAAGAGGTCTTCCACCACTTCATTCAAGGAGTATGTTTTCTCCATTCTATTTTGCATGGTAGATTTCTTGACATCTTCTTTCCGACCTTTATTTCTCCCGACCGTCACTAGCTTTTATGGTCCTGATGGAGATGTTTTGGTTAGAAGCAGTTTCTTCGTCTCAACCATTGCAGCTACAGATGCTTCGAAGCGATCATTGGCTCGACCGTGTCTCCTCTTTCCTAAGTGAAGCTCCATGTCATGAGCCTCAGTACATAAGTCATCGAACCCGACAAAAGTTTGAGCCATGAGGGAGGTAGACAGGTCGTGCCTGAAGTTGTTCAGGAATATCTGTATTAATTCTTGCTGCGTGAACTTCTGTGGATATGAGAAAGTTAATGACCTCCACCTTGCTATGAATTCTGAGACTGATTCATTGTCCCTTTGCTTTGTTTCAATTAGTTCTGGAACACCCACTCTCCATTGGGTATTGCAGAATTGTCTCCTGAATTCAGAGGCCATCGACTCCCAGTTTAGAATCGATTCTTCTAGTAGAATTGCGTATCATGTAAAGGCTGCTCCTTCGAGCGATTGTACGAAAAACTGGAGGCATAGTGCTCCATTTCGTGCCACAGGTCCGCACCTAGATAAGAAGTGGGCAACTAACAAGGGAGAATGAGAGAAAAATAATTCCAGAGTTTATGAGAACTCTAGAGGTAGCCCAGTGCACTCTCAACACTCTCCAAAAGTTCACATTCACGGACTGGAAGAGTTCCATTAAATAGAGAAGCCAAACCAAGATTTTAGAAAGTGCCAAAATCAGATTTAGAAGCTTTTTTAAGCATTGGGTGGACCCAACTGGGATTGGGTCGACCCAAAGTGGCAGTTGAGTTGACCCAACTGTCCCTTTGGGTCGACCCAAATCTTGGTTGCTCTTTGGTCGTTTTTCCCATTCAAAATCTGATGAGGACTAGGTCGACTCAATATATATTCAGGCGAACGAATTTAAAAAAATCATTTTTTGCTCTTGCTTTCTTCACGAAAGTTGTAGATCTTTTCGAGATGGTAAATTTGATATATTATGAAGCAAAATCGAAGCTACAATTTGAGAGATATGCCTCTTACAAGGAACCTTGGTTCTTAAGATCCTCTAACACTCTTAAAGCTACATACCTAAGGTGCATATGATCATTCTAAGTCAATTTTCTCCTAAGGTAACATGGTATCTAGGTTACCATCTTATGAGTGAAATGGAAGCTATGATCGGAATGTCTTCAACTTATCTTCTTCAGTCGTCATCTTCACTTATCTTGGACGCTTGTAGGCAATGACACAAGATACACTAGACTCACTGTTTTGACACCGGAATATGCCAACACTAAAACTTGGACTTTACATTCTCCTCCTTTGGTAATTCCATTGTAAAACCAACCTGAAGTACATGACTTGACACAAACTCCTTAAAAATATATCAAATAGAGAGTTAGGTCATTACATGACTTCAACACATTTACATGACACCAATTGATAAATATTCTTAAACTGAAGACACTGAAGCTCTTGTCAAGTAAGATCTATTTGCTGCAACCTTACACCTGCACATGCTTATAAATAAAACACCTAGTGAAGCATGTATGGAATATACAAATAGATCAACATAGGTATTGCAAGGAATTTATTGAAATACTGAACTAGGGAACTAGTATCCAACATTTTCTCACTTTTTTGCCACAATTGCCAAAGGTAGTCATAAAGCCAATATCACAAAGAATATATCAATTTAACACGTGTAATATCAAGGCAATCACAATACAATCAAGCAAATACAGACAATGTGGGGACTAAAGATAGGGGAACAAAATAGCAATAAAAAACACAAACTCCCCCTCAACAACTTAACTTGATCTTCTCCCCCTAAGATCAAGGACACCACCAAAATCAGGGCACCTAAGCTAGAAAGGCCCATGCCAACCAATAAGGAAACACATAGTAATAATACTAAAAAGGTATCATGTGCCACATAAACATGCATCAAAAGCATTCCAAGTAGTGGTAATTTAAAATTACAAATCCAATGAAGAACATGATTAGTTAGTCCGACTGAGGATACACATCTAACTAAATCTCACGGAATGCTAAAGCATAGCCAATTCACAATCATATTTAGTGAACAGTTCAAAAGTAAAGCAATATGTGTGTAGTAGTGGTCTGACAAGATACTAAATCAAAGTTTATTTCCCTTTCCAAGGATATGACATTAACCACTAAGGAGACTCTGGAGATACAAATCTTACAAGTCAAACCTAGTTAGATCCAGATATTCTAATTTTTTACATTTTGGTGCTCCTTTATCCATTTTATTTGACTCAATATTTTTATTTTACTTTTGGTTAAATACCTCTAAACTTTGTAAGATTTCTTTTGATGTTCTTTATCTGAACATATATTTTCATGCAATGATGACTTTCACACTATCTAGGTAGGTAGTCCTGGTTATTGGCAACATGGGCTTTCACTCTAGCAAATCAGATAGATAACTACTGTCTGCATAGGTAGCCATTACATACTGTTTGCATCTAATAGTGACTTTCAGATTAGCCCAGTAGGTAGCCTTTTTCATTGCAACAATTTTTGCTCATGGAGGATACACAAAATGGGGATGACTAACAATATGGTCATTCTAGATTGGTCATCCAAGGTTACACTTTTGGGATAAGTTAAAAGCCTATAGATTGGAAAATAGACCTCTCAACAGAATCAGTCAGAGTGCATATGAAATTGTAAAGCATACACACATGAATAAGTCTCTAACTGTGCAAGATAAAAGTAGTCTAATATTCAGTTTCACCAAGATACTGTGAAGGTGATATATCCTCAATCAGCAACAAACTCATGTTCAACCCTGGACAAGTATAGAAATAAAGATCACACAAGGAATGTAGATCATGCATGTCAAACAAGGGTAACATGACAAAAATATTTTTGGATTTTATAATTTTTCAATGTTTTTGAATTTTTCAAAATAAAGAAAACAAAAAAACAAACCAAAACAGATAACAACAAGAATTGAAACTACTAATATACACATGCAGCATAGTACTAGGACAAGATATAACAAACAAAGCACACCCTAGGCTATAACAGGTAAGGGCTAAGTGAAGCCTTTCAGGTCTTCCTTTCTCACCTAAACAGTTTTAGCATTTTGATTGATCCTTCGGTCTCTAACCGTTTCAGTTGAGGTAGGTATGACCTTTTGCCTCTTCCTCCTATTCCAAGATTGAGTCCTAGAATTATGGCAGACATATTAGTTTTTCCTGTTTCCTCCTTTATATCTAGCATAAGGAGTGTCCCGACCATGTCACTGTCTAGAGTTATTATAGATATTCAATATTTTATCATTTAACTTCCTAGACATATCCACTAGGATATCAACTCTCCTTTGAAGATTCTCATTAAAATTATGTTGGCTCCTAGAACCATGATTGGGCATTCTTCGAAGTTTAGGACATCGAGGCCTAATATGACCATTCTCTCCATATTTATGACATGTAGGAATGAATTTTTGAGTAGATGGATCTTTCCTATTTTCAGGAGGGTGCCTTTTATCACTAGGCTCAATGTTCGAGGTAGATGGAGTTCCCTTCACATCTCCACATCTCTGATTTTACTCATGATCAGCCAACTTGATTTCAAGACTTGTCTTTTCATCATGACAAACATGCAAATCAAATTCAAGAAGCTGAGTCTTGACAATGAGGGAAGTCTTCTCTTCCTCAAGCTGTGACACAAGAGCTTTCAACCCTAAAGCCACTTGGTCTAAGGCATCTCTTTTCATTTCAATAAATTTGACTTTTTTGGTAATGGAAAACTGAACCTTTTTCAGCTTTAGGCATTCTTGAAATAGCTCATCATAGGCTGTCTCGAGGTCTCCCTCAGAATCTGAGTCATTTTGACTCTTATTATCTTCACCATCACTATGGTGTTGGTCACTCACAACATTTGAAGAAGATTCTTCAACCCCAGATAAAGATGCAGTGAAGGCCATATAACCCATAGTCTCCTCACAAGAAGAATTATCTGATTCCTCAGATTCAGAGTCACTGTCATCCATTACCTTCCCCTTAAATCTTTTCTTATTTGAGCACTCAGCAGCAGTATGGCCATAGCGTTGGCCTTCATAGCATTGAACACCTCGGGATTTACTGTCAGCACTTTTAAGATGTTTCTTGTTTTCCAAGTGCTTGGACTTACGCTTCTCAAAAGATTTTTGTCCTTTCAGATTAAATCTCTTATTAAATTTTAGAAAATTTCTAAATTTCTTTACAAATAAAGCCAACTCTTCTTCATCATACTCAGAGTCATTATTTGAGCCATTTATGGATTCCTTGATGGATTTCAAGGCAATACATTTTGATTTCTTAGATGGGTTCAGATTTAACTTATAAGTCTAGAGAGAACCGGCCAACTCTTCATTTTTGAGAGCATCAATATTTTTGCTTTCTTCAATGGAGGTAACTTTGATCTAAATCTCTCAGGCAGAGATCTCAAAATCTTCCTAATAATTTTGGACTCAGATATAGGAAATTTTAGGTTAAAAATGAATTAACAATGTCACTCGGATTAGCATAAAAACCATCAAAAGTTTCATTATCATTCATTCTCAAATTTTTAAATTTAGAAGTAAGCATTTAAAGTTTAGAGATCTTGACAGTTGTAGTCCCTTCATAGGTAATTTGAAGAATGTCCCATACCTCCTTCGAAGTGTCACATTTAGAAATATGCCGAAATTCTTCGGGTGTGATAGCAGTGAAGATTGCATTTAGACCCTTATTATTCCATCTACAACTTTCAAGTTCTACATTGGTCCAATCAGTAGAAGGTTTGGAGATGGTCTGATTATCTATGGTCATTGTTGGAGAGGTCCAACCTTGTTCAACAGAAATCCATACTCTCTCATCTAAGGATTTTAGAAAGGCTCTCATACAAGTTTCCTAATAGGCATAATTGTTTCCATCAAAAAATGGGGGACAAGAGATGGATCTTCCTTCTCTTTGTAGATTTATATTCACCGAATATAGAATGAGATCGCACTAAGAAATTAGTGAACCCGCTCTGATACCAATTGAAAAATCTGGTGAACCTCAAATCTAATGTTTGAGTTGAGAACTCACAAATTCAAGGGGATGGTTAGGTCTCCCTATAAGTCTATCTACCATTTTTAAGATTATGCAATCAAATTATTAATTAAGGGATGATGAACTTGAAGTGCGGAATAAGGGAAACAAGCAAACCACAACACAAGCAATTTTTACGTGGAAATCCTTCCGGGAAAAACCACGAGACCTAGTCCAGCAATGAGAATCCACTAAGATAAGATACCAGATACTTACAGACTCGAACCTCACCCAAACAGGACCCGACTTCCTCAATTTACGGCTAGTCCTACACGCCTCAATAAGTAATCACGATCTCGCAAGAATTGAAATCTATCGCAGTAGCCTGTTCTTCTCTTGTGTTTCGAAAACCACGATCTCCAAAGATTGATCTCCGTCCATGACGGCTTCGGATTCCACCGACCAAATATCACATCCACAATCCTCTCAGATCGATCTTCTTCGCAAAGGCTCCGAAACACTCCTGACAATTTGTTCTTTCCAGAATGGGTTGATGGTTCTAAGACAACTCTAGAGTGATCCCATCAAAAGCTTGAGGATCAACCAAAGCAAGTTTTCAGAGATTAGAATTATAAAACTTGCATCTCTAGAGCAACTAACAAAGGAGAATGAGAGAAAATAATTCCAGAGTTTATAAGAACTCTAGAGGTAGCCCAATGCACTCTCAACTCTCTCCACAAGTCCACATTCACGGACTAGAAGGGTTCCATCAAATAGAGAAGCCAAACCAAGGTTTTAGAAAGTGCCAAAATCAGATTTAGAAGCTTTTTTAATCATTGGGTGGACCCAACTGGGATTGGGTCAACCTAAAGTGGCAGTTGGGTGGGCCCAACTGTCCCTTTGGGTCGACCCAAATCTTGGTTGCTCTTTGGTCATTTTCCCATACAAAATCTGATGAGGACTTGGTCGACCCAATATAGATTCGGTCTAACGACTTTAAAAAACTCATTTGTTGCTCTCACTTTTTTCATAAAAATTGTAGATCTTTTCGATATGATCGATTTGATATATTATGAAGCATAATCGGAGCTACAGTTTAAGAGATATGCCTCTTACAAGGAACCTTGGTTCTTAAGATCCTCTAACACTCTTAAGGCTACATATCTAGTCACCTAAGGTTCATATGATCATTCTAAGTCAATTTTCTCCTAGGGTAACATGGTATCTAGGTCACTTACCATCCTATGAGTGAAACCGAGGCTATGATGGGAATGTCTTCAACTTATTTTCTTCAGTCTTCCTCTTCACTTGTCTTGGACGCTTGTATGCAATGACACAAGATACACTAGACTCACTGTTTTGACACCGGAATAAGCCAACACTAAAAAATAGACTTTACACAACTAACTCAAATAGTCACGAATCTTCATTGGTTCAAGATCTATAACATGAGATAGATCCAGAATATATTTACTCAACATGGAAATATGAAATACATTATGGACAAACTCCATTTTAGGAGGTAGGGCAACCCTATATGCAACTTCGCCAACTCTAGTAATGATCTTGAAGTGACCCACTTATCTTGGACTTAGTTTACCCCACTTGCCAAATCTCATGACTCCTTTGGTTGGAGAAATCTTAATAAACATCTGATCCTCAACTTGAAATTCTAAGTCTCTTCGGTGAGTATCAGCATAACTCTTCTGCCTACTTTAAGTTGTTTTCAACCTTTTCTTGATCACTTGAATCTTGTTTGAAGTCTAGTCAATGAGTTCATGACCCAAAATTTTCTTTTCACCTACTTCATCCCAACATAGAGGTGAATGACAACTCCTACCATAAATTGCCTTGAAATGTGCCATTTGAATGCTTGCATAGTGTAAATCCCTAAATAGGTGTTGGAAAATTCCGTGATCATTAGATAGGTCATGTGTGTTGTGTCTTGTTCAACTTATCGGAAGAGTTAAAGTTTCGAGAAGACTGAAGATATTGAAGAAAAAGCTTCTACTCCGGATCTAGACAGGTAATGGACTTAGAGACCTCTACCTAGGTTGGATTTGACTTAGATAACTCTAAACATACCTAGGAGGATAGTTTTAAGCCTAACAAAGTCTTTTGGTCTTATTTGAATCAAACAAAAATAAAAGAAAATTGTTTTGGCTAAAATTCTGTCTCAACCGATCGCTCGGTGTTGAGACCGATCGATCAGTGGCCTACCGAGCGATCGGTGGCTATCGACTGTGTCAGCACCCTATTTTTACACCCCCTTAACCGTGGTTAATTAATTTAGCTATGCTCCAAACCCTAGTTAACCCTAAGCTTAACCCTAGGTAGTCTTAAACCCAAACCCTAGGTAGCCCTAGCCTAACCTTAGTAAGCCCTAGGTATACCCAAGGCCCAAGCCCATTTGACCAAACTTATACCTAGACAACTCAATCAAACCCAATTACCTAATTTTATTACCCAACCCAAATAGTCAAGCCCAAATACCCAATCACCCAATTGCCTAAGCCAAAGCCTATTTCCATAGCCCAAGCCCAAATGTCATAGTCAAAGTCCAATAATCATAACCCATGACCCATCTACTAATAACCCCTGATCCATAAGACCTAATCCACATATCCATATCCACCTACCCTATATCCTACAACCCATACCCATATAACCCATAGTTCACTCAACCCACCAACTCTCTTACACCTCTAACATGTGCGCAATAGTGGAAAATCCCCAACGCGCCTTAAATTCCCCAACGGGTGGACCACTGCAGAAATCCACTCCCCAACAGGGCCCAGGCAATAGGCACTCCCTAAGTCCCTAGCAGACGTATAGCAGAAGCCCAGCGGCTCATAACAGTACTCTTCCCAAGCAAGAGATCAGAAGCCTATCAGCGGTTGTTCGGACGAATTTGTCTATTCCCCAGCATCTTGCTCTGAGTCATGTACCTCGCTCCCGAGATTAACAGATGATTCACAAATCCCATAAGCCCTAAACCTAGGCAATTTATTGGCAAATCACAGCTAACTAAGCATTTTTGTCAAAAATAAAATCTTCATAAAAAGTCTTCTACACTTTTTCTACGAAAAGATTTTCAAAAACAAACTTTTGGTAACAAAGCCTGTCTGTACCAACCTGCACCAAGCAGCCCCGGCAAGGAAGCAAAGGAAGCCGAAGCCATGCATCTCCGTCAGCGGCAGATCACCACAGAGTCATGGGAAAGCACCCTTGTTTTCATCCCTGCATGACAACATAGCATCATAACCTGCTTGGCTAAAACCTCTCAGCAGTGTTCAACATGATCAAAATTCATTCCCTCTTGGGAAATTCCAGTTTCATTTGGCATCATACCTTGAGACCTCCAGACATCCTGTGTTGTAGAGCCTCGGACCTTTTCACATTTAATGCATGACACTTTCGTTGCCATTTTACCTTTAAAGAGGTATAATTAATAAATAAGGAAGAAATTGGAAATTCAGAAATGTTAGAAATGTTCCTTTTCGAAGTACGAACCCAACGCAAGTTGAATCGTCAAAATCGGACGAACGAGTCAAAAGATATGGCCAAAATAGTCTGGACCTGCAGGCAACCGATCGCTCGGTCCATAGAGCGATCGATCGGTCCAAAACCGATCGATCGGTAGCTATCGACTGGTCAAGATTTTTGTATGGGGAAATTTTCCAGAGAGTGAAATTTTAACCGATCGCTCGGTTATTAAGCCGATCGATCGGTAGGCAACCGATCGATCGGTCATTAACACCGATCGCTCGGTACTCGCGTTTTTGCAGAAAATTTAGTAAGGGTGTTTTTGTCTTTTGGGCATTTCACTCATACCTTAAAGGCTTTGCCCGATCATTTGAGGGTTCATACACAACCCTTAGAGTCTTTTGAGAGATAGAGAGAAAGGAGAAGGGTTTCCAAAACCTAGGTTTTCATTTGGGAGAAATCAAAGGGGTTAAGACCCTAGATCAACCCCAAGCCCGTTTTCTTCAAGATCAAGGCTCAAGCATTCGAGGAGCTCGTGATCCAAGCTAGGGCAGCAGCTACACGGTCGTTTTTGGAAGGGGTTTCTTCCTCATTGTTCAAAGTCGGTACTTCTTGCTACCCTCCTAGTTATAGTTCTTCTTTTCCTTTATTTTCTTTGTGTTCTTTTATACATCCATGTATTATGAGATGGGTTGTGAATGGTGAATGATGAATGGAGATGAATGTGGGCGATTGGATGCCGTGTGTATTGATGTGATGGATGAACGGGGAGGGCATTGTACCCATAATAAACATACATATGTGATGTGAGTAAAACCCACCTAGAAAAGCATGTTGTAGGGTTAATAAATAATGAACACACTATGTTTGATGAGATGCCAAGGTGAATAAAATGAGTGATAAATTAAGGGAATACATGTTTAATTATTCATGAAATTGTTAGGGCATATGATAGTGTGTTTCTTACATTTCTCAAAATGTGCGATTTATTACTTGTTCAAATCGTGATATGCTATGCTTTGTAAATTACCCAAATTGTCATATTTAATTCCAAATGCAAGTATGCACACGATCTCACGAGCACGCATGCATGACATGGATTTCCGACGTTTTTCAAGAATGGGATTTAGAGGTGGGGCATATCCTACGATATGTTTTACCTCGCTTTTGGCAAGGACAAGTCAATCATGCATTATCATAAGAAGGGTCTCCCTTCCCTCGCAAGTACATACATATCATAAGAAGGGTTTCCCTTCCCTCGCAAGTACATCTCACAAGGACATCTCACAAGTGAAAGGACATGACATGAGCATTTAGAAAGAAGGGTCTCCCTTCCCTCACAAGTAGTTTACTCTTCCAAGCATGATACGAGCATGACATGACACGGCATGACAAGCATGAGCATTTTAGGAAGAAGGGTCTCCCTTCCCTCACAAGTAGATTACTTTTCCGAACAAGCAAGCATGATACATGACATGACAAGCATGGGCATTTAGGAAGAAGGGTCTCCCTTCCCTCACAAGTAGTTTACTTTCCAAGCAAGCATGACATGGCATGACACGCATGATATGATAAGATAAGACAACATGACAAGTTTCAAGCACGGAAATGGTATTTCCAATCAAGTCAAGTGCACAAGGTTTTCAAGGGTTTTAACGGCTTTCTACGAAATACAAGCATGATTATAAATTGCTTTTACTTCCTTGTATGATATGAATTGTTTCCTTCTAACTTATAAGAATTATTCCTGCTTTATGTATGCTATCTGTATGCTATGACTGTTGGTTAGTGCTTAGTACCCGCTGAGTATTCCATGCTCAGCCGTACTTCTTATGTCGGCAGGTGATGGCGGAGCAGCTGCTCCATTTGATATCTGTGCTCCGAGCCCTTGGGTGGAGGAGGAGTACGTTGAGGAGCCTTTGGAGGAACCTCCCGTAGAGGGTTACCATTAGGTAGTTGTAGATTCTGAGTGAATAGCTGTGGGTGAGATGAGAGATATACATTCATGTATTTTGGCGGGTCTGTCCGCACTTTCTTTTGGTTACATTTTGTATAACTTGGATTTGCGTATGTATATTCATAGAGGTTTGGTTAGACTTCCGCTGTGTTTTATAGTTATGTTTCCGCTATATTGTCCTCTATGGTATATGCTCTGTGGGTTTTGCAGGTTGGTTGTCAAGCAAGTCATGATTAGTCGTCCAAAGTTCACTCTAACTCCTAGGGTGGGTTTTGGGGCGCGACAGAAGTGGTATCAAAGCTTAGGCTTTAGGTCTCTAGGGTCACTTAGAATCTTATACCACGGCTTGACAAGAGCATGTGTCAGGAAACAAGTTAGGAAGGAAGTAAGTCGGAAGAGAGTCTTGATCCAAGTGTAAGACTAAACTTTAGTCTTAGTCTAAAATGGTTGCTTTAACCAAGTACAGTCCTAGGTACGCTAGAACGCTAAAGTATAAGTATAATGTGATGAATACTCTGATGACTTGATGTGATGTATATTAGTATTATACAACTAATACAAATTGAATGATTGTGAAATGACATTGAAATAAACTGTGGTTTCATGTGAGACTCATGTGGTGCTATTGTTCTCAGGACTTTAGTCATGAGGCGGGGCACACGGGGTCGTGGACCACATACCAGAGCTTCCTCTTCTTCACGGGATGAGGATGAGCAGCCGGACCTCTCTCAGGTCTTAGGCTCTATTGCTGAGACACTCGCCATACTGGCGGCTCGGCAGGCTATACCATCATCGGCGGCACCTACTCCACCGCCCGCAGCTCCAGTACATCGTACCGTAGGAGTTGAGGCATTCAGGAGATTGAGGCCTCCATCCTTCCACGGGAGTGTGGACCCTCTTACTGCAGAGGCTTGGATCCTCCAGGTTGAGAAGATATTTGCGGTGCTCACTCCTACAGAGGAAGAGAAAGTGGCATGGGCAGTTTTTATGCTAGAGGGCGAAGCCCACCATTGGTGGTTGTCCGCATTGAGGACGCGAGATTTGACCATACAGGGTCAACCTTGGACTTGGGAAGAGTTCAAAGATACTTTTTACAAGAAGTATTTTCCTATCGGTGCACGGGAAAAGAAAGAGAGAGAATTCATCAACCTTGAGCAAGGTTCGATGTCTGTGGCCGCTTATGAGGCCAAGTTCTCGGAGCTATCACGCTTCGCGACACATATGATTGCCACCGAGGCAATGAAGGCGAGAAGATTTGAGCAAGGGCTCAAGGATGTTATTATGGAGAAGGTTTCCGTTTTCAGGCATGCTACCTACCCTGAAGTGGTAGACAAGGCCTTATTGGTCGAGGCCAATTCTGAAGCGGTGTCTAAGAAGAGAGAGTTGGCAAGAGGCCAAGCCAGTAGTTCAGCACCTCCAGAGAGGCGGGCTCGTACCGGCCCTTATCAGTATACATGGCCAGCACCACAGATGAGGCCGACTTATGCGCCTCCAGCCCCACGGCAGTACGTGCCACAGGCACCTCGACCTCAGGCACTTCCGGCCCCTCGGCCAGTTACACTTCAGGCAGCGAGGTATACACCACCTTCGGCCCCTCCGGCCTACACATATGAGGTCTGCACTTCATGCGGCAAAAGGCATCCGGTAGGAGATTTCCGAAGAGCATCTGGTGGATGTTATCATTGCGGTCGCCAGGGCCACATGATCAGGGATTGCCCTACTCGGCATCTACCAGGCCATTCTCAGGGGATTAGGCCACCAGCACGCCCAGTAGGATCATATCAGGCGTCATCTCAGACTACCCGGTCTACACCTCAGTCTCGCCAGGCAAACCAGGGTCGAGTTTTTGCCTTGACAGAGGGTGATGCACTTGCATCTGACGATGTAGTGCAAGGTACGCAGTTATAGCTTAATTAATTATCCGTAAATTAAACTGTTAAGTATTCATTGATTGTGTACATACTTGGCATGTTATATATGTATATATACCTACATGTATACACTGTTGATGCATAAATTAACTCCGCTAGTTAAAATTTCAGGAACCCTACTAGTCAATGAGTATTTGGCTCGAGTGTTGATTGATACCGGGTCTACTCATTCATTTGTCTCGCCGAGTTTTTCAGAAGGCTTTTCTGTAGAGCCAAGTCAGCTAGAACCGGAGTTAGCCATTTCGACTCCCCTCGGCAAAACAGTATTGGCAGATAAAGTGTATAGAAATAGTGTGGTCCAAGTTGGAAGCCACGAGTTGGCGGTTGATCTCATCGTCCTTGGATTCCAAGACTTTGATGTTATATTGGGAATGGATTGGTTAGCAGCGCATCATGGGCATGTAGCTTGCTTTGAGAAGATGGTACTCTTCAAGCCGGTAGAAGGAAAACCATTTCACTTTCGGGGGTTGAAAGGTAGAGATATTGCTCGTTTTGCGGCGTTGAGCTTAGCTAACCCCGAGGCAAAGGACTCATCGACTATTCCGGTTGTGAGTAAATTCCTGGATGTATTTCCAGAGGAGTTGCCAGGATTGCCTCCAGACAGGGAGATTGAGTTTGTGATTGAGCTTGCACCAGGCACAACTCCTATATTCAGGGCTCCGTATAGAATGGCTCCGATTGAACTCAAGGAGTTAAAGACTCAGTTGGAGGAATTACAAGGCCTTGGTTTCATTCGACCAAGTGTCTCACCGTGGGGTGCCCCGGTGTTGTTTGTTAAGAAGAAAGATGGTTCGATGCGGATGTGCGTCGATTACCGGCAATTGAACAAGGTCACTATAAAGAATAGGTATCCCTTGCCTAGGATTGACGACTTGTTCGATCAGTTGAAGGGAGCGAGATTTTTCTCGAAGATAGATCTTCGATCGGGTTATCACCAGTTAAAGATTAAGGTGGAAGATGTTCCCAAAACTGCTTTCAGGACTCGATATGGGCACTATGAGTTCTTGGTGATGCCTTTTGGTCTCACGAACGCGCCGGCAGCCTTTATGGATTTGATGAACCGGGTGTTCCGACCATACCTAGATCGGTGCGTGATTGTATTTGTTGATGACATTTTGGTCTATTCCCAGACACGGGAAGATCACGTGCGTGACCTTCGCCTTGCATTGGAAATGTTAAGAGAGCACAAGCTATACGCCAAAATTAGCAAGTGTGAGTTTTGGTTGGAAAAGGTAGCATTCCTAGGCCACGTTATTTCCGCGGAAGGCATCTCCGTTGATCCGAAGAAGATAGAAGCTGTTATGGGTTGGGCGAGGCCCAAGAGTGTTACTGAGATACGCAGCTTTCTTGGGCTGGCAGGCTACTACAGGAGATTCGTAGAGGGTTTCTCTAGCCTTGCAGCACCGCTTACTCACCTGACAAGGAAGAATGCGAAGTTTGTTTGGAGCGACAAGTGTGAGATCAGTTTCACGGAACTGAAGAAGAGGCTTACGATAGCTCCTGTCCTTACAGTGCCATCCGGACCTCTTGGGTATGAGGTGTACAGTGATGCCTCATACGTTGGACTTAGATGTGTGCTTATGCAACACAAGAAGGTCATTGCCTATGCATCAAGGCAATTGAAGGAGCATGAGAAGAATTATCCCACGCACGACTTGGAGCTTGCGGCGGTCGTGTTTGCACTTAAGATTTGGCGTCATTACCTTTATGGGGTGGAGTTCTATGTGTTTACCGATCACAAGAGTCTCAAGTATCTCTTTTCCCAAAAGGAGCTGAATCTAAGGCAACGGCGTTGGATGGAATTTTTGAAGGACTATGATTGTACCATTCAATACCACCCGGGTAAAGCAAATGTAGTGGCTGATGCTTTGAGTAGAAGACCTCAGGGGTTGTTAGCACACATGTTGGTTCAAGAATGGAAGCTACTTGAAGATTTGGCAAATCTGGACATCAGTGTGAATGACTCTGTCCATAGTCCTATCTTGGAAAATGTTACGGTTCGGCCGTACATTATAGATTTGATCCAAGAATATCAAGCCATGGATGCGGAATTATTGGCTTTCCGGGACAAGGAAGTTGCCAAGGGCAGTGAAGACTTTTCTCTCACTAGCCGAGGTGCTATAACGTTCAAAGGAAGGCTGTGTGTTCCGGCCAATGCAGATCTTCGACGAGAGATCATGGACGAAGCACATCGTTCGAAGTACACAGTGCATCCTGGGGGTACAAAGATGTACCGGAACCTCAAGAGTCACTTTTGGTGGCGGAAAATGAAGAGGGATGTTGCGGAGTATGTAGCACGATGCTTAGTGTGCCAACAGGTGAAGGCAGAGCACATGCGGCCGGCAGGTCTATTACAGTCCCTTCCGATTCCCGAGTGGAAATGGGAGAACATATCCATGGATTTCATAGTTGGCTTGCCAAGGACGGCAAGGGGCTCAGATGCGATATGGGTAGTAGTGGATCGTTTGACGAAGTCCGCTCACTTCTTGCCTTACCGAACTACTTTCAACTCTAGTCAGTTAGTCGCTTTGTACATCAAGGAAGTGGTGAGGTTGCACGGAGTGCCCGTTAGTATTGTGTCAGATCGGGATCTAAGATTCACATCACAATTCTGGAAAAGCTTCCAGGAGGCTATGGGTTCCCGACTTGATTTCAGCACCGCTTTTCATCCACAGACGGATGGACAAACTGAGAGAGTGAACCAAGTCATTGAAGACATGCTTCGGGCTTGTATGCTGGATTTCAAAGGCAGTTGGGAAGAGCACTTGCCTTTGGTGGAGTTCGCCTACAACAATAGCTATCAGGTGAGTATCCAAATGGCTCCGTTCGAGGCTTTGTATGGGCGAAGCTGCAGGTCACCTCTATACTGGGATGAGGTAGGAGAAAGAAAAGTACTTGGTCCGGAGTTGATTGAGCAAACTGCTAGTATAGTCAAGATCATCCGGGATCGGTTGAAAGTCGCCCAAGATCGCCAAAAGAGCTATGCAGACACGCGCCGCAGGGACTTGGAATTCCAGGTAGGGGATCGAGTCTTTGTGAAAGTATCTCCTAGCAAAGGGATTATGAGATTCGGCAAAAGAGGCAAGCTTAGTCCTCGCTATGTTGGGCCTTTTGAGATTATCATGCGAGTTGGTGAGGTTGCTTACAGGGTAGCTCTCCCACCTCACATGGCCGCAGCTCACAACGTCTTCCATGTGTCTATGCTTCGGAAGTACATTGCGGATCCTTCGCATGTCATAGACTTGGAACCGTTGGAGATTCGAGAGGACCTCACCTTGATTGAAAAGCCGGTTCAGATTTTGGATCGAAGAGATCAAGTGCTTCGCAACAAGACAATCCCTTTGGTTCTTGTGCAATGGCAACACCATGCGCGGGAAGAAGCTACATGGGAGCGTGAAGCCGAAGTCAAAGCGAAGTACCCAGAATTAATTGAAGGAGTTTTTGTATAAGTTTGTATATGACTTGTAATTTTCTTTTTGGGTTGTAATGCAAGTAGCGTCTAAATTTCGAGGACGAAATTCTTGTAAGGGGGGGAAGATGTAGAGCCCCGGACCTTTTCACATTTAATGCATGACACTTTCGTTGCCATTTTACCTTTAAAGAGGTATAATTAATAAATAAGGAAGAAATTGGAAATTCAGAAACGTTAGAAATGTTCCTTTTCGAAGTACGAACCCAACGCAAGTTGAATCGTCAAAATCGGACGAACGAGTCAAAAGATATGGCCAAAACAGTCTGGACCTGCAGGCAACCGATCGCTCGGTCCATAGAGCGATCGATCGGTCCAAAACCGATCGATCGGTAGCTATCGACTGGTCAAGATTTTTGTATGGGGAAATTTTCCAGAGAGTGAAATTTTAACCGATCGCTCGGTTATAAAGCCGATCGATCGGTAGGCAACCGATCGATCGGTCATTAACACCGATCGCTCGGTACTCGCGTTTTTGCAGAAAATTTAGTAAGGGTGTTTTTGTCTTTTGGGCATTTCACTCATACCTTAAAGGCTTTGCCCGATCATTTGAGGGTTCATACACAACCCTTAGAGTCTTTTGAGAGATAGAGAGAAAGGAGAAGGGTTTCCAAAACCTAGGTTTTCATTTGGGAGAAATCAAAGGGGTTAAGACCCTAGATCAACCCCAAGCCCGTTTTCTTCAAGATCAAGGCTCAAGCATTCGAGGAGCTCGTGATCCAAGCTAGGGCAGCAGCTACACGGTCGTTTTTGGAAGGGGTTTCTTCCTCATTGTTCAAAGTCGGTACTTCTTGCTACCCTCCTAGTTATAGTTCTTCTTTTCCTTTATTTTCTTTGTGTTCTTTTATACATCCATGTATTATGAGATGGGTTGTGAATGGTGAATGATGAATGGAGATGAATGTGGGCGATTGGATGCCGTGTGTATTGATGTGATGGATGAACGGGGAGGGCATTGTACCCATAATAAACATACATATGTGATGTGAGTAAAACCCACCTAGAAAAGCATGTTGTAGGGTTAATAAATAATGAACACACTATGTTTGATGAGATGCCAAGGTGAATAAAATGAGTGATAAATTAAGGGAATACATGTTTAATTATTCATGAAATTGTTAGGGCATATGATAGTGTGTTTCTTACATTTCTCAAAATGTGCGATTTATTACTTGTTCAAATCGTGATATGCTATGCTTTGTAAATTACCCAAATTGTCATATTTAATTCCAAATGCAAGTATGCACACGATCTCACGAGCACGCATGCATGACATGGATTTCCGACGTTTTTCAAGAATGGGATTTAGAGGTGGGGCATATCCTACGATATGTTTTACCTCGCTTTTGGCAAGGACAAGTCAATCATGCATTATCATAAGAAGGGTCTCCCTTCCCTTGCAAGTACATACATATCATAAGAAGGGTTTCCCTTCCCTCGCAAGTACATCTCACAAGGACATCTCACAAGTGAAAGGACATGATATGAGCATTTAGAAAGAAGGGTCTCCCTTCCCTCACAAGTAGTTTACTCTTCCAAGCATGATACGAGCATGATATGACACGGCATGACAAGCATGAGCATTTTAGGAAGAAGGGTCTCCCTTCCCTCACAAGTAGATTACTTTTCCGAACAAGCAAGCATGATACATGACATGACAAGCATGGACATTTAGGAAGAAGGGTCTCCCTTCCCTCACAAGTAGTTTACTTTCCAAGCAAGCATGACATGGCATGACACGCATGATATGATAAGATAAGACAACATGACAAGTTTCAAGCACGGAAATGGTATTTCCAATCAAGTCAAGTGCACAAGGTTTTCAAGGGTTTTAACGGCTTTCTACGAAATACAAGCATGATTATAAATTGCTTTTACTTCCTTGTATGATATGAATTGTTTCCTTCTAACTTATAAGAATTGTTCCTGCTTTATGTATGCTATCTGTATGCTATGACTGTTGGTTAGTGCTTAGTACCCGCTGAGTATTCCATGCTCAGCCGTACTTCTTATGTCGGCAGGTGATGGCGGAGCAGCTGCTCCATTTGATATCTGTGCTCCGAGCCCTTGGGTGGAGGAGGAGTACGTTGAGGAGCCTTTGGAGGAACCTCCCGTAGAGGGTTACCATTAGGTAGTTGTAGATTCTGAGTGAATAGCTGTGGGTGAGATGAGAGATATACATTCATGTATTTTGGCTGGTCTGTCCGCACTTTCTTTTGGTTACATTTTGTATAACTTGGATTTGCGTATGTATATTCATAGAGGTTTGGTTAGACTTCCACTGTGTTTTATAGTTATGTTTCCGCTATATTGTCCTCTATGGTATATGCTCTGTGGGTTTTGCAGGTTGGTTGTCAAGCAAGTCATGATTAGTCGTCCAAAGTTCACTCTAACTCCTAGGGTGGGTTTTGGGGCGCGACATGTGTGCTCCGTGGCAATCTCGCCACATAACAGCATCACCTCCCACATGTCTCTCTTCATTGTGGCACCCCGGGTGTCCCTTGACTTCCTAGCGTTACGTGACAATCTCGTCATACCACAGTCTCGCTAGCCGATCCTTCCCTTTTGACACCCCTGTGTGTCCTTAACTTCCTAGCGCTACGTGACAATCTCGTCATACCGCAGTCTCGCTAGCCGATCCTTCCCTTTTGACACCCCCGTGTGTCCTTAACTTCCTAGCGCTACGTGACAATCTCGCCATACCGCAGTCTCGCTAGCCGATCTTTCTTTTGTGACACCCCCGTATGTCATCGACTTCCTAGTGCTACGTGACAATCTCGTCACACCGCAGCCTCACTAGTTTGTCCCTCTTTTGTGATGCCCCCGTGTGTCCTTGACTTCCTAGCGCTACGTGACAATCTTGCCATACCGCAGACTCGCTAGCCGATCCTTCTTTTGTGACACCCCCGTGTGTCCTCAACTTCCTAGTGCTACGTGACAATCTCGTCACACCGCAGCCTCACTGGCTTGTCCCTCTTTCGTGACGCCCCCGTGTGTCCTCGACCTTCTGGTGCTACGTGACAATCTCGTCACACCGCAGTCCCACTAGCTTGTCCCTCTTCTGTGACGCACCCATGTGTCATTTGACCTCCTAGTGCTACGTGGCAACCTCGTCACACCGCAGTCTCACTAGTATGTCCTTCCTTTTTGACATTCCGTGTGTCCCTCGATCGATTCGGTAAATCCGATCTAGGAAACACCGTCTCAATCGCATTCCCCGGTGGAGCGCCCCGGGGCCACACCACTTCTACACCCAATTTTCCCTCAGCTACTCGCTATCCTCTAGCAGTAGTCCGCATCACTCCACATGCATTCACCACTTACACATCATACCATGCTGCATTCCCCAATGCCCAATCTCGGTATAAAAATCGGATGATTCCAGTCTTTGTCATTCAAATCGCCAATCACGGCATTCTCCGACAAAGAGGGGCAGCTGTCAGCACCCTATTTTTACACCCCCTTAACCGTGGTTAATTAATTTAGCTATGGTCCAAACCCTAGTTAACCCTAAGCTTAACCCTAGGTAGTCCTAAACCCAAACCCTAGGTAGCCCTAGCCTAACCTTAGTAAGCCCTAGGTACACCCAAGGCCCAAGCCCATTTGACCAAACTTATACCTAGACAACTCAATCAAACCCAATTACCTAATTTTATTACCCAACCCAAATAGTCAAGCCCAAATACCCAATCACCCAATTGCCTAAGCCAAAGCCTATTTCCATAGCCCAAGCCCAAATGTCATAGTCAAAGTCCAATAATCATAACCCATGACCCATCTACTAATAACCCATGATCCATAAGACCTAATCCACATATCCATATCCACCTACCCTATATCCTACAACCCATACCCATATAACCCATAGTTCACTCAACCCACCAACTCTCTTACACCTCTCTTACATCAACCCATACCTATATAACTCATAGTTCACTCAACCCACCAACTCTCTTACACCTCTCTTACACCTATATCCTACAACCCATACCCATATAACCCATAGTTCACTCAACCCACCAACTCTCTTACACTCCTTACAACACTCAATCTATCAACTCACCTTACAACACTCAAGTCTTTACCCACTAGCTCCTTTTATCCCCCATGTAAAAGACACAACCCAACCTCTTAGTTTTCCTATAAATACCAATCCCTTAATCCCTTAGATCCATCCCTCAAGACCCCTAGAAGGTTCTTACCCACTTGTGTTTCTCTTGAGTTTGAAGAAGGGAGAAGAAACTAAGGTTTAGAGTTTGGAAAGAATTCTAAGACTAAAAGCTTAGAGTTCTTCACTAACTCTCTTCCTTTGTGGATTCTAAAACCCTACCCCTTGGAGCATTGAAGGAGAATTCTTGGAGAAGTAGGCACTCCTTCTTTCATTTTCTCTTCTTTTTTATCTTTTTTTTTATTTGGTTCTCTCTTCTTGATCTCTCATTTCTCAAGCATAGTTTGGCCTCTCTACACCAATCTAATGGTGTAGAGGGACCCCATATCAAAGGCAAGGAGATGCTCCTTTTTTCTTTTCCTTTCCATGTACATATTTTCTTCTTTTTTTATGTACCCCCAAGTGTGGATATGGGTAGGCCCATAGAGAGTGGAAGCTAAAGCTATACCTCTCTTTTTCATTTTGTTTTCTTTTGAGATTCTAGTCCTCTTTCTAGAATTTTTTTGTGAAAGCTCATCCCCTCCCTAACATTCTTTAGAGCAACATTACATCATTAATAATGGTGTAAATGAACCACCTTAAAAGGGAGAGGATGAGTTTTCATTTTCTTTCATTTCTTTCTTTTTCCTTCATGTTCTATGTTGAATGGGTAGGTGATGGTTTAAGGACTTAAGATAAATGATGGTGTAAGGACTTAAAGAGGACATTCTTAAAAATGTTTCATACTAAAGACAATGGTATTTGATCTATTATCAACATCAATCCAACAAAATAGGCGTTGGTAATAGACCATTTACTATTCATAAGGCACATCCCTCTTTATGTCTTAAACTATAATCTTTTAGCCAAACTCTTGGACTAAATTTGACTTTAGTTAAGTTTGTCAAAACCTTACCTATATGTAAATTCAAAAACATGATAAAATCTCAAAATACCAAAAACATGATAAAATCTCAAAACACCAAAAACATTCAAATATAACCAAAATATAAAAAACATTCAAATATCCCCAAAAATCTCAAAAAATATAAAAAATACAAAAAGACCAAAAAGAGACTTGTAGGACCTCCTTAGCTTTGGTTAGCTCATCTAACCATGGATAAATACCCTCTAACCGCGGTTAGACTTAACACTTGACCTCCCCGGTCAACTAAACCATAGCCTTCTAGGCTAGACCCTTTGACCATCCTATGCACACACACACTCCCCCCTAGCCTCGGCACGGGCTCATGTGCCAGAACTACGCTCGGTCTGATCTCACCATGTGAGTATGTAGGCAACCCAACTCGGGTTCGACCCTAGCCATCTAGCTTTCTATTTTTCTTGGATTAGCACTTACTTAAAAACTTTGGACATTCTAATTAAACTTTGAGATTATAATTGGCTTAAGTTTAGGGAGTAGGTAACCGTTATAAAACGGGGGTCTTGGGGTGCCTAACACCTTCCTCAGGGCTTAATCGAACCACTTACCCTAACTCTGATTAGACCATTTGCCTTATCCAAACAAACAAATACCCGGGACCTATCCCTAAGAATGAATAGGTGGCGACTCAAGTCAAAACATATAATTGTGAAAGTGGGTGGGAAGATCCCATGCTCACAGACTGGTCAAAAAATTTGTATGGGGTATTTTTCCAGAGAGGTAATTTTTAACCGATCTCTCGATGGAAATAATGATCGATCGGTTATAAGCACCGATCGATCGGTCCTTGTAAACATAATTTTTATTTTTCTGGACTCTTTTCTAAACCCTATATAAACAACTTTTTGGAGACCTAATTTGTATCTTTGTTTATTTTTGAAAGAGTAGAGGTCTGAGAAACCCTTCTAGGGCTTTTTCCATTATTCCTCATAGATCTTTAGTGATCCCTCCTTTTTCAATCATCCTAGAGAATGCAAGTATAAATCTATACTTTTGATCTTGCATTGTGTGATCTCAGATCTGTATGAGATCCCTCTAGGGTTTGAAACTTTCTAAATTGATTTACAACCCTACACTTTGTGTGTGTCTGGTGTATGATCCTGAGCCTTCGTGGAAGGAGATCGATTTTGTGTGATCGTGGTATTGAAGTAGCTTGAGAAGATTTGGTCGGTCAGGAACCGAAGCTGCTATGGCCGAGATCGAACCTGCTGGTTCGTGGAAATCAAGAGTAAGATTCTGTACCTAGGAACGTCGAGTCCGGTTTGGGTAAGGTCTTGTCTTGTACTTGAATTCTTCTTATAGTGAAGTTTGTTGCTGGACGCAGTCCCGTGGTTTTCCCCCGTAAGGGTTTTCCACGTAAAAATCTGCTGTGTTTGATTTGTGTGGATTGTTGGTCTGAATTGTTTATTGATTTCTAAACTAATTATTTGAAAAATTAAAAATTGGTTAGAAGTTCTTAGATAGACCTATTCACCCCCCCTCTAGGTCATAGAGATCATTGATCAGGGTAATTTCAATTGGTATCAGAGCGGGTTCACCTTTAAGACTAAACCCTTTAGTGTGATCCTGTATATCTTACTCTGTGATCATGAGTACTCTAAGAGAGGGCGGTTCAGTCTCTCGTCCCCCACTGTTTGATGGGAATAATTACGCATATTGGAAAGCCCGTATGAGAGCCTTTCTCAAATCAATTGATGAGAGAATTTGGATGTCTATTTAAAATGGGTGGACTACGCATGTGAAAACTCTAGGTGATTTGATTGTCGTCAAATATTCTAATGAATGGACCAGAGAAGAGCTTGAGACAAGTGGTTGGAATACTAAAGGACTCAATGCTATCTTTACTGCAGTCACAGCTGAGGAATTCAGACGAATTTCTTCATGTGAAACAGCAAAGGAGGCATGGGACATTCTTGAGATTACCCATGAGGGTACCACCACTGTTAAAATCTCAAAACTCCAAATGTTAACCACCAAATTTGAATATTTGAAAATGGAAGACGATGACACATTTGATGAATTTTATGCAAACTTTAGTGACATTGTCAATGCTAGTTTCAACTTAGGTGAAAGATTAACTAAGTCCAAGATAGTTAGAAAAGTCCTTAGATCTCTACCTGAGAGATTTCAACCCAAGGTCACTGCTATTGAAGAGAGTAAAAATGTTGACTCTCTGAAGATTGAAGAATTAGTTGGTTCACTCCAAACTTATGAACTCAATCTTCGATCATCCAAGAAGACCAAATCTTTAGCCTTGAAATCAATTAAGGAATCTTTGGATGAGGATAACAGTGATGGAGAGATGGATGAGGAAGAAATGGCTCTCTTCGTTAAAAAATTTTGAAAATTTTTTAGAACGAAAAAGAGGTTCAATCCTAAACAGGGAGGAAAATCTTTTGAGAAGTCAAAGTCTAAGCCCTGGGAAATCAAGAAAAATTCCAAGAGTGGCGACAAGAAATCCCAAGGTGTTCAATGTTATGAATGTCATGGCTTCGGTCATATTTCACCTAACTGTCCTAACATGAAGAAGAGTAAGGGCAAGGTGATGAATGCCTGTTGGGATGACAGTGATTCCGAGAATGAAGAATCGAACAGTTCCTCTTCAAGTGAAGAAACTGATAATCATACTGCTTTCACTGTATCCCTTTCTGGGATTCTTAAGACTGCCTCGGTGGTTGATGAGAAGGATAGAAGTGATGAAAGTAGTCACACTGAGTCTAGTGGAGACACTGAGAAGAGTCATACTGACTCTGAAAGTGATGAAGATTTGAAAACAACTTATGATAAGTTGTATTCTGAAAGTTTGAAACTGACTAAAGCAAAAATCTCTTTGAGCAAAAAACTCAAAATCATTCAAAATGAAAGAGATACTTGTAAACTAGAAGCAAAGGAGAAGAGTGCTCTAGTTAGTCAGCTTGAAAAAGAGAAAGAAGCTTTTGTTGAAAGAGTTAAATGTCTTTTGGAAGAGAATGTCTCATTGACTAATGTGGTCAGAAGATTAGAAGTTGAAAGAGACACTTCCTTGAAAGAAGTTGAAGAGTCAAGGACTCTGTTAGTGGAGCTAGAATCTTTAAAAGATTCTCTTGTTGATAAGGTGAAATTTCTTGAAAAAGAACATTATATAACCCTTAAAGACAAGACTAACTTGATTCAGAAGGTCTATACTCTTGAGAAAGAAGTAAGAATGTTTGGAAATACTAGCTGCCTAGATGAATTAGTTAGAAAATATGGATCAAATTCTAATAGATCTGGGATAGGACATGCTGACACACCAGCTGGTCCTTTAGCTGTTGGTACAATGGCTAGTGCTGTGTTTGAACCAATACATTCTGATCCCAAAGTGAATGTACCTTCTACATCAAGTACTAAGGCTTATACAAATGTTGTAAAGCCTAAAAATGCAGCTCCTATGGTGAATGCTTTGAGAAATCAAATTCCTTTTAGAAGAAATCCTCCTCCTCTTTCAAGATTCATACCCACATGTCACTTTTGTGGTGTAAGAGGTCACATTCGACCAAACTGTAATGCGTTTAGAAGAGCTCCCCGAAATGGTTCATAGAACCAAAATCAAAGTCAAGGGAATCTTAAAATGCAGATTCAAGTTCTGGCTGAAAATCTAGAATTTTGAGCGAAGATGTCAATAAGATTGCTCAAATGTCTAGAAATGAAAATGGTCCATTCACTCCTTATGATTACTCAAGAGGAAAGAATGTGACAAATCATAATGCTAGAACTGAACAGAAGAGAAAGAGGTCTAGAAGGTCTAAAAAGAAAAATGTCTCTACTACACAGAACAATATTCAAATGTCTAAACAAAGTTTAAAAACTGTGTATGTGAGAAAGGATGACCTTAAGTGCCTTGTCATTCATACTGCCTTTAAAGCCCAAAATACAGAAATGTGGTACTTCGACAGTGGGTGTTCTCGGCATATGACAGGTAACAAGTCCCTATTTACTCAATTTGAGGACTGTCCAGATGAGACTGTTACTTTTGGTGATGGAAGCAAGTCATTAGTTAAAGGGAAGGGTATCATCGATTCACCAGGCATACCAAAATTGAAAAACGCCTTGTTTGTTGAAGGACTGAAAGCTAATTTGATTAGCATAAGTCAACTATGTGATGATAACCATGCTGTGCACTTTACCCAAAATAAATGCTTAGTCATTAATGGTAAAGGTAAGTGTGTTCTAGAAGGGTTGAGAACCACTGACAATTGCTAAGGCTTAATCCCTAGTTCTAATTTCTCAAATGTCTGTAGTAGTGCTAAAATTGAGGAAGTTGATTTGTGGCACCGACGGCTAGGTCACATGAACTTCAAAGACCTATGCAAAATCTCAAAGCAAAAACTTGTGAGAGGTGTGCCCAAACTAGGAAAGCCTTCTACTGCTGTGTGTGGGCCATGTCAGATTGGTAAACAAATTAGAACCCCACATAAGAAGACTTTAAGTATTGATACTTCATATCCACTGGAATTAATTCATATGGATCTTATGGGTCCTACAAGAACTGAAAGTCTAGGTGGAAAGCGATACATTCTAGTCATGGTTGATGATTTCTCCAGAATGTCATGGGTGACATTTATAAGAGAGAAATCCGATGCTTTTGAAAATTTCAAAAGTATTTGCTTGAAAATTCAAAATGAGAAAAGATGCCCAATCACTCGAATTCGAAGTGATCATGGAAAGGAGTTTGAAAACTCTAAGTACAACGACTTTTGTGATGAGTCGGGTATCAAACATGAATTTTCTGCACCCATTACACCTCAGCAGAATGATGTTGTGGAGAGGAAGAATAGGGTTCTCCAAGAGATGGCTAGAGTTATGCTTCATAGTAACAATCTAGCTTCTCATTTCTGGGTTAACACTGCTTGCTATATAGTTAATCGAGTTTTTCTAAGGCCTGGAACAAAGAAAACCCCATATGAGTTGTGGAATAACAAGAAACCCAGTGTCAAGTACTTTCGAGAATTCGGAAGTAAATGCTATGTCCTTAAGGATAGAGAGCAACTGGGCAAATTTGAATCCCGGAGTGATGAAGGGATATTTCTTGGGTATTTCACAAACAGTAGAGCTTATCGAGTGTATAACTTGAGAACCTCTACAATTATAGAGTCCATCAATGTAGTTGTGGATGACTCCGGTGTTGAAAATGTGCAACTTGAGGATGATGATAGTGCTGGAAATGAAAATGTTGAAACTTCTTCAACTCCACTTATTACTAAGCAATCATCTCCATTAAAACCTACACATCCAAGGGTCATAAGTCCTCACACCTCCACAAATATTATTGGTGATCTTGAAAGTGGAGTGAGAACTAGGAAACAAATTGACAATGAAGTTAGCTAAATTTGCTATACTTCATCTTTTGAACCCAAGAATGTAGCTGAAGCCCTTGCAGATGATAATTGGATCAATGCAATGCAAGAAGAGTTACTTCAGTTTACTAGGAATGATGTTTGGTATTTAGTACCTAGGCCTAACAATACAAATGTGATAGGTACCAAATGGATTTTCAAGAACAAATCTGATGAAAAAGGTACTATCATAAGAAATAAGGCTAGGTTAGTTGCACAAGGATACACCCAAATTGAAGGCATTGACTTCGATGAGACCTTTGCTCCTGTTGCCAGGCTAGAATCAATCAAAATTCTTCTAGTTGTGGCTTGCCATATGAAATTCAAGCTTTTTCAAATGGATGTTAAGAGTGCCTTTCTGAATGACATTCTACAGGAAGAAGTCTATGTGGAACAACCAAAAGGGTTTGAAGATCCACATCACCTTGATCAAGTTTATTGATTAAAAAGGGCCCTCTATGGTTTAAAGCAAGCTCCAAGAGCTTGGTATGAGAGGTTGACTACTTATCTCTTGGAAAAGGGATTTTCGAGAGGGGAGTAGACAGAACCCTTTTCATAAAGAATGTGAAAGGTGATATTGTCATCACCCAGATATATGTTGATGACATTGTGTTTGGTTCCACATTAGACTTACATGCTCTATCATTTGTTGAACAAATGAAAAATGAATTTGAAATGGGCATGGTTGGTGAGCTGAGTTTCTTCCTTGGTCTTCAGATCAAGCAATTAGATTCTGGGATCTCAGTATCTCAAATCAAATATGCTAAAAATCTGGTGAAGAAATTTGGTATGAGCTCTGCTAAGCATGCTAGGGCTCCTATGAGTTCTACAACAAAACTTAGTAAAGATACTTTAGGCAAGGATGTTGATCAAACTTCTTACAGAAGCATGATTGGTAGTTTGCTCTACCTAATTGCCACTAGACCAGACATTGCCTTTAGTATTGGAGCATGTGCCCGCTATCAAGTGAGCCCAAAAGAGTCTCACTTACTTGTAGTCAAGCGTATCATTCGATATGTAAGTGGAAGTCCATCATTTGGCCTCTGGTATTCTTTTGATACCAATGCCACAATAGTTGGATATTCCGATGACGACTGGGCCAGAAATGCTGATGATAGGAAGAGCACCTCCGGAGGGTGTTTCTATATTGGAAACTGCATAGTTGCTTGGCTTAGCAAAAAGCAGAATTCAATTTCATTGTCCACTGCCGAAGCTGAGTACATAGCAACTGGCAGTTGTTGCACTCAACTTTTGTGGATGAAGCAGATGTCGCATGGTTACGGGATTGAACAGGGCACTATGACTGTGTATTGTGATAATTCAAGTGCTATCAATATTTCCAAAAATCCTGTTCAACATTCTCGCACAAAACACATTGACATTAGGCATCACTTCATTCGTGATTTAATTGAGCAAAATGTTGTGTGTATTGAGTATGTCCAAACAGAGAAACAATTTGCAGACATTCTCACCAAACCCTTAGATTCCCTTAGGTTTGAGTTCCTTAGGAAATCCATTGGTTTGTGCGGAGTTGAGTGATGGTGTGCTTTCTTCATAGCCTATGTGTTCTTCTTGTTTCATTTATGTCATAGAGCTATTTTTTTTTTGTTTTCTTTAATTAATAAAAATCCAAAAACATTCAAAAATTTGAAAAATGTTGCAAAAAATAGTGTGTTTGTATGACCTTCTTTCCTATCGTTCTACATAAATTTATTTCCTTGAAAGCATAATTGAATATTAATTCCAAGGTTAAATTTTTCATAGGATTGAGTAAATAAGGATAGTTCAACTATTAGTTCTATCTAGTGATTTAAAATGGTCATGATCACCAATCTCAGTTAGAGTTGAGTAAACAAAGATGTTATGTGTTACACATGCACTCTAACTGATTCTTGAAATGATATTAGTTCCTATTTATAGATTCTAATATTATATCATATGGTTCCCTAGTTTAATCAAATCTAGTATAACCAATGTGATTAAAATTCCATAAGGTGAGCCCCCTTGTTTTAAAAATTATTGACATGGAAAGGACTACCTGTGAGTTTGTGTGATAGCTTCTAGTGAATGCAAAAAGTGAGTAATGGCTACCTAGACAAACAGTAAGTATCTATATGGGTTGCTAGTGTGAAAGCCCCCATTGTCATTAGAGAGGGCTACCTTCTCACTTGTGTGAAAGTCACCAGTGTCCAAAGAACAGATAATGTGTAAAATTTGATTATAAAATGAAATGACTTTATTGATCAAATTTGGGGTAAACATTGCTCATCATAATTCTATGGATGTCTCTTGGTTTTAATACTAGTTTTTGAACATTCTAGAGTACCTTTTATGCTATAATATCAAAATCTTGTTTTGTGGATGAAACCAATCCTCAGAGTCATGTTATGAATTTTTAATATTACACACACATTACTTCTAAGCGTTTCTTGACTCTAAATGTGAATTTGATGCAAAAATCATAATTGATCACTTATGGAAACTAAAAGTTATTTACATAATCCTTGCTCATAACTATTCTGTAATATAAATTCTTGGGTGAATATTCTTTATGATTTTGATGAAATAAATGTCTGCATAAGTGCATAGTTATTAGGTGATTTTGAGGTGAAAATGAGTTTAAATCTTGCTTTGGTTGAGGGGGAGAAAAATGGTTTTAAGTCAAAATTTTCAAAAAATTTTCCAGACCACCGATCGATCGGTGTTATTAACCGATCGATCGGTCTTTCGTGAACAGGGTTATAAAACCCTCATTTCTCATTTTACTATTCTTTTGTTCTCCAAACTCCAGAGCGATCTCTCGGTTCCTTCTCCTCCAAATCCCTCTTACGGTCATTTCTTTCTACTCCAAGGGTTTCCAAGCATCTAAAAAGGTAAACTTTGTTCCTTTTCTTGATTTTGGATTACTTTTCACATCTAGGGCATCAAAAATTCGTGATGGTTTTCTCATTCTCCTTAGTTATTCTTGCATTCCTTATGTCCGGTGTCTCTAAACGCCGGAGATTGGTCCTCAACAACCATGAGGACCCTCTCGGAGAAGAGGATCTCAATGAGCCCTACATAGGTCATGGGATTTCAATAGGGGATAGACCAATCCGTAGAATGGTTGATTCTACTTCTGAAAATCGCCAAAAGTCTTTGGCAGATAAAACCTGGAAACAAAAAGGGAAAGCTTGTTCGTCCTCGAATGTTCTATTGGGTCCCTTCATTAGCCCTACTGCTGCTCGGTTTTATAGTGAGTATTTTAGCAAGAAGGCTGCTATGGTTGAAAGGGGTATTAGAATTTCCGATTTTGGTGATTATCACCTTCCTAAGCTCATTACCGATCGTCAATGGGAAGGTATTCTCACATTATCCGGTCCTGCTCCTATTCAGTTAGTCCAGGAATTTTACTCAAATTTTTCTGAAATCAACTCTAAAACCTGGTTTTTTAAATCTCGAGCTTTAGAAAAATCTGTTTTGATAAATCCTAATGTCATTGCTAAATTTCTTGGTTGTCCTCGAGTTCCAGATGCTTATTATCCTTATAAATATAAGAATGATGAGGATAAATAATCTATGAACAATGTAGTCACCTTTCTTTGTGGTGCTCCTACACTTTGGGTTGGTTCCTTCATTCAAGTGTCTAAACTCACTAGGGATGCAAGACTTGTAAACCTAGTAATGAGTGCCAATATCCACCCAAAGGTTCATACTGCGGACCTTAGGGAAGATAGAGCACGATTTTTGTTTAGTCTCCTTCGTGGACATGATATTGATCTTGCCGCACACATTATTGATTTGATGATTCAAGCCCATCAAACTCAAACTGTAGTTGGAGCTCTTCCATTTGGTTCCCTGATCACTAAACTCCTTGATTCTCTAGGGGTCATTGCTCCTCCTGGTGTTCCTACTCGTAATCCGAAGGGTCCAATCAACAAAAGACCTTAGCTCAGAGTTTCTCACATGCTTCAGTTCGAGATACTGAGGAGGAAGCAGAAGTTGGTATCGGGTCCTCTCATCCACCTCCTGCCTCGATTGATGATCTTGCCAGAATGATGAGGGAGATGCAGATGGATCTCCAGACTCATGTTTCATCTTACCAGGAATTCACTACAGAGATCCGAGGTCGACTTGGATCACTTGATGCAGCAGTGCTGAGTGTCCAACGGGATGTTCGTGATTTTAGAGCATATTATGAGTCCCATCTCACTTCTGATGAAGAGGAGTGAGAGTTAGTTTGATGTACTAGGCTACTCCTTATGTTTCATGTATTTATGTTTAGGAGTTTACTTGGTCCTAGTTTATTTTGAGACATTGGATGTATTTTGTCTTGGTTGTACTCAGTACATACCACATATGGATGATATTGACTTGGATGTTTATGAATGGTATTGTCTTGGATGTTGATTATTCTCTATGAGATGATGTTTGTACTTTTACTCTGATTTTTTTGTTATCTCATCTCATATGATAATTTTACCTCAATTCATTTATTTCCATTCTACCTTTGGCATTTCGAGCCAAAAAGGGGGAGAGTGAAGGTATGCAGGTATGACATATTTTGGAACTATGATATATGGTTGAACATGATGAACTTGTTATGGATGAACTTGTTGTAACATGAACTTGTTATGGATGCACTTGTAACCTATTATGAAATCTTTTATTTCCATTGATCTTTTATTTCCCATGCTTCACAGGTTTTTGGTTGAGCTTGTGCAGGCAAACAGGTTCTAAGATTGGTGAAACATGACAAGTTGAATGTCATGAAATTTTTTATTGAGTCATGTAAAGGTTCAGGCAAACAGGTTCTAAGATTGGTGAAACATGACAAGTTGAATGTCATGAAATTTTTTATTGAGTCATGTAAAGGTTCAATTTTCCATTTTTGAATCATTTGGGAAACTTTGAACCTAGTATGTGAGTTAGTCTTGTTTTGTCCCGGAATTGCCAAAGGGGGAGATTGTAAATCCCTAAATAGGTGTTGGCAAATTCCGTGATCATTAGATAGGTCATGTGTGTTGTGTCTTGTTCAACTTGTCGGAAGAGTTAAAGTTTCGAGAAGACTGAAGATATTGAAGAAAAAACTTCTACTCCGGATCTAGACAGGTAATGGACTTAGAGACCCCTACCTAGGTTGGATTTGACTTAGATAACTCTAAACATACCTAGGAGGATAGTTTTAAGCCTAACAAAGTCTTTTGGTCTTATTTGAATCAAACAAAAATAAAAGAAAATTGTTTTGGCTAAAATTCTGTCTCAACCGATCGCTCGGTGTTGAGACCGATCGATCGGTGGCCTACCGAGCGATCGGTGGCTATCGATTGGTCAAAAAATTTGTATGGGGTATTTTTCCAGAGAGGTAATTTTTAACCGATCTCTCGATGGAAATAGCGATCGATCGGTTATAAGCACCAATCGATCGGTCCTCGTAAACATAATTTTTATTTTTCTGGACTCTTTTCTAAACCCTATATAAACAACTTTTTGGAGACCTAATTCGTATCTTTGTTTATTTTTGAAAGAGTAGAGGTCTGAGAAACCCTTCTACGGCTTTTTCCATTATTCCTCATAGATCTTTAGTGATCCCTCCTTTTTCAATCATCCTAGAGAATGCAGGTATAGATCTATACTTTTGATCTTGCATTGTGTGATCTCAGATCTGTATGAGATCCCTCTAGGGTTTGAAGCTTTCTAAATTGATTCACAACCCTACACTTTGTGTGTGTGTCCGGTGTATGATTCAGAGCCTTCGTGGAAGGAGATCGATCGTATGTGATCGTGGTATTGAAAATAGCTTGAGAAGATTTGGTCGGTCAGGAACCGAAGCTGCTACGTCGGAGATCGAACCTGCTGGTTCGTGGAAATCAAGAGTAAGATTTTGTACCTAGGAACGTCGAGTCTGGTTTGGGTAAGGTCTTGTCTTGTACTTGAATTCTTCTTATAGTGAAGTTTGTTGCTGGACGCGGTCTTGTGGTTTTTCCCCGTAAGGGTTTTCCACGTAAAAATCTGCTGTGTTTGATTTGTGTGGATTGTTGGTGTGAATTGTTTATTGATTTCTGAACTAATTATTTGAAAAATTAAAAATTGGTTAGAAGTCCTTAGATAGACCTATTCACCCCCCCTCTAGGTCATAGAGATCATTGATCAGGGTAATTTCACATAGTAACTGTTGTTTTAGGCAAACTCTACTAATGACAAGTGATCATCCCAACTGCCTTGGAAATTCAGCATACATGTCCAAAATATATCTTCTATTATTTGATTCACCCTTTCAATTTGTCCATCGGTCTTATGATGAAAGGCTGTACTAAAATCCAAGCGAGAACCCATAGCTTGCTAAAAGCTTTTCCAGAATCTTGTATCTCGGTCCAAAATAATGATAACCGAAACTCCATACAAACGGATTACTTCTTTAATGTACAAGTGTGCAAGCTGATTCGAATTGAATGTAGTGCGATATGGAAGAAAGTGAGTTGACTTAGTCAATTGGTCAACTACAACTCATATTGCATCGAAGTTCTCCGTTGTCCTTGGAAAACCCACTACAAAATCTATCGAGATGTTTTCTCACTTCTATTTTGGAATAGGAAGTGGTTGAAGAAGTTCTACTAGGTTTTGGTGTTCGGCCTTAACTTGTTGGCAAACCAAACACTTAGACATATATGGTGTCATATTTCTCCACCAGAAGTGCTTCTTGAGGTTTTGGTACATTTTGATACTCCCGGGATGAACAATGTACTTTAACTTGTGTGCCTCATCAAGAATCTCTCTTTTTAATTCCTCATCGTCTGGAATGCACACTCTCCCATCAAAGGTAAGATCACGCTACCTGTTTATCCTAAAGTCTTTACTTCTCTTACTGATCATCCTATTTGTCACCACCCTATTTTTACACCCCTTAACCGTGGTTAATTAATTTAGCTATGGTCCAAACCCTAGATCAACCCTAGTTTCAAACCCTAGGTAAACCCTTAACCATAGGATTAAACCCTAGTTAAGACCCTAGTTAACCCTAAGCTTAACCCTAGGTAGCCCTAGCCTAACCTAGTAAGCCCTAGGTATACCCAAGGCCCAAGCCCATTTAACCAAACTTATACCTAGACAACTCAATCAAACCCAATTACCTAATTTTATACCCAACCCAAGTAGTCAAGCCCAAATACCCAATCACCCAATTGCCTAAGCCAAAGCTATTTCCATAGCCCAAGCCCAAATGTCATAGTCAAGTCAATAATCATAACCCATGACCCATCTACTAATAACCCATGATCCAGAAGACCTAATCCACATATCCATATCCACCTACCCTATATCCTACACACCATACCTAATAACCCATAGGTTCACTCACCCACAACTCTCTTACCACCTCTCTACATCAACCCATACTAGTATAACCCATAGTTCACTCAAACCCACCAACATCTCTTACACTCCTTACAACACTCAATCTATCAACTCACCTTACAACACTCAAGTCTTTACCCACTAGCTCCTTTTATCCCCCATGTAAAGACACAACCCAACCTCTAGTTTTCCTATAAATACCATCCCTTAGCCCCTTAGATCCATCCCTCAAGACCCTAGAAGGTTCCCACCCACTTGTGTTTCTCTTGAGTTTGAAGAAGGGAGAAGAAACTAGGTTAGAGTTTGGAAAGAATTCTAAGACTAAAAGCTTAGAGTTCTTCACTAACTCTCTTCCTTTGTGGATTCTAAAACCCTACCCCTTGAGGCATTGAAGGAGAATTCTTGGAGGAGTAGGCACTCCTTCTTTCATTTTCTCTTCTTTTTTATCTTTTTTTTTTATTTGGTTCTCTCTTCTTGATCCTCTCATTTCTCAAGTATAGTTGGGCCTCCCTACACCAATCTAATGATGTAGAGGGACCCCATATCAAAGGCAAGGAGATGCTCATTTTTTCTTTTCATTTCATGTACATATTTTCTTCTTTTTATGTACACCACAAGTGTGGATATGGGTAGGCCCATAGAGAGTGGAAGCTAAAGCATACCTCTCTTTTTCCATTTTGTTTCTTTTGAGATTCTAGTCCTCTTTCTAGAATTTTTTGTGAAAGCTCATCCCCTCCCTAACATTCTTTAGAGCAACATTACTCATTAATAATGGTGTAAATGAACCACCTTAAAAGGGAGATGATGAGTTTTCATTTTCCTTTCATTTCTTTATTTTGTTCTTCTGTCTATGTTGAATAGGTAGGTGATGGTTTAAGGACTTAAGATAAAATGATGGTGTGTACGGACTTAAAGAGGACATTCTTAAAATGTTTCATACTAAAGACAATGGTATTTGATCTATTCTCAACATCAATCCAACAAAATAGGTGTTGGTAATAGACCATTTACATTCATAAAGCACATCCCTCTTATGTCTTAAACTATAATCTTTAGCCAAACTCTTGGACTAAATGTGACTTAGCTAGTTTTTCAAAACCCTACCTATATGAAAATCCAAACAAAACATGATAAAAGCTCAAAATACCAAAAACATAATAAAATCTCAAAATACCGAAAAAAAACATTCAAATATAATCAAAATACCAAAACATGCAAATATACCAAAATACCAAAAACATTCAAATATCTCCAAAATCCCAAAAATATAAAATACAAAAAACCAAAAAGAGACTTGTAGGACTCTTAGCTTTGGTTAGCTCACCTAACCATAGTTAAATCTCCTCTAACCGTGGTTAGACTTAAACTTGTGCACTTGACCTCCCCGGTCAACTAACATAGCCTTCTAGGCTAGACCCTTTGACCACCCTATGCACACACCAACTTCCCCCTAGCCTCGGCAGGGCTCATGAGCCAGAACTACGCTCGGTCTGATCTCACCATGTGAGTACGTAGGCAACCCAACTCGGGTTCGACCCTAGCATCTAGCTTTCTATTTTTCTTTGGATTAGCACTCACTTAAAAACTTTGGACATTTTTAATTAAACTTTGAGATTATAATTGGCTTAAGTTTAGGGAGTAGGTAACCGTTAAAACGGAGGTTCTTGGGGTGCCTAATACCTTCCTCAGGACTTAATCGAACGCTTACCCTAACTCTGTAAAGACCATTTGCCTTATCCAAACAAACAAATACCGGGAACCTATCCCTAAGAATGAATAGGTGGCGACTCAAGTCAAAACATATAATTGTGAAAGTGGGTAGGAAGATCTCATGCTCACACTATTAAATATGTCCACAGTTCTTCATCTGTGTCTGAAGATCCTTAATCTTGTCCAATATCATGGCCTGACTGCAATGTTAGCACACTACAACTCTTGATGTGCCAAACACTAAGTTTTCATCATTGTTGGGAAAAATCTTCCAATAATTTCCATTCTTGGACCATCATGTGAGTCAATAGTCTAGAAGGCTTTCTGCTAAGTACATCAACTACAACATGGCTTTTCCAAGATGATAAATGATCGAGTAGTCATAATCCTTGAGGAATGTCCACCAAACGGTGTTCCTAAATTCAACTCCTCGTGAGAACATATACTTCAAACTCTTGTGTTCATGGAACATCTCAAATTGCCTCACTATTAAAAATAAGTCTCCAGATCGGTTAAGCCCTCATGCTTATACATATAATAGTTAATCTATATTATGGTATCTAGCAAGATTTACTAAAATATCCTTTTGTGTAATTATAATAAACGGTTAGTAAGTGAGGCTTTATGTTTTACATTTTAATAAGGACTAAAATACTTACTCTCTTCTTTTTTCTTCTTCAATATGTTCTGGATCACGCACTGAGTGTCATAGACAGCCATATTGGCCACCCTGTTGGTGAAAAAGAGAGTTAGTGAGAGGGAGAGGGAGAGAGAGAGTTAGTGGGTCACATAGAGGGAGAGGGAGGTTAGGAGATGTGGGGGTGAGAGAAAGAGAGAGATGGATAGGGTTAGAGAGAGAGAGAGAGAGAGAGAGAGAGAGAAATGGAAAGGGTTAGACAGGAGGAGAACTCTCAAAGATGGAGAAGGCGTTTAAAATAAAGAGATGGAGAGAGAAACTAACCAATATGGTGAAGATAACTATCTTACAGTCAAAAATCGATACTAAAATCAGCGATGCTAAAAATCGGTGATCTAGTGCTAAAAATGATGACGGCATTAAAATGGCAATTGATTGATTCATTGCATTTAGAAAATGATCACTGATTTTAGTGAATTGACAATTTTAGAGACTGATCGCCGCTTTTGATTGTAAATAGCGATATTCACGATCTTTGTTGGTTTTTCTTTCTCCCCTCTTCACATTATCCATTTGTCAACTATAATGGTGGGATTGAGATTCTTTTACAATTGTTATGATTTAAGTAATCCAAATAATAAAAGATTGACGAATGCAATACAAATTGAGTCAGATAAAATTAGTTTTGCTGGTAAAAAGGGTTTTGAGGTTAAAACACTCTCTTGAGCACCACAACAATTCATGTATAAAAGAGTCTTGAAGGATTAAGATCACAAAATATGTTAATGAGTAAAAGGTGGGGAACTGTTAAGCCTAACTCGCGAAAGAAGGGAGACTAAGAAGTGGAAGGATGGGGTTCGGCTCAACATGCACGTGAAAGAGCGAAGAAGGGTGAGTTCAACATTTTTCATACACAAGAATTTTCTTTGAGGGGTAAGAAGAACTTTTCTAAGTCTCTTGAAGGTTTGTTGGTTTGGAAAAGGGTACAAGGCCATAGAAGTATGGTTCAAAAGTTAGGGGACCCGGCCTTTGTATCTATCGAAATACCATGAGACCATTATAAAAAAACTCAAATTTTCTATGTAGCAAATTCCTTGACGTTATCCTGCAATCTTTAGATAAAAGATGTTTAAAGAGAGATAATAACACTCTAATATCAATGTATTGCATGCATGTCACAAAAAACTGGAGTTGTACTCACACTAATCCATGTAAGAGCTTCAATGTTTCAGTAACAAAATTGAAACATAAGCATGTGATCTTGAAATTAAGGTCTCACTGTCTTGATTATTGCAGTTACAATTGATTACAAAAAGTGTTGTTGTGAATACGCCCTGTTGAGAAGAAGAAAAAAAAAGCCCTATCGGGAATATGCCTGTTTGGTTAGCACTCTATTGATTAGCGGTTATCTGATTATTCTAAAAATTAATATTTTAGTCATTTTGAACAAATAAAGATATTTTGGAGAATTTCTCATGCTTAAGAGGCCTTATAGGCCTCACAAAGTGCAAAATTTGGTGTGTACAATAATCTCCACATAACCCTAAAGATGCCTAAGCAGTTATGCTCCCACATAATCACCCCTACGAGATTATGGAATCACTGATTATTTTCATAATTAGTTTTTTGCCAAAAGCTCCTATTTCATCATAATCCTGGAATAAGCAGTTATAGGCGACTAAATCAGCACTGGAAGTTTTGTCAATGAACAATATAGGTCCTTTCTTTGCGGAGACTTATAAAGTCCTAACACTTTGCAAGTTTTGTCAATGAACAATATGTATTTTCTTTTGAGAACTAATATATCAATGCTTGTCATCTATTGGGTTGCAATTCCTGTAAGACTTTAATAGAGCAAAATGAATGATTTCAATTCTCATTAAAAATGGAAAAGACTTGAAATCTCATGATGGTAATAATTAATCTTGTTAAAAACCTTAACAAAGTTACTCAAATTTCTACCAACTACCATGATGAAATTTAAAGTGTCAAGCTTTATTAGTTTCAGCAAAAGAAGGATCCTAAGAGAATACGAAAGACCAAAAGAAAAAATTGAAGAGACTATCTTTTCAATAAGAGGAAAACTCTGTTATGGTTACTAGAACCGATTAGCCTACATGAACATCTCTAAGTAGCCACTAATACTCTTGACAAGGGAATAATATGAAATATAAACCAAAGGGAAGGAAGAGTAGTGTGGTGGACAAAAGAAAAGGAAAAAGTTCGAGAAAGAAGAGAAGTGATAGGAGTAAATATATAGAGGTGTGAAAATTGCAGGGGGTTGTGGAAATTAGAAAAGAAAGAAGGAAGACCACATGGCCACTAAATAATGTAAGATGCAATTTAATTCCAGAGGGAAAGGGATGTTATTTTATATGTAAGCACCCCAATTTTGCACCCCTTTAGCATCTTTTTACACCTCTAAAAATCCTCTTAAAAACCCTCTTTCAAAACCATCTTGCCATGTGCTTCAATTTTCAAAAACGGCCTTGAGGTGAAAAATGACTAAAATACCCCTGAAAAAGTGCTAAAAATTTTTCATTGTTTAAAATGATTTTACAATTTTTTGATGAATTTTGGCTATTTTTGGGGATCAAAATGGACCTGAAACGATAGAAAATGACCAAAATGCCCCTGGAGTGCAAAATGATCAAAATGCCCCTAAAAAGTACTGAAAAATTCAGATTTTATCTAAAATAAATTTCTGGATTTTATCAGTTCAATTTTGACTATTTTCGGGGTCAAAACAGGCTTAAAACGCAGAATCAATTTTCAACCATTTGGAGCGCGACATGTGGCATCTAAAAAAATAAAAAAATTTAATTTTTGAGCCCCTAAAGGGGGGCGCTGCTTCAAGTAGCGCCCAGCCCTTATTGGGCCACCATCAGACCGGTTCCAGGCCGTGTCGACAGATTTTGAAAAATATCAGTGGGGGAGCGCTACTTCAAACAGCTCCCACCCCAAGTGGCACCCTTTTACCGCCTTACTATTCAGTGTCGCCTCACTTTTGGGGATTTTATCCAATAGGGCGCCACTACAAGTAGCGCCCCCCTGTTTTGAAAAACTATAAATACCCCCTCACTTCTCTCATTTCTAATCCATTCTCACTCCTCTCTCTCCCTTTTCTTCTTCAAAACTCCTCATAGCGCTCCGGATTCCCGAGAACGTCAATTGCAAATGGTCGATTCTCAGGACCCCTTTTCAGAAATCTTTTCAGATTCCCAGAAGGTAACTTTTCTAAAAACCTGTCTTGCTTTGTCTTTTAGTAGTTTTAATCATTTTTAAAAATTGTTTTTAAGTTATTTAACTGCTTAGACTGCTTGCTTAGTCGAAACCCTGCCCAAATCCCAGTTAAATATAGCCTCGCCTAATCGAACCCCTGCCCAAATCCCAGTTCAAATATAACCTCGTTTAGTCGAACCTCTGCCCAAATCCCAGTTTAAATATAGCCTTGCCTAGACGAACCCCTGCCCAAATCCCAGTTTAAATATAGCATTGCCTAGTTGAACCTCTATCCAAATCCCGATTCAAATCCAGCTAACCCTAGGTAAACCCCATTTTAACCCTAGTTAAACCTAGGTATACCCCAGCTAAATCCTAGGTAAACCTCACCTTAACCCTAGTTAAACCTAGGTATACCTTAGCTTAACCCTAGTTAAACACTAGGTAAACCCTACCTAACCCTAGGTAAACCCAAGCTTAACCTTTGTTAAACTAAGCTTAACCCTAGTTAAACACTAGGTAAACCCTACCTAAACCCTAGATAAACCCAAGCTTAACCATAGTTAACCCAAGCTTAACCCTAGCTAAACCCTAACTAAACCTTCATTCAAACCCTGTTCAGGTACCCATCCAGAGGCTCCCTGGCACGAGCTTAAACTGCACAATCGCTCCTTAGCACGAGCTTAAAGGTCATTTCACTCCCAATAAGCGAAATCCATCAAATCAAATCAAATCATCCACCTTTCGCTCCTCAGCACGAGCTTAAAAGGCCACCTTGTTCCTCAAATAGGAGGAAACAACCCTTAAACCTTCAATCACCATAATCCAATCCAATCAAATCAAACATCAACTCCTCTATAGAACTACGTGCGGCTTGATTCAACTAACAGTGGATACGTAGGCAACCCTGATCGGGTTCAACTCCACTAGAATAGAATTCCTATTTCGTTCTTATCTTGTCTATCTCAATCATTTATTTCTGTTAATAATACATTGCTCAGCATATAGATTAAATTTCAAGCTTCTTTTATGGTTTCCCCACTTGATTTAGACTCAGGGAATAGGTAACCATCTTCGGATGGGAGTTTAGGGGTGCCTAACACCTCCCCTAACTCAAATGAATCCCTTACCCTGACCTCTGACTTCCAGACCATGCTTTATCCAACCATTTCAGGGTCCTATTTCCTTAGAACTAGATAGGTGGCGACTCTTAACCCAATTGTAATTTATCGCTTATTCCTCATCGGGATCTATCTTGATTGGGAATGGGGGTTAAAATTTAGGTACTCACAGCTGGCGACTCTACTGGGACTCTGGTTTCGTAGACCAATGTTTAAGCTAAAACTTGAGTTTTAATTAAACGTTGGAAACCACATTAGAAGCTTTCAAATTCATCTATATGCTGCGAATTTTTCATTATTATTGAACCTCGGACATTGGTGATCTTGAAAGTGGAGTGAGAACGAGGAAACAAATTGAAAATGAAGTTAGCTACATTTGCTATACTTCATCTTTTGAACCCAAGAATGTAGCTGAAGCCCTTGCAGATGATAATTGGATCAATGCAATGCAAGAAGAGTTACTTCAGTTTACTAGGAATGATGTTTGGTATTTAGTACCTAGGCCTAACAATACAAATGTGATAGGTACCAAATGGATTTTCAAGAACAAATCTGATGAAAAAGGTACTATCATAAGAAATAAGGCTAGGTTAGTTGCACAAGGATACACCCAAATTGAAGGCATTGACTTCGATGAGACCTTTGCTCCTGTTGCCAGGCTAGAATCAATCAGAATTCTTCTAGTTGTGGCTTGCCATATGAAATTCAAGCTTTTTCAAATGGATGTTAAGAGTGCCTTTCTGAATGACATTCTACAGGAAGAAGTCTATGTGGAACAACCAAAAGGGTTTGAAGATCCACATCACCTTGATCAAGTTTATCGATTAAAAAGGGCCCTCTATGGTTTAAAGCAAGCTCCAAGAGCTTGGTATGAGAGGTTGACTACTTATCTCTTGGAAAAGGGATTTTCGAGAGGGGAGTAGACGGAACCCTTTTCATAAAGAATGTGAAAGGTGATATTGTCATCACCCAGATATATGTTGATGACATTGTGTTTGGTTCCACATTAGACTTACATGCTCTATCATTTGTTGAACAAATGAAAAATGAATTTGAAATGGGCATGGTTGGTGAGCTGAGTTTCTTCCTTGGTCTTCAGATCAAGCAATTAGATTCTGGGATCTCAGTATCTCAAATCAAATATGCTAAAAATCTGGTGAAGAAATTTGGTATGAGCTCTGCTAAGCATGCTAGGGCTCCTATGAGTTCTACAACAAAACTTAGTAAAGATACTTTAGGCAAGGATGTTGATCAAACTTCTTACAGAAGCATGATTGGTAGTTTGCTCTACCTAATTGCCACTAGACCAGACATTGCCTTTAGTATTGGAGCATGTGCCCGCTATCAAGTGAGCCCAAAAGAGTCTCACTTACTTGTAGTCAAGCGTATCATTCGATATGTAAGTGGAAGTCCATCATTTGGCCTCTGGTATTCTTTTGATACCAATGCCACAATAGTTGGATATTCCGATGACGACTGGGCCAGAAATGCTGATGATAGGAAGAGCACCTCCGGAGGGTGTTTCTATATTGGAAACTGCATAGTTGCTTGGCTTAGCAAAAAGCAGAATTCAATTTCATTGTCCACTGCCGAAGCTGAGTACATAGCAACTGGCAGTTGTTGCACTCAACTTTTGTGGATGAAGCAGATGTCGCATGATTACGGGATTGAACAGGGCACTATGACTGTGTATTGTGATAATTCAAGTGCTATCAATATTTCCAAAAATCCTGTTCAACATTCTCGCACAAAACACATTGACATTAGGCATCACTTCATTCGTGATTTGGTTGAGCAAAATGTTGTGTGTATTGAGTATGTCCAAACAGAGAAACAATTTGCAGACATTCTCACCAAACCCTTAGATTCCCTTAGGTTTGAGTTCCTTAGGAAATCCATTGGTTTGTGCGGAGTTGAGTGATGGTGTGCTTTCTTCATAGCCTATGTGTTCTTCTTGTTTCATTTATGTCATAGAGCTTTTTTTTTTTTGTTTTCTTTAATTAATAAAAATCCAAAAACATTCAAAAATTTGAAAAATGTTGCAAAAAATAGTGTGTTTGTATGACCTTCTTTCCTATCGTTCTGCATAAATTTATTTCCTTGAAAGCATAATTGAATATTAATTCCAAGGTTAAATTTTTCATAGGATTGAGTAAATAAGGATAGTTCAACTATTAGTTCTATCTAGTGATTTAAAATGGTCATGATCACCAATCTCAGTTAGAGTTGAGTAAACAAAGATGTTATGTGTTACACATGCACTCTAACTGATTCTTGAAATGATATTAGTTCCTATTTATAGATTCTAATATTATATCATATGGTTCCCTAGTTTAATCAAATCTAGTATAACCAATGTGATTAAAATTCCATAAGGTGAGCCCCCTTGTTTTAAAAATTATTGACATGGAAAGGACTACCTGTGAGTTTGTGTGATAGCTTCTAGTGAATGCAAACAGTGAGTAATGGCTACCTAGACAAACAGTAGGTATCTATATGGGTTGCTAGTATGAAAGCCCCCATTGTCATTAGAGAGGGCTACCTTCTCACTTGTGTGAAAGTCACCAGTGTCCAAAGAACAGATAATGTGTAAAATTTGATTATAAAATGAAATGACTTTATTGATCAAATTTGGGGTAAACATTGCTCATCATAATTCTATGGATGTCTCTTGGTTTTAATACTAGTTTTTGAACATTCTAGAGTACCTTTTATGCTATAATATCAAAATCTTGTTTTGTGGATGAAACCAATCCTCAGAGTCATGTTATGAATTTTTAATATTACACACACATTACTTCTAAGCGTTTCTTGACTCGAAATGTGAATTTGATGCAAAAATCATAATTGATCACTTATGGAAACTAAAAGTTATTTACATAATCCTTGTTCATAACTATTCTGTAATATAAATTCTTGGGTGAATATTCTTTATGATTTTGATGAAATAAATGTCTGCATAAGTGCATAGTTATTAGGTGATTTTGAGGTGAAAATGAGTTTAAATCTTGCTTTGGTTGAGGTGGAGAAAAATGGTTTTAAGTCAAAATTTTCAAAAAAATTTCCAGACCACCGATCGATCGGTGTTATTAACCGATCGATCGGTCTTTCGTGAACAGGGTTATAAAACCCTCATTTCTCATTTTACTATTCTTTTGTTCTCCGAACTCCAGAGCGATCTCTCGGTTCCTTCTCCTCCAAATCCCTCTTACGGTCATTTCTTTCTACTCCAAGGGTTTCCAAGCATCTAAAAAGGTAAACTTTGTTCCTTTTCTTGATTTTGGATTACTTTTCACATCTAGGGCATCAAAAATTCGTGATGGTTTTCTCATTCTCCTTAGTTATTCTTGCATTCCTTATGTCCGGTGTCTCTAAACGCCGGAGATTGGTCCTCAACAACCATGAGGACCCTCTCGGAGAAGAGGATCTCAATGAGCCCTACATAGGTCATGGGATTTCAATAGGGGATAGACCAATCCGTAGAATGGTTGATTCTACTTCTGAAAATCGCCAAAAGTCTTTGGCAGATAAAACCTGGAAACAAAAAGGGAAAGCTTGTTCGTCCTCGAATGTTCTATTGGGTCCCTTCATTAGCCCTACTGCTGCTCGGTTTTATAGTGAGTATTTTAGCAAGAAGGCTGTTATGGTTGAAAGGGGTATTAGAATTTCCGATTTTGGTGATTATCACCTTCCTAAGCTCATTACCGATCGTCAATGGGAAGGTATTCTCACATTATCCAGTCCTGCTCCTATTCAGTTAGTCCAGGAATTTTACTCAAATTTTTCTGAAATCAACTCTAAAACCTGGTTTTTTAAATCTCGAGCTTTAGAAAAATCTGTTTTGATAAATCCTAATGTCATTGCTAAATTTCTTGGTTGTCCTCGAGTTCCAGATGCTTATTATCCTTATAAATATAAGAATGATGAGGATAAAGAATCTATGAACAATGTAGTCACCTTTCTTTGTGGTGCTCCTACACTTTGGGTTGGTTCCTTCATTGAAGTGTCTAAACTCACTAGGGATGCAAGACTTGTAAACCTAGTAATGAGTGCCAATATCCACCCAAAGGTTCATACTGCGGACCTTAGGGAAGATAGAGCACGATTTTTGTTTAGTCTCCTTCGTGGACATGATATTGATCTTGCCGCACACATTATTGATTTGATGATTCAAGCCCATCAAACTCAAACTGTAGTTGGAGCTCTTCCATTTGGTTCCCTGATCACTAAACTCCTTGATTCTCTAGGGGTCATTGCTCCTCCTGGTGTTCCTACTCGTAATCCGAAGGGTCCAATCAACAAAAAGACCTTAGCTCAGAGTTTCTCACATGCTTCAGTTCGAGATACTGAGGAGGAAGCAGAAGTTGGTATCGGGTCCTCTCATCCACCTCCTGCCTCGATTGATGATCTTGCCAGAATGATGAGGGAGATGCAGATGGATCTCCAGACTCATGTTTCATCTTACCAGGAATTCACTACAGAGATCCGAGGTCGACTTGGATCACTTGATGCAGCAGTGCTGAGTGTCCAACGGGATGTTCGTGATTTTAGAGCATATTATGAGTCCCATCTCACTTCTGATGAAGAGGAGTGAGAGTTAGTTTGATGTACTAGGCTACTCCTTATGTTTCATGTATTTATGTTTAGGAGTTTACTTGGTCCTAGTTTATTTTGAGACATTGGATGTATTTTGTCTTGGTTGTACTCAGTACATACCACATATGGATGATATTGACTTGGATGTTTATGAATGGTATTGTCTTGGATGTTGATTATTCTCTATGAGATGATGTTTGTACTTTTACTCTGATTTTTTTGTTATCTCATCTCATATGATAATTTTACCTCAATTCATTTATTTCCATTCTACCTTTGGCATTTCGAGCCAAAAAGGGGGAGAGTGAAGGTATGCAGGTATGACATATTTTGGAACTATGATATATGGTTGAACATGATGAACTTGTTATGGATGAACTTGTTGTAACATGAACTTGTTATGGATGCACTTGTAACCTATTATGAAATCTTTTATTTCCATTGATCTTTTATTTCCCATGCTTCACAGGTTTTTGGTTGAGCTTGTGCAGGCAAACAGGTTCTAAGATTGGTGAAACATGACAAGTTGAATGTCATGAAATTTTTTATTGAGTCATGTAAAGGTTCAGGCAAACAGGTTCTAAGATTGGTGAAACATGACAAGTTGAATGTCATGAAATTTTTTATTGAGTCATGTAAAGGTTCAATTTTCCATTTTTGAATCATTTGGGAAACTTTGAACCTAGTATGTGAGTTAGTCTTGTTTTGTCCCGGAATTGCCAAAGGGGGAGATTGTAAATCCCTAAATAGGTGTTGGCAAATTCCGTGATCATTAGATAGGTCATGTGTGTTGTGTCTTGTTCAACTTGTCGGAAGAGTTAAAGTTTCGAGAAGACTGAAGATATTGAAGAAAAAACTTCTACTCCGGATCTAGACAGGTAATGGACTTAGAGACCCCTACCTAGGTTGGATTTGACTTAGATAACTCTAAACATACCTAGGAGGATAGTTTTAAGCCTAACAAAGTCTTTTGGTCTTATTTGAATCAAACAAAAATAAAAGAAAATTGTTTTGGCTAAAATTCTGTCTCAACCGATCGCTCGGTGTTGAGACCGATCGATCGGTGGCCTACCGAGCGATCGGTGGCTATCGATTGGTCAAAAAATTTGTATGGGGTATTTTTCCAGAGAGGTAATTTTCAACCGATCTCTCGATGGAAATAGCGATCGATCGGTTATAAGCACCAATCGATCGGTCCTCGTAAACATAATTTTTATTTTTCTGGACTCTTTTCTAAACCCTATATAAACAACTTTTTGGAGACCTAATCGTATCTTTGTTTATTTTTGAAAGAGTAGAGGTCTGAGAAACCCTTCTACGGCTTTTTCCATTATTCCTCATAGATCTTTAGTGATCCCTCCTTTTTCAATCATCCTAGAGAATGCAAGTATAGATCTATACTTTTGATCTTGCATTGTGTGATCTCAGATCTGTATGAGATCCCTCTAGGGTTTGAAGCTTTCTAAATTGATTCACAACCCTACACTTTGTGTGTGTGTCCGGTGTATGATTCAGAGCCTTCGTGGAAGGAGATCGATCGTATGTGATCGTGGTATTGAAAGTAGCTTGAGAAGATTTGGTCGGTCAGGAACCGAAGCTGCTACGTCGGAGATCGAACCTGCTGGTTCGTGGAAATCAAGAGTAAGATTCTGTACCTAGGAACGTCGAGTCTGGTTTGGGTAAGGTCTTGTCTTGTACTTGAATTCTTCTTATAGTGAAGTTTGTTGCTGAACGAGGTCTTGTGGTTTTTCCCCGTAAGGGTTTTCCACGTAAAAATCTGCTGTGTTTGATTTGTGTGGATTGTTGGTGTGAATTGTTTATTGATTTCTGAACTAATTATTTGAAAAATTAAAAATTGGTTAGAAGTTCTTAGATAGACCTATTCACCCCCCCTCTAGGTCATAGAGATCATTGATCAGGGTAATTTCACATAGTAACTGTTGTTTTAGGCAAACTCTACTAATGACAAGTGATCATCCCAACTGCCTTGGAAATTCAGCATACATGTCCAAAATATATCTTCTATTATTTGATTCACCCTTTCAATTTGTCCATCGGTCTTATGATGAAAGGCTGTACTAAAATCCAAGCGAGAACCCATAGCTTGCTAAAAGCTTTTCCAGAATCTTGTATTTCGGTCCAAAATAATGATAACCGAAACTCCATACAAACGGATTACTTCTTTAATGTACAAGTGTGCAAGCTGATTCGAATTGAATGTAGTGCGATATGGAAGAAAGTGAGTTGACTTAGTCAATTGGTCAACTACAACTCATATTGCATCGAAGTTCTCCGTTGTCCTTGGAAAACCCACTACAAAATCTATCGAGATGTTTTCTCACTTCTATTTTGGAATAGGAAGTGGTTGAAGAAGTTCTGCTAGGTTTTGGTGTTCGGCCTTAACTTGTTGGCAAACCAAACACTTAGACATATATGGTGTCATATTTCTCCACCAGAAGTGCTTCTTGAGGTTTTGGTACATTTTGATACTCCCGGGATGAACAATGTACTTTAACTTGTGTGCCTCATCAAGAATCTCTCTTTTTAATTCCTCATCGTCTGGAATGCACACTCTCCCATCAAAGGTAAGATCACGCTACCTGTTTATCCTAAAGTCTTTACTTCTCTTACTGATCATCCTATTTGTCACCACCCTATTTTTACACCCCCTTAACCGTGGTTAATTAATTTAGCTATGGTCCAAACCCTAGATCAACCCTAGTTTCAAACCCTAGGTAAACCCTTAACCATAGGATTAAACCCTAGTTAAGACCCTAGTTAACCCTAAGCTTAACCCTAGGTAGCCCTAGCCTAACCTTAGTAAGCCCTAGGTATACCCAAGGCCCAAGCCCATTTAACCAAACTTATACCTAGACAACTCAATCAAACCCAATTACCTAATTTTATTACCCAACCCAAGTAGTCAAGCCCAAATACCCAATCACCCAATTGCCTAAGCCAAAGCCTATTTCCATAGCCCAAGCCCAAATGTCATAGTCAAAGTCCAATAATCATAACCCATGACCCATCTACTAATAACCCATGATCCAGAAGACCTAATCCACATATCCATATCCACCTACCCTATATCCTACAACCCATACCTATATAACCCATAGTTCACTCAACCCACCAACTCTCTTACACCTCTCTTACATCAACCCATACCTATATAACCCATAGTTCACTCAACCCACCAACTCTCTTACACTCCTTACAACACTCAATCTATCAACTCACCTTACAACACTCAAGTCTTTACCCACTAGCTCCTTTTATCCCCCATGTAAAAGACACAACCCAACCTCTTAGTTTTCCTATAAATACCAATCCCTTAGCCCCTTAGATCCATCCCTCAAGACCCCTAGAAGGTTCCCACCCACTTGTGTTTCTCTTGAGTTTGAAGAAGGGAGAAGAAACTAAGGTTTAGAGTTTGGAAAGAATTCTAAGACTAAAAGCTTAGAGTTCTTCACTAACTCTCTTCCTTTGTGGATTCTAAAACCCTACCCCTTGGAGCATTGAAGGAGAATTCTTGGAGGAGTAGGCACTCCTTCTTTCATTTTCTCTTCTTTTTTATCTTTTTTTTTTATTTGGTTCTCTCTTCTTGATCTCTCATTTCTCAAGTATAGTTGGGCCTCCCTACACCAATCTAATGATGTAGAGGGACCCCATATCAAAGGCAAGGAGATGCTCATTTTTTCTTTTCATTTTCATGTACATATTTTCTTCTTTTTTATGTACCCACAAGTGTGGATATGGGTAGGCCCATAGAGAGTGGAAGCTAAAGCTATACCTCTCTTTTTCATTTTGTTTTCTTTTGAGATTCTAGTCCTCTTTCTAGAATTTTTTGTGAAAGCTCATCCCCTCCCTAACATTCTTTAGAGCAACATTACATCATTAATAATGGTGTAAATGAACCACCTTAAAAGGGAGATGATGAGTTTTCATTTTCTTTCATTTCTTTATTTTTTCTTCATGTTCTATGTTGAATAGGTAGGTGATGGTTTAAGGACTTAAGATAAATGATGGTGTAAGGACTTAAAGAGGACATTCTTAAAAATGTTTCATACTAAAGACAATGGTATTTGATCTATTATCAACATCAATCCAACAAAATAGGTGTTGGTAATAGACCATTTACTATTCATAAAGCACATCCCTCTTTATGTCTTAAACTATAATCTTTTAGCCAAACTCTTGGACTAAATGTGACTTTAGCTAAGTTTTCAAAACCCTACCTATATGAAAATCCAAAAAAACATGATAAAAGCTCAAAATACCAAAAACATAATAAAATCTCAAAATACCGAAAAAAAAACATTCAAATATAATCAAAATACCAAAAACATGCAAATATAACCAAAATACCAAAAACATTCAAATATCTCCAAAATCCCAAAAAATATAAAAATACAAAAAACCAAAAAGAGACTTGTAGGACCTCTTTAGCTTTGGTTAGCTCACCTAACCATAGTTAAATCTCCTCTAACCGTGGTTAGACTTAACACTTGTGCACTTGACCTCCCCGGTCAACTAAACCATAGCCTTCTAGGCTAGACCCTTTGACCACCCTATGCACACACACACTTCCCCCTAGCCTCGGCACGGGCTCATGAGCCAGAACTACGCTCGGTCTGATCTCACCATGTGAGTACGTAGGCAACCCAACTCGGGTTCGACCCTAGCCATCTAGCTTTCTATTTTTCTTGGATTAGCACTCACTTAAAAACTTTGGACATTTTAATTAAACTTTGAGATTATAATTGGCTTAAGTTTAGGGAGTAGGTAACCGTTATAAAACGGAGGTCTTGGGGTGCCTAATACCTTCCTCAGGACTTAATCGAACCGCTTACCCTAACTCTGTAAAGACCATTTGCCTTATCCAAACAAACAAATACCCGGGACCTATCCCTAAGAATGAATAGGTGGCGACTCAAGTCAAAACATATAATTGTGAAAGTGGGTAGGAAGATCTCATGCTCACACTATTAAAATATGTCCACAGTTCTTCATCTGTGTCTTGAAGATCCTTAATCTTGTCCAATATCATTGGCCTGACTGCAATGTTAGCCACTACAACTCTTGATGTGCCAACACTAAAGTTTTCATCATTGTTGGAAAAATCTTCCAATAATTTCCATTCTTGGACCATCATGTGAGTCAATAGTCTAGAAGGCTTTCTGCTAAGTACATCAACTACAACATTGGCTTTTCCAAGATGATAAATGATCGAGTAGTCATAATCCTTGAGGAATTCCACCAAACGGTGCTTCCTAAATTCAACTCCTTCTGTGAGAACATATACTTCAAACTCTTGTGTTCAGTGAACATCTCAAATTGCTCACTATAAAAATAATGTCTCCAGATCGGTTTAGCCCTCATGCTTATACATATTAAATAGTTATATCTATATTATGGTATATAGCAAGATTTACTAAAATATCCTTTTGTGTAATTATAATAAACGGTTAGTAAGTGAGGCTTTATGTTTTACATTTTAATAAGGACTAAAATACTTACTCTCTTCTTCTTTTTCTTCTTCAATATGGTTCTGGATCACGCACTGAGTGTCATAGACAGCCATATTGGCCACCCTTGTTGGTTGAAAAGAGAGTTAGTGAGAGGGAGAGGGAGAGAGAGAGTTAGTGGGTCACATAGAGGGAGAGGGAGGTTAGGAGATGTGGGGGTGAGAGAAAGAGAGAGATGGATAGGGTTAGAGAGGGAGAGAGAGAGAGAGAGAGAGAGAGAGAGAAATGGAAAGGGTTAGACAGGAGGAGAACTCTCAAAGGATGGAGAAAGGCGTTTAAAATAAAGAGATGGAGAGAGAAAACTAACCAATATGGTGAAGATAACTATCTTACAGTCAAAATCGATACTAAAAATCAGCGATGCTAAAAATCGGTGATCTAGTGCTAAAAAATGATGACCGCTTAAAATGGCAATTGATTGATTCATTGCATTTTAGAAAATGATCACTGATTTTAGTGAATTGACAATTTTAGAGACTGATCGCCGCTTTTGATTGTAAATAGCGATATTCACGATCTTTGTTGGTTTTCTTTCTCCCCTCTTCACATTATCCATTTGCAACTATAATGGTGGGATTGAGATTCTTTTACAATTGTTATGATTTAAGTAATCCAAATAATAAAAGATTGACGAATGCAATACAAATTGAGTCAGATAAAATTAGTTTTGCTGGTAAAAAGGGTTTTGAGGTTAAAACACTCTCTTGAGCACCACAACAATCATGTATAAAAGAGTCTTGAAGGATTAAGATCACAAAATATGTTAATGAGTAAAAGGTGGGGAACTGTTAAGCCTAACTCGCGAAAGAAGGGAGACTAAGAAGTGGAAGGATGGGGTTCGGCTCAACATGCACGTGAAAGAGCGAAGAAGGGTGAGGTTCAACATTTTTCATACAAAGAATTTTCTTTGAGGGGTAAGAAGAACTTTTCTAAGTCTCTTGAAGGTTTGCTGGTTTGGAAATAGGGTACAAGGCCATAGAAGTATGGTCAAAAGTTAGGGGACCCGGCCTTTGTATCTATCGAAATACCATGAGACCATTATAAAAAAACTCAAATTTTCTATGTAGCCAAATTCCTTGACGTTATCCTGCAATCTTTAGATAAAAGATGTTTAAAGAGAGATAATAACACTCTAATATCAATGTATTGCATTGCATGTCACAAAAAACTTGGAGTTTGTACTCACACTAATCCATGTAAGAGTCTTCAATGTTTCAGTAACAAAATTGAAAACATAAGCATGTGATCTTGAAATTAAGGTCTCACTTGGTCTTGATTATTGCAGTTACAATTGATTACAAAAAAGTGTTGTTGTGAATACGCCCTGTTGAGAAGAAGAAAAAAAAGCCCTATCGGGAATATGCCTGTTTGGTTAGCACTCTATTGATTAGCGGTTATCTGATTATTCTAAAAATTAATATTTTAGTCATTTTGAACAAATAAAAGATATTTTGGAGAATTTCTTCATGCTTAAGAGGCCTTATAGGCCTCACAAAGTGCAAAATTTGGTGTGTACAATAATCTCCACATAACCCTAAAGATGCCTAAGCAGTTATGCTCCCACATAATCACCCCTACGAGATTATGGAATCACTGATTATTTTCATAATTAGTTTTTTGCCAAAAGCTCCTATTTCATCATAATCCTGGAATAAGCAGTTATAGGCGACTAAATCAGCACTGGAAGTTTTGTCAATGAACAATATAGGTCCTTTCTTTTGCGGAGACTTATAAAGTCCAACACTTTGCAAGTTTTGTCAATGAACAATATGTATTTTCTTTTGAGAACTAATATATCAATGCTTGTCATCTATTGGGTTGCAATTCCTGTAAGACTTTAAATAGAGCAAAATGAATGATTTCAATTCTCATTAAAAATGGAAAGACTTGAAATCTCATGATGGTAATAATTAATCTTGTTAAAAACCTTAACAAAGTTACTCAAATTTTCTACCAACTACCATGATGAAATTTAAAGTGTCAAGCTTTATTAGTTTCAGCAAAAGAAGGATCCTAAGAGAATACGAAAGACCAAAAGAGAAAAATTGAAGAGACTATCTTTTCAAATAAGAGGAAAACTCTGTTATGGTTACTAGAACCGATTAGCCTACATGAACATCTCTAAGTATGCCACTAATACTCTTGACAAGGGAATAATATGAAATATAAACCAAAAGGGAAGGAAGAGTAGGTGGTGGACAAAAGAAAAGGAAAAATTTCGAGAAAGAAGAGAAGTGATAGGAGTAAATATATAGAGGGTGTGAAAATTGAGGGGGTTGTGGAAATTAGAAAAGAAAGAAGGAAGACCACATGGCCACTAAATAATGTAAGATGCAATTTAATTCCAGAGGGAAAGGGATGTATATTTTATATGTAAGCACCCCAATTTTGCACCCCTTTAGCATCTTTTTACACCTCTAAAAATCCTCTTAAAAACCCTCTTTCAAAACCATCTTGCCATGTGCTTCAATTTTCAAAAACGGCCTTGAGGTGAAAAATGACTAAAATACCCCTGAAAAAGTGCTAAAAAGTTTTCATTGTTTAAAATGATTTTACAAATTTTTTGATGAATTTTGGCTATTTTTGGGGATCAAAATGGACCTGAAACGATAGAAAATGACCAAAATGCCCCTGGAGTGCAAAATGATCAAAATGCCCCTAAAAAGTACTGAAAAATTCAGATTTTATCTAAAATAAATTTCTGGATTTTATCAGTTCAATTTTGACTATTTTCGGGGTCAAAACAGGCTTAAAACGCAAGAATCAATTTTCAACCATTTGGAGCGCGACATGTGGCATCTAAAAAATAAAAAAATTTAATTTTTGAGCCCCTAAAGGGGGGCGCTGCTTCAAGTAGCGCCCAGCCCTTATTGGGCCACCATCAGACCGGTCCAGGCCGTGTCGACAGATTTTGAAAAAATATCAGTGGGGGAGCGCTACTTCAAACAGCTCCCACCCCAAGTGGCACCCTTTTACCGCCTTACTATTCAGTGTCGCCTCACTATTTGGGGATTTTATCCAATAGGGCGCCACTACAAGTAGCGCCCCCCCTGTTTTGAAAAACTATAAATACCCCCTCACTTCTCTCATTTCTAATCCATTCTCACTCCTCTCTCTCCCTTTTCTTCTTCAAAACTCCTCATAGCGCTCCGGATTCCCGAGAACGTCAATTGCAAATGGTCGATTCTCAGGACCCCTTTTCAGAAATCTTTTCAGATTTCCCAGAAGGTAACTTTTCTAAAAACCCCTGTCTTGCTTTGTCTTTTAGTAGTTTTAATCATTTTTAAAAATTGTTTTTAAGTTATTTAACTGCTTAGACTGCTTGCTTAGTCGAACCCCTGCCCAAATCCCAGTTTAAATATAGCCTCGCCTAATCGAACCCCTGCCCAAATCCCAGTTCAAATATAACCTCGTTTAGTCGAACCTCTGCCCAAATCCCAGTTTAAATATAGCCTTGCCTAGACGAACCCCTGCCCAAATCCCAGTTTAAATATAGCATTGCCTAGTTGAACCTCTATCCAAATCCCGATTCAAATCCAGCTTAACCCTAGGTAAACCCCATTTTAACCCTAGTTAAACCCTAGGTATACCCCAGCTAAATCCTAGGTAAACCTCACCTTAACCCTAGTTAAACCCTAGGTATACCTTAGCTTAACCCTAGTTAAACACTAGGTAAACCCTACCTAAACCCTAGGTAAACCCAAGCTTAACCTTTGTTAAACCTAAGCTTAACCCTAGTTAAACACTAGGTAAACCCTACCTAAACCCTAGATAAACCCAAGCTTAACCATAGTTAAACCCAAGCTTAACCCTAGCTAAACCCTAACTAAACCTTCATTCAAACCCTGTTCAGGTACCCATCCAGAGGCTCCCTGACACGAGCTTAAACTGCACAATCGCTCCTTAGCACGAGCTTAAAAGGTCATTTCACTCCCAAATAAGCGAAATCCATCAAATCAAATCAAATCAAATCATCCAACCTTTCGCTCCTCAGCACGAGCTTAAAAGGCCACCTTGTTCCTCAAATAGGAGAAACAACCCTTAAACCTTTCAATCACCCATAATCCAATCCAATCAAATCAAACCATCAACTCCTCTATAGAACTACGTGCGGCTTGATTCAACTAACAGTGGATACGTAGGCAACCCTGATCGGGTTCAACTCCACTAGAATAGAATTCCTATTTCGTTCTTATCTTGTCTATCTCAATTCATTTATTTCTGTTAATAATACATTGCTCAGCATATAGATTAAATTTCAAGCTTCTTTTATGGTTTCCCCACTTTGATTTAGACTCAGGGAATAGGTAACCATCTTCGGATGGGAGTTTAGGGGTGCCTAACACCTTCCCCTAACTCAAATGAATCCCTTACCCTGACCTCTGACTTCCAGACCATGCTTTATCCAACCATTTCAGGGTCCTATTTCCCTTAGAACTAGATAGGTGGCGACTCTTAACCCAATTGTAATTTATCGCTTATTCCTCATCGGGATCTATCTTGATTGGGAATGGGGGTTAAAATTTAGGTACTCACAGCTGGCGACTCTACTGGGACTCTGGTTTCGTAGACCAATGTTTAAGCTAAAACTTGAGTTTTAATTAAACGTTGGAAACCACATTAGAAGCTTTCAAATTCATCTATATGCTGCGAATTTTTCATTATTATTTGAACCTCGGACATTTATTTGCAAAACTTAGCAACATGCCTAGGATTCCATTTTTTATTCATATCTGATTTTGATTAATGCATTCATATCCATTTCATAATAGAATAAAAACCCTTCACCTATCTAGTTGGATCTGGTAAGCTTTCAATCGACGGATGGTTATCCCTGATGCTGGAGCCCAAAGATTTGTGGAAAGTACTAGTTGTAGAATGAGAGATGGTTATCTCCGGTAAACGCGACTAGTCTTTCCCGCTTGCACCAATCGTCCATTTTCAGGTATGTTCTATACCGGGAGTCACATATACGGTCAAGTGCTCTTCAAACTTTTAGACAAAAACCTTGCATACACCAACATAAACATATATATTATAGGTCTTTGTTTGGGCATAAACCAAGAACTACCTGTCAAGAGGGATAACCTTATCCCTATTTTGTTCTTGGTTTAAGCCACTCTTGCATCCTTGTTCAAGTATAGGGATAATTGTCTCCCTATACCCAACCTTTTCGAAGCTTTGTATGAGCCTTGATTGCTAGATAGGTCTATCCCTAATTCATTCTTTAGCCAAATAAATCATAACCTATTGATTTATTTTGATCTTAACCCAATGGGTTCTGGATCCCTACAACCTAGATCAATGAAATGGATCCCAATCCACTCATCCCGTTGAGTCATACACGTTGAGTTAACTCACCCTTGTCTGAGTATCATAACTCAGTTATTTTAATTCATTTCATAAATGATTCTTTTCAATTCAATTCAGAATTTATAAAGGATTCAATTCATAAGGTCCAAGTTCAAAAATAATTCAATTCATGTTGTTCATATCATCATCCACATTCCATTAAACATCATCGTCATCATATAAATCAGGTTTTGTCATCATCTACCTCATTCATTTCATCTCCATTGTAGTACATTCATTAGTCGGAGATTTACTCGTTTTATGACTAAAGTACTTGCCCTTGCACAAGCAGAGCAAGAGAAAGAGTACCCTGAAGATTTACCACAAGCACTCTCAGAAATGGAGCACAAAGAAGCACCAGCTGACATGTCCACCGCCCAAGCTTTGGATAATGCACGCGAAATTCATGAAATCAAGGGCTCAATCACTACAATCTTTGAATCCCTGAAGAGTCTTACCATGGCACAGGTGTCTAACAGTCTCATTCTTCAACCAGGACCTTCATCTGTTGAACAACCTACTAGATCATCCCCCAATCCTCAACCCAGTGATGACCTGGACTTTGGCCAGTATGACCAACCTTCTAATGAAGTAAACCAGGCCCCGCCTTTTATAGCTTTATCAAACTTGCTCACCCCAGAGATAACACAGTTCATAAAGAAGCAACAAGAGCAAATGGAAAGTGTCCAAGAGCAGCTCAGGTAGATGCAGAAAGGGAAAACAGTCCAAGGGAATGATTTCTCAGATTTGACATTCTATACTGGGGCAGCAATGTCTGAAAAGTTTAAAGTACCAGTCTTTGAGAAATATGATGTAAAGGATGTCCTCATACTCACCTCAGGCTCTACTATGGAGACATGCTTGGCCACGGTGGAAACCCTGCATTACTAGTCCAATGTTTCCAGAAGAGTTTGACCGATCCAGCTTTGAGATGGTTCACGTCATTGGATTTAAAAAGGATCAAGACATTAAAGGACCTGACAACTACATTTGTTAAACATTACTCTTTCAATATAGAGCTCCTGATATAGAAGGTTGACCTTGAGCTCATGTTCAAAAAACTGATGAATCATTCATCGAGTATGTAGCCCAATGGAGGGAGATGGCCGCCAGAATGAGAATTTCCCTACCCAACGACGAGCTGAAAGACACATTTCTCAAGACTCTAAAGAACTTACTCTACCTTGCTCGTTGCAGTTCAGACCTCAGATTTTGCAATAGTAGCCCGAAGTGGGGCCCGTATTGAAGCATCCATCCGGTTTGGGTCTATACATTCTGCGTTATACCAAGAGTCAGCACAAGCTGAAGGCAGCAACAACAACAAGTCCAGAGGGAGATGTGATCCCAAGAAGAGAGAAACAGATGTCCAAATGGTGACACCTGTAGCACCAGTCCGAGTTCCTAACCTTGGGGCACCAATACCACAGGCCCCTAATCAGCATCAAGTTCAGCAGCCAATTCAATCCCAGTACCAAGCCTAGGGACAAAGGCAGCAGCGTGGGCCAAAAAATCAATTTACCCATCTCCGCTACACACTTAGTCAGCTCCTTCCATTCCTCATGCAAAATAAGCTGGTTGAACCCAAAGTTTCAACCGCCATACCCAACCCAGTACCCTAGTATTTCCGCATAGATCAGCATTGTGACTTTCATCAAGGACCAGGGCATATAACCGACAGTTGTCGAGCATTACAGTATTCAATTCAAGATCTACTCGACCAAGGAAAGGTTGAGTTAGCTCCCGGAAACACCAACATCCTTGAAGCCCCCATGCCACCACATAATAACCAAGCTAACCACTTCCAGCCCGCCCAACCCATTCAACCAGCCATGCCTATGCCATTCTGATAGTCACTGGGAGTGAAGCATCTTAGGGCAGAGAGCCAGAGAAAGAACACTTCTGAAGGGATTGACAGACATCAAGTCTGTCAAAGTCTATTTTTTTGTCAAGTCTTGTAGGTATCGGCTAGTGGCCCATAGTCTGGTCCATGTAAAGTCTGTCTTTTGTAGTCAAACATGTTATGTTCACTTCTCGTATTCAATGAAGCAAACTATCTTTTGAAAAAAGTCTCATTTTTGTTATGCCTAAATTTGGCCAATGATGATCTAGCACTTCTCAGAAGCTCTAGTAACTTGAGGCCACCTAAAAACAAAATTGTCTTCTCTTCTCATGCTAACTAAGCTTGCTGGTTTAAAAATGGCTCGCCTAAATCATGATTAAACCACTCAATTCCAAGAATACCCAAGGGCAGCATATGTCAATAAGCAAGAAGAGAAATTTCCAAAGGAAACCCTCAACCTTACAGAGTCAAGGCAAGAAAGAAACGAAACTCAGTAATGACCTTAAGTATGCAAACATTGGAACCTTGCTACACTAGGGGTAGAGAGAAAATCAGAGATTTCTTCAGAAAAAGGCCACGCACAGTCTATCAGAACAGTGTCAAGATTTCAAACTGTAAATCATTTATACAGAAGAAAGTGCACAGAGCATGCATCATCCATACTGAGGTAGTATACAAGATAGGGGCAGAACAATATATGAAGCACTCAACAAAGAGATTGACCAAGAACCCTATCTTCATTGAAGAAGACCCATGCGGTTAGAAGCAAATTTCCCAAGAGTATCCGTCAACACAGCCGTATGGAGAATGAAGACCTCCCAGAGGTAATCAACATGAATCAAGTCAAAAGATGTCACACTTAAGATCTTGTCATGAAACTGTCTGTACTCTCATTCGCTGTAGGAAATGAAAGGAGACCATATTTGGCACCCTATTTCTCCCTACTCATATATCCAATCAATTTCATACCAACAAAATCTGCTAGTTAGCCCTTCGAGCCTAATAGCCTTTCTTTCTTAAAACACATCTATCGGGACACCCCTATCAAAGCTTCATTGTAGGCCTAAGAGCTCGAACTATGGCATAACTTGATCCTGAAAAGGGTACGTAGGAGGCCTAAAAATTAGGTGCGGTCAAATCAATCAATCGAGCACATCAAATCCACCAAGGTGATGATGGGAGAAGACAGCTCAGCTCAACTCAAAAGTCGTAGGCCCAGTGAAAACCAGAAATGACACTGAGGTGTAAAAATAATACGAGCCCAGCTCTAGTATAGCTACTAGGGGCAAAAAATGGAACAAATTATCAACTTCGCAGGCATGAGTGAAAACCGAAAACAGCCTCATTGCGCAAAAATTATGCGATCCCATGACTTGGTCATTCCAAAGGTAAAAAAGGGAAATAGTTGAATTCTGGTTTGACGACAGAACATCGGTAGAGGAAAACTGTGACTCCCCAACAACACATCTCTGTAAGCTCAGATTGAAGAAAATCAATGTCATGGTGATCCAATGCCTTTAGCTCCAAGCAAGACTCGATTTAGCATACGAAAAGGTCAGAACTGAGTGACTATCTCCCTTCGCAATAACTCAAAAGGTTAGGATTTCTCATTGCTATATCCTGCCCCAGAGGGGCAAGAGATCCAAAAACTCCAACCAGGGTAGGCCCTTTCATAAACTAGCAAGCAAAGAAAGCACCCTTTTTTTTCCAAACTTTTGAAGGCAAATTCAAAATTTTCAAAATCTCCTTATTACTTTCAAACTATGTTCAAAACTCAAAATTTTCAAAAGCGAGTCGTCTTCAAGAGTCATAGTGCGTCTCATGGCTTGGTCAAAGATCGATCTCCTCTCAACAGTTCTTCGAAGAGCAGCAGAGAAAACAAGCGCAGAAATTGCAAGTGCAAAATCAGAGCTTCATTTAGCTAGTTATCTCTCCATTCCCTGCATTATCATACCTTCTCATCTATATTAATTCTAGGCATGTCACTGTTCATTATGTGCATCATCATGTCTTATCTCCTTGTATAATAGTCACATCACACACCTATACATAGGTATCCACTGCTCGCACACCTACATAGGTAGCTGGACTTTGTACACACATTTCACAACCATAGACGCAATTAACTGCAATATACATACACTCACACACTTAGCTGCACTATGCACACACATTCACACAGTTAGTCACATCATACACATGCACTCACATATCTTGATGTCGCTCTTTGTGCATCTCGTCTAATGCTTTCATCTAACATCTCGTCTGATGTCAGTGTCATCTTTTCTAACATCTCGTCTAATGTCACTATTCGTGCATCTCGTCTGATGCTTCCATCTGACATCTCGTCTGATGTCACTGTCATATTTTCTGACATCTCGTTTGATGTCATCTCCTTGTGCATCTCGTCTGATGTCGCATCTTTAGAGTCTACCTTGAGCCCTCTTGTGATGAGGTTAAACCCACAAGTCTGCTTTGAGCCCTCTTATGATAAGGTTAAACTCACGAGTCTGCTTTGAGCCCTCCTGTGATGAGGTTAAACCCACGAGTCCGCTGTGAGCCCTCCTGTGATGAGGTTAAACCCATGTAGAGTCCGTTGTGAGCCCTCCTGTGATGAGGTTAAACCCACGAGTTTGCTTTGAGCCCTCCAGTGACGAGGTTAAACCCATGAGTCTGCTTTGAGCTCTTTTGTTATGAGGTTAAACCTACGAGTCCGCTTTGAGCCCTCCTGTGATGAGGTTAAACTTATGAGTCTGCTTTGAGCCCTCCTGTGATGAGGTTAAACCCATGAGTCTGCTATAAGCCCTCCAGTGATGAGGTTTAACCCATGTAGAGTCCGCTGTGAGCCCTCCTGTGATGAGGTTAAACCCACGAGTCTGCTTTGAGCCCTCCTGTGATGAGGTTAAACCCACAAGTTTTCTTTGAGCCCTCCTGTGATGAGGTTAAGCCCACGAGTCCACTTTGAGCCCTCCTGTGATGAGGCTAAACCCACATTTTAATCAATCAATCCCTCCTGTGATGAGGTTAAACCTATGTAGAGTCTGCTTTGAGCCCTCCTGCATTGAGGATAAATTCGCATTTCCATAATCTGTCTTCCCTATCTCAGATGTTTCGTTACTAAGCACGAACCATCCGTTTTCCACTCTATCACTGTCGCCCTCTTGACTGAGTAGTGATTTCATCACTGAGCATGAATCATTCCTTCCTCATTTCCATCTTTCCTTCGAAATAATGCGGAAAACTATCTCTCCCATATCTCGGATGTTTCATCACTGAGCATGAACCATACCTTCCTTCCATCTATACCCCGTTTACCGAACAGGTTCTCTCATCAATCTCGTCCTCTAGGATCCCATCTGCGGCAAACAGTCTAAGCAATAATTTAACTTTTTTTGACTCTTTCATTTTCAAATTCACAAGTTTTTCCGCACGTTCAAAATTGAGGTCTTATAGTCTTTTTCTTTCACGTGCCTGCACCCTCTGACAAAGAGGGGCAACTGTAAGCACCTCAATTTTGCACCCCTTTAGCATCTTTTTACACATCTAAAAACCCTCTTTCAAAACCCTCTTGCCATGTGCTTCCATTTTCAAAAACGACGCTGAGGTGAAAAATAACTAAAATACCCCTAGGGAAAAAAATGACCAAAATACCCCTGAAAAAGTGCTAAATTTTTTTCATTTTGTTCAAAATAATTTTACAAATTTTTTGATGAATTTTGGCTATTTGTGGGATCAAATTGGACCTAAAACGATAGAAAATAACCAAAATGCCCCTGGAGTGCAAAATAGCCAAAATGCCCCTAAAAAGTACTGAAAAATTCACATTTTATCTAAAATATTTTTCTGAATTTTATCAGTTCAATTTTAACTATTTTCAGGGCCAAAACAGGCTTAAAACGCAAGAATCAGTTTTCAACCATTTGGAGCGCGACATGTGGCACCTAAAAAACAAAAAAATTGATTTTTGAGCCCCTAAAAGGGGGCGCTACTTCAAGTAGCACCCAGCCCATATTAGGCCCCTGTCAGACCGGTCCAGGACGTGTCGGCAAATTTTAAAAAAATATCAGTGGGGGGGCACTACTTCAAACAGTGCCCACCCTAGGTGGCACCCTTTTACCGCCTTACTGTTCAGTGCCGCCTCACTATTCGGGGATTTTATCCAATAGGGCCACCTCACTCCTCTCTCTCCCTTTTCTTCTTCAAAACTCCTCATAGCGCTCCGGATTCCCGAGAATGTCGATTGCAAAAGGTCGATTCTCGGGACCTCTTTTCAGAAATCTTTTCAGATTTTCAGGAAGGTAAATTTTCTAAAAACCCCTATCTTGTTTTATCTTTTAGTAGTGTTAATCATTTTTTTAAAAAAATTTTAAGTTATTTAACTGCTTAGACTGTTTGCTTAGTTGAACCCCTGCCCAAATCCCAGTTTAAATATAGCCTCGCCTAGTCGAACCCCTGCCCAAATCCCAGTTCAAATATAACTTCGCTTAGTCTAACCTCTGCCCAAATCTCAGTTTAAATATAGCCTTGCCTAGACGAACCCCTGCCCAAATCCCAGTTTAAATATAACCTTGCCTAGTTGAACCTCTGTCCAAATCCCGATTCAAATTCAGCTTAATCCTAGTTAAACCCTAGGTAAATCCCATTTTAACCCTAGTTAAACCCTAGGTATACCCCAGCTAAACCCTAGGTAAACCTGATCTTAACCCTAGTTAAACCCTAGATATACCTCAGCTTAACCCTTGTTAAATACTAGGTAACCCCTACCTAAACCCTAGGTAAACCCAAGCTTAACCTTAGTTAAACCCAAGCTTAACCCTAGTTAAACGCTAGGTAAACCCAACCTAAATCCTAGGTAAACCCAAGCTTAACCTTAGTTAAACCCACACTTAACCCTAGCTAAACCCTAACTAAACCTTCATCCGAACCCTGTTCAGGTACCCATCCAGAGGCTCCCCGGCATGAGCTTAAAATGTCCAATCGCTCCTCAGCACGAGCTTAAAAGGCCATTTCGCTCTCAAATCAGCGAAATCCATCAAATCAAATCATCCAACCTTTCGCTCCTCAACACGAGTTTAAAAGGCCACCTCGCTCCTCAAATAGGAGCAACAACCCTCAAACATTTCAATCACCCACAATCCAATCCAATCAAATTAAATCAAACCATCAACTCCCCTCCGGAACTACGTGCGGCTTGATTCCACTAATAGTGGATACGTAGGCAACCCTGATCGGTTTCAGCTCCCCTAGGATAGAATCCCTATTCCTTTCTTATCTTGTCTATCTCAATTCATTTATTTCTGTTAATAATACATTGCTCAGTATATAGATTAAATTTCAAGCTTCTCTTATGGTTTTTCCACTTTGATTTAGACTCAGGGAGTAGGTAACCATCTTCGGATGGGAGTTTAGGAGTGCCTAACACCTTCCCCTAACTCAAATGAATCCCTTACCCTGACCTCTGACTTCCAGACCATGCCTTATCCAACCATTTCAGGGACTTATTTCCCTCAGAATTAGATAGGTGGCGGCTCTCAACCCAATTGCAATTTATTGTTTATTCCTCATCGGGATCTATCCTAATCGGGAATGAGGGTTAAAATTCAGGTACTCACATTATATACATGGATCACAGCTAAAAAGGTCGACTTAACGTATTGAGATAGTCTCTCATTTGGTTGGATAGATATTGACAAATTTGAAACCTCCCTAAATGCTTTCTTAATTTGTTCAACAAGTCTTTGGACTCTTGAAAAGACTCTTGGGTTTCAGAGATTGGATCACAGCCAATTGCGATTGTACTTTGAGAGAGTTACACCCACAATTCAACACGTGTCCTTTTTAATCCTTTCTAATAGTTAAGATTCACTAACTTTTGGGGTTCAACAATATATCCTTGGTTTTTAGGAAAAAATATTTATGTTTGGTTAAGAATTTTTAACTCTTAGAGTAAATATGTTTTTTAAAAAACTTAGGTTTTGTGAATCTCAACCACAGTTAATAGAGATAGAAGTTAAAAGGGATACGTGTTGTGGGTGCAATTGAACTCTCCCTGAGTTCAATCACAATTGGTCGTGGCCTATGATCATATTTCTGGGTTTCATAACTCACTTCCAACTTATGCATTATGGTATCTTAACCTATTTTATGTGTCATTCTTATTTTTCTTTCTTTTTTCATTTTTCTTGTGTGTGTTGTGGTTAGGGATGGGGTGAAGGTGTTGGGATTTCCCACCTCATGTGAAGGTGGGACCTACTTGATTAAAGATGAATAATTCAACATCTTTTTTGGTACATGTCATCATGAGCCTTTCAAATGCTGCACCTCAAAGACTCGAAACTGAGTCTACCCCTTATTGGGATAGACATCCTACCACTAGAGCAACCGGGCGAGTAGCCCAACATCATTTACAACTTAGGAAGGAGATAAATTTAATGTTTTATCTCCTCTTAGTTGGCCGTGTTTTGGAATTAGAAGGTGGTTGCCCTTCCTTGTAAAAATCTCTTTTTTCTCTTATATGTGTGTGTTGAAAAAGAGTAGAAGAGTGGCTCTCGTGTGTATTCTCTTTTAGGAAAAGAATTTATACTTCTATTTGAGGTTGTGTTTTCATATTTGTAAGCTACAAATCTATAGGTTCAATGTGTTGATTAGCTTCTCTAACAGTATTGTTTAGAAGATTGTTGTAGTCCTAACTTACATGAGAGAATACCTTTTTGTCTTAGTAAAATCCACCTATTTGGAGAGTTTTTTTTTATATATAAATTTTTTTATTGTTATCCAAGAATGGATAATTTTCTTCTTGATCATGGTAGCCTAGTTTAGCTAGTGAAGACTCGTAATTCCAATATTTATTCAGTAGAGTTTGTTTTTTTCTTTCTGGACTTGGTCTCGTAGTTTTTTATTTCACATTGAAGGTTTTTTACATAAAATTTGGATTTGCTTTTTTTTATTTTATGGTGAAAATAACTTGTTGAAAGAGAACAGAAACACACAAAGAACACAAAAGATATACGTGGTTCACCCGGTATGGGCTACGCCCAAGGAGAGAATAACCTTCTTGACTAATAATCAAAAGCAAAGAGCTACAATGACTTCTAGCCTCTCAAAAAATCTCTCCCTCTCAAAGAAAAAGTTTGGCTTAACTTGTGAAACCCTAATACAAAGATACTATTTATAATAGGGTAAAACGGGCTTGAAAAACAGAGGTAGTGGACCTACCACCCGGGGCCATTCGAACGCCCAAGGGGGCTGTTTGAACCCCCATTGAGTGCCTTGGGCGTTCGAACGCCCTAGGGACCGTTCGAACACCTACCTCCAAACTTCTTACACCATAGAATTTAAACAAAATTCCAACACTCTCCACCTTTTCTTCAATTATGATCTACCTCGACTGAAGGATAATTGCATCTTAAAAGATGCCTTCACACCCCCCATAAGGGTGTGGACTTCCATCGAATTCATCGGATGTTAACCAAGTCCAAGCAATGTTTAAACTTGAAAATGGTAACTGGCTTTGTCATCATATCTGAAGGGTTTTTACTTGTGTGAATTTTCTCTAATAAAATATCATTCTCAAATATCGCTTCTCTTATTAAGTGGAACCGCAAATCAATGTGCTTCATTCTTGAATGATAAACTTGATTCTTTGCCAAGTGTATGACACTTTGACTATCACAGTGAAGAATTATCTTCTCATACTTTATCCCCAATTCACCAACCAGACTTCTCAACTAGATAGCTTCCTTGGTTGCTTCTGAAGCTGTCATGTATTCAGCCTCGGTAGTTAACAATGCTGTAGTAAGCTACAACATGGATCTCCAATAAATTAGTCCTCCACCCAGTGCAAACAAGTACCCTGTGGCAGACCTTCTCTTGTCCAAGTCCACAACATAGTCGGAATCGACATACCCAAGTACTTCACATTTGTCTTTCTTGTCGAATATGATTCCGATATCAATGGTACCCTTCAATTACCTCAAAATCTATTTCACTGCTTGCCAGTGCTCATTTCCAAGATTTACCATGTACATAACTGAGAGGATAACCTAAAATGTGCCGCCAATGGAATACTAACCGGCTTGGCATATTGCATCTCGAATCTTGTAAGGAATCTCCTTATGTACTTCCCTTGGGGATAGAGATAGTCTTCCCAACTTCCTATCTCTCTGAATTTTCTGAAGGGACTCCAGATAATTTTTTTTGCTGAAATCTAGATCCCAAAGATCTTTACACCATAGAAATTATTTAAATTTATCTAAATGATTTAGAAGAATAACTCGGTGAATGATATTCACCAGTGGTGGACAAATCGAAAGAATTTCAGAACTCTTTGTAAAGATTTCTCAAAAAAATAAAATCAGCTCGATCCTCGCTCCTCGTTATCTCCGTGAAGCTTTTGAATCAATGCTTAACTTTATGAAGAACAAAATATCTTTTGGATCAATCTTTCGAAGATGATCTAATCTCTTGAAGAAGAAGACCCTTAGATGAAGAAGAGATGAAGGAGATTTAACAAATTAGAACCCCAAAAGAAGCTCACGAAAATCCTTTAATGTTGCTCATGTTTTTGCCTTGTGGTATTTATAAATGGATATAAATCCATTTACTTGATAATTAAGATTAAGAATTTCTAATAACAATAACTCTTATTATTATTAGACTTCTAGTCCAAGTATAAGAAGTTTGTTATGATAAGAACTCTTGTTATCACAAAACTTCTATAACAAGTTTCATTTTCTCAAAAGGATTCCATAATTAAAAGGATATAACCATTTCCCTAAATTAGGGTACATTGAATCTAGACAATAAAGATTCACTAGGAAAGGGGCATTGAATCTAGACAATATAGATTCCTTATCTCTTTTGAGATTTGTTTCTTCAAAGCTAATTAACTATCTAATCTCATTAGATAAGAGATGACTAACAATTAATTATCCACTAGCCAAATCCCTAGAATTTAGGGAAGAAGTAGGCGCCACCTAAATGGGTTTTAAATCCCATGGGCGTGTGACATCCTTTAAGGTCCATTTAATTAGGTTTTAAGAATATGGGTCAAACCCATATTCCCTTATAATTGGTTGGTTAAATAATTATCACTGTACCTCTTTAAATTAGATTAATATTTAATCTAAAATATAGATTAACATTTAATCTATAGTCCGAGCTTGTATTTCTTTTATGAGCACCTCCACAGATTGCTCTGGGACTTTCTAACTCTGGCTTACCTGGTATTATCTCATTGACCCTTTAATAGGAAGGACACCAGAATTGCAAGTGACGTGAGATCTCCACATTACAATTGAATCCCAGTGAAAGAACATAAACCAAAAGGATCCTACCACATGAACTAATGCATTCGAATAATCCTTCCATTAACATTATCCCTAATAAGCCTTCGAGATTAAGATACTATCTAACCCATAGCCTATGTACATCATCCGGGGTTCCAAGACATTTGATTAAGCCATGAGAAACTATTTCTTAAGTTAAAACATTTTGTAAAATCTTTTATTAAATATAATATATTTTATTGAAAAATATATTTCAAATATATTTGATTCAAAATCACTTGCGCAAACTTTTAGCTTAATGGACTGTCTTACCTCGGAACTTGGATAATCTCTCAATTTAATGAGCATGAATTTCTTGTTTGATATTCATCATCACTTGAACAACTTTCTGATTATTCAACTGTCACATTATTATAGTCCATCAAGTAGAGAGTACTTAGGTGCAATCAAAACAACCAGATCACTGCTCAGTTATAAATGAAGTCCTCAGATCTACGGATCATCAAATTTGTTCAATGTGAATGAGAGACCATCTATCTGATAGTATGTTTATGCAAGAGGTCTCTCATTGTATGCAATCAGTCAAAGTAGATTTAAGTAGCCATATGTCGATGTGTAGTCTTCGCTACAATAGTTTGAGATAAAATTACATCTCAACCATTGAGAACATCTAAGCATTGTGGAAGCCATATAAGTGAAGTGCCTAGCTTCACCCATAGATGTGACTATATAAGGTATAAGGAACTGGAAAGCTATATCTACCTGTGTCAGTCCATAACCAATCACATAACTTTTCTACAATATATCCTAGGGACCTTGTTCGATATCTCATATTCTATAGATCATCTCATGATCTTGGTCAATTACCCATAATGAATTCACAATAGATAAAGAAATTTTTTATGTTAATCTAATCAATAAAAATCTTACAATCTAAATGAATTTTTAGGGCATAGTGTTCAACATTTTCATGCCTAGAATTACCTTTGTTGCACCTAAGTCTTTTATTTCAAACTCACTACTGAGTTGCTTCTTCAAAATCTTCACTACTGACATAATTTTGGCAGCAATTAACATTTCATCCACATATAGTGCTAAGAATATAAAGGAGTTATTTTTTTTTTCTGAAGACAGTGGTCATACTCACTTCTGGATTACCCATTCTTCAGCATGAATGAGTCAAATCGCTTGTATCATTGCATGGGTGACTGCTTCAGACCATACATAGACCTTTTTAGTTTGTAGACCTGATCTGCTTTTCCCTTCATCTGAAATCCCTTTGGCTGTTAGATGTATCTCTTCATCTAGCTCTCCATGTAGGAAAGCTATCTTCGCATCCATCTGTTCAAGCTCTAGGTCTTGCATAGATACTATCGACAACAGTGTTTAGATAGAGGTATGTTTAACCAGTAGAGAGAAAATTTCATTGAATATATTAATTCTCTTTGTGCAAAACCCTTTTCAAACAATCTAGCCTTAAGCTTTACATTGTTGTTTTCAATGGTTGGTTCTTTCTTTTTGAAAATCCACTTGCAGCCGATAACTTTCTTCCCCTTTGACAATTCTACAAGATCTCATGTTTGGTTCTTGTGCAGTGATTTTATATCCTCATTCATAACCTTCTCCCACTTTCTGTGATCACCATCTAAGACCGCTTATTTGAAGCTTGATGGTTCCCCATTCTCTGTCATGAGAGAAAAAGCTATCATGTCTGTTTCATCATCATATGTTCTGGGTGTTTTTTGAACCCGTTGTGATCTCCGTTGCTATGATTATTGATCAACTCTCTCGATCTGAGGTGGTTCTCCATCACTTTCTTTTGATTCAGATCTATCCAGCTCCACCTGAACTGAATGCTCCATACTGACACTTGCACTTTCAGTGTGCTTTTCTTCTTCTTTCATCATGACAGTCTCATCAAAGACTATGTCCCTACTCACAACAATCTTCCTTGTTTCAGGATCCCAAAGTCTGTAGCGTTTAACTTCTTTCTAGAAACCCAAATAAATGAACTTCTTTAACTTTACATCAAGCTAGCTTACTCCTTAGATCACCATGTATATGTGCATATGCTGGACAACTAAAAATTCTCAACATAGAATAGTCATAAGATTTTCCAGACCAAACCTGTTATGGTGTCCTCAAATCTACTCCTGTAGACGGTGATCCGTTGATCAAAAAACTTGTTGTGTTGATTGCTTCTGCCTAAAAGTATTTCTTTAATCCAACATTGATCTTTATACTCCGAGCTTTCTCTAGGAGTTTCTTGTTCATTCGCTCTGCCACTTCATTCTGCTATGGAGTTCTGGGTGTAGTGATGTTTTGAGCAATACCCTAATCTTTACATAATTTATTAAATTTTGTAGATGTATATTCTCCTCCATTATTGGACCTCAGACAATTCACCTGCTTTCCTGTCTGTTTTTCAACCCTGACTTTCCACTGCTTGAAAATGTCAAATACATCAGACTTCTGCTTCATGTAGCACCCCCAAATATTTCTCGAGAAATCATCTTTAAATGTAATATAATATAGAGATCCCGATAGGGAATTCACCGGTATTGGTCCCCACATATCTAAATGAACATATTCTAAAATTCACTCACTACGGTGTGAAGAGTGTTAAACCTCACTCTTGATTAGTTCTCGAATACACAATGTTCACAAAACTGTAGTTTACATGTCTTAATGCCTTTAGAAACTTTTTACTGTGAAGCTCCATTGGGTCTCTTGCTCATATGGTCCAGTCTCATGTGTCATAGTTTGGTCTCACTGTTGCCTTCTAATGACCCAATAGCAGCTCCAACTGTAACAGTATTCCCTATCATCTTGTATAAGGTTCAAGTCCTTATACCCTTCACGAAAACAAGAGCCCACTTGACTACCTTCAGAGCTCCACCTGAAGCTATGTACTTACACCCAACGGCTTCCCTTGTACTCAAAGAAATTAGATTTTCTTAAGGTCGGGCATATGCCTAACATCAGTTAGGGTTCGAATTACTCCATCGAACATTTTAATCCTGATAGTACCAATCTCTATTGTCTTACAAAATGCATCATTTACCATCAAGACTATACCCCTATTGTAGGTTTTATAGGTATCAAACTAATTTCTATTTAGACACATATGGCATGGACATGCGGAATCAAGAATCCAAGTGTCAGACATGGTTTCCTCACTTGTATAGGTGCAAAAGGCTTCGTCGTTGCTACTTTCTTCTGAAGCTGTATTAGCTTGATCTAAGGCTTTCACTTTCGTCCTTTCTGGTTCCCTTTCTTGCTCCTCCTTCATGATTCTGCAGTCTTTCTTAATGTGACTATATTTCTTGTAATGGTGACATTGAGGTCGAGTCCTCCCAAACTTTGATTTCGATATTTCTCTTCTTTGTTCTTTCTCCTTTCTTTTTTCCTTTTCTCTTCTTCTTACAAATAGAACCTCAGCCTGTGGATTTTCTTCTTCCTGGTTCTTCTTTCTCAAATCGTTTGAGAGTAGGGTTGCTACAGTATCTTCTAACTCTAAGGTATCATTCTCGTAGAGTAGGGATGAAACGAGGTGTTCATAAGAGGGCAAAAGTGAAATGAGAAGTTGTAGGGCATGATTCTCATCGTTGAATTTCTCATCAATACTTGCTAGATCATTGACTACTTCGTTGAGTGCATTTATGTGCTCGGTGAGATCCTCACCTTCTTTCATCTTGAGAGTATGAAGTTTCTTCTTTAGCAATAGCCTCTTTGACAAATATTTTGTTATATATAGGCCCTCAAGTTTCATCCAAAGCTTCAGGCTGAATCTTCATTGACCACATGATAGAGAACGTCATCAGATAGGCACTAAATAGTACTTTCCACCTTCAATTCTAGATATTCTCAATCATCATCGGACATTGATTTCGGTTTCTTTGATTTACCCTTTAGGATTTTGTGTAAACCTTGTTGTATCAATAGATCTTTCACCCGACTCTGCCCTAATCTAAAGTTGCCCTTCCCGTTGAATCTTGGAACATTGAACTTGACGTTGGAACTTTTCAATGCCATTGCTTTGAAATAACCTGGCTCTGATACCAATTGTGGTGAAAATAACATGTTGAAAGAGAACAGAAATACACAAAGAACGCACAAGATATACGTGGTTCACCCGGTATGGGCTACATCCACGGAGAGATCACCTTCTTCACTAATAATCAAAATCAAAGAGCTACAATGACTTCTAGCCTCTCAAACAATCTCTTCCTCTCAAAGAAAAAGTTTGGCTTAACTTGTGAAACCCTAATACAAAGATACTATTTATAATAGGGTAAAAATGGGCTTGAAAAACAGAGTTAGTGGGCCTAACACACGGGTGTTGTTTGAACATCCAAGGGGGCCGTTTGAACCCTCATTGAGTGCCTTGTCCGTTCGAACGCCCTTGGGGCAGTTCAAACGCCTACCTCCAGACTTCTTACCATACAGAATTTAAACAAAATTCCAACATATTTTGGCTCTAATATTGTTTTTCATTAATTTGCATACAGGTGGGAACGATTTGGGTATTCTCAACAAAATGACCTATGTTCATTAAGCTAGTCAAAGAGGCCCTCATGAGGGGGACCCTAGCCCGGCCTATCATGCATGGCCCTCAAAATTGAGGGCTTTTTTTCCTTCCTGCTCGAGGGCTGAGTCTATTGTATAGATGAAACTTAGCATCATTTTAAATTGAGAAAACCTAATGATGAGTAATGAAAAATCACAAAAATGGAGTTACACATATTTTGAAAATAGATTCCTAAATCTAATAATGAATAAGGTAAGTGGTCTAAAATAGGATTTGAGTAAGAGAATTAGTTGAGGAAATTATGCTAATAAGATCAACAGTTTAAATTAGATACATAATATTTTTCTAAAATAAAAACAAGCTAACTCATGTGGAAAGTTACTAAAATAAAAATAACCCAAAATAGTAATAAATCATAAATTATAAAAATAAATATCAAAAGAAAAATAACCTAAGGTTAATTTCTAACTAGGATAGCTTCAGAACCCAAAAAAACCTTGGATAGCTGGACCCAATCATGGTTTCCTATGTTTCTACCTAAGAGGAATCAAGCCACACATAGCTCTAAAATATACAAGCAAGCAAGTATACAAGAACATAAGCAAAGATCAATTTTTTTTGCATTTTATATTTTTTAATATATTTTTAAATTTTTAAATGGCCTTAATAGTTTAGGCTCATGTAGGTATGGGGCAAATTAATAATAAGCAAATGGTAAAACAGTGGCAAATTTGAGAAAGCAGAAAAGAGATTTTTATGGGCAACAAATAGGGCCGCTATTCTTAAGAGAGGCCATGGATTGTTCCAATGCATCAAACTGCAATTTGGCATGTCTTTGGTTCAAAAATTGAAATAACCTAACTTTGCATACAAGATTCAGAATTGAGTGAGGTTTTTTTTTTTTTCAAAATAGTAGAATTTTTTTTTAGATGATATGCATGTGAAATTTCAGGCCTTGATTCCACCATACTATCTGTGCGAATAGTCAAAGTTTCTGGATTGTTTTTTAAGTCCTTGAAACTGAATCCAAGCTTAAAAATTCATAAGTGTGTTAAGAACATAGAAAAACCTTAGGATACCTAATGTTAAGGATTTTGGATGAGTGTAAAGGCATAATCTTACACCATCATAAAAAAAATTGGTCAAATCAGATAAGTTCAATGGTGGGGATTAATCTGATCTAAGATTAGAATGTTCTATTATGTTTAAGGACTTAAATAAGGTCCATAGAGTTAATGGATGAAAATTTAAATGTGTTTAAGTCCTTCGATTATACATGTAACGTTAAAATGAACAATAAAATGTCTAATTATCATTTCAATGCTTACCAAATCCATCATTATGCCTCTAATCTCATCCACCAATAATGTTAGATTTTAAACATGCACTCTTAAACTCAGATTTTAAACTTTCTCGACTCCTAAAAAAAATAAGAATGATTAAGACAATTTAATCACATGAGTATTCATACTATGATCATAAAAGCTTGATTATCTATGCTTTGATCTAGAACATAATTACATGATAGAATTACTTGATAAAAGTATAGGAAAAATATATCTCAAGAGAATTTTTTAAATAAAAATAATTCACATCGCCTATACAAATTATTAGTGAAAGCTTCAGAAATTCAATAAATCCATGCTTTATTTCCTTCTCAAAAACTTACAAATTGAGCTAACGCTAAAGGTGGAGAGAGAGAGATCTTAAAAATTCCAAAGTGTGAAATGGGATCCTTTTGGTCCCCTTATATAGATCTTAAAAATTCCTAAAATAGTATGTACAAATAAAAAAGGGTGGTGTTACCCGCACCCCATTATATGATGAATAAACACCAAAAGTGAAAATAAATTATAAATGACAATAATACCCTTCTATATTTTCCTCTTCATCTTCCCCTTTTTTTTCTTACGAAACCGTGGTACCCCTTTGGGAGTAGCAGCCACCCCATCCCCGAATTTTCTTCAGTTGCTACTCATTTTCACAACCTCCTCACATTTCTATCACCCACCTCTTAAAAATGTTTTCACTGTTCTTGCTTTCAGAACAAGCATACCATTTCCAGTCAGTTATAGCCGGAACTAGGTCTTACTCCAAATGGGGAGGCGCTCTTGCTAGGAAAGGACTGCAATCTGTTTAATATTATCCTGTCATATTGACATCTACTGCAAGCCCTTTAGAGCCTGTTTGGTTCGGATTATGAAAATCACAATTGATTATACAGAAAGCGCTGTCATGAATAATCACTGTCTACTGAAAGTGTTGTTATAAATAATCCTGTTTGGAAGTATCCTGTCTATAATCGATTATTTGCAAGAAATTGATTCTGTACAAAATAATCGCGTTTGGATCAACATAACATAAAACTGATTACTAATCTGAAATTCTGAAAATGTTATACATTCCTTGAAATTGAACAAAAAAGACTCCTTATAAACAATTGTTACTATAAAAAGTGACATAAGTCCCTACTTTGAAGATAATAATTACAAACTATAAAAAGTGACATAAATTTCTACTTGAAAACAATGGTTACAAACCATAACAGAGACATAAAAAAAGTGATAATAACCAGAATTATTATGCATCCACATGATGCATATAGAAGCATTTGGTATCTCCTACGTTCCTCCACCATATTATTGTTATGGTGGACCGTTGTGCTTTGTGTACCAACATCTTCTTCATCAACCCACATGAAAGATCCAGGATGATTCTGCATTCAATATACAAATAATGATAAGAATATACAAACATGAAATTACAATTATATTACTTTATTATATTTTTTTTGTACCTGCCAAAGTGGACATCGATAGAATAAGCGACCATAGTTTCGTTTTGTTTTTGCCTCATGGACTCGCATGTATCCCATACCACAGGGACACATCAAGTTTTGGAAGCATCTTTTCGTCATAATACTGTAATATCAATCATGCATCAATGCAGTTATAAAAAAAAAAAATATTCAAAAGCAAGTTAACTTGAAGGAATAGTAACGAAGTATAGTAATAATTTCACTTATAATAACAAAATTGAAGAACAATGTCATCTACACCATATATAATAACAAAGTATAGTAATAATTTGCGATGTGTTATTATCCAAAACAAAGTATAGTAATCCGTCACGATCTAATGGAAAACATAATTGCCACTTAGATATGAATTCCACATTCGTTCAGTGAGGTTATCCCTATACGCTCCCATCTCTGGTTGTTGCTGGTTGCCTTGTTCATCCACATTTGAAGTACTTGCACGAGATGAAGCGTTGTTGTCTACAACCAATTCGTCTACCTCATACTCTTCAAACAAGTCATCTTTTAGAGCATCTTGACGAATAAAATTGTGTACAACACATGCAGCCACTACAATATCTCTCTGCCTCAGATATGGGTATGGAGCCATATGCTTTAACATAGGAAATCGTGCTTTCAATACGCCAAAACAGCGTTCTATTACATTTCTTAATGAAGAATGTGCACGATTAAATAGTTCTTTTGCATCAGATGGACCCCTACCACCTCTATAGTCTTGTAAATGATATCGTATCCCGCAATGAGGTGCAAGAAATCCCCTCATATTAGGATAGCCAGCATCAACAACATAATATTTTCCTGTAAATCAAAATTATATTTAGATTCAAATTCAAATAGAGGTGGTAGGGGTCCATCGTTCTTCATCAGCAGTGACGACCTTTCTTATCGGATCCCACCCAAAGCCTGTCTGTTCAACGAGTTTATTCCAAGACTTCCACTTAGCCTTAAGAGTTGCTAAGTGGTTTTTCAACTGCTGGTGCTGGTACTCTCTACCAGTTTTTTTGTTGAATTGCTCCCTAATATTTTTCCATCCAATCCTGTTGAAACTTGTGGTTGGCCTATTCCCTTTCAGTACTTCATCCACCCTTAACTCTATAAAGATCCGATCCAAATATTCAGACCACTGGGCTTGACTCGACTTCTTACTACCACTAGGTTGGGTGGTGTTATCCATGTCCTCTATAAATCAAAATAACAACTCAAGTGAAATGCAAATAATAACAAAGAGGAATTGAGAAATTGAGATATAGGTATACCAAGCAAACAAAGTAAATAAATTTTTACTATCGACTAAATTCAAGCAAATTCAGATCCACAAGGTAAATAAATTTTTAAAAAAGAGAGCACAAGCTACATGACTTCAATTAAGTGTGCACAAATATGTTAAACTTTAAGCAGTATTGGAGAAAGACATCAATCAGACATGAATTCGACATCGACCAAAAAGAGAGCACAAGCAAATTTAGAAATGAAAATCATAACTCAATAAACCCTATATTTACAAAGAATTCATTCAAATAGCAGAAGAAGAAGATCTTGCTTAAAGAGTCTACATTCATACATATATACATATGGTTCAACATGAATATCTAACAAAAGGAAGTAGCAAATGAACAATATTGTTATACATAATAGATCTACATGACAGATGGTTCAACATGATTATCTCTGATCTCTCATTCTAATCTGTAGAAAAGTTTGTAGAATAGAATTTGCTTCTGACTCAATTTTCATCACATGAGAAGATATGGGTAGCAGTTATTATGGTGAACCAAGCTTGGGAAATGGACGATCTGGGTCTTCAAGGAAGGGCAAGAAGATCAACTCAGACAAACCCAAGCAACCCCAGAGAGGTCTTGGTGTAGCTCAGTTGGAGAAGATAATAATATCACCCTCATTTTCTCAATTCTTCACCATATACATCAGTACAATCATTTTCTCATTCTTCACCATCAGCACCATCGGCATCTACTGGTTTTCACCCCAACATCATGGTATGTTGGCTTGATTTCAGTGCAAGAAACTAACAAGCAAGAAAGTAATCTTCAGAAGGGTAGCTGCATATGATCTAATAGTCATTCATCATCGGTTTTCTTTGGTGACAGATGTCCAGCATCATAATGATTATCAGCATCACCATTCCAAGTTTCATATATATATATATATATTGGAATTCAATGGATTTTCTTCTATCCTTGTTTTCTTTGAATTTAGGTAGTGAATCTGTTACTTGAATTCTTGATTGCAAATTTTCATCGGTTACCATGACTGGTAATCCCATATTCTGATTTTGGTTCTTTGCCGAAAAGAAACCATCAAAGCACGTGTTTGTGTGATAAAGGCATAAAACTGAAGCCAGAGCTCTGTGGCTATAACTGAGGCATGGATCTCTTTTACAGTCACTAATAAAATTTATTTTATATTCGAGCTCAACTACTATCATAGCAAGAAGAGACTTTTTTGTTTGAATCATATCATTTAAATTACTGGTATTCCACTATATACCAATTATCAGCAACTTGTGATGCCAATTCTAATAGACTGCAGGCATTAGACGTATAGATCACGGTTTAGAACTACCTCAAGCAGTCACCTTTGAGTGCCTGCCGTGACTGGTATTCTGCTAATCGACCTTGAAGAGCCACCAACAATTTTTCGGATTAATGATAACTAAGTGGCTGTGATAACTGAATGGATAGATCTATATTTTTCGAGTTTATAAAACAAATAAATAGAATAGATTAACATTGAGATTTATCTTTGCCCCCTGGAAACCAATCCAATATCTATGGAGAAATCCTAATATTCTAAAACCTAAAATCAAAAACGGTAAGTGAAGAAAGACTCACCTGGATTGATTTGAATTCGATTGATGGTTGAAGAAGAGCTTGAAGAAGAAGGAGAAAGAAAACCCCCAAATTCCCCAAATTGTAATCTGAGAAGTATCAAACTAAAAAAAAATGAAACAGAAGAAGAGCTTGAAGAAGAAGAAGAAGAAGAAATGGAAGAAGAAGAAGAAGAAGAAGAAGAAGAAGAAGAAGAAGAAGAAGAAGAGGATCTACCTGCTGCGGAAACCCCTTCTCGGATGGTCGCCTGAGAGATCCCTCTTCGAACCCCTTTTTTTGCACCTTGCCCTAACCGATGCATGATGGGAGTTTGGGGGTTGTAAAACTCCGAATCCCCTTTCCGTCAAAAATCGGTCCGCATAATCGGTATACACAACCGATTTCTCTCCCATCCATAATCACCCTTCCAGACGATTTACCTCACACCGGTTTTTAACTCAATCGATTTTGCCCATAACCGTTTCAGATGACGAACCAAACGCGATTTCACAATCTTGATTATGCGGAAACCGCTTTTATACGATTAAATCGCCTCCCATAATCCGAACCAAACAGTCTCTTAATGTCATAGCTTCCAAGTCCAATCAAGTAAGTGGGATCTGAGAGTGTATAGTATTCTGTAGCACAAGTAACAAGAAGATCTAAAACCAACATGCATGGCCTCAGAACGCTGCCGTAGAAGAGAGAAAATAACTCCATTGGGACTCCGTTAATAGACGCAATACCCCTCATTCAGTTCTCATTTTCGTTCATCAAAGACCAAAACCTTCTTAGCATATTCTTCGATTAGAAAAATACTACAAACATTTTGAGATAGATTATAGGAAAATACTCTAGAGAAATTTTTTAAAAACAGGCACTGTCACATTTTTCAAAGGGCAAGACTGGAAAACTCAAAACGAAAGACTAAAGCTGGAACCTGATTGAAACAACTGTCTAGTTTATTAAACAAAGTTTGGCAATCAATTTGATTTATTCAACTTGGCGTACACAGTTCAAAGCAAATCCAGTAATCATCAATGCCCAAAACCAGTCCGAGCATAATAACAAGGCTGAACTCGGAAACCAAGCCAATCAAGCTGAAACTTCCTGCCGACCAGCATTACTCCATTACTTGGGTGCACCCGTCGTACTATCATTAATGGTGCAAGAAACGTAGTTTGGAAAAAACGAGAAAATGACAGAGGTTGGAGAAGATAAATAAAGGGTATTATGGTCCATTCAGTACCTAAACTATCGTTTTTTAATTGATGGTGTTTATTCATCAAAATTTGGGGTGCGCGTAACACCACCCATAAAAAAAGTGACTCCAAAATAAAAGATATATAGTGAGAACCATTTGAAACGGCGGCCTACTGTTACAAATGCTAAAAAGGACGCCATACTAAAAATGGGGCCATTGTTCAAAACAACGGCTCACATTTCTATAATTTTTTATTGGGGCATTAAATGATAAAATAATACATAAAGGTGTGGGACTGCTGGAATAGCTGCCTCACCACTTCCCTTTTTTTTTTAATTTTTTAATAAAATTACCTCACGCAACCTCATTATTTGTTGAAAATCATTTTTTTTACTATTTTTAAGCTTACCTTTTTTACATCTAATTTAAACTCATTTGGACCATATATAAAAGCCTCAAATCGAACTGATAAATATTTCAAATAAAATTGGACACATTAAAAAAAAGTTATGGGCATTTTAGTAATTTACTGCTCAATGACATTTTGTAAAATTTTAAAACAATTAGCAATATTTTTGTCACTTCTTCAGAACTCTAGGATAGTAAGGTAAAATATCTCTTGTGGGTCACATGAGGTCATGTAAGCCCTACATGGGTACAAATTTTGGTGCTTAAAACTAAGTGGACTCAATTGGAGTAGACTCATTAGAAAGGACTTGGTCAAGTATAAAAAAATGAAACTTAATTTAAAAGGAATAAATTATTTTTAAATTTTAACTATTGAATATCAAAAATAAAGTATTCTCGGATTTTACATAGAAACTATTTAATTCATAAACTGAAACAAATTTTGTATTGTTCCTTGTAAACTTCCCAAGGTGGGCCACTAATATTTTTCAATTTAACTCCCAGGACATAAGCAAAAATAGCTTGGTGAAATACCAAGAAACTGAGTTTACTTAATAGGTGTTACTAAAATAATATTGTAAGTCCATATTTTGGTATTGGCTTATTCCGTTGTCAAAACAGTGTGTCATGAGTCATTGCCTTCAAGCTTCTAAGAGTAGTGAAGATGAAAACTGAAGAAGATCAACTAAAGACATTCTGATCATCACCTTCATTTTACTCATAGGATGGTAAGTGACTTAGATACCTTGTTACCATAGAGGGAATTGACTTAGAATAACCCTAAAGACCTTAGGTGACTAGCTAGACTGTTTAAACCTGAAAAAAATCAAGTTTCTGACCGACCAGTTTCACTGGTCAATTGCTGGCCTACCGATCGACCGCCCATGCAATATTTTGTATGGGGAGTTTTTTTTAGAGACTTGGTTTTTGGCTGCTCGACCCCCCATTCCACCGGTCAACCGCCCAACGCAAATTTCAATATTTCATTCAAATTAGAAGTCTCATTTTGCTTATAAATAATAGAGTTTGATCTTGATTCGAACCTAAGAGAGTTTAGAGAGAGTTCTATTGAGATATTTAGGGTTTTCCAAACCCATTCTCCTCTCCTATTCCACCCTACAGTTTGCAAGTCATTTTTCATACCTTGTTTTCTTGTTTATTCCATGTGATTAGGATACAACTAGGGTTTATTAATTGAACAACCATTAACCCGTTCTTGTAAAGAACAATTGGTCGGTTTGATCCAGAGCCTTGGCGAAGGAGATTGATCTGAGAAGGATCGTGGTTATTTGGTTAGAGGAAATCCGGAGTCGTCATTGATGGAGATTGATTGAAAATCATGGTTGTGGAGACACAAGAGAAGAACAGGCTACTGGGGTAGATTGCGAGACTTGCGGGTTCGTGATTGCTTGTCGAGGCATGGAAGACTGAGTACTGAGGATTGTTGTGTCGAGTCTGGTTGAGTAAAGTTCAAGTCTTGTAAGTATTTATTTACTTTGTCTTAGTGATTTCTCTTACTAGACTAGGTCCTATGATTTTTCCCAGAAGGGTTTCCATGTAAAAATCCATTGTGTTATGGTTTGCTTGTCTTTCTTTCCGCACTTTATTGTTCTTGGTTATTCTCCATTAGCTAATAATTTGTATAAATTAAAATTGGGTAGATAGACCTTAGGAAGACCTAGCCACCCTTTGGGTTTGTGAGTTCTCAATCAAATATTATTTTTGGGGCTCATTGAACTTTTTCAAGTATATAAACCTAATTATTACTATATATATTTCAAACAATCATACATGATTTTTGATCTACATATCAGATTTTTATACACTAATCTTGTTGAGATTTTTCCCTGATTACTACTCAAGTTTGGGTATGTTCTCAAACTACCCAACTTTTAAAAACCATTATCTAAATGCCCCCACACACATGTGAAGGTGTTCGCACATATGAACATTCAAACTTTTTCAATCTTGGACCATTTTATCCAAAGAATTTGAAGAAGAGACATTTGTGTTCCCCCCATTCCTTATCAATCATGGAGCCCCCCTCGTTCATTCTCAACAATGGAGTCCCATTTGTTGATCTAGAAGAGTCCTCCAATATTTTATTATCTACAATTTCGATTGAGATTTTCACAAGAGAGCATCGTATTCGTTAAACTAGTAACCATGACGTGAGAGAATGTCATTAATCGAATAAAAACACCTATTTTCGGGTTAAGATCATTACATGTATGATTAACCAAATGAAAAAGTTTATAATCATTGCAGTCATGATTTTAAACCTTAAATTTAATGTTAGATGGTTTTATATGTTTTTTTTTAAAAAACATTTATGGTTTACAGTGTGCAGTCGATACTAAACAAGGGAGCATCGTTTTCACTAAACTAGTAACCACGATCATGAGAGAACGCCATTGACCGAATAAAAGCACCTATTTCGAGTTAAGATCATTACATGTATGATGAACCTAAAGAAAAAAGTTTATAATCATTGTAGTTATGATTTGAAACCTTAAATTTCATGTTAGATAATTTTACATGTGTTTTTTTAATTTTTAATTTTTATGGTTTACAATGTGCGGTCAATACTCAACAAGTCGGGTTGATACTTCATATTGATACTGGTTGTGTTCCAAGGTTGAAGATGATATCGATATGTATTGATACCTAGTGTACAGACATCATATATCGATAGGTATCGAGACCTGGTGTATCGATATGGGTATCAAACAGGTGTATTGACCGGTATCGATCCTACACGGGAAAACTTCATTGAAACTCAAATTTTTTTTACAGAGTTTTAATTTTTTTTCAAGAACACTCCAATTAAATTTGTACTAAAACATCCATTAAAGGAGAAAGGAGTGAGGAGCTTCGTGAGATGGGAAGATGAGAAGAGTGGGAAGCTTCTTACATCTCATGCTTGTACGTAAATCCCTCTTTTTCTCTTCTTCTTTCAAAACTAGAAGAAACACTTGTTTAAAGTGTAGGTGGTAGTGGAGGGGTGTTTAAGACTTTTCATTAATGTTGAATTATAAAAAATGTTCATAAGCCTCTTTAGGGAAGGGTGTTTAAAAGTTGGGTAGTCTGAGAACATACCCAAACTTACGGGGCAATCAAGGAAAACCCCATTCTTGTTCTAAGTTTGGTCTAGACCATTCAGTCCGCAAAATTAAGACTGTCCTTTTGCCAAGACAATGACCCTCATTCCCTCCACATGCCATGTTCATACATGACAGGTGGAAAGATAGGAAAGTGATTTACTATTTGACCAGTATCCATGTGTCATAGAAGGACGTTAACTTCATGTAAGGCTAGTATATCAAGAAAATTTATTGATATCATGTCGGTACCACCGCATGTCGGCTCACGAAACCGTGGGGCCTCGTATGTAAGAAAATCAGGGATCTGTGAGATTCAGGTCAAATAGTCAAACGGTCAAACAATGTGATATCATCGCGATGACATCACTAGCCACCTCACCACTTTCATTGCCTATATAAAGCTCTCCCCTCCCCCTCATTTTTCTCTTATGTCCAGAACACTCCCCCCTACGTGAGAAATTCCAGAGAAAGAGAGTGACTTGGAAAGAGAAAGTGAAGAAAGTTAGAGAGAGGAGGTACTATCTTGGGGTTTCTCGACGCATCCGCAACATTCGTATCGCCATCTGGAGCTTCCATATGCGCGTGAAAGGTAAATTCTCTTTCCCTCTCCTCTATTTTCCCTGTTAAATACGCTATTTGTATGTGGAATAGTTTGTATGATGGATGTGAATGGACAAAAGGTTCAGAGACCCAATATGAAGTGTGGGGATGCGTGAAAAACAATTAGAGGTCTGTAGACCTCGATTCCGGGTAAAACAACTTAGTATTTAGGCTTGACAATCGATCAACCCTGTCTAGGCGATTGATCATAGATATGCAAATACCCTAGGGTTGTCCTTGAACCGTGGGCGATTGATCGTCCATATATGGGCGATTGATTGCAGGTGCGACCAATTTGGAATTTGGATCCCAATCACGATCGGATCCTCTGAGAAGCTTGTTTGGGCTCCGTTATATGTTGTGATGCAATCCTTGGATGATGTAATGATTATTTTGACACTTGTTAAGGCAATGGAATGAAGCATCGGCCATGTAATGTTCCACACCGGAACGGTATACCATCGGACTTGGTCCACGGGCGTAAGGCCCAACTGATTCAATTATTCAAGCAAGACTTAGATTAATTGGAAATTTCCTATGGTTAGAAAACCTAGTCTATGTTAAGCGTTGTCTGTGGTCCCTCTTTGACTAGGCCGTCTAGAGATGCGGTGTCTGTTAAGAGTCGGAGTTCCTCAGTGATTGATAGTCGGAGAGTTAGAATGACATTGGGTCTATGGACCCACGGTTGTATTTGGTCTACGGACTCAAGGATGTATTGAGTTTACAAACTCAAGGATGTTACCTTGAGGGAGAATTGACCTGTGTCAGCAGGTATGCACCTAACAGAGGCTGTAATGATACATGATGGTTGCCTTGAGGGATGATGTTCTACAGGAGTAGGTACATCCCAATAGAGGTTAGATTAAACGATGTACTGTCAGAGGTGTTGAAACTTATAAGATTTGATGTCAGATATGTTGTGTCTGACAAGATTTGATGTCAGAGATGTTGTGCCTAATAGGATTTGACGTCAGAGGTGTTTTGCCTGGTATGGGTACTTTCAGAGGTGTTTTGTCTGGTAGGGTTATATTGACAGATGTGTTCTTAGTAGTGAGGTGTTTCCTGATAGTCAGAGGTGTGTTCCTGACATGTCAGGTGTGATTTTCCTACTAGGTTAGATGAGTTCCTGGTGATCAAATGTGTATCCTAACAAGTCAGATGGGTTTTCTGACGATCAAATGTGTATCCTGATTATCAGATGTGTTGTCTGACAATGGTATTATGTCAAAGGTGTTATACCTGATAAAGTGATGTATCAGATGTGTTCTTGGTAGTCAGGTGTTTCCTAGTGGTCAGGTGTTTCTTGGTAGATAGGTATTTCCTGGTAGTCATGTGTTTCCTGGTGGTCAGGTGTTTCTTGGTAGATAGGTGTTTCCTGGTAGTCAGAGGTGTATCCCTAGCATGTCAGATGTGTTTTTCTTGGTAGGTTGGATGAGTTTCCTGACTATCAGATGAGTATCTTGGCGATTAGATATGTATTCTAGCAATCAGATGTGTATCCTGCTGATCAGATATGTATCCTAACGATCAAATGTGTATTCTAGCTGTCAGATGTGTTTTCTGACAAATGTGATTGTGTGAGCAAGTGTTCTCACAGTAGTAATGATATAAAGTGATATGTCAGAAGTGTTATTTCTAGCAGAGTGTGATATGTTAGAGGTGTTGTTCCTGACAGTGGTTTATGTCACAGGAGTTTTCCCTAGCAGTCAATAGGTGAAGGCCGGGTTATGTATTGAATATACAAATTTAAGGTTAATTGGGTCGGCATACCCAAGGTTTGGTCGTAATTAGGAGAAGTCCCGGTTGATTGATAATTGAGTCTATGGACTCAAGGATAGAGGCTGTACACAAACGAATGCCCAGTCGATTGAGTCTGTGGACTCAAGGATAAAGCGTGAGGAGTTAGTTATATGGAACGATGCCCTGGTATCGTGGATAATTGGATGAACTTGACAATGGAAAACACTTAGGGATTGAAGACCCCGAATAGGGTGAAATAACTCTGAGTGACCTCGGGTCACGATTTATGATATTACTTACTGCTTTATTATTCTGCATATTACAACAATTTGATAATCGAACTGTAGTACTATATCATTCTTGATGTTTGTTACTATGTGGAAAATAGTCTAAATGGACTTTGGATTTTAGTGAGCTTCATAGCTCACTGACGTTTCATGTCAACAGATTATGATGCTGTTGTCCATACAATTGAAGGTCCCGAAAGAACGATTGAAGTTTATAAGGACCACCGTAGCAAGTAAAGATAATGTATTTGCTTATAATGGGTTATTGTGATGACCAGTTGTATTTGCTTATTTAAACTCATAAAAAAAGTTGAAAATTTATCGCATTTTCGCGGGCAAAGTCTTCCGCTACGTGATAATGACGACTGGACGTGCGTCTCGAAACGATTCCCTAAGGCGCAGGTTTGAGGCATCCATAGGCCTCCTAGCCCGGTCGTTTGACAACCTTAATGCTATACCCATTTGATTTTATGACAAAAAAATCCAATTCTTTTTTGTGGAAACATGCAATTTTCATGATCTCTCGATAATTAAGGGATGTTAAATTTTTGTTTAGGGTCCGTTCTGTTGGTGAGACTATTAAAGCTCGGCACTTTGCAAGTCTTTATGTTTAAGTGCTGGTTTTCCAGGTATTTTTTTTGTTCTTTTAACTTGAGTATAAGATCTAGATATAATACAAATTCTTTTCATCTTGAGACTTCAAATCCCTCCATTTTTTGTAAGAATTCTTACTATCATGAGACTTCAAGTTTCTCCATTTTTTGCAAGACTTAAAGTCCCTCATTTTGTGGGTTTTGAAGTCTTGCAGAATTTGCCATCCTAAAAGATGAAAAAAAAGAGTCTTCCAAAACCCGGCTCATAAACCTTAAAACTTGTAAAGTGCCGAAACTTTTTAAGAGAAAAAGCCATCGAAGTTGCTAGGGCATCTCTTTCATACATGTAGGGAAGTGCTAGTTATAGACGCGCGGCCCATAGTTGCCCCTTTCTTGGTTTGAGGTGGGCCCCACACCCCTAGGGATTGTCATTTGCCAAGAATGTGGTGTCTAAGGTCCCTGAGTCTACACCTAACAAAATCCTGTGATGCTAATATGCTAATTTACTTTTTACTGCATTGATAGATATATTTCGTGGGTGTCTGTGTAATCCTAAACAATCTCTAAAAGACTTGAGAGGTTGTTCTCTTGAAAAAGATTCAGTAAGGCAACTAGTGTTCTTGCCTAAGATTTCACAAATTAATTCTGAAAGCGCCCTATCTACTCGTCAGTACCAATTGACTACAGGTGCATTATATGGCTGAATTGCACGGGAGAACTTCCACAGATCAAAACTACCAAAGGATACCCAACTACTTGCCAAATGAGGGAGGTCTAATTGGTATTAATCTGGTTTTCTTTTTTATAGATGTTGAATTGCTTTGAAGAAGTTCACTTTCTATGAAATTTTAATATTATTCGCCCTTGGTGATTGTCATCTGACAGTGTACTTTTCCTTTAACTTCCGATAATTTTTTGTGGAATATAGGGTTTCGTATAATTTATAGGATTGTTAATATGAGTCAGAGCTATGCTTAAAGAGCAGTGGCGGAGGCGCGGAACCAGGATTCTATTGTTGGGAAAAAAAAAATTAAGAGCCAAGTTCATGGGCCATTATATCCGTTTGTAAAGAATATACTTTTTCTGAAAAGTTTAGGGAGGGCTAAAACGCTCGTCCCCTGGCTCCGACCCTCTCCCAGGTCCTATTTATAGTATAAGAGGGTTTGTTTTTCAAAATTTTGGGGGGGGGCTTTAGCTCCCCGGGCCCCATGTGGCTCCGCCCACTGATTGAGCGGAGCTCCCCCTTTGTAATGCATAGAGGGTGACAATCTTATAATTAAGGAGAAATGTAGTTATAAAGAGATCATTGTTGAAACAGTGCTCCACTTCATATTTAAACACAATTTATAGATTCAGTCTACACGTACTCCCAAGTATAATCTCAAATCTTAACCTTTTAATTCAAATAATTAGGGGTCAAGATTGGAGTTGACGTGACTTTAGAAAATGATAAATTAAGTCAAGCCAAATTTAATCTCGATCCTTAATTATTTGAATTAAAGAGTTAGGATTGGGAGTACCCATTGACTTGATTCTAATTTATATAAGAAACAATAAAACATTTGTATAAATCATAAGTTAAAACAACAACTGTTGTTATAATGAGTTATAACACCGATCATAGTGGAGAATATGACAAAAAAAATCGTTTTAAAACAAAGCGACTCTTCATTCATGCAATTTGAGGAGTTCAAACAAGCTGATCTACCCTTATTCATACCTTTTGTATTTTTTACTTTTTTTATAAAAAAAATTCCGCCTCATGTTCTAGAATGCAACCAAACAACAAAAACTAAGTGAAAAATTCATCTTTTACCGTAAAACATTTTCCTTTGTAAAATATTTACGTCGTAAAACCATTTACATGCAAACAAATAAAGCATTAACTCAAAAGTCCACTTTAATATAAGTGCAAATGACTTTCTTCATTTTTTTTAGTCTCCATTGAACTTCATTAGGTCGTAATTAGATAATTCAAAATAGTAGAAATATTGTAATCAACACTCCCTTGTTTCATTTCCAAGAAGCACCTATTCATAGTCGGGCAATTCATGTCTTCTGCAATTAATCCAACAGAGCTGGTGGGGTGTTATGGTCCTAAATATATATATATATATATATATCTCTCTCTCTCTATACATATATATATAGAGAGAGAGAGAGAGCTTGATTTGACGTGTTTCATTAGTCCTGAGACTTTTAGCGTATTAGTTAGGTATGTATCATTTCGAATCAAAGTCGGCCTCTACATCTCAGGTTCACGTCATGGAAATAGCTACTTAGAACAAAGTGAGAGCCGTCTAAAAATATAAAGAAAATAGCTACTTGCTGCAAGAGTGAGAGCCGCAACGGAGAGGGCTACTTAAAGCAGAGTGTGAGTCATCTCAAGAAGAGAAAATGGCTACCTGCCACAAGAGTGAAAGCTACCTAGAGTGAGAGTCGTCAAAGACGTCAGCTATGGAAATGTGGTGGTCTGTTACGGTTCTAAATAGATATATTGGGTATGATTTGACATAGTCCTTAGACTGTGTTATGGTCCAGTGATACAGACTTGACCAATAAGCTAAAACCCCCATGATTACAACCTTTCTACTATTTCGAATTATCTAATTACGACCTAATGAAGTTCAAAGGAGAAGAAAAAAAATGAAGAAACTCATTTGCACTTATTTTAAGGTAGACTTTTGAGTTCTAAGACTGTAGATTTCTTAATCTCATAATTCGAAATAGTTGAAGTATTGTAATCAACACTCCCTTGTTTCATTTCCATGGAACGCCTATTCACAGTCGGCCAATTCATATATTTTGTGATCCAACAGAGCTAGTTGGGTGTTACGGTCCTAAATATATTTAGACCTTGATTTGATGTGTTTCAGCAGTCCCAAGACTTTTAGCTTATTGGTTAGGTCAATATTGTTTGGTATAAGAGTCAGCCTCTACATCTGGGTTCGAGTCACGGAAATGGATACCTAGAACAGAGTGAGAGCCATCTAAAACTATAGAGAAAATAGCTACCTATTGCTAGAGTGAGAGCCGCAACGGAGAGAGCTACCTAGAGTCAGGGCTATCAATGGATCCGATCTTTATCTGGATCCAATCCAATTAGACAGGATCCTAATCCTCTTGTGAATCCATCGGATGCAATACGGATCTGCATCCGGATCTGAGATCTTGAATCCGATTATAATTGGATCGGGTTTGGATCTATATTGTTCCGATCCGATCAAAATGTGATTCGATTAGATTATATATAATAATAATTATTATTATTATATAGTCTTATAAATATACTACCTTACTAATCATAATTTTTTTATTAAAATGTTATTTTTTAGATATATTAATACTAATCGGATCGGATTTGGATATTGGATTAGTAATCAAATTTGGATTCGGATTGGTTAATTCATGATCCAATGGATTCAGATCGGATTCGGATATGTCAGATTCTTAATCGGATGGGATTCAGATCTAGGCAGACCGGGTCCGTTTGCAGCCCTACCTAAAGTGAGAGTCCTCAAAGACGTCTGTTGTGGAAGGGTGGTGCTCTATTGTGGTCCTAAATAGATATATAGGGATTGATTTGACACAGTCCTTAGACTTTTAGCTTATTGGTCTGGTCTGTTTCATGAGACATATATCTAAATTCCACATCCTGTAGTCACAACCCTGACGTCGTGGGTCTGATCCCATGTTATCGATCAAATCGAAGAAGAAATAAAGAAAAAACAGGAAAAACAAAATCAAAATCACCTAATTCCACAACCTGTAGTCACAACCTTGACGTCATGGGTCTGATCCCATGCTATCGATCAAATCGAAGAAGAAAGAAAGGGAAAAAGGAAAAACAAAATCGAAATCACCTGATCAAGGTCTTAGATATCAGCATACCACCATAATTAAAGGGAATACAGAAGAAGCTGGGTCTAAATTTACTTTTATTAGTATTCCTATCCACATACTTAGTGACATAAATGGTGGAAGAAAACACAAACTATTAGGTAAGACTTTGAATCAACATTCTTAGCTGTCTAAATGGCAATCGTCATGACTCAAGCTCATAATCATTCGAAGCACGACTTGTTAACAGCCGCCCCCATATATAATATACATCTTTGAATAATAATTTATAACCAGAAAAGCATATATTAATATTCTATATATAAAGTGGACTTATCATCTGTATGTATGACTCCAACCTGTTAATTTTCTCTATATTTTGTGAAGTCGAGAGACTGCAAACGTCTGTGTCAACGTCTCAGATCCCACTTGAATTCTAAGAGCATCAGTGTCAAGACGTCAGATAATGGCGATTGCTCGGAAAATGAATGGATGGAACAATCTATTTGGAGTCTACTGAGACAAATGACCGAGGAAGACGTCCATGGTCATTAAAACGCTTCTAGAATCTAATTGTGAGGGACACATGGGTATAGAAACATGATGTAATGATATTTTGAGAACCCAAAAGCTTTAGGGGTATTTTGGCTACAGAAAATTTGAGGGTATTTTAGGTATAGAAAAAATTGAGAAATATTATAGAAATAAAGAAAATAAAATATGGACAAACTTGAGGAGTATTTTGGGTTAAAAAATTTGTGAGAGATATTTAAGTTATAGAAATTTGACTTGGGGACAGTTTGGGAAATAAAAATATTAAGGACAGTCTGACTATAGGAACAAATTTGAGAGCATTTTAGGTATAGAAACTGGATTTAAGGACATTTTGAGAATAAATAAACTTAAAGGACATTCTTACCAAGAAAATAAAAAAATATATATTTTTAATAATAAAAAGAACATGATCCAACCGGACCAATTGAACCAGGAATTGGTCACCCAGCCAGTTCGACGATCGATCTGGTTATGAAAACGTTGTTTTATAGATTAATAAAGGGCAGTTTTAGGATTATATTCAATTTTAATCAACTTTTTAAGTCCTCTATATTTTTTTGGTGAAAAAATCTTCTATATTAATAAAAGCTAAAAATAGAGGATAGTTTTGGAATTATATAAATTTTAGTCAACGTTTTGAACCCATTTGTAAGGATAGTTTTAGAATTAACTAAAATTCAACCCATATATATAAGAGTAGTTATGAAATTAACTAAAAAACAACCCATATGTATAAGGGTAACCCATATGTATAAGAGTAGTTATGAAATTAACTAAAATTCAACCCATGTGTAAGGGTAGTTTTGAAATCAATTAAAATTCAATCAACCTTTGAACTAAGAAAAGGGTAATTTTGGAATTATAAAACTTCAATCAATGTTTTGAACTATGCCCATCCTCATTATATCAGTAACGATAAGGATATTTTTTTAAAAAGCAAGTATATAATTTTTCAGTTTGTATATAGTGCCCCCAAATTAGGATGAAATTTTAACCCTTGTGTGATGATTTTTCAATCAATGATTTAAGAAATGTGACGATTCCAAAGTCCTATTGTGTGATGATAATCATTGGATCTCCGGATCCTACGGCTACAAGCATATGTTAACATATATGTTTTATCTTGATCCCTTCCTTATATATATATATATATATATATATCATGAGCTACACCCCTGAATCCCCACGCCCTATAATATGCACGCTTGATCATTTTTCATAAAAACTCATTTAGATGTACTTTGGCCACCCCAAGAAAAATTCCCAGCCACCCCCCCCCCCCCAGAGGAACAATTGCCTTGTAGCTCAACTCTTAGATGACTCATAACAAATGGGCCAGAACTATGCATCTCCATAAGAAAGCCTGCAATTTGTAACCATAATCTCATTATTCGAGGTGTAACGTTCGTGATCATCTGCTTGATCTTTACTTTTATACAGTTTAGGGGATTCGAGTTCCACTAACCAATTAATGCTTTTGCTAATGGTTTGGTATGTCATATGAGCACTGTAATGATTATTATAAGGTAGTTGATCATGGAAACCATAGCCTTTATTAATCAATAATTAATGGTGTTTTAGTCAGTCTTATGGATTACAGCACTACCCAAAGGGGCCTAACTTCTAAAAGTCCAGAACTATCTAGTGGTTCCCGGGACTTACGCCTCATGAAGCGGAAGGTCCTGGTTCGACTTCTCACTCCCCCTTTGGGGCCAGTCCCGCACGGAATTATCCCGGACTTACTTGGTGTGGCGGGCTCTCGTTGCACCCTTGGGATTAGTCCTGAACCGAAGGGATGGGGACACCCCCAGTTGCCCAAAAAAAATGTAAGCGGCTGTACCAAACATGATGGTAGGGTCATCCAAAGTAAAACTCTGCAACTACTTCATTCCATGTGTGCCTCAAGCTCAAGTAGAGTGAAGGATAGTGGATTTCAGACACAAAATGCGCATGCTTTTGTGACTTGCAAGTCTTCTTTTAGATACAGTTTGAATACTATAGAGATGCATCATGATCTTTTTAATAAATTACTAGTGGGCAGCACGTGTGATGCACGTGAGAGAGAGGGGAAAGGGAGAGAGACTAGGAAGAGGGACCCTAGTGAGGTCATTTTTTTGAAAAAAAAAACTAAGGAATATGTTGGGTGTACATGAGGGACATTTCGGATATCCCCTGTGAAAAAAATTGTGTAGGACATGTTAGTTATAGAAATATGACGTAGAAACATTTTAATACTCAAAAAGTTTTAGGGGCATTTTGGGTATATCACAGAAAGAGGGTGGCGGGACCTTGGCAAGACATTCTTCTTTCAGAGCGTTTTGCCAAGAGAGTGAGGACTCCAGTTATGCCACTAAGGTTGTCCCTTTTAACACTCCTTAACTATGATTAAGATTCACTCACCCCTAAGGTTCACCCACCTATCCTTGGTTTTTTAAAAAATAATATGAAAGAAAAAATTAAACGGAGGAGTTAGTGAATTTTAACTAGGGTTTAAAAAGTTAATATTTTTTTTTAAACCAAGAATAAGTGAGTGAACCCTAGGAGTTCCATGTGTCTCTTTTGACATCCTTAACTGTGGTTAAGATTCACCTATCCCTAGAGTTCACCCACCCCTATGGTTCACTCACTTATCTTTCGTTTTAGAAAAAAAATATTAATTTTTTAAACATCGGTTAAAATTCACTAACTCTTAAGGTTAATTGTTTTTTTCTTAAAAACCAAGGATAAGTGGGTGAACCTTAGGAGTGGGTGAATCTTAACCAAAATTATGGAGTATAAAACCGTAGAGAATTTCAAGTCTACTATAGATGAGTAATCGGTAGCATGGAAATTAAGCAAACAGTCAATGAAAAATTTCTCTTATATACATGATTACGATAAAGGTAATTTAGGAATTTAAAAAAATTAGTCTAAGTTTTTCGAGGGAGCATTCTTGTTATTAGAGTAATAGATAGATTGAAGTCAAAAGACATTTTTGGAATTAACATAATTATCAATCAACGTTTTGAACAGTAGAATCCTCTTTATTTTAGTAGAGATGTCTATGCTTTTAATGGGCATAGACAGCCCTAGTTACTGTAATAGTTTTATGTGCCTGTCCTTGAGCTATCTGAAAAATTTGTGATTATGTCCTCATGAACACATTATGATTAGGACCGCACTCAAGCCAAGCTGGCTCGGTTCAGCTTGGCTCGTTCGAGCCAATATCGAGGTGGCATGTCAGGCTCGAACTAATCAAGCGAAGATTTTACTTGGAGCTCGAATGTTTAAACAAACAAAGCTCGAGCCAACCATTATTTGATTCAGCTCGAAGCTCGGCTCATTTAGGGCTTGGCTCCTCTTAAAATATTATATATATATATACAAAATAATACATTTAACCTTCTTTATCATAGCTTATAATAATTTTTAACTTATAACAAATAAGTTTAAATAATAATAATGAGAAAAAATGAGTTAATTGAGAAGTTAAAAGCAAAAAACTTGACTTTAACTCTTTACTCTTTGAATTGTAAGACTATTCTCGAATCTTATGTTCTGTATATTCATGTATTAATTTCTTGCAGTTTCTTGTATTTGTAATTTAATAATAAATCATTTTATTAAAATTATATAAAAATAACAAAATAATCTTGTGAATCAAATTTAAGCTAACCCGAGATCAGCTCAACTTGAATCAAGTTCCAGCCCAAGCACGATCAAGTTTGTTCAAGCTAAGCTCAAGCCTAAACATTCAAGCTCAAGCTCAAGCTCAAGCTCGAAACCAAGCTTTGCTCAGCCCGACTTTGAAACAGGTCTAATTATGATGATAGTTGTTTTTTAGTTATAAAAGGTTATGGTATGAAAAGTTGTCGCTGTGATTAAAAATGGGGCAATAACTAGATGGGTGATGGAATAATGGGAAGCAATTTTAGAACACAAAACTTCTGTGTGGATAATTGGTCTCACATTTATCCCAATCCGTCTCATCTTTCTTAGAATAAATGAGTATTACTATCAATTCTGCATAATGATAGGCATTCAATTTAAGTTTTGATCAAGGTAATTTATCATTGTAGTTTGGCACGACTATTGTGAACCAAGTGTTTTTTGTTTAGTCTTCTAATATGCAAGGGTATGAACGAGATCTCCTAGGCCAAATATCGGTAGAATCGGCTTTGGATACTTCAGAAAATAAATTATCATTGTATTAATAACGTCGGTCATTGATTGATCAGTAGACTATCTTAGGTGGAGCCACTCCTGATGAAAGAAAAAATAAATAAACAGTAAATCGGATCAATCATCGCCTCATAAAAGGAATGTCAAATCACATTTTGGTGAGCCCATATCTAAATGTGATTTGACCTTCCCTTTTTAGACGATTAGGCACGGATGGGTTCTAGCATGTTCCAAATGGTTATTACAGCCATTATCTCTAATGTGAGTCTACATGTATATATCAAAATAAATGTCTATTATGTTTGAAATACCATCTTATAATCTATAAAAATATAATTAATCTCTCAAAATACCATCTTAATCCATCCATACTAAAAATATATACATTGAGTTTGAGATAGACAAGGAGCCTTTTTCGAGTGCAAAAAAAAAAAATCCTTCTTATGTTTGAAGGTATCCTATAGTTAAGAACAAGGAGCTTTTTCAAAGTTGTAAGGCTACTCCAATTTTTATCCAAATAACCAGCCATTATCTCCAATGTGAGTCTACATGTATATATCAAAATAAATGTCTCTTATGTTTGAAATATCATCTTATAATCTATAAAAATATAATTAATCTCTCAAAATACCATCTTAATCCATCCATACCAAAAATATATATATTGAGTTTGAGATAGGCAAGGAGCTTTTTTCGAGTGCAAAAAAAAAAAATATGCCTCTTATGTTTGAAGGTCTCCTAAAATTAAGAACAAGGAGCTTTTTCAAAGTTGTAAGGATACTCCAATTTTTATCCAAATGAGAGAAGCCATATTTGACTCAACATTCTTGGAGGTACTCCAGAACTCGCTGAGTTGACTCACAAAATTTATTTTGGATTTTCTGAATTTCTTTCCTTGTTTTCTTTCATTTTTCAAGTGTCATTTTTTGTAGTATTTATTATTCATAAATTATGACTAGTTTGTAATTAACTTATGCATTTAATCGACTTGACAAAAATCCGTGTGAATGGATGTTATTTATTTCTATGGAAAATATGAGGTTTGGTACTTGTTTACATGCCCATATACTTACACAGCTCAAACATCATCTCTATCAACTCTTTAGCAATCAAAATTAAACTTAATAGAAGCCATGATATATAGTACTTAGATTAGCTTTTTTCTCTACCTGCTCTATTTTCCAAGTTGAGAAAAGAGAAGAACACTGAGGGTTGCAACAATTCTTAGTAATCATCAAATTTATTCAAAGGGTGAGACATTTCTTAGTATGTTATGATCTCGATGTTTTATTAGCCTCACTTTCCCTCCTTAATCACCCTAAGGTTTTTTGGAGTATTGATTGGGTTCTTGACATTTGATATGAAAGCTGTCACTACATTACGAGTTGAAGTCTTGGAGGGGCAACTTAGGGAAAGGGCTACCTTAATGCCATGGGCCAGAGTGAGAGACATCATAGGTAAACGGCTACCTGAATGCCATGAGCTATTAAAAAAGATGTCGTAGTGAAAGCCGCCACACAGTGGGTCATTGTGGAAGTTTATTGTAGAGCATGGTGGTATGTTACGACTCTCGATGGTTTATGAGCTTAGCTAGCTTTTCGCTCCTTAATCACCCTAAGTCCTTTGAAGTATTGGTTGTGTTCCTAACATAGTAAGCACCTAAATTGCATTGCTTGAATAAGAATTGATCAACATTTCTTCAATGTTATGACTTTTATCAGCCAGCACAAGGCCTTCAAGAATACTCTTGATGATTTCGATCAGTCCGACTGGATATCTTTTGCAAGTTGTCCTTTACGTGCCAATTTCCAAGTTTGAAACACATATAGAGAGTGCATTTGTTGGATGAAACATCGTTGTTCGAGATTTTTTTACAAAAAAAATGATGATTTTATTTAGCGTACATCTTATGAAAATGTTTAGATAATGATGATTCTTATGATTTCATGTTCAAGAACATATTCTTCACCATTAAAACTAAGGGGTTGTTTGCATCATTCGTTGGGGACAATTTTTCTTATCCCAAGAACATAAATGACATAAACGCATTTGGAAAATCATTTTTAGGGAACGACTTTAAGAATCATTATGTTTTTGAAACAATTTTAGTGGAAGGAAAAAAAAAGACGTTTCTCATAATTAAATTTGAGAAACACGCTTAAAACAAACGAGATAAGTGTCACACCCCTAAATATATGTCCTTCAATTAGTTACTTGTAATTAGGGTTGCACGATGGGCCAAAATCTATTGGGCTAAGGCCAGTTCTATCTTATCAGGTCTCTTTACACTACACAAATCTAAACTTGGAAGGGACCATTGGCAAATATTTGCCTTATAGAACTTTGGATTTTGATATGTATCTGTTTAGGGTCCTAATTTGGTAAGCCCAGATCAGTCTTGGCTCAACTAAAACTCATTTAGGACTCACACAAAAATTAGCTCAAAATATATTATATTTAATTGTCATTATAATAAATAATAATAATACCTATTTATATGAGACTTAGGTTAGGCCTAGAGAGAGTTCGAGCTCAAACTAACCTCATCCCAAAAAGTAATCTATAAATAAGAAGTGAGAACTCCATTCAAAAATTGTGAATGCTAGTTATAGAAAAGCAATTCATCAATAGGTCAAGAACTGTGCAATGCCTAACGTCAATGGTAATGGAACTGAGAATCATTTGATCCTTTTAAAAAGGAAATATTGAATAAATTGATAATATATATATATATATATATATATATATATGAGATCTTGCTATTTCTTTCCGTTCTAGGACGACTCTATAGGTGAATGAGATCTTCAAAACAAAGCCAACTACGTATAAGTGCATTTTTATATTTGGAGGAAAATAAGTAGTTGATGGTGAATTGGAGACAAGGTATGACAAAGAGAATCTCAGTATGAATGGTAGGGTGACGAACGAGGAACACAAGAGCGGGGAGATGGAATTTGCAGCATGTTATACAATTTTACTAATGGTGAAGCTACAAAAGTCTCATACGTGGATCCCCAGAGGGACTTATTTCTCCTTTCTTTCACCATTTTTCTTCCTTGCATTCATTGTCATTTGTGTCTATCATTCTGAAGTTTGGGTTTCTTTCCAAGCTTACCAATTGGGCCTTTGGATGGACCAAGATTGACCTAAACCTAGGCTAACTCAATTTTGAGCCCAAAGTTATTACAAAATCAGACTAGGCGTTAAAACGCTGGTAAAGGAAGCATATCAGCCTTACCATAACAAATTACTATATCCATCCATTGGACAATGACTTTTTCATTTATTGTAGCATAGGAAACTCTTTAATATGTTTGTCTTCTTTGCCTTTGATTGTCGGAAATTAACTTTTGCTTTGAGTACTTGGATATTATCGACACAAATTTTACTTTTGAAACCAACATGAAGGTGGAGGATCTAATTATTGTTTTAATTTTATTAAAGATGGGACAACTCTTTCTATCAAAAAAAAGATGGGACAACTCTTAGGAAACTCCTCTAATTAGTACAATCAGAGTTTGACAATAATGAAGACAAGGCCAAATTGTGTTTCTCTATCCTGTTTGTGTGTCTTGTGGATGTAGCATTTTCTTTCTTTCAAGATTTGCACTAGATCGGCTAGAAAGTTGTGTGTTGTGTCTTCTTTTCTTTCTAGGCTTTGTGTTTGATGGGCTGGGCTAGAAAGAGGCTTTTAGAGAAGACTAGCTTCTATTCTAGCCTTTCTTCACTGGAGTATTTTGATTTACTTTCTTTGTATGAACGCTTGATTGTTTCTCTCTAGAGAATGCTTTGATCTTCACTTGTATACTTGATTTCATTTGTGTTGTTTTTTGTGGAGAATTATTACTCTTTTCATAGTTTTTGAGTAGTAGAGTCCTCCTTTAAAGCAATCTCCTAATTGACTTATCGGGATTTGGATATTTGACATGTCAATGTGAGGCTTGTGGGTCCATATGGTGGGTGTGTGACCTATTTTAGCATTGAATTTGGATTTGAGGTAGGGGCTTTTTATTTCATTCCCAAACCCCGGCCATGGGAGGTCCACTCCCTTCCATTGGGGTCTAATTTAAATGTGTACACTTTTTTTCATGCTCTTAGTGACATTAATTTCATAATTTAAAGGTGTGTAAGGAAATTTTTTTATAACTTTATAGGTGTCTAGGGACTACTTTGTAAAGTGAAGAATTTTTAGAATTCTACATAAACTTCTTAGATAGAATTTGAGTTGTATAATATCTTTTGAAGATATATGCATTTACCTTTCACAAATTTTTTTATATAAGAGTGGATTAGTAGAATACATGTCAGTTAACTGAATGACTCATTGTGGGGCATCAATATTATTTATCTACAATTGAATGTTAAATTGTTAATGTTAGTATGGTAAGTGGGCCCTCTTGTGACGTCACACAAATGGGAAGTTCCATCAATCCACTAGGACCTTTTACTGAAGGGCACACCTTCACCATTACAGATTGGGGGGGGGGGGGAACATTGAGTCTGATGATAATTTCCCAATGCCTAACCCATAGTCTAGAAAGGAAAACTTGCCCTATTTGAAAAGTTGGATTGGATCGCTTTTGTTCAATTTGACATGGTGCAAGTCTAGTTTACATTGTTAAAAATCACACTCTTGGGCCCATATATAGCACAAATGGCTTTTTTCTCATGAGTTGCTCTTGTTTTTTGTAGCGCCCCGAATCTCACGATCACTGTTCGTGTGAATTAAATAATGAATAGGGCCATGAATAGTACCTACGGCTTGATGCTTAAGGTATGGTCTTGGAAGATTCTCAATGAAAATGAGAGATTAATTTTTAACCTTGTATGAACAATATATTTTAATGTGTATGAAGGCCTTAGGAACGTTTTCCTAGGTTATGGGTGTTGAAAATAAAAGGTGGAAAAGGTTCTAGGTGTTAAAAAGAGGGAAGTCTCTACATACCCTCACCTTTGAATAGCTCTAGTTTTCTCACCTCTTATCAGAATCAGGTGATTCTTGAACCATTAGAGCCGTATATCTTCTTTGAGATTCATGTTTAACATTTTTTCATATTTTGAGTCTAAGATAAGTCAAATGTGAGTTTTCTATCATTTTCTGCTGAAATTCCGGACCCAGTCACCTTTATTGCCACTTTGGACCATGAATAATGAAAGAATTAGGAGTTTTCTAAAACATGAAAGTTGTTCCCCTTTCAAAGATGAGTCCAACGCAAGTTGAATCGTCAAATTCTGATGAGTGAGTCAAAAGTTACGGTTGAAATACGAAACAACAAAAATCCATACAGCTCTCAGGGATTTGGACGATTGATCATCCACGGACGACGATTGATCGTCAAGAGCCCAGAAATCTGAATAGCATTTGGGAACATGGACGATCGATCATCCAGACTGACGATCGATCGTCAGAGCGCGATTTGACCTTTTTAAAGGCACGAAAATGAGGGTTTTTAACCCCTTGGCCTATAAATAGGAAGCCAAGTTGGGGGTTTTGGGGGAACCAAAACCTAAGAGAGAGATTGGAGAGAAAGAGAAGGGAGGTTGGGGATTTGCAAGAAGGGTTTTGAGATTGAAGGACCAAGAGGAGATCAAGATCAAGAATCTTCCCCAAATCAAACAAAGGTTCCTCCACCCTTCAAGTTGGTGTTCTTCCTCAAGCTTGGGACCCAACCCAAGGATTTTCTTCAAGATCAAGCTTTGATCTTCAAGGTTAGTACACCCTTACTAACTATCTTAGCAATAACCTAGTTTTCTCTCTTAAAAATGTTGATTTTGGTCTTGTATCTTCCCTTTTTCTTGAAATATGGTAGTTTCCCTAAAATATAAACAAGATAAATTTGAATGGTGGGATGTATGAATGGATGAGGATTGAGGCGATGGGATGCCGTGTTGTGGTGATGAATGTGTGTTGGAAAAATGGTGGATGGGCATTCAAGCATAATGAATACACCTAGGTGATTTGATGAAATGTATGCACTAATAAGAGGAAATGAAATGACTATGAATGTTGCACGCCATGTGTTTGATAAAACGCCTAAACAAGAATGAAATGGATTTAATGAAGAAAAAATTGAAGTAAGCTCTATGTAATTTTCCCAAAAATGATGAATTGATCAAAAGCTCTATATGTTATCTAATTTCCCTCATGATCCTATTGAGAATTGAAATGCTACACCTTATGCTTTGTGTTGCTCATTAAGTGCTTGATGAAATGCATTAATAGGAACTAAATGGATTTAATGAGGATTATGAAAGCTTGAATTGTGTAGCATTTTCGAAATGGTATTTGTACATCAATTGCTCCACATGTTTGTTTAAATTACCACATGGTTATGGAAAGAATGGAAATGCTATATGTTACCTTTTAATCATTCATGTCGTGATAAGTACCACGAATTGCAACACACACACATGTATGCATGAACCAAGGTTTTTAAGGGTATATATATATATATGTGTGTGTGTGTGTGTGTGTGTGCGCGCGAAAACAAATAAGAACAAGCTATGTGATTCAAGTAAACAAGCATGAATGTCAAGGGTAGGGCATATCCCTAGGATATGTCATACTTGGCTCACAAGAAAACAAGACAAGCAAGAATGACAAGAACCTAGTATGTCCATCTATTTCATAGTTCGGGTACTAGTGAAACAAGACAAGCAAGAATGACAAGAACCTAGTATGTCCGTCCATTTCATAGTTTGGGTACTAGTTAATCAAGACAAGCAAGAACGACAAGAACCTAGTATGTCTGTCCATTTCATAGTTTGGGTACTAGTTAAATAAGACAAGCAAGAGCGACAAGAACCTAGTATGTCCGTCCATTTCATAGTTTGGGTACTAGTCAAATAAGACAAGCAAGAATGACAAGAACCTAATATGTCTGTCCATTTCATAGTTCGGGTACTAGTCAAACAAGATAAACAAGAATGACAAGATCCTAGTACGTCCATCCATTTCATAGTTCGGGTACTAGCTAAATGAGATGAGGGAAACGAAGAATCTTATAAGATGTGTATGGTAACTACAAGATATATAAGACGCATAAGGAACTCACGAGGTAATTGAAACAAGATTGGTTAAAGCATGAACAAGAGGCATGATTTACTATATGATATCCAATATTTTACATTCGTTGTTTTGTCTTAGCTTCCGCATTCTAATTATGTTGATATGATGATGAACTGTACCACGCATGACTTATTATTGTTATTACTATTGCTAGCTAGTAGCTTGTACTCGCTGAGTATTCCATACTCAACCGTACATATTGATGTCGACAGGTTCACAATTCATTACATATGCTCCGGGTCCTTGGATCAGGCGGTTCATGGAGAGTAGGAGCTTGCTTAGGATTGTCAACCGAATGCTAGGAGTCTTGGCATTTTGCAAATGGTTGGGTTGAGTGAGAGAGACATGTATTTTGGGTCTTTTTTATTTTGGGGATATGTGTATCCTTTGAGTTTGTAACTTGATTTAAGGATTTTATGTACATGTCTTAGTTTATCTTCAGGTATTATAATCAATTGCACTTAAAATAGAGTTAATGTCATTAAAGAAATTTTTAGTTCACTATTTAGCTGGACTGGTAGACTCTTGCAGGATGGTTTGAAGGATAGGACACGTCGCCAAAGTATCCTAACCCTTAGGGAGTGTTTTGGGGCGTTACATTTTTTCCTTAAAGTTGCATTCACGTAGCTATACATTGTGTTGGGAGTTTCCTTCTTTTTTTTTCCTATGAATGGTAGTTGTTGGTTTCTTTTATTTGACAAAAAGTTTTCTAGGTATGTCAGTTGTTGAAGACTTTTTGTACATGTGAGGTTCCTTCCTCGCAAAGTGTATGAAGGGTCTACCTGGCTACTACATCTCCCCTTCTTCATGTGGTAAGTCTTGTCTTAGAAGGACTTGACGACGCGATAGAAAGACTTTGGTGTTGCTTAGTTGACAAGGTCTGCTTGTAAATTATCAATATACTTCAGTTTAAAAACCTTCATCAATAGGAATTGAATAGAAAAACCACTTCCGGGGCATCATTTTATTTATCTGCTGTTAGAAGTTAGGGTTAGTGAGTTAGTAACTAGTGAGTGGACCTCTTGCTTGCCACATCACCAAGTAAACAGCTTTCTTCTCTGAGACTTGATTTCATGATCACCCTCATGAGAGGGACACACCTCACTATCTGAGTTAGAAGGGCAGCCAAACGAGATAAAAGCATAGTTCGAATTTCAAAATATTACTGTTAGAAGAGCAACCAAACGAGATAAAAGTATAGTTTGAACTTCAAAATATTAAAATTACAATGATTATTTATCACGATGAGTCTAATACACAATAAGCAAGCTGTACATGTGGCAAATCTAGAGGCATCTTTCGAATAGGCCATGTCATACCTCCACATGGCTAAAACAAAGGCCATTAGTGGGTCCCGTGTCAATTCTTCTTTCCCTTTCACTTTGCCTAAAAAAAATAAAAGATATTATTTTGTCAACCTATAAGATGTAGGGCTGTCAACAACCAGTACTCAACTTGAAACAAACTGAGCTTGAGCAGGATAAAATAGTTTGTCAAGCCTGTAAAGTTCATATTTGGATTGACTAATTCTGTAAGACAGACCATGGTTAAAGGGTGTCTCAGTCCAAGAAACTTCAAGCACTAAAAGCCATGAGAAGACGAAGGCAAGTTGCTGATCATGTGCCACATACGTGCTTAGGAATGGTAAGTAACTTAGATAACATCTATCCTAGGAGGAATTGACCTAAAGAATGTCCGATATACCCTAGGTACCATATTGGTGGTTCGAATCATAGAATGGGCGTTCGAACCATGCAACCAAATATGCAAGGGAGAAAAATCCAGAGATTTGGGTTATAGGGTGGTTCAAACCACCCCCATAGGGCATTCAAACAACCAAGGGGTGGCTCGAACCACCTTGCAGGAAACGTTAAAATAGTAACTTCTATTCTTCCCATCTTGGTTTGTCCTTTTATACCATTGTTCCCTAACATGATTTAGGGCTTTTGAGACTGAGTAGAGAGCCTCCCAAAGCTATTCTAGGGTTCCCCAATTATGGATGATTTATCCTTTTGAGCTCTCTCTCATGTTCTAAACTAGAGTGCAAGTTTTTCATCGAAAATCCTTTCGACTTGCTTTGTTGATTCTCACGTTTATGAGATCATTTTAGGTCTGTGTTTAAACTTTATTAAACAACTCAAACTCCTTGTGAGTATAGTCTTGGTTGGCACTTATCAAAGCCTTCATTGAAGGAGATCGGTCCCTAAAGCGGATCGTGGTTGTTGTGGATGAAGAAATCCAAAGCTGCCATGGTGGAGATCGAACGAGAGATCATGGCTGCAGAGTTCTCAGAGGAGCACAATCAGTTACTGGTTGATCACGTTGGCTTGCGAGCGTGTGATTGCTTATTGAGGTGTTGAGGACATGTTACCGAGGATCGTTGTATTGAGTCTGGTTGGGTATAGTCCAAGTCTGTAATTATTTGTTGTTTTTGCTCCTAGTTAAATCTCTTTCATCAGAACAAGGTCTCATAGTTATTTTTCGAGAGGGTTTCCACATAAAAATCATGGTGTTGTGGTTTGTGTATTTGATTGGTTGTTTTCCGTTTCAGCAAATTTAATTAATAAAATTAAAATTGGTAGACATACCTTAGAAAACCTATTCAACCCCCCCCCCCCCCCCCTCTCTAGGTATTGTTGATTCATAAAATGGGTAATTTCAATTGGTATCAGAGCAGGTTCACTAATATCAAAGCAGGTTCATATATCCCCAAGTATGTGTTCAATTAAAGAGGGTAGTTTCATCGCTTGTCCTACCCCTATTTGATGGGAGTAATTATGCTTATTGGAAAGCTCGAATGAGTCTTTCTTAAATTGATGGATGAGCGAGTATGATTGACCTTAGAGAAGGGTTGGAAGAACCCGGTCAAAACTGTCGAGGAACTGATAGTTGTTAAAAGCTCTAAAGAAGGAGTAAATAAGAGATGGAGACCACTGGTTGGAATACCAAAGGTCTTAATGTCATATTCAATGTTGTCACACCCGAAGAGTTTCAGAAAATTTCAAAGTGTGGCACATCGAAAGAGGCTTGTGAGATTTTAGAGATTACCCATGAGGGGACTATAACTGTGAAAATCTCTAAACTACAGATGCTTACAACTAGGTTTGAACCCCCTAACATCATCAAAAAGAATGATAAGCTATGCAAAATAGTCATGATATAAATTTTATTCATTTGCATAGTGTTAAATAAGTCATTATAAGTATATTATACCAATATAATATTCAAGCATGTGATACCAATATAATAAATTCATTCTCAAAAAAGGAACAATGTATAAAAATTTAACATTGTTATATATATATGCCAAAAGATACAAAGGAGTACTAATCATTATATAACATCAAAACATACATCTTACAAAACAAACAAAGATTTAACTTTTCTACACACTTTTCTCACATTCATACATTTTACTTTTCTCCTCCTGACATCATCAAAAAAGAACACAACAAGCTATAGGAGAGAAAAAATAATGAGAAGTGAAATAAGCATCACTCAGACAATCAGTTGATCAATAAATCAGTTTTGTCCCAAAACAGTAACTCTGACAGACAGAGAATCAGTCAACTGATTTAGTTTTAGCCAAAAATCAATCGACTGGTTTATAATGAAAGTCCTAGGGCCTTTCACCCAAGGACCCATGGTCCTAGCTTGCTCCTTTAGGGGCTCTCACCCAAGGACCCAATGCCCTTCGTTAATGCACCACATTACCATTCGATCTACTAAACACATAAATCAATGACTTTATATTCAAGCATTCAATCTATCATATGCATTTCTTACAATTTTTTTTTTTTTTTTAGCACACTATATATTTCATAACATGCATAAACACACCAAATAAAATAAAATAGATCTAGATCATGCTTTCAATGTCGTGCGTTAATTTAAAGAGAATAAAGGTGAACCTACCTTTGTTTTACTTCGGTGAATTTCTTCAATCTTGATCTCTTCCTTCTTCAAGCTTGTTCTTCCGGTTGATCTTCCTCTAGATTACGTAACTAGGTGTTAATGTTATTTGCAAGAAAATTGATGAGAAGGATAAAATGACTAAATGAAATGAGAAGGGATTGAAAGAGGTAATAGTAGGTGTTCATAGTGCCCACGTTTTTGGGTTTCAAAGGTGTGGCAAGGCACTTTCTCATTGGTCTCTTTGACCACTTTCCCTCTTTCTCTCTCTAATAACTACTCAAAGCCCCTTTTTCTCTATCCTTGACATGTGTTGCAATCATAACCTTTCACCAATCATTTGAATCTCCTTATTCAACTACAAGGAGCCATGTGTCCCTTGACCAAGTCTCCCACAATTTGAATTCAAATTAAATAAGAGAAAAAATAGTTGAGATGTGCTCACAACCTAGGTGGCACCCTATCCAAAATTTATAAGATAAAGATGTCCTCAACAAATTTGGGTTTTGTTGGGCCCACTAAAATTTAATGATTAGGCCCTCACACAATAATTAATAATAAACAAAAAATTAAATAATAATAAATTAAATATGAGAAACATTAATTACCACAATTGCCACTAATACCACTAAAACATTGTGTTGTCTTGAATTTAGTCTATGAGCTTACTTGGGTCCATAATTAGGGTTAGGATATTACAACATACCCCCCTAAAAAAAAAATTTGTCCTCAAAATTTAAAGACATACCTTGATTGATGAATAAGTCTGGGTATCTACTGCTGATCTCGGACTCTAGCTCCCAGGTTGCCTCATTCACATCATGTCGTTGCCACAACACCTTAACCATAGGAATGGTCCTGGTGCGCATCACTTGTTCCTTGGTGTCTATGATCTGAATTGGTCTCACCTCATATGTTGCATCTTCTCGCAACTCCACTTCCTGCCATTCAACGATGTGTTTTGGATCTGGTACATACTTTCGCAACATGGACACGTGAAACACATCGTGTACTCCTGAAAATTGTGGCGGTAGAGCTAATTTATAAGCTACAACTCCTACTCTCTGGAGGATCTCGAAAGGTCCAATGAATCTTGGAGATAGCTTCCCCATTTTTCCAAACCGAAATACACCCTTTCGTGGTGTTACTCGTAAAAACACATGGTCACCAACTTGGAATTCCAAAGGTCTTCTCCGTCGATCAGCGTAGCTCTTCTGACGACTTTGTGCAGTGATTAGACGGTCTCGAATCAGACGAATCTTTTCGGTGGTTTCCTGAATCAACTCTGGTCCGAGTAATGCGCGGTCCCCAACTTCTGCCCAACAGATAGGAGATCTGCAAGGTCTCCCATATACTGCTTCATATGGTGCCATTCCAATACTCGCTTGAAAACTGTTGTTGTAGGCAAACTCTACCAACGGTAAGTGTTCAACCCAGCTACCCTTGAAATCCAAAACACAAGCTCTCAACATGTCCTCCAAGATTTGAATAACTCTCTCAGATTGCCCGTCTGTCTGAGGATGGAATGCAGTACTGAAGCTAAGTTGTGTTCCTAAGGCTTTCTGTAAGCTCTGCCAGAATTGTGAAGTAAAGCGTGAATCTCTGTCAAATACGATCGATAACGGAACACCGTGCAATTTTACGATCTCTCGAATATACAGTCTACTTAAAGCATTTAAAGAATCAGTAGTCTTCATTGCCAGGAAATGAGCCGACTTGGTCAATCTATCTACTACTACCCCAACTGCGTTCTCTCCTTTCTGAGTCCTCGGCAACCCAGTTACAAAATCCATAGTGATGTGCTCCCACTTCCATTCTGAAATAGGCAATGACTGCAACAATCCCGCAGGTCTCTGATGTTCTGCCTTCACTTGCTGACACGTAAGACATCTAGCCACGTACTCTACAATATCCTTTTTCATTCCCTTCCACCAAAATTGACGCTTTAGATCTCTGTACATCTTAGTACTTCCTGGGTGGATGGTGTACTTCGAACGGTGAGCCTCACTAAGGATATCTTCTCTCAAATGAGGATCATTCGGTACCCATAGTCTCCCTAAAAATCTCAAACTGCCGTCTGAATGTACTACATAATCCTTAGATGTACTTCTTGATTCAATCTCTGTCCATCCATCCTCCAACTCCCGGTTCTTCTGTTGTTCCTCAATCACTCTCTGAACTAGAGTCGATTGAGCTGTCAAGTTGAACACATAGGCCCCAGTATTATGCCTCCCCACATATATTTCAAAGTCCTCGATTGTTTCTAACATTTTTCGTTTTTGCAAAGCTAGTCTAGCCATTAGTCCTTGAGACTTTCTGCTCAAAGCATCTGCAACCACATTCGCCTTCCCCGGATGGTAATGTAGAGTGAAGTCATAGTCCTTTAGGAACTCTATCCACCTTCTTTGCCTCAAGTTCAACTCTTTCTGAGTGAATATATACTTTAAACTCTTGTGGTCAGAATATACTTCAAACCTTTCACCATAAAGGTAATGTCGCCAGATCTTCAAGGCAAACACAATCGCCGCCAACTCTAAATCATGAGTGGGATAATTTTGTTCATGATTCTTTAACTGACGAGAAGCATAGGCCACTACTTTATCTTGTTGCATTAGTACACACCCAAGACCCCTCAAAGATGCATCACTATAGATCACATATCCTTCTCCACTAGCCGGTACAATGAGAACTGGAGCAGAAGTAAGCCTATGTTTTAACTCCTGGAAGGCCTGCTCACATTCCTCGTTCCACTCAAACTTCACTCCCTTCTTGGTTAGGTGAGTCATGGGAGCTGCTAGGCGAGAAAAACTTTCCACAAATCTTCGATAATATCCTGCCAGTCCTAGAAAACTTCGAATCTCGAACACATTCTTCGGTCTCTCCCAGTTCATAACTGACTCAATCTTCGATGGGTCCACTGAGATGCCCTCCTCCGAAATTACATGACCCAGAAACTGTACTTTCGTCAGCCAAAAATCACACTTACTCCTCTTTGCATACAATTTGTGACTTCTTAAAGTCTGAAGTGCAATCCTTAGATGTTGATCATGTTCCTCCCAAGTCTTTGAATAGATCAAGATGTCATCCACCAACACTACTATAAACCGGTCCAAATACTGCTTGAACACCCGGTTCATTAAATCCATAAAAGCCGCGGGAGCATTGGTCAATCCAAAAAGCATAACTAGAAATTCAAAATGCCCATAGCGAGTGCGGAAAGCCGTCTTGGAAACATCCTCTTCCTTCACCCTCAATTGATAGTATCCCGATCGAAGATCAATCTTCGAAAAGAATCGAGATCCCTTCAATTGATCAAATAAGTCATCTATTCGCGGCAAAGGATATTTATTCTTTATGGTCATCCTATTCAATTGACGGTAGTCTATACATAGGCGGAGTGTATTGTCCTTCTTCTTCACAAATAAAACTGGTGCTCCCCAGGGTGAGGTGCTAGGCTGAATAAAACCCTTATTCTGAAGATCTTGGAGTTGCTCCTTCAGTTCTCGTAGCTCAACAAGTGTCATACGATAGGGTGCAATGGATATTGGGGCCGTGCCAGGCTGAACTTCGATTACAAATTCCAACTCTCTCCTTGGAGGCAAGCCAGGCAACTCATCCGGAAATACGTTAGGGAAATCCTGAACAATTGGGACAAAATCTAAAAAATTTTCTTCACTCTCTTCACCAACCACATGAGCTAAGAAACTTGAACACTCCACGTCTTTTGGTCGATGAATTCGGGGTTCCAACACTGGAAGTGGGGGAGAAACATTCTTATCACCAAAAAATTGAATCATTGGTCCTCCACGAATACGGGAAGAAACACTCTTCCTGAAACAATCCATCGTAGCATGATAGGCTGCCAACCAATCCATGCCTAAGATTACATCATACTCAAACATTCCTAGGAAATCTAGATCAACCATAAAATCTTGGTCCCCTATTCGAATAGAACAAGACCGACATATTCTATCGGTCTCTACACTATTTCCTACTGGAGTAGCCACACACAAGCTGATTCAAGGGATTCAAACTCCAGACCCAACACAGATGCAAAAGATGTTGATATGAAAGAATGTGAAGATCCCGGATCAAATAAAACTTTAGCCCAAGAATTATACACTAGAAAAGTACCTTCCACCACAGTATTCTGGGCTACGTTGTCCGGCTGGGCTAAAGCAAACACTCGACCCTGATCCCTAGGTCTCCGATTACCATCCTGTTGTTGTTACTGAGGCCTCTGTTGAAACTGCTGCTGGGGTCTTTGCTGAAATTGTTGCTGAGGTGGTGGTGGCTGATAGGGTAGCCATTGCTGCTGTTGTTGGGAATATTGTGGACGCATAGGCTGTTGGTGTTGAAATCCCTGCCGCTGCTACATCTGCTGTGTACTTTCACGTGGACAGTCCTTCTTGATATGACCTTTCTGGCCACACCTATAACATGTCAAATCCTGACGTCCATTACGTTGGTCCCAAATTCCTTGACCAAACTGTTGCTGTGGCTGAATGGTCCTTTGTCTCTTGTTTGGGTCATTTCTCTGTTGACCCTCTCTCTGGTTTTTGTCCTGACTTCTCCAACCGTTGTCTCGAATTTTCTTGATGTCCTCTAGTTCTCCCTCAACTAGCAAGGCTCTCTCCACCATCTCAGAATACATGCGGATATTGACTGCAATGAGTTTCTCTCGAATAGATGGTCTCAAACCCTGTCGAAACTTCTTTGACTTTAGTTCCTCCGTCGCAACTAGGTGTGGTGCAAAACGAGACAGTTCTGCGAACTTTGCCTCATACTGGCTAACAGTCAGACCTTTCTGAATTAGGTCCAAAAATTCTCGCATCCTTTGGTCTCTAGTTGCCTCAGGAAAGTATTTCTCATAGAAGACTACCTCAAACTGATCCCAAGTCATAGTCCTGACATCACAAGTCCTCTTAATCGAGTCCCACCAAAAATCTGCATCTCCCTCGAGCATATATGATGCCAATGGCACCCTCTGCTGGTCCGTCGTCCCCAAGATGTCTGATACCTTACGAATTTATTTAACCCACTTCTCGGCCTCTACAGGGTTGGGTTCTCCTCTAAACACTGGTGGGTTCAGTCTCCTAAAATCTTTGACGGCTGACATCATACAGTGCTCTTCTGTTCTAGCACGCTCTGGAGTCTGATGTCCCATTGCAGCTTGTTGCAGCATTGCCTCCTACTGCTAGTGCATAACCTCTAACATGCCCCGTAGAACCTGGAGCATCTCAGCCATGTCATCCTGTCCATGCGAGGTAGAAGATCCAGTAGGAATACCTTTAGGCATGTTCTACACACAGGATACACACCATTAGTATTCTCTCACAGACGATATTTATCTATGGGTTATGTATGCTAGTGTCATTATGTAATGTCCATGTATAATTAACAAATTATTTGGTGTCACAAATATAGCACATCATTCAGGGTAATTACAAATTATTTGTAAATTCATTCTTAGACACTACTCTTAGGTCATTCACTCCTTATTCATGCCTTATAGATGGTCTTTGGTACATAAAAAAAAAAAAAAAACTTTCAAATTGTTTTTTTTTTTTTTTTTTTCATGGATCAATTATGACTAGATCCCTAGGATTTACTAACCATGCTCTGATACCAATTTGTCAAGCCCCGATTTCTAAATACTCACAACTCAGCCCATTATCTATGGTCTGGCCTGAGATCCAGAATTCGGGGGTGAGAGTTAATTAGTAATTAAATTTGGAATTCATGTTTTTGGCATATTAAAATTAGTTTTTATTTATGTATATTTTTTTTTTATTCATACTTAGAAGGAAATTAGACTCGATTGCCGATTTGAAAATATTTTCCTATATTGTACTTCAAATAAATTTTTGGTGAGAGAAATGGGATTAAATCCAAGTATTTAGTTGCAAGAATTTTATAGACTAACAAGACCAATGATACTAATAAATGCTTTAAAAATTGGATTGTTACTCAAACTAAGTAGAACCATTTTTTTTTTTTAATAACTGATTGAACTTAGACCTTTGAAAATCACTATCTCAACTTTACAATATCTCTACTATAGTTCTTAGATTCAAAGAATTATGAGTACTCTACTACTGGAATTATAGACATCAATGAAATTCCAAATAGAAAAATGCAAAATAAATATAAATTTTATCCTTTTTAGTCCCCATTTTTTTTTTATAACTCCTTAATCACTAGGGAACTCCTTGAGATTTAATTTTCTGATTTAAATATAAAAAATGTTTTCCCGAACTGATCCAAAGCACAATAAATTTACAGCAAAGAAAACATATACTAATAATGAGATGAAATGAACTTCATTAAAATCCAACAATTCAAGTACTGCAACTATTCGTTAAATCATCCTCTTATTACCCAATACATGTCAAACACAACAAAAATAAAAATAACAGTAATGAAAAGTCCTCTCTTTCTCCAGTCCAATCTTCATGAATCCTCAATTAAGCATCTGAAATTAATAATAAAGGGTGAGCAATGAAGCCCAGTAGGGAACACACCCTAATTCTTAAAAATTAACACATAACAAGGAGCAAAATCATACATGCAATTAACAAAAATTTATATGTAAAGCATTAGGATAATAATATGAAAATTCAAAGCTTCCCGGCCAATTTCTAAAAACTCCTAGCCATCCCAAGCAAGGGATCTTCTCCGGAGGTTTTAGGGCCTTTCACCCAAGGACCCATGGTCCTAGCTTGCTCCTTTAGGGGCTCTCACCCAAGGACCCAATGCCCTTCGTTAATGCACCACATTACCATTCGATCTACTAAACACATAAATCAATGACTTTATATTCAAGCATTCAATCTATCATATGCATTTCTTACAATTTTTTTTTTTTTTTTAGCACACTATATATTTCATAACATGCATAAACACACCAAATAAAATAAAATAGATCTAGATCATGCTTTCAATGTCGTGCGTTAATTTAAAGAGAATAAAGGTGAACCTACCTTTGTTTTACTTCGGTGAATTTCTTCAATCTTGATCTCTTCCTTCTTCAAGCTTGTTCTTCCGGTTGATCTTCCTCTAGATTACGTAACTAGGTGTTAATGTTATTTGCAAGAAAATTGATGAGAAGGATAAAATGACTAAATGAAATGAGAAGGGATTGAAAGAGGTAATAGTAGGTGTTCATAGTGCCCACGTTTTTGGGTTTCAAAGGTGTGGCAAGGCACTTTCTCATTGGTCTCTTTGACCACTTTCCCTCTTTCTCTCTCTAATAACTACTCAAAGCCCCTTTTTCTCTATCCTTGACATGTGTTGCAATCATAACCTTTCACCCATCATTTGAATCTCCTTATTCAACTACAAGGAGCCATGTGTCCCTTGACCAAGTCTCCGACAATTTGAATTCAAATTAAATAAGAGAAAAAATAGTTGAGATGTGCTCACAACCTAGGTGGCACCCTATCCAAAATTTATAAGATAAAGATGTCCTCAACAAATTTGGGTTTTGTTGGGCCCACTAAAATTTAATGATTAGGCCCTCACACAATAATTAATAATAAAAAAAAATTAAATAATAATAAATTAAATATGAGAAACATTAATTACCACAATTGCCACTAATACCACTAAAACATTGTGTTGTCTTGAATTTAGTCTATGAGCTTACTTGGGTCCATAATTAGGGTTAGGATATTACAGATAGACTTTTAGGGAGACCTAGCCACTTCCTTAGGTTTGTGAGTTCTTGACTCAAACATAGATTTGGGATTCACCGGATTTTTTCAAACGGCTCTAATCAAAACTCCCCTACTTGCTTGAGTGAGGGTCGAGCTTGTCCCTGCATTCGATTTAGCATCTCTGTTTTACGTTGTTAAAAAATTGCATCTTGGAGTGACCGAACTCTATGGGGAGACCCATGTATATATAGGTTTTTTATGTGAATGATCCATTAAACCATTTTCTGGAAACGCCACGTAGTATTTTTAGTTATATGTTATCCCTGATTTGTTAAAATTCACAGTTAATCTGGATGATAAGCGAAACCTCTCAAGGATTGTTTTCAGATTATAAGGTTCCTACAGATCTACCATTAGGAAAATCAGAAAATCATCGACAAAGAAAAGATGTCATAGGATCAAGGCTCTCCTAGCAAGTTGAATCCCACTGATGCCTTGGGGTTGGGCTGCATGGAGAGAGTTTGAAAGGGCCTTGGCACATACGATAAATAAATATGGTGAGAGGGGGTCACTCTTCCACAATCGCTAAGAAGGTTAATATATCTTGTCGGAGGACCCTTGAAAACAATAGAGTAAGTGATCGTGGTTATGCATTGACGGATAAGCCTGGTCCAGGTGGAACAAAACCCCATTTGTTTCGTCACTTCAATTAAATAGTTTAAGCTCCTAGAATATGATGCCTTACTAACATTGAGTTCATAATGTTAGATCATATATGTAGGTATTTTTTTAAAATTTGGGTACACACATACCTATGAGATCATGACTTGTGATCTGTTTGTTACAATTTTTAAAAATCATATGTGATAACACTTGACAGTGAATACAAGTATCTTATGACAATTTTGTTGTCCAAATAATGGACCCTAGAGGGGGGGGGGGGGGTGAATAGGTCTTAGCAAATTAAAATTTCTTCCTAATTCCCTTTAGCTATTTTTAAGCAATTAATAAACGTGGTAATTAAAACACAGCAATTCAATAAGCAATAAAACAGTAGCTAAATGAGAAGATGGAAAGATATCAAACACAATGATATGTTATCGAGGTTCGGCTTCCCGCCTACATCCCCACCTCAAGCTACCCCACTTGAGGATTCAACATGATCCACTATCGCACAACCTTCTTCACGAGGGAAGACCAAACCTTTACAAATTACAAGAGAACACCTCTCTTGACTTCCTTTCAATGAAGCTTCCTGCTTCAATGACAAAAATCACACCGATTTTTTATTTCGAGTACAATAGTTGTAAGAGAGATTTACAATCAGAAAATGCTCCTTAAACGGGCTGGAAGATCACTTGAATGCTCACTAAGAGTTTCTTAAAGTTTAGAGTTGAAAAGCTCAAACTTGACTCTTTTGGATTTCTAGGGTTTTTCTCAAAGAATGGATCAATGTAACCTTGGGAGTGATTAATAACAATAATAGGATGATAAGAGTTGTTAATTTGTTCATAAATGATACCATTTTATAGCCCGGGAGAAATTATGGCCGTTGGAGGTGCATTTAATGAAAAAATGGCTGTTTGAAAACTAGTCGTTACGGAGCATTAAATGCTCTGTCTCGAGCAAATCAGTCGATTGGTTTTTTGTATCTTGACAAATCAGTCGACTAGTTTTACACCAGCCAATTCCAAAATCTTCAGAACCCAAATCAGTTGACTGGTTTTGATAACAATGTCTATTCATGACACAGGGCATGAATCAGTCGATTGGTTTTGATTAGCCTCAAGAATTAGTCGACTGGTTTTCTATTTTTCACAAAAAACTCATTTTATCCAACCTTGATGATATGATAGGTCAATTAGCTTATTTTTATCAAGATTATAATTATTTAATATGATGTATTAGGACCTTATAATGATATGAATAAATGTTCTAAGGTTCCTATGGTCATTCTAAGTTATTGAGCTTTCAAATTTCCATCTTTGAGGACTTTTTACAAAAGTCTTAAGAACTTTCAAACTAAAAATATAAAAGCCTTTAACCTTCCTAGGAGAGAGTCTTCAAAGTTCTTCAAGCTTGATCTCGGTTCATTCTTCTTTGGTTTCATCTTCATGACTTTCTTTATAGACCAAGATTGCTTCCAAATGAGTCTTCATCTTTATGTCAAGGAGAGTTGTCTTTTTGCAAGGCTTGGTATAATCTTTATCTTGTTCGGATGGATGCTTCAAGACTTGATAGTGGATCTTTTCTATAATTTGTAACAAGTTCTTGCTTTGTGTCTTGGATGGTTTTCTAATACTCTTTTTTAATTGGATTTCACATGAACTTAATAGAGACATTAATAACATAATGGTCATTTCATTATTGTGTTATCATCAATATTATTAAGGGCACCTATGGTTGTATCTTTAGGCTAACAATCTCCCTCTTTTTGATGATGACATAATAATTGAATGAACACTACAACAAAACTACCGACTAGCAATGGAATACTAGAGATGGAAATAGTTCTGTCTCTAATACCTCACTTATAGACATGGAAATAAATTATGTCACTAACATTCCATATCTGATATATATTCCAACATTTATATATATTTTCTTAATAAAACATATATTAGTGAGGGAATAGTTTCCGTCTCTAATTTATGTAGACACGGAAGTTGGTGTTAGTGACGGAAAATATCCGTGTCTAAGTTAAATCATCATTAGAAACGGAAATATTTTCGTATCTAAACCTATACAGTAGTAGAGACGGACATATTTTATTTCAAATCATTAAATAGTATTAGACACAGAAATATTTTTATTTCTAATAATTAAATACCATTACAAACGGAAATATTTCCATCTCTAATAATCTTATATTTGGATGACATAATCTCTAACCCGCGAAACTCGTATTTCCCCCCAAATTTCTTCTAATGTACCATGCCTCTCTCTCTCTCCTTCTCTCGGCTCCGACCATCTCCGACCACCCTCGCTGGCGCCGACCAGCTCCGACCACTGTCATCGACCATATGCGAGCACCGTAAGTCCCTATCTCTCTCTATCTCTTTGTCTCTATCTCTCTCTCTACCGCTCTCTGCCTCTGTCTCTCTCGCTCTCTCTCTATCTCTCTCTCTGCTCTATTTTCTCTCTCTACTTTATTCTCTCTCTGTATTTTTGTCTCTCCTTCTCTCTCTATGCTCCATAACTGTGGACTTTGTGCAGGTTCATCAGCGCCACCAACTCCACGCCACTCAGACCTTTATAAGGTATGTCAACATAAATATTATAAATTTTTTACTTCTTGTTCCAAATTTTTGTGTTTTTTCCCTTGTTTTTTATAGCTAAGATGTTGTGTTTCTTGATTATTGGCTGAAATGGTTGTGAAATCTTTCTGTGTTTTGGGATTTGCAGTGTTTGGTGTCTGTTATATATTGAATATACACGATTTATTTACCTGTAAAACTATGGATTTCCCCTCTTTTGCGTTAATATGCATTTTGATTTTTTTTCATCTTTGGATGTTTTGTTTATTGTGTTCTTGTGATAATTTAATGTAAATTCGGACTAATTCCAAGTGCTTGAGTTGTTTTCTTGTTTTGATTCTAATCTTTATTGTAATCAGTCTCTGTAGTAATTTTAATTTTTGATTGATGGATTTCAGTTTTAATGTGGTTTCTTTGTATCTATTTTGTTTAATGTTTGTTCTCAGTATTAATTAATAGGATTTTTTTTTCTTTGCTTGGTATTGTTGAATTGAAAATAAAAAACACAAATTAAATGAAAAACATTATGTATATACGACCCAATACCCAAAATATCCTCAATACAATAAGAAATTCCCAGAAAAATTCGGGAGTTATGGATGAGAATACAAGACACCTCTGCACTACCATTTGAAGTTTCCGGTTTGTTTGAGCTGTTTTTTTCCCTAATGAACAAGTGGGTTTGTTTGAGCTAAAAAGAGGGTATTTTGGTTCTGATTGCAGTAGATTTAGCTTAAAAGGGTGATGGATTGCTTTGTTTATTATGTTTGATTGCTTTTTTGTTGCTTGTTAATTTGAGAAGGCAATCCATTGTTAAAATCATAGATACTAAGTAATCATTTAGGTTCGTTTAATTTCTCTGATTATAATTTTTATGGTTGAGCGTGAATTGTTTTTAGATTATTTTAGTGTTTGTATTGAGTAGTTCTTTTTATTTATATTTAACGAGGATTTTAGGGTTAGTTGTGGTTTATTTGTTGGTAAATTTTATTTCAGCATTTTTTCTTGTTTGTCTCAGCTGTATTAAACATGTTATTTGTTGGCAAGATCATGGACACCTTACTAGTCAAGGCCTTTGAGATTCACAAAAAATGATAATGGGTAGTATTCCTTAATTTTAATTCACTCAAATGGTACTATTCATTTTTTTAAAAAAATTGGCTAATTTAATTTTAATTTTTTGAGATTCACAAAAAATGATACGTACATTATCATGTGGGAGGATTGTTCATACAATTATGATCATTGGGTTGTAAGACCCATAATGATTCCTGCATCCCTCAAGATCATTGTGAATGTGCATGCATTGAAACTTAGATCTCTTGTTCAAGAATCATTGTCTGATAAGTCTCTCTTATCATCACTATGGACGGATTCGTTGTTAAATACGATGTTTAGTTCTTACGTGGACTACATGGCCTCTATCAACTAATCAGTCCTGTATATGAAGATGAGTATTTGTCTGCAAATGATTCTTGAATTTTTCGTGTGGATGGTTTGGGAATGCATAATCCCGAAGCATGTGTTAATGGCCCGTGTACACTCAATTTTGGGAATATTTTTGTCAGTCAGTCATCCCTATTGTTCTCTGTGTACATATTTGGACAAGGAATGCATCTACCCCTTATCTGAATTGTGTACTTCAAGAGCCATGGGGAGATGCTGCCGAAATTTCCTTAAAATTGAACAAAGCACATGAGCTACTGATTCTTGGGGATTACATAATCCTGAATGGGATAGGAATACCTCATCCAATATGTATTCAATAACCATGGTGCATGCATTACCCTAATTATACCAGTGTCATTTCTGTATCACATGGAGTTAATGATCCACGCATTGCTAGTAGACACAATTAGTAGCATTCACTAATGAAATGTATATATTGTCTTCTGTTGTTAGTGATTCCGAGAGTTGATAAAGTCACCATGGATAAAAGTTAGGTTTCTGCAAACAGATGGAGTGATATGTATAAAATGGGTGTGAACAATTTCTTGGATTTTGCATTTAGTAAGTCACCACAACCTGATAGTACTATCAAGTGTCTGTGTAAAAAAATGTAGTAATCGATATTATTGGATACGACACAGTGTGTAAGAGCATTTGATTTGCGATGGACTTGATAAGAATTATGTCACAGCTACGTGGATTTTCCATGGGGAAAGACCGCATCCTAGATCATCAACTGCCCAAGTGGTGAGAGGCGAGAATAATCTTGTAATTGATGATATGCATGGGATGTTGCACACAGCATTCGTGCCCAATCGTGCAAACGAAGTGACAATTGATGAGGGGCCAAGTCAAACAAGAGAGAGTCCCAACGCAAAAGCCGCAAAATTCTATAAGCAAGTGGAAGATGCCGAGCAAGATTTGTATCCCAAATGTAACAAGTTCAGTAAACATGCTTTTATCATTCGGTTATATCATATTAAGTGTCTCAATGGATGGAGTGACAAATCATTCACGATGTTACTTGAGTTACTTAAAGAGGCACTTCCAGAGGTTGAGATGTTGCTTGCATCCTTCTACCAAACTAAAAAGATAATCGGAGAATTAGGTCTTGGTTATAATAAGATTGATGCATGCCCAAACGATTGCATGTTATACTAGAAGGAACATGCCAATGATATTGCATGTTCCGCCTGTGGTATTTCATGGTAGAAGATTGCGAACTCCTGTATAGCGCCGTCATCTAGGAAGGAAGGCAGAATCCCAGCAATGGTTTTGCTTCATTTTCCGTTAAAGCCCAGACTTTTCATGTCAAACAAGACAGCTGGTTCCATGAGATGACATGCAGAGGATCACACCCAAGATGGGGTTCTAAGGCATCCAGCTGACTCTGAAGCCTAGCAACATCTTGATGAACAATACCATGAATTTTTTGTAGGACCTTGCAATGTCAAACTTGGGTTAGCAAACGATGGTTTTAATCCATTCGGTACACTTAGCATCGCACACTATATTTGGCCTATTGTTTTGACTCCATATAATTTGCCGCCCTAGATGTGTATGAAGCAACCTTTTTTGATCATGTCATTACTTATTCCCGGTCCTCGGGCACAGGAGGTTGCGCGACTGGCACAGGAGGCTGCACACCGGGAGATTGTGGTGAATTTGCAGGCTGAGATGGGTTCGTATTGGCAGTACACGGCCAAGGTTGTAGGCTTCTTCCAGACTATGGCATTCCCATCCTTCCCTACCCCACCATCCCAGTCCCACCCATCTCTGGATGACGATGCCACCCAGTCCTCATATGACCCCATTGATTAGAGATTTAGCATCACATGCTTGGTTGGCATGTGAAGAGATTTAAACTGTTAACACAAACTACTTCTTTTTTCATATATTTTGTATTGTGGACTTTAGTTTATCTGTTGGTTTGTTAATATAATTATCTGGGTGCTACGTATTTGATGAATTAATTTTTTTTCTGATTGGCTTATTGCTACTGTTATTGCTTGGAATGTGCGAAATACTAGAGATTCACTTAGATATAATGATTGTTTATTGTTATGGATGGCCATTAACTACGGGAAGATGATTTCATAAGCATTTCTGACTTGGCCATTGTTGTTTTAATCCAATTGTTGGAACCCATTTAGATTTCTTGGTCATTATAGTTCCAAATGGCCATTAATTATGGAGAATTGAGACAAATCATGAGTTTAAAAGCATTCATGTAGTTAGGTAACCTCAGTTAATTATGTAGTTAATTATGTGGGTTCATAATGTGGATGTGGAATGTGGATATTATGTAGAATGAATGTATGTGTGTTTTGTTGTTTGAAAACAGGTTACAGGTTTTGGGTTATAGGTACTGTTTTTGAAAAAAAAAGACATCAAACACGGAAATATTTCCGTCTCTAATGTTATTTCAATATTAGAAACGGAAATATTTCCATCTCTAATTAATAGTTACTGACGGAAATATTTCCATCACAAATAAGATAGTAGAAACGGAACTATTTCCGTCACTAACTACTAATTAGAGACGAAAATATTTTTGTGTCTAAAATCAATATTAGATATGGAAAAAGTTCTGTTGTCAACATCGTATCAGAGACGAAACTATTTCTGTGTCTAGTGCTTCATTAGAGACGGAAATAGTGATGTCATAAATGTATGCATTTGTTCCAAATAAAGGTTTTAGACATGGAAAATTTTCATGTCTAATGTCATTAGAAACGGATATTTGTTTCGTGTCTAATACCATCAGTGATGCAAGCATCCGACACGGTATAGAGACGGCTACTATTGCCGTGTCTAATAGTATTAGACACAGAAAAATCCTATTAGAGACGGAAAAATCCTATTAGAGACGGAAAATTTCTGTTGCTAGTCGGTAGTTTTGTTGTAGTGGAAATGGAAACAAGCTCCCCCTCAATATATGAATTCAATAAAAAAAATTGAGATAAGCTCCTCCTAAACATATGCATTAATGAATTTTAATAAATTCAAGATATATATTCAATTCATTACATAAGTCATTCATAATCATTCATAAACACATGATACCAATTTAAATACGCCATTCATAAGCAATTGATACCAATTTAAATACATTATTCTTAAGCACATGATACCAATATGATAAATGATTCTTAAAGGGCACAATAGATAGCAAATTCATCATTGTATATATGCCAACCATTACAAATTACAAAAAGTGGAAGGGATTACATAATAAAGTATACAACAAGACATACATATATAATCTTTTCATACATTTTCAAAATACAACATCTTTCTTTTCAAGAACAAGCTTCAACATTCATAAGCATTTCATTTCATTCTTTCTCCCCCTAACATCATCAAAAAGAATGAATAAGCTATGCAAAATAGTCATGATATAAATTTTATTCATTTGCATAGTGTTAAATAAGTCAATTATAAGTATATTATACCAATATAATAAATTCAAGCATGTGATACCAATATAATAAATTCATTCTCAAAAAAGGAACAATGTATAAAAAATTTAACATTGTTATATATATATGCCAAAAGATACAAAGGAGTACTAATCATTATATAACATCAAAACATACATCTTACAAAACAAACAAAGATTTAACTTTTCTACACACTTTTCTCCACATTTCATACATTTTTACTTTTCTCCTCCTGACATCATCAAAAAAGAACACAACAAGCTATAGGAGAGAAAAAATAATGAGAAGTGAAATAAGCATCACTCAGACAATCAGTTGATCAATAAATCAGTTTTGTCCCAAAACAGTAACTCTGACAGACAGAGAATCAGTCAACTGATTTAGTTTTAGCCAAAAATCAATCGACTGGTTTATAATGAAAGTCTTAGCAAATTAAAATTTCTTCCTAATTCCCTTTAGCTATTTTTAAGCAATTAATAAACGTGGTAATTAAAACACAGCAATTCAATAAGCAATAAAACAGTAGCTAAATGAGAAGATGGAAAGATATCAAACACAATGATATGTTATCGAGGTTCGGCTTCCCGCCTACATCCCCACCTCAAGCTACCCCACTTGAGGATTCAACATGATCCACTATCGCACAACCTTCTTCACGAGGGAAGACCAAACCTTTACAAATTACAAGAGAACCACCTCTCTTGACTTCCTTTCAATGAAGCTTCCTGCTTCAATGACAAAAATCACACCGATTTTTTTATTTCGAGTACAATAGTTGTAATGAGAGATTTACAATCAGAAAATGCTCCTTAAACGGGCTGGAAGATCACTTGAATGCTCACTAAGAGTTTCTTAAAGTTAGAGTTGAAAAGCTCAAACTTGACTCTTTGGATTTCTAGGGTTTTTCTCAAAGAATGGATCAATGTAACCTTGGGAGTGATTAATAACAATAATAGGATGATACGAGTTGTTAATTGTTCATAAATGATACCATTTTATAGCCCGGGCGAAATATGGCCGTTGGAGGTGCATTTAATGAAAAAATGGTCTGTTTGAAAACCTCGTCGTTACGGAGCATTAAATGCTCTGTCTCGAGCAAATCAGTCGATTGGTTTTTTGTATCTTGACAAATCAGCGACTAGTTTTACACCAGCCAATTCCAAACATCTCAGAACCCAAACAGTTGACTGGTTTTGATAACAAGTCTATTCATGACACAGGGCATGAATCAGTCGATTGGTTTTTGATTAGCCTCAAGAATTAGTCGACTGGTTTTTCTATTTTTTCACAAAAACTCATTTTATCCAACCTTGATGATATGATAGGTCAATTAGCTTATTTTTATCAAGATTATAATTATTTAATATGATGTATTAGGACCTTACTAATGATATGAATAAATGTTCTAAGGTTCCTATGGTCATTTAAGTTATTGAGCTTTCAAATTTCCATCTTTGAGGACTTTTTACAAAGTCTTAAGAACTTTCAACTAAAATATAAAAGCCTTTAACCTTCCTAGGAGAGAGTCTTCAAAGTTCTTCAAGCTTGATCTCGGTTCATTCTTCTTTGGTTTCATCTTCATGACTTTCTTTATAGACCAAGATTGCTTCCAAATGAGTCTTCATCTTTATGTCAAGGAGAGTTGTCTTTTTGCAAGGCTTGGTATAATCTTATCTTGTTCGGATGGATGCTTCAAGACTTGATAGTGGATCTTTTCTATAATTTGTAACAAGTTCTTGCTTTGTGTCTTGGATGTTTTCTAATACTCTTTTTTTAATTGGATTTCACATGAACTTAATAGAGACATTAATAACATAATGGTCATTTCATTATTGTGTTATCATCAATTATAAGGGCACTATGGTTGTATCTTTAGGCTAACAATCTCCCTCTTTTTGATGATGACATAATAATTGAATGACACTACAACAAAACTACCGACTAGCAATGGAATACTAGAGATGGAAAGTTTGTCTCTACTACCTCACTTATAGACATGGAAATAAATTATGTCACTAACATTCCATATCTGATATATATTCCAACATTTATATATTTTTCTTAATAAAACATATATTAGTGAGGGAATAGTTCCGTCTCTAATTTATGTAGACACGGAAGTGGTGTTAGTGACGGAAAATATCCGTGTCTAAGTTAAATCATCATTAGAAACGGAAATATTTTCGTATCTAAACCTATACAGTAGTAGAGACGGACATATTTTATTTCAAATCATTAAATAGTATTAGACCAGAAATATTTTTATTCTAATAATTAATACCATTACAACGGAAATATTTCCATCTCTAATAATCTTATATTTGGATGACATAATCTCTAACCCGCGAAACTCGTATTTCCCCCCAAATTTCTTCTAATGTACCATGCCTCTCTCTCTCCTTCTCTCGGCTCCGACCATCTCCGACCACCCTCGCTGGCGCCGACCAGCTCCGGACCACTGTCATCGACCATATGCGAGCACCGTAAGTCCCTATCTCTCTCTATCTCTTTGTCTCTATCTCTCTCTCTACCGCTCTCTGCCTCTGTCTCTCTCGCTCTCTCTCTATCTCTCTCTCTGCTCTATTTTCTCTCTCTACTTTATTCTCTCTCTGTATTTTTGTCTCTCCTTCTCTCTCTATGCTCCCTAACTGTGGACTTTGTGCAGGTTCATCAGCGCCACCAACTCCACGCCACTCAGACCTTTATAAGGTATGTCAACATAAATATTATAAATTTTTTACTTCTTGTTCCAAATTTTTGTGTTTTTTCCCTTGTTTTTTATAGCTAAGATGTTGTGTTTCTTGATTATTGGCTGAAATGGTTGTGAAATCTTTCTGTGTTTTGGGATTTGCAGTGTTTGGTGTCTGTTATATATTGAATATACACGATTTATTTACCTGTAAAACTATGGATTTCCCCTCTTTTGCGTTAATATGCATTTTGATTTTTTTTCATCTTTGGATGTTTTGTTTATTGTGTTCTTGTGATAATTTAATGTAAATTCGGACTAATTCCAAGTGCTTGAGTTGTTTTCTTGTTTTGATTCTAATCTTTATTGTAATCAGTCTCTGTAGTAATTTTAATTTTTGATTGATGGATTTCAGTTTTAATGTGGTTTCTTTGTATCTATTTTGTTTAATGTTTGTTCTCAGTATTAATTAATAGGATTTTTTTTTCTTTGCTTGGTATTGTTGAATTGAAAATAAAAAACACAAATTAAATGAAAAACATTATGTATATACGACCCAATACCCAAAATATCCTCAATACAATAAGAAATTCCCAGAAAAATTCGGGAGTTATGGATGAGAATACAAGACACCTCTGCACTACCATTTGAAGTTTCCGGTTTGTTTGAGCTGTTTTTTTCCCTGATGAACAAGTGGGTTTGTTTGAGCTAAAAAGAGGGTATTTTGGTTCTGATTGCAGTAGATTTAGCTTAAAAGTGTGATGGATTACTTTGTTTATTATGACTATCATTTGATTGCTTTTTTGTTGCTTGTTAATTAGAGAAGGCAATCCATGGTTAAATCATAGATACTAATTAATCATTTAGGTTCGTTTAATTTCTCTTATTATAATTTTTATGGTTGAGTGTGGATTGTTTTTAGATTATTTTAGGGTTTGTATTAAGCAGTTCTTTTTGTTTATATTTAACGAGGATTTTAGGGTTAGTTGTGGTTTATTTGTTGGTAAATTTTATTTCAGCCTTTTTTCTTGTTTGCCTCAGCTGTATTAAACATGCTATTTATTGGCAAGATCATGGACACCCTACTAGTCAAGGCCTTTGAGATTCACAAAAAATGATAATGGGTAGTATTCCTTAATTTTAATTCACTCAAATGGTAGTATTCCTTAATTTTTTTTAATAATTTAATTTTAATTTTCTGAGATTCACAAAAAATGATTCGTACATTATCACATGGGTGGATTATCCATACAGTTATGATCATTGGGTTGTAAGACCTATAATGATTCCTGCATCCCTCAAGGTCATTGTGAATGTGCATGCATTGAAACTTAGATCTCTCATTCAAGAATCATTGTCTGATAAGTGTCTCTCTTATCATCACTATAGATAGATTCGTTGTTAAATACGATGTTTAGTTCTTACGTGGACTACATGGCCTCTATCAACTAATCAGTCCTGTATATGAAGATGAGTATTTGTCTGCAAATGATTCTTGAATTTTTCGTGTGGATGGTTTGGGAATGCATAATCCCGAAGCATGTGTTAATGGCCCGTGTACACTCAATTTTGGGAATATTTTTGTCAGTCAGTCATCCCTATTGTTCTCTGTGTACATATTTGGACAAGGAATGCATCTACCCCTTATCTGAATTGTGTACTTCAAGAGCCATGGGGAGATGCTGCCGAAATTTCCTTAAAATTGAACAAAGCACATGAGCTACTGATTCTTGGGGATTACATAATCCTGAATGGGATAGGAATACCTCATCCAATATGTATTCAATAACCATGGTGCATGCATTACCCTAATTATACCAGTGTCATTTCTGTATCACATGGAGTTAATGATCCACGCATTGCTAGTAGACACAATTAGTAGCATTCACTAATGAAATGTATATATTGTCTTCTGTTGTTAGTGATTCCGAGAGTTGATAAAGTCACCATGGATAAAAGTTAGGTTTCTGCAAACAGATGGAGTGATATGTATAAAATGGGTGTGAACAATTTCTTGGATTTTGCATTTAGTAAGTCACCACAACCTGATAGTACTATCAAGTGTCTGTGTAAAAAAATGTAGTAATCGATATTATTGGATACGACACAGTGTGTAAGAGCATTTGATTTGCGATGGACTTGATAAGAATTATGTCACAGCTACGTGGATTTTCCATGGGGAAAGACCGCATCCTAGATCATCAACTGCCCAAGTGGTGAGAGGCGAGAATAATCTTGTAATTGATGATATGCATGGGATGTTGCACACAGCATTCGTGCCCAATCGTGCAAACCAAGTGACAATTGATGAGGGACCGAGTCAAACAAGAGAGAGTCCCAACGCAAAAGCTGCAAAATTCTATAAGCAAGTGGAAGATGCCGAGCAAGATTTGTATCCCAGATGTAAAAAATTCAGTAAACATGCTTTTATCATTCGGTTATATCATATTAAGTGTCTCAATGGATGGAGTGACAAATCATTCACGATGTTACTTGAGTTACTTAAAGAGGCACTTCCAGAGGTTGAGATGTTGCTTGCATCCTTCTACCAAACTAAAAAGATAATCGGAGAATTAGGTCTTGGTTATAATAAGATTGATGCATGCCCAAACGATTGCATGTTATACTGGAAGGAACATGCCAATGATATTGCATGTTCCGTTTGTGGAATTTCATGGTAGAAGATTGCGGACTCCTGTACAACACCGTCATCTAGGAAGGAAGGCAGAATTCCAGCAATGATTTTGCGTCATTTTCCTTTAAAGCCCAGACTTTTCATGTCAAACAAGACAGCTGGTTCCATGAGATGACATGCAGAGGATCACACCCAAGATGGGGTTCTAAGGCATCCAGCTGACTCTGAAGCCTAGCAACATCTTGATGAACAATACCATGAATTTTTTGTAGGACCTTGCAATGTCAAACTTGGGTTAGCAAACGATGGTTTTAATCCATTCGGTACACTTAGCATCGCACACTATATTTGGCCTATTGTTTTGACTCCATATAATTTGCCGCCCTAGATGTGTATGAAGCAACCTTTTTTGATCATGTCATTACTTATTCCCGGTCCTCGGGCACAGGAGGTTGCGCGACTGGCACAGGAGGCTGCACACCGGGAGATTGTGGTGAATTTGCAGGCTGAGATGGGTTCGTATTGGCAGTACACGGCCAAGGTTGTAGGCTTCTTCCAGACTATGGCATTCCCATCCTTCCCTACCCCACCATCCCAGTCCCACCCATCTCTGGATGACGATGCCACCCAGTCCTCATATGACCCCATTGATTAGAGATTTAGCATCACATGCTTGGTTGGCATGTGAAGAGATTTAAACTGTTAACACAAACTACTTCTTTTTTCATATATTTTGTATTGTGGACTTTAGTTTATCTGTTGGTTTGTTAATATAATTATCTGGGTGCTACGTATTTGATGAATTAATTTTTTTTCTGATTGGCTTATTGCTACTGTTATTGCTTGGAATGTGCGAAATACTAGAGATTCACTTAGATATAATGATTGTTTATTGTTATGGATGGCCATTAACTACGGGAAGATGATTTCATAAGCATTTCTGACTTGGCCATTGTTGTTTTAATCCAATTGTTGGAACCCATTTAGATTTCTTGGTCATTATAGTTCCAAATGGCCATTAATTATGGAGAATTGAGACAAATCATGAGTTTAAAAGCATTCATGTAGTTAGGTAACCTCAGTTAATTATGTAGTTAATTATGTGGGTTCATAATGTGGATGTGGAATGTGGATATTATGTAGAATGAATGTATGTGTGTTTTGTTGTTTGAAAACAGGTTACAGGTTTTGGGTTATAGGTACTGTTTTTGAAAAAAAAAGACATCAAACACGGAAATATTTCCGTCTCTAATGTTATTTCAATATTAGAAACGGAAATATTTCCATCTCTAATTAATAGTTACTGACGGAAATATTTCCATCACAAATAAGATAGTAGAAACGGAACTATTTCCGTCACTAACTACTAATTAGAGACGAAAATATTTTTGTGTCTAAAATCAATATTAGATATGGAAAAAGTTCTGTTGTCAACATCGTATCAGAGACGAAACTATTTCTGTGTCTAGTGCTTCATTAGAGACGGAAATAGTGATGTCATAAATGTATGCATTTGTTCCAAATAAAGGTTTTAGACATGGAAAATTTTCATGTCTAATGTCATTAGAAACGGATATTTGTTTCGTGTCTAATACCATCAGTGATGCAAGCATCCGACACGGTATAGAGACGGCTACTATTGCCGTGTCTAATAGTATTAGACACAGAAAAATCCTATTAGAGACGGAAAAATCCTATTAGAGACGGAAAATTTCTGTTGCTAGTCGGTAGTTTTGTTGTAGTGGAAATGGAAACAAGCTCCCCCTCAATATATGAATTCAATAAAAAAAAATTGAGATAAGCTCCTCCTAAACATATGCATTAATGAATTTTAATAAATTCAAGATATATATTCAATTCATTACATAAGTCATTCATAATCATTCATAAACACATGATACCAATTTAAATACGCCATTCATAAGCAATTGATACCAATTTAAATACATTATTCTTAAGCACATGATACCAATATGATAAATGATTCTTAAAGGGCACAATAGATAGCAAATTCATCATTGTATATATGCCAACCATTACAAATTACAAAAAGTGGAAGGGATTACATAATAAAGTATACAACAAGACATACATATATAATCTTTTCATACATTTTCAAAATACAACATCTTTCTTTTCAAGAACAAGCTTCAACATTCATAAGCATTTCATTTCATTCTTTCTCCCCCTAACATCATCAAAAAGAATGAATAAGCTATGCAAAATAGTCATGATATAAATTTTATTCATTTGCATAGTGTTAAATAAGTCAATTATAAGTATATTATACCAATATAATAAATTCAAGCATGTGATACCAATATAATAAATTCATTCTCAAAAAAGGAACAATGTATAAAAAATTTAACATTGTTATATATATATGCCAAAAGATACAAAGGAGTACTAATCATTATATAACATCAAAACATACATCTTACAAAACAAACAAAGATTTAACTTTTCTACACACTTTTCTCCACATTTCATACATTTTTACTTTTCTCCTCCTGACATCATCAAAAAAGAACACAACAAGCTATAGGAGAGAAAAAATAATGAGAAGTGAAATAAGCATCACTCAGACAATCAGTTGATCAATAAATCAGTTTTGTCCCAAAACAGTAACTCTGACAGACAGAGAATCAGTCAACTGATTTAGTTTTAGCCAAAAATCAATCGACTGGTTTATAATGAAAGTCCTAATTTCATTTTTTTAACCAATCTAATCTTTAACAAGTGTTCAATCAATCATCCAAATTATCAAAAATAAGCATTAAGCATAATCACATAAGATCATTAAGCATACCCATCCCAAGTTCTCTTCTCAAAGTACTATACCTTTCATGTTGAAGGGGTTTTGTGAATATGTCCACAAGTTGATTATTTGTATCTACAAATTCTAATATTACATCCACATTTTGAACATGATCTCTTATAAAATGATATCTTATTTCAATGTTGTAAACGCAAATTTTGTCTTTGCTTATCAAATTTCCTCCATTGTTGTATGAAGTTTATTATTTTATGTAAGGGACTAATCTTCCAATCTGAGTAAACTCAGATTGTTAATTACCTTCTCTATTTGGGGAAGAACCTCTGATTAAGAAGAAGAATAAGATATTGAATAAATAATATTTATTTATTCAATAGGGTTACCCAGATCCCATGTAGGTGTTACAAGATATCTCATAGAGATTTTAGCGTCAAAAAAAAGAAAAGAAAGAGAGGTGACCATATTGAGGGTTCACCTGGTATTCTCCATTTGGGGAGATCCTTCTTCTTCCTCCTTTGTTGCTATTGTTCCTACAAAAAGAAAGGAAATCTCTTTTTTCTCTCTCTACTCTGTATGTCTCTTTCAAGTGTATTCTTCTTGAGGGTTTCTTATGTGAAAGCCTCTTCTTATATCTTTTGAAGAGTCGTTTCTGGACTCTCCTTTGGCTTCCTTTTTTTTAGGAAATCAAAAGAAGTCAACTCTCCTTAGAGAGGGACATCTGTCCAAGACAGTTGGTTTCTCTTATCTTAGAGAAACCATATAGATGGAAGTCCTTTTTAAAGGACTCTATATTTGTTTCCTTTTCTGGGAAACCTGAGATGATTAAACTTTCTCCCTAAAAAGAGGAAAGATTTTTATCTTCCCAAAAAAGGGAAGGGATTACTTCCCCTTCCGGATAGGATGTCATGCGACACTCTTTCATTAGAGAAATAGATGAGATCTCTATCTTGGGATCTCCCAAAATTGGTAGAGAGGTTTTTTTGTTAAGGATTTCCTATCACATGGCGGTCAAATACTGGCTGTCATCTTGAAAATGACTGACCTTGGTCAGTCCACAAATTAAAGAGGTGAGACCATGAGTCTCACCCGCGGTCTAAGTTATGTCCAAAGCCTATTTGGGCTGCAGGCTAGGGTCTGACCTTAGTCAGTCTGCAGACCAATATAGGGTGGACCATGGATCTAACCCTTGGTCTGGGTTAGGTCTATGGCCTTTTATGGTTACGGATTGGCCAATCATTGACTAGCCCGCGGATGGACTCATGGAGTCCATCCGCAAAGCTTGAGTGAGGGTCTGTCCGCGATGGCAAACCCTATCCATGTGTCAGTCCCCTAAGGACTAACACACAGGGATGTCCGCGGGGCATTATTACCCTGCTGCCAGCATTTAATGCTAGGCGGACTGGCGGTATAAGCCAACCCTTGGCCAACTGGTGCACGTGCCTTTGGCATGCGCGAAGCTTAACCGCCCATTCAATGGGTAGTGATCCTGTGTAGGCAGGTGCACCATGCACCCGCCTTGCGGACAATGAGATTTCATTGCCCACAAATGAGTTTAGTTCTTGAGTGTTGAATGAGATTTTTAGTCATGCAAATAACTAGTATTATCACATTTAATTGGAATATGATCATATTTAAGTTCAAAGTCTTCCAATTGTTATTTTATGTACAAAATTTGAGCACAACAACTCTCAACTGCTACATATTTAGCATCGGGTATAGATAAAGCTATGGAGTTTTACTTTTTGCTAAACCATAAAATAAGGGAGTGTCATAAAAAAATGACAAGTGTCACTTATGCTTTTGTGATCAACCTTGCAGCCAACAAAGTCCGCATCTGAAAAACTAATAAGTTCAAGTGATGTATTTTTAGGATACCAAAGACCTGAGTCTATTGTTCCTAACAAGTATCTAAATATTCTTTTTACCACAATCATATGAGATTCTTTAGGGGCATGATTGAAATCTAGTACATATGCATACACTAAACATTACATTGGGTCTACTAGCAGTTAAATATAGTAAACTACCAATCATACCTCAATATTTTTTCTCATCCACATTTTTGCCTTTCTCATTCTTGTCAAGTTTGGTTAAGGGACTCATAAGAGTGTCTATCTCTTTGACATTATCCATTCTAAACTTCTTGAGAAGCTCCCTAGTGTACTTGGCTTGATTGATGAAGGTTCCTTATTTTGTTTGCTTGATTTGAAGTCTAAGGAAGAAGTTCAACTCTCCCATCATGCTATTTCAAATTCTGCTTGCATGGTCTTAGCAAACTCTTTATACAAAGATTCGTTAGTAGATCTAAAAATGATATCATCAACATATATTTGAACAATAAGCATATCATCATTTTTGGATTTCACAAATAATGTAGTATCTATTTTATAGAACCCCAGAACTTTAGCCCATGTGTTGGAACACATGCCAAGGCTTTAAGCCTTTGAAATCTTGCATTTCTATGAAATGAGAAATTTTAAAGAACTTTAAGTGTTAAAAAGTGGGATTCCTAAGTCGGATATATTAAAAACCTGGTTTACTGAACTCTAATTGCGGATCAGTTAGCTTTAAGGTCAATTTGGTCAATAAATAAAGACAAAATTGAAAATTCTAAAATACTAAAATATTCCTTTTTGAATGACGAATCCAACGCAAGTTGAATCATCAAAATCCGATGAACGAGTCAAAAGTTATGGCCGAAATACGAAAACGGGAAATCTAAAAAATTTCTGCAAGAGTTGCGAACGATCGTATAGACCCTACGAATGATTGTAGGTAAAGTTACAATCGATCGTAAAAAATCTACGATCAATCGTAGAATCTTAGAAATGGCCAAAACTCTCTGTAAATGTTACGATCGATCGTAGAAACTTACGACCGATCGTAGAAGGTTACGATCGATCGTAGAGAACCTACGACCGATCGTAGGTCTCGAACCCAGAATTCTATTTTGGGATTTTTAGGGTTTCTACCATTTGCCTATAAATAGGGCTTATCTTTGGAGGTTTATGGCTTACCCTAAAATTAAAGAAGACCTGAGAGAGATTAGAGAAGAAGAAGAGAGGAGAGGTTGGGAATTTGCCAAGAGGGTTTGAGACTGAAGAAGGAGGCCAAGATCAAGGGTGATCTTCCCCAAATCAAGCAAAGGGGTTTCTCCAAGTTCGGTAATGACTCCATTCATGATTGTGAGGGTTTTCCTCGCCTATTGAAGGTCGGTACCTTGTGCTACCCTCTTCGTCATATCTTCTTTCCCTTTTTTGCTATGCTTCTCTATTTCCTTACTTTCACCTAAATGTTTCACATGATATAAGATGGATTTAGTGAATAAAATGCAATATGGATGTTGTGTTGTGATGAATGAAAAGGGAAGGACATTGTATTAATAATGAATACACATGTATGTCATGAGCGTTAATCCATCTAGAAAATCAAGATATAGGTTTTAACCATAATGTACACACCAAGTGTTTGATGAAATGCCAAGGTGAAGAATTAGTTCTAGAAATGCATGTATAAATTGATTTGCTTTTCTATAATGGCATGAATATTACTCGGAGTGAAACAAATGCTATTCCATGTGTTATCGAACTCTATATGTCATGCTTAATTCCAAGTGATAGCATGTACACGAAACCACAAGCACGGCATGCATGACATGGTTTACCGATTTTTCAAGACAATGGTTTTATTCTCGATTCACGAACATCATGACAAGGCCAAACATAAGGGTTGGTATGAGAGGTAGGGCATATGTTACGATATGTTTTGCCTCGCTTTTGACAAGAACAAGAACAATGCATGTTTACTTTATTGCACTATGCATAAGAGGGGATTCTAAACCACCCTCCCTCAAAAGTGCATCTCATTGAAAAGAAGGGTCTCCCCTCCCTCACAAGTGCATCTCATTGAAAAGAGGGGTCTCCCCTCCCTCGCAAGTGCATCTCATTGAAAGAGGGGGTTCTATACTATAGAAACATTCTAGGTGTGAATCTATATTTGGATCTATCTGTATACGTAGAATATATAGATAGATGCATGATCTAGCATACCCATTTGTGAAGTAAAAAAAAAATACTCCTTGACCTAGTGAGTGGGTTAGGCACCTCTTCCCGTCTCTCCCTTTCCAACTGAACCTAGGTCGTTGTTCCGATATGAGAACGGAACATCGTGCTTGTTCGTCATCAAAAAGTGGTGAGTCAAACCAATTCACTCCATGCCTCCCTCACAAGCGCATCTCACAAGTTAGATGAGTATGTTAAGTTTCCAAGCAAGCATGAGTACAAGCAAGAACATGACATGACATGCATTACAAGACACGCACAACACGACACGACTGTTAGCCTCAGGGTTACAACTATAAGTACCCCTATTAATTTTGATAATAACATAATAATATAATGAAATATTTGGTACTAATAAAACCATTTAAGTGCGTGAACATTTCAGATTACATAAGTTGATAGCACTCCAATCATGAAAAAGGATGGAAATTACCCAAGAGGAAGTTCAACTCACTGAATACAAGATGAAGATCCAAGATAAGACCTTAGTCCAAGTCAAGTCCATTGAAGACAAAAGGCAAAATCACAAGATCCAAGTCAAGCCAAGATCATCTCTCATCATTTTTAAATGTATTTACTTTTTATTCTGAGAATGTATAGGACTTATGTAAAATGTCGTCAAAAGGATGGTAAGTTGAAAAGCTCAAGAATCATAGATTGACCATAGGAGCCTAGGACATTTTTGAAGATCACTCCAAGGCTCTAATTAATCATAAAATTATGATAAGAGTATAGCTAATTGACCTAGGAAATCAATCACATCCCTTCAGTGTGATCCAAGACTGAATTCAGAATTTTTACTATGAATTCGTCGACGAATTCTCTAGGTAGATTGAATTCGGCGATGAAGTCATTACAGAAATTTTCAAATTCAGTTATGTTTCTTGATTTCGGCGATGAAATCTTTGGTTGGGTTAACTTCGGCGACGAAGTTATTACAAAATTTTTTAAATTAAATTCCATCTTTTGAATTCGGCGACGAACTCAAGTGGGAACTCCACTTCGTCAACGAAATCATGTCTAAAACTAAACAATCTTTGCAACGGCTAGTTTGTAACGGACCTAAAAGCATTTAATGCTACCCCAACGGCACTATTGGATCAAATGCTATAAAAGGAGTTCATTTATGAACATATAACTCTCGATCACAGCAATAACTCCTATCTATCACCTATTCACTGCTATTGATTTTCACTTACTTTCATACTTAGAAAATCCCTAAAAATTCTCTCTTGAGCTTACTTGACTCCTACTTACTTTGAGAGACTTAATTAAAGTTTGTATTTCACTCTTATTCAGCTCATTTAATGAGCTTTCTCTTCGGATTTTTAATCCAAAAACTCATTTATTGAAAATAGTCAAGAATCCAGGATTCTTGCACTGAAGCTGTTGCTTCAGTTATTTCAAGAGAGGGTTGTGCTCTTGAGAGGTTTCAACTTGGCCTAAAGGAGAGCTTGTAAGGTAATATCTCGACCTGTAAGAGAGATTATAAAGGTTTGGACTCCACCTGTAAAGGCGCCAGTGCAATTAAGGAATCGTGGTGAATCCTCTAGCTGGAAGCTGAGGCGGGGAGTAGGCTAGATTGCTGAACCTCGTAAACAAATCTTGAGTTTACATTCTCCTTATCTCTTCTCTCTTTTCTTTAAATATTCTACAGTTCAGCTTGTTGCATATTTAATTTTATTCCGCACTTTTGAATTTGTAGTTCAATTTTTTAAAAAGCTACCATAGACCCTATTCACCTCCCCTTTAGGGTCATTACCTGGCCAACAATTGGTATCAGAGCCTAATACTCTAAATAGATCTAAACAATCTGAGTAATCGAGTTTATTATGGCAAACAATGTTTTTGCAACAAGCCTAGGAGAAGGACAGTCCACCACTATACCACCTCTGTTTAATTGAGAAAATTATAACTATTGGAAAACTAGGATGATGTATTACATTCAAGCTCTAGATTATGAGTGTTGGAGAGTAAAAGTCAATGGCCCTCATCTTCCCACAAAAACTGTGGATGATGTCAGAATTCCTAAGGTAGAGGAAGAATGGAATAAAGCTGACATTAAGCTCATTCAAATCAATGCTAAAGCTATTAGCAACATCTACTGTGCCTTAAGTCCCCAAGAATTTAACAGAGTTTCTAGCTGTGACTCTGCTAAAGAAATATGGGATAAACTGAAAGTCACCTATGAAGGAACTAATCAGGTTAAAGAAGAAAAGACTAGCGTGCTTGTTCACAAGTATGAATTATTCAAAATGAAAAAAGAAGAATCTATCAGTGATATGTTCATTAGATTTACTAACATTTTAAATGGTCTTAAATCTCTGGGTAAAGTGTATTCTAATACAGAAAATGTAAGAAAGATTTTAAGATCACTGCCCAATGAATGGACTCCAAAAGTAACAGCAATCCAAGAAGCTAAGGACCTCACCAAACTGCCTATGGATGAGCTGCTGGGATCTCTTATGACTCATGAAGTCATAATGAAAGATCAAATGCCTGATGAACCTAGAACCAAGAAAGGGCTGGCTCTCAAGTCTACTCAAGTTGAAATTAGTGATGAGGAAACCAATAGTGATGATGAAGATATAGCCTTGATGGCAAGAAGATTCAAAAGGTTCCTCAAGCATAAGAAGAACTTCAAAAAGAGACCATACAAGAAGGAGTTCTCAAAAGAAGTGAACAAAGCTGAAGCTAGCAAGAAGAAACCTCTCATGTGTAATGAATGCAAGAAGTCAGACCACATAAGGACTGACTGCCCTCAACTCAAGAAGAGCCAAAAGCACAAGAAAAAGGCTATGATGACAACTTGGGATGACTCGGAGGGAAGCAAGTCGGAAGATTCAAGTGATGAAGAAGTGGCAAATCTGTGCCTCATGGCAAATGAGGATAAGGTAACTTCTTCCCCAAATAATTCTCTCTCATATAATGAAATAAGAGAAGCATTTGATGAACTCTACTTTGAATTTGGTAGAATAGCTAAATTAAATAAATTCTTTAAAAAGGAAATTCACACTCTTTCACAATCATGTGAAAATCTACAAAAAGAAAAGAGTGTGTTAGCCATTGAGAATGAGGAATTGAGTAAGAAATTAAATGATATTTAAAATGCTCCTTATAACTCACCATGTGAATGTGATGAGTTAAAAGTTAAAGTCAATGACTTGACCAATACTATCCTCACATTCACAAATGGTCAAAAGAACCTAGAAAGACTTTTAGGACAGCAAAGATGTGTTTTTAACAAGGCTGGGCTTGGTTATAATACTTTTTCAAAACAAAAAGATTATCAAAACTTCTTTACAAAATTAAGTAATCACCAAACTCCACCATCCACCTCATTTTATAATGGTAAAATAATTAGGAAAGTTTGGGTTCCAAAAAGAACATCTTCTCTTTCAAAATCTAACCACAAAGGACCAAGAATGATATGGGTTCCCAAGGGAACTAATCCTCCCAAACCACAACCTAGATCACTTTGGGTACCATCCAAAACTGTTTGGGTATCGTGGGGAAAGTATCTTGGAGTTACTTGAATTGGATGTGTAGGTATGCTTCAAATCAAGAACTTCCAAGACAACATGGTTCTTGGACAGTGGATGCTCAAGGCATATGACCAGGAACAAGGAAATATTTGCATCAATCACTCCAAAGGATGGCGGTCATGTAACATTTGGAGACAATGCTAAAGGGAAGATCATTGGCATAGGTAACATTGGAAAGAATAAATCCGTTTTAATTGAAAATGTACTACTTGTTGATGGACTGAAGCATAATCTCATTAGTATTAGTTAACTTTGTGATAAGGGACTGAATGTTTCATTCAAGTCAAATATCTGCATGATTAAGGATAAAGATAATCTAAATACTTTGTTTGTAGTACATAGAATGAAAATATTTATACCTTAGATTTTGATGAACTTAAATCTCAAAACATGATATGTCTCTCTGCTATAGATGAAGCAAGCTGGTTATGGCATAAGAGACTAGGACATGCTAGTATGGATCTTTTGTCTAAATTCTCTAAAAATGAATTAGTTAAAGGATTACCTAAAACTAAATTTATCAAAGACAAAATCTGTGATGCTTGTCAACTTGGAAAACAAATAAAACCTTAATTTCAAACCAAGAAAATGATTTCTACCACTAGGCCTTAGAACTTTTGCATATCAATCTTTTTGGTCCAAATGAAGTAGCTAGCCTAGTTGGAAAAACTTATGCTTTTGTTATAGTGGAAGATTTTTCAAGATACTCATGGGTACTATTTCTTTCTCATAAAAATGAAGCACCCTCTCTATTTAAAAATTTTTGTAAAAGAATTCAAAATGAAAAAGGTTATTCTATTAACTACATAAGAAGTGATAGAGGAGGAGAATTTAAAAATAAAGAAATTGAATCATTTTGTGATGAAAATGATTTTAATCATAATTTTTCAGCACCTAGAACTCCACAACAGACTGGTGTAGTAGAAAGAAAGAATAAATCTCTTCAAGAAATGGCTAGAACAATGCTTACTGAAAATAAATTACCAGATTATTTTTGGGTTGAAGCCATTAACCCATCATGTTATGTAATTAATAGAGTTGTTATAAGAAACAAACTAAATAAAACTCCCTATGAGCTTTGGAATCGAAGAATCCCTAATATAAGCTATTTTAAGGTGTTTCGATGCAAATGCTTCATACTTAATGATAAACATCTTAATAAATTTCATGCTAAATCTGTAAAAGGAATCTTCTTAGAATACTCTACTAATAGCAAAGCTTATAGAGTGTTTAACAAGAAATCATTAATTGTTTCATGTAGTTTTTGATGAATCAAATCTTTTTAACAAAATCAATACTGATATGAATGATGAAATTGATAATCTTCCAAAAGCAATATCAAATTTACAAATCAACAAAGAAAATAAAAATGATCAAGAAAAATAAAAATCAAGTAACAACTCCATTAAAATAGATAATGAAGAAGAAATTGAAAATGAAGAATCCTATCAACTTCCTAAATCTTGAAAATTAATAAAAGATCACCCTAAGGATCTAATACTTGGTAATATGGAACAAGGGGTTAGAACAAGAAGAAATCTATTGAATCTTGCTTTCCTAAGTCAAATTAAACCTAAAAATGCCTTAGAAGCTATTGAAGATGACTCATGGGGCATTGCTATGCAAGAAGAGTTAAATCAATTTGATAGAAATCAAGTTTAGGATCTAGTACCTAGACCAAATGACAAATCTATTATTAGAACAAAATGGGTCTTCAGGAATAAAAATGATGAAAATGGGAATGTAGTTAAAAATAAAGCAAGATTAGTAGCTCAAGGTTACAACCAAGAAGAGGGGATATATTATGATGAAACATTTGCCCCGGTTGCTAGACTAGAAGCTATAAGAATGTTACTTGCATTTGCTAGTCATAAAGAATTTAAACTATATCAAATGGATGTAAAAAGTGCATTTCTAAATGGGTATATCAATGAGGAAGTTTATGTAAATCAACCTCCTTGTTTTGAAAATCATAAATTTCCTAATCATGTATTTAAGTTAACTAAAGCCTTATATGGATTAAAGCAAGCTCCAAGAGCTTGGTATGATAGGCTAAGTAGCTTCCTAATTGAAAACGGATTCATAAGAGATAAAATTGACACAACCTTATTCATAATGACCAAAAATGATGATATGCTAATAATCAAAATCTATGTAGATGACATCATATTTGGATAAACAAATGAATCTCTCTGTAAAATGTTTGCTAAAATAATGCAAAAAGAATTTGAAATGAGTATGATGGATGAATTAACATTTTTCTTAGGACTTTAAATCAAACAAACCAAACAAGGAACTTTCGTTAATCAAGCTAAATATACTAAAGAACTACTTAAAAAGTTTGGAATGGAAAACACTAAAATAATGGATACTCCTATGAGTCTATCAACCAAACTTAATAAGGATGAAAAAGGGAAAAGTATTGATGAAAAACTCTATAGAGGCATGATTGGAAGCCTTTTGTATCTCACTACAAGCAAACCTGACATTATGTTCACTGTTTGCATTTGTGCAAGATTCCAATCCTGTCCAAAAGAATCTCACTTAACTGCTGTAAAAAGAATCTTTAGATACTTACTTGGAACAATTGATTTAGGCTTATGGTATCCAAAGGACACAAACTTAGATCTAATAAGCTATTCAGATACAGACTTTGCTGGATGCAAAGTAGATAGAAAAAGTACTAGTGGAATTTGTCACTTTTTAGGACATTCTCTTGTTTCATGGTTTAGTAAGAAACAAAATTCAGTGGCCTTATCCACAGCTGAGGCTGAGTACATGGCAACTGGACTTTGTTGCGCTCAAACTCTCTACATGAAACAACAGCTAGAAGATTTTAAACTTATTTATACTAAAATTCTTATTAAGTGTGATAACACAAGTGCTATTTGTATGACTAAGAATCCTATTCAACACTCAAGGACTAAACACATAGAAATAAGATATCATTTTATTAGAGATCATGTGCAAAATTGAAATGTTATCTTGGAATTTGTTGATACAATTAATCAGCTTGCTGATATTTTCACCAAACCTTTACATTCTGATAGATTTAGTGCTTTGAGAAGAGAACTGGGTATGACTTGTCTAAGTGATTTAACTTAATCAAAAGCAATCAAAAATTGAAATCTTTGATTTGATATGCCTATAACTTACTTGATTGATAATAGATTGATTTGAATACATTATGATTATTTTAGATGTCTTGATGAATCTTTGACTTAAAGGAAAATAGATAGAACAATTCTTCATATTCATGACTGAATTCGGCAACGAATTCAATCTAGAATGTGATTTCGGCGACGAATCTTTGGGAAATATAGAAAACAGAATGTTTTCTGTACCCATTTCGGCGACGAACCTGGATGAGTCATTCATTTCGTCGACAAAGTCAATCCGAAATGAAACAAATTAGGGCTCCTAACTCAATTTCGGCAACGAATTCAGGGATGAAACCCATTTCGGCGACGAATTGAGTCGTGTGTATAAATAGTAACCCCCAAAATCCAAACTTTTTCAAACCTATTCCATCCCTCCAAAGTCGCTATTCCATTGCTCGTGCACCCTTCTTTGTTCCAAGCTCTAGCAAATCTTTCTAAATCTCTTAGAATATGCCTCCTAGAATGAAGAATGCATCTGTGGGGCCACCAAAGAAGAAATCACGAACCGACAAAGGAAAAGAACCGGCCTCAAGTTCAACTCCAGTCCCATTAAAGTTCAAGGAAGCAAACTTCGAGAAATTATTCAAAGAAAAATTCCTATCTCGTTCCCCTCTGTACGGTAAAGTCGTTAATTTCATTAGTTTTGATGCCTATGGGCTCGAACCCATAAAAACTCTCTTTTCTGCCCTAAAATGGGATAAATTTCTTGAATCAAATGAACCCATGTTTCTTGAGTTAGTCAAACTCTTTTACACTCACTTCCATTTCAATCAATCCGAATCTCTTATTACCTCATTTGTCTTAGGTAAAAACATTTCTCTTCATTTAAATCAATTGCACTCAATTTTTAAGATCCCTCAGTGTACCCTTCAAACCTTTGTGAATGGTCAGTGGACCAGTCATGAAAGATTTGATGTGGTTGAAGCACTGAAAATGATGTGCATAAACCAAGATTTCACTTCTCCTTTTCAACCTAAGGTTAAGGATCTTACCCTCACTGCTAGACTGATTCACCACATAATCACTCATAACCTAGTTCCCAGGGCTGGTGGTAGGGAGTATCTCACCTACTTCGATGTATTCCTTATGTGGTGCATCCTTACCTCCACGCCCATTGATCTCTCCTACATCATTGTCTGTTGTATGGATGATGCATTTAAGAGAAAATCAGGGTGTCTCCCTTTTGGTCAGGCTCTGACTAAAATCTTTAAACACTTCAATGTTCCTTTAGCCTCTCAAATAGATATTGTCACCCCTGATGATTCCTCCATTTATAGCAAAGCAACCATTCAAAGAATGGGCTATATCTGGAATGACTCTCAGAAGGTTTGGACTCCCAAACCCTCTGCTTCTCAGTCTTCCTCCCTTCCTTCCAGTACTCCAGTTCCTATTCATACTCCATCTATACCTTTTTTTGCTCCCTCTTCATTTATTCCTTCCTCTTCATCTGCACCCCCAGCAGAACCCAAGGCTGAGCAGCAATCAGTACTAGAAGAGGATCCTGCAGATGAGCTTCAGGATGAGCAGCACACCAGAAATGAGCTACCTGACTGGTCTGATTTCGTGGATGCGGGAGAGATTCCAGAGAGTTCTCGTAGACAGGTGTCTCCTCATTTTAAGGACCCTGGTCAGTTCTATGAGGTGCCCAGCAAGCCAGCAACTTCAAATGAGCAGCTGAACATCATGGCAGGGCAGATTGCCTCCATGTCTTCCAGCTTGGAGCAGTTTCAGTTAGAAATGAGGATGAGCCAGCAGGCTTTTCAAGAGAAAATAAAGGCATCCCTGCTCTCCTTCATGGCAGCAACAAGGGAAAATCTAACTGCCATTCAAATCGAATCAAGGGAAACTCTTCAGAATCTCCATTCCTCTACTCTCTCCTGTTTTGCAGCTCTTGAGTCTGAGATGAGCAAAATCACCAAAGCAGTCCAGTCTTCTCTTGCCCCGGTGCATAATGATCTTAGAGAGTGTGCCAATGCTACATACTCTGTCTTAGGGATAGTTAACATGGATGCCTCAGTCACCAAAGATAGAGCTGACTCTATATCTTCATTTCTACATCGATTGGGGGCAGAACAATCCGAAGAAAGTATCCGAATGGAGAAGGTCACAAAGACAATCCAAGGAATTGTAGAATCATCAGCTCTTTAGTTGAAGACTCAAGGCAAGTTTCTTTTGGATATTGCAGAGCATGACTCCATAGCTGCCTCAATTACCTTGCGGGCCACTAATGAGGTGAAGAAAATGAATAATTTTCTGGTGAGTCTGGCTAGTGGAGCCACTCCTTCTCAGCCTCCCTCTCAAGCTCCCTCTTCTTCCAAAGGAAAGATACCAATAAAGGTAACCCCCTCCAAAAGGGGTCAAGCTACTGATTCCCCTATCATCTCCTTTCCTTCAGACTCAGATCCCACCTCCTCTTCCTCAAACTCCCATGATGACTCCGATCCAGCTGAGCCATCAGAAGATGTCCTCTCAAAGGTTGCAGACCTCATCAAAAAGTAGAAAGCAGATGGGTTGTAATTTTATTTTTCTTTAATTTTTTTTGATGTTGACATAGGGGGAGAAACATGAAATGTAATGAAAATTTAAATTTGTTGAAAATTTGATCATTGATAATTGACAAATGAAATGACATTTGAACCATTTGAATTATGATGTTTTTTTGTTGTATCTTTGGCAGTACACACATAATATATCTTTTGCTTATGCAATTCTCTTCTTGTCTTGATCCAATATGTTGTGAAGAGAAATTAAAATTGAAACTTATCTTTGTGGAACTTTTCTTGGTACATAACCAGGGTGATATATCCTTTACCTCATCATAAATATGCATCTAAATAACAACTGTGATTATGTTTACAAATGCATATGCGTAAGGGGAGCTTACCTCAAAGATTTTATGAAAAACATGTCGTGAGGGGGAGCTTAACCCTATTTCATCACATTGTTATGTCATCATCAAAAAGGGGGAGATTGTTAGCCTCAGGGTTACAACCATAAGTACCCCTATTAATTTTGATAATAACATAATAATATAATAAAATATTTGGTACTAATAAAACCATTTAAGTGCGTGAACATTTCAGATTACATAAGTTGATAGCACTCCAATCATGAAAAAGGATGGAAATTACCCAAGAGGAAGTTCAACTCACTGAATACAAGATGAAGATCCAAGATAAGACCGTAGTCCAAGTCAGGTCCATTGAAGACAAAAGACAAAATCACCAGATCCAAGTCAAGCCAAGATCATCTCTCATCATTTTTAAATGTATTTACTTTTTATTCTGAGAATGTATAGGACTTATGTAAAATGTCGTCAAAAGGATGGTAAGTTGAAAAGCTCAAGAATCATAGATTGACCATAGGAGCCTAGGACAGTTTTGAAGATCACTCCAAAGCTCTAATTAATCATAAAATTATGATAAGAGTATAGCTAATCGACCTAGAAAATCAATCACATCCCTTCAGTGTGATCCAAGACTGAATTCAGAATTTTTACTCTGAATTCATCGACGAATTCTCTGGGTAGATTAAATTCGGCGACAAAGTCATTACAGAAATTTTCAAATTCAGTTCTGTTTCTTGATTTCGGCGACGAAATCTTTGGTTGGGTTAACTTCGGTGACGAAGTTATTATAGGATCTTTTAAATTAAATTCCATCTTTTGAATTCGGTGACGAACTCAAGTGGGAACTCCACTTTGTCGACGAAATCATGTCTGAAACTGAAAAATCTTAGCAACAGCTAGTTTGCAACGGACCTAAAAGCATTTAATGCTACCCCAACGGCATTATTGGATCAAATGCTATAAAAGGAGTTCATTTATGAACATATAACAACTCTCGATCACAGCAATAACTCCTATCTATCACCTATTCACTGCTATTGATTTTCACTTACTTTCATACTTAGAAAATCGCCAAAAATTCTCTCTTGAGCTTACTTGACTCCTACCTACTTTGAGAGACTTAATTAGAGTTTTTATTTCACTCTTATTCAGCTCATTTAAGGAGCTTTCTCTTCGGATTTTTAATCCAAAAACTCATTTATTAAAAGTAGTCAAGAATCCAGGATTCTTGCACTGAAGCTGTTGCTTCAGTTATTTCAAGAGAGGGTTGTGCTCTTGAGAGGTTTCAGCTCGGCCTAAAGGAGAGCTTGTAAGGTAATATCTCGACCTGTAAGAGAGATTGTAAAGGTTTGGACTCCACCTGTAAAGGAACCGTGGTGAATCCTCTAGCTGGAAGCTGAGGCGGGGAGTAGGCTGGATTGCTGAACCTCGTAAACAAATCTTGAGTTTGCATTCTCCTTATCTCTTCTCTCTTTCCATTAAATATTTTACAGTTCAGCTTGTTGCATATTTAATTTTATTCCGTACTTTTGAATTTGTAGTTCAATTTTTTTAAAAGCTGCCATAGACCCTATTCACCCCCCCTTTAGGGTCATTGCCTGGCCAACAACGACAAGACAAGCAAGACAGAACATGACAAGACAAGTTTTCAAACACGAAAAGAGTATTTTAAGTCAAGTCAAGCACATGATGTTTTCAAGAGTTTTTCCAACTTTGATACGATGCAAGCATGAAATATAAACTGTTTACTTTCTTGTCCATTATATGAACTGCTTCCTGCTTTATTCTGTTATTATTATGCTATGACTGTTGGTTAGTATTTGGTACCCGCTGAGTATTCCATGCTCAGTCGTACTTTTGATGTCGGCAGGTGTTAGTGGAGCGTCCACTCCTTTTGACATATGTGCTTCTAGTCCATGGGAGGAAGAAGAGTACGTTGAGGAGGTCCCTACTGAGAAGCCTCATGTAGAGGGCTACTACTCGGTGGTAGATTCTAAGTGAGTGTGGGTGAGCATGAGAGATTTTATACCCATGTATTTTGGTGGGCATGTCCGCACCTTCTTTCTTTTGTTTTCCCTTTTGTACAAAACTTGGATCACATGTATATACATAGAGGTTTTTGTTAGACTTCCACTGTGCAATGTTAGTTTATGTTTCCGCTATTTTGTCCTCTTTTGTATATACACCGAGTGTTTTGCAGTATGGTTTGTCAAGCAGGCCATGTAGGTCAGGACAAGTCGTCCAAGATTCACTCTAACTCCTAGGGTGGGTTTTGGGTCGCGACAGAAGTGGTATCAGAGCTTAGGCTTTAGGTCTCGTAGGGTTACTTAGAATCTGGTACCACGGCTTGACAAGAGCATATGTCAAGAAGCAAGTTAGGAAGGAAGTAAGTCAGAAGCAAGTCATGTTCCAAGTGTAAGACTAAATTTTAGTCTTAGTCTAAAATGGTTGCCTTAACCAAGTACGGGGTCTTAGGGATGCTAGAACATCAAAGTATAATATTATAAATACTCTGATGACTTGATGTGATGAAAATGATTGTACTATACTATTATTGATTGCTCTATTGTGGAAATTGAATCAATGCGATAAATTGTGGTTCCAAGTTAGACTCATGTGGTGCTATTGTTCTCTGGACTTTAGTCATGAGGTGGGTCACACGGGGTCGTGGACCACACACTAGAGCTTCCTCTTCTTTTCGAGATGAGGATGAGCAACCGGACCTCTCTCAGGTCTTAGACTCTATTGCGGAGACACTAGCCATACTGGAGGCTCGACAAGTTATTCCATCATCGGCAGTACCTACTCCATCGCCTGCAGTTCCAATACATCGCACAGCTGGGGTTGAGGCATTTCGGAGAATGAGGCCTCCGGCATTCCATGGGAGTGTGGACCCTCTTGCAGCAAAGGCTTGGATCCTCCAGTTGGAGAAGATCTTCATGGTCCTCTCGTCCAAGAGGAAGAAAGAGTGGTATTTGTTTTTATGCTAGAGGGTGAGGCACACCATTGGTGGTTGTCCGCCTTAAGGACTTGGGAGTTGACCAGGAAAGGTTAACTATGGACTTGGGACGAGTTCAAGGATACCTTCTACAAGAAATACTTCCCGGTTGGAGCTCGGGAAAGGAAAGTGAAGGAGTTCATCAACCTCGAACAGGGTTCGATGACTATGGCCACATATGAGGCCAAGTTCTCGGAACTCTCGAGATTCGCGCCTCACATGATCGCCACCGAGGCGATGAAGGCAAGAAGGATTGAGCAAGGGCTCAAAGACATCATTATGGAGAGAGTCTCGACCTTCACTCATGCCACTTATCTGGAAGTGGTGGACAAGGCCTTATTGATCGAGACCAACTCTGAGGCCGTATCTAAGAAGAGGGATTTGGTGAGAGGCCAATCCAGCAGTTCAGCACCTCCAGAGAGGCAGGCCCGGACTGGCCCTTATCAATACACTTGGCCAGCAGCACCTCAGTATACGTGGCTAGCACCACCGCAAAGACCATCTTATGCGCCTCCAGCTACACAGCAGTATGCGTCTCAGGCACCACGACCTCAGGCCCTTCCGGCTCCATGGCCCTTTGTACCTTAGGCAGCGAGGTATGCTCCACCTCCGACCCCTCCGACCTACACATATGAGGTCTTTATGTCTTGCAGCCGAAGGCACCCTACAGGAGATTGCCGAAAGGCATCAGGTAGATGTTTCCACTGTGGTCGCCAGGGCCATGTGATCAGAGATTGCCCTAGTTGGCATTTGCCTGGCTAGTCTCAGGGGATTAGGCCCCCAATTCGCCCAGTAGGATCATACCAGGCGTCCTCCCAGCCTGCACGGTCTGCACCTCCGCCTCGCCAAGTGAATCAGGGGCTAGTATTTGCCTTAATAGAGGGTGATGCACTTGCATCGGATGATGTAGTGCAGGGTACGCATTTAGAGTTATTCGATTATCCATGATTGATTTATTATGCTTTATCCTTTGTGTACGTATATGGCATGTGATATATATCTATACATATGATGTTGATGCTTGGATTGACTTAGCTAGTTATAATTTTAGGAAATTTATTAATCAATAAAGGTTTGGCTCGTGTGTTAATTGATACCAGGTCAACTCATTTATTTGTTTCGCCGAGTTTTTCCCAAGGCTTTTCTACAAAGCCTAGTAAACTAGAACCGGAGTTATTCATTTTGACTCCTCTCGGCAAGACAATGGTAACAGATAGCATTTTCAGAGGTAGTACAGTTCAAGTTGGAAGCCACAAATTGGCAGTTGATCTCATCGTCATTGGATTCCAAGACTTCGACGCCATCTTGGGGATGGATTGATTAGCAGATCACCATGGTCAGGTAGCATGCTTTGAGAAGATGTTACTCTTTAAGCCAGTGGAAGGGAAGCCATTTCATTTTTGGGGGTTGAGAAGTAAAGGTATCGCCCGCTTTGCAACGTTGAGTCTAGCGAACCCCGAGGCAAGGGACTCTTTGACTATTCCGGTCTTGAGTGAATTCCTGGATGTATTTCCAGAGGAGTTTCCAGGGTTGCCCCCAGATAGGGAAATTGAGTTTATGATCGAGCTTGCGCCAGGCACAGCTCCCATCTCTCGGGCTTCGTACAGGATGGCCCTGATTGAACTCAAGGAGTTGAAGACTCAATTGGAGGAGATGCAAGGCCTTGGTTTCATTCGACCAAGTGTCTCACCATGGGGTGCTCCGATGCTATTTGTCAAGAAGAAAGATGGCTCTATGTGTATGTGCATTAATTACAGGCAGTTGAACAAGGTCACTGTGAAGAACCGTTATTCGTTGCCCAGGATTAATGACTTGTTCGACCAGCTAAAAGGAGCAAAGTATTTCTCTAAGATCGACCTTCTATCTGGTTACCACCAGTTGAGGATCAAGGCGGAAGATGTTCCCAAAATTGCATTTAGGACTCGATATGGGCATTATGAGTACTTAGTGATGCCTTTCGGTCTCACGAACGCGCCGGTAACCTTTATGGATCTAATGAACCAGGTGTTCCGACCATACTTGAATCGATGCGTGATTGTGTTCGTTGATGATATCTTGGTGTATTCCCAGACACGGGAAGATCACGCACGAGACCTCTGCCTCGCTCTAAAGATGTTGAGAGAGCATAGGCTATATGCCAAACTAAGCAAGTGTGAATTCTGGGTAGATCAAAAGTGGCATTCCTTGGCCACGTTGTATCTACAGAGGGCATCTCGGTAGATCCAAAGAAGATAGAGGCAGTCATGAGTTGGGCAAGGCCCAAGAGTGTCACAGAGATCCGCAGCTTCTTTGGGTTGGCAGGCTATTACCAGATATTCGTAGAGGGGTTCTCCAGCCTTGCAGCACCGCTCACTTATCTGACAAGGAAGAATGCCAAGTTTATATGGAACGATAAATGCAAGATCAGTTTCACGGAGTTGAAGAAGAGGCTTCTCATGGCCCCCGTCCTTACAGTGCTATTGGGGCATGGTGGTTATGAGGTGTACAGTGATGCCTCGCATGTCGGGCTTGGGTGTGTCCTCATGCAGCACAAGAAGGTCATTGCCTATGCGTCAAGGCAATTAAAGGAACATGAAAAGAATTACCCCATGCACGACCTAGAGCTTGTTGCAATGGTGTTCGCACTCAAGATATAGCAACATTACCTTTACGGTATTGGATGAAATTTTTGAAAGACTACGAATGCACCATCCAATACCACCCGGGTAAAGCAAATGTAGTGGTTGACGCTTTGAGTAGAAGACCTCCGGGGTTGTTGGCTCACATGTTGGTGCGGGAATGGAAGCTATTAGAAGATTTGGCAAATCTGGACATCAGTGTCAATGCTTTCGTCCACAGTCTACTAATGGCGAATATCACGGTTCGGTCGTACATCATAGATCGGATCCGAGAGTTACAGGTCTCGGATGCTGACTTGTTGGCTTTCCGGGACAAGGAAGTTGCCAAGGGCAGTAAAGACTTTTATCTGACTAGCCAAGGTGCTATCACATTCAGGGAAAGACTGAGTGTCCCTACCAATACAAAGTTGAGGCAGGAGATTATGGATGAAGCCCACCATTCGAAGTATACAGTGCATCCTGGGGGTACGAAGATGTACCGAAACCTCAAGTGGCACTTTTGGTGACAAACATGAAGAGAGATATTACAGAGTATGTGGCACGGTGCTTGGTGTGCTAGCAGGTGAAAGCAGAACACATGCGACCGGTGGGTCTATTACAGTTTATCCCTATTCCCGAATGGAAATGGGAGCACGTCTCCATGGAATTCATCGTTGTCTTGCCAAGGACAGCAAGAAAATCGGATGCAATACGGGTTGTAGTAGACCGTTTGACAAAGTTTGCGCACTTCTTGCCTTATCGGACTACGTTTAACTCAAACCAGTTAGAGGCATTATATATCAAGGAAGTGGTTCGGTTGCACAGGGTGCCATTCAGCATTGTGTCAGATCGGGATCCAAGATTCATGTCAAGGTTCTAGAAGAACTTTCAGAGCACTATTTGTTCCCGACTTGATTTCAGCATCGCCTTTCATCCACAGACAGATGCAAAAACTGAGAGGGTGAACCAAATTATCGAGGACATGCTTCGGGCATGTATGTTAGATTTCAAAGGCAGCTGGGAAGAGCATTTGCTTTTGGTGGAGTTCGCCTACAATAATAGCTACCAGGCGAGCATCCAGATGGCACAATTTGAGGCCTTGTATGGAAGGAGTTGCAGGTCTCATCTCTACTGGAATGATGTAGGAGAGAGGAAAGTGTTGGGTCCTGAGTTGATTGAGCAAACTGCGAGCAAGGTTAAGATCATCCGAGATCGGTTGAAAGTTGCTCAAGATCGTCAAAAGAGCTATGCTAACACTCACTGCAGGGACTTGGAATTCCAGGTTGGGGATCAAGTCTTTGTGAAGGTATCTCCTAGCATGGGGATTATGAGATTTGGCAGGCGAGGTAAGCTCAGTCCTCGGTACGTCGGCCCCTTTGGGATTATCACGTGAGTTGGAGAAGTTACTTACCGGGTAGCTCTTCCACCTCATATAGCAGTGGTTCACAACGTTTTCCACGTGTCTATGCTTCAGAAGTACATTTCAGACCCTTCACATGTCATAGACTTGGAACCGTTGGAAATCTGAGAGGATCTCACGCTCGTTGAAAAGCCGGTTCAGATATTGGATCGGAGAGATCAAGTGCTTCGCAACAAGACTATCCCATTGGTTCTCGTACAATGACAACATCATGCTCGAGAAGAGGCCACATGGGAGCACGACACTGAAGTCAAAGCGAAATACCCATACTTGTTTGAATAGGTTTTTTTATGTGTCATGTAATTCTGTTTTGGTTTTGTAATGCATGTATCGTCCAATTTCGACGACGAAATTTTTATAAGGGGGGGAGGATGTAGAACCCAGAACTTTTGCCCATGTATCGGAACCCATGCCAAGGCTTTAAGCCTTTGTAATCTTCCATTTCTATGAAATGAGAAATTCTAAAGAACTTTAAGTGTTAAGAAGTGGGATTCCTAAGTTGGATATGTTAAAAATCCGGTTTACTGAACTCCAATTACGGATCAGTTAACTTTAAGGGTAATTTGATCAATAAATAAAGAGAAAATTGAAAATTCTAAAATATTAGAAATGTTCCTTTTTGAATGACGAATCCAACGCAAGTTGAATCGTTAAAATCCGACGAACGAGTCAAAAGTTATGGCCGAAATACGAAAATGGGAAATCTGGAAAATTTCTGCAAGAGTTACGAACGATCGTACAGATCCTACGAACGATCGTAGGTGAAGTTACGATCGATCATAGAATCTCAAAAATGGCCAAAACTCTCTGTAAACATTACGATCGATCGTAGAAACTTACGACCAATCGTAGAAGGTTACGATCGATTGTAGAGAACCTACGATAGATCGTAGGTCACGAACCCAGAATTCTATTTCGGGATTTTTAGGGTTTCTACCCTTTGCCTATAAATAGGGCTTATCTTTGGAGGTTTATGGCTTACCCTAAAACTAAAGAAGACTTGAGAGAGATTAGAGAAGAAGAAGAGAGGAGAGATTGGGGATTTGCCAAGAGGGTTTGAGACTAAAGAAGAAGGAGGCCATGATCAAGGGTGATCTTCCCCAAATCAAGCAAGGGGGTTTCTCCAAGTTCGGTAGCGACTCCATTCACGATTGTGAGGGTTTTCCTCGCCTATTGAAGGCTGGTACCTTGTGCTACCCTCTTCGTCATATCTTCTTTCCCTTTATTGCTATTCTTCTCTATTTCCTTACTTTCACCTAAATGTTTCACATGATATAAGATGGATTAGTGAATAAAATGTCATATGGATGTTGTGTTGTGATGAATGAAATGGGAAGGGCATTGTACCAATAATGAACACACATGTATGTCATGAGCGTTAATCCATCTAGAATATCAAGATATAGGCTTTAACCATAATGTACACACCAAGTGTTTAATGAAATGCCAAGGTGAAGAATTAGTTCTAGAAATGCATGTATAAATTGATCCGCTTTTCTATAATGGCGTGAATATTACTTGGAGTGAAATGAATGCTATTCCATGTGTTATCGAACTCTATATGTCATGTTTAATTCCAAGTGATAGCATGTACACGAAACCACAAGCATGGCATGCATCACATGGTTTACCGAGTTTTCAATACAAAGGTTTTATTCTCGATTCACGAACACCATGACAAGGCCAAACGTAAGGATTGGCATGAGAGGTAGGGCATATCTTACGATATGTTTTGTCTCGCTTTTGACAAGAACAAGAAGAATGCATGTTTACTTTATTGCACTATGCATAAGAGGGGGTTCTAAACCACCCTCCCTCACAAGTGCATCTCATTGGAAAAAGGGGTCTCCCCTCCCTCACAAGTGCATCTCATTGAAAAGAGGGGTCTGCCCTCCCTCGCAAGTGCATCCCATTGAAAGAGGGGGTTATCTACCATCCTCCCTCACAAGCGTATCTCACAAGTTACATGAGCATGTTAAGTTTCCAAGCAAGCATGAGTACAAGCAAGAACATGACATGACACGCATGACAAGACACGAATGACATGACAAGACAAGTTTTCAAACACGAAAAGAGTATTTTAAGTCAAATCAAGCACATGATGTTTTCAAGAGTTTTTCCGACTTTGATACGATTCAAGCATGAAATATAAACTATTTACTTTCCTGTCCATTATATGAACTGCTTCCTACTTTATTCTGTTATTATTATGATATGATTGTTGGTTAGTATTTGGTACCCGCTGAGAATTTCATGCTCAGCCGTACTTTTGATGTCGGCAGGTGTTAGTGGAGCGCCCACTCCTTATGACATATGTGCTCCTAGTCCATGGGAGGAAGAAGAGTACGTTGAGGAGGTCTCTATTGAGGAGCCTCATGTAGAGGGCTACTACTAGGTGGTAGATTCTAAGTGAGTGTGGGTGAGCACGAGAGATTTTATACCCATGTATTTTGGTGGGCATGTCCGCACCTTCTTTCTTTTGTTTTCCCTTTTGTACAAAACTTAGATCACATGTATATACATAGAGGTTTTGGTTAGACTTCCGCTGTGCCATGTTAGTTTATGTTTTCGCTATTTTGTCCTTTTTTGTATATGCACCAAGTGTTTTGCAGTATGGTTTGTCAAGCAGGCCATATAAGTTAGGATAAGTCATCCAACATTCACTCTAACTCCTAGGGTGGGTTTTGGGTCGCGACATATTTTTCCTCTAATGAAATCATTGCCAAGAAAGAATCCACTTAATCTATCATACTATGCTTTAGGTGCTTGTCTTAAACCATATAATGTTTTAATAAGTTTAAACACATGATTTTCGAAACAAGAAGGTTGTTCAACTTATAATTTCTTCGATATGAAACCATTTAAAAATGTACTTTTGATATCCATTTGAAATAATTTGAAATCATTATTAATAGCAAAAGAAAGTAACATTCTAATAGCTTCTAATCTAATAACTGGAGTAAAAGTTTATTCATAATTTATTCCATCTTCTTGGTTGTAACCTTGGGCTACCAATCTTGTTTTATTTTTCACAATTATTCCGAATTCATCATTTTTGTTTCTAAATATCCATTTTGTACCTATGATAGATTTATCTTTAAGTCTATGTACTAAATCTCATACATTGTTTCTTTCAAATTGGTTTAGTTCTTCTTGCATAGCTATTACCCCAAATTCATTATCTATTGTTTCTTTAACATTTTTAGGTTCTATTAGAGATAAGAAAATCAAGTTATTACAAATATTTCTTATTGTTCTTACCCATTTTTTCATATCACCAAGAATTTGTTATTTGGGTGATCTTTTACTATTTTCCAAGCTTTAGAAAATTGATATTCTTTTTCAATTTCAAGTTCTTCCTCATTAATTATCAATTTCAATAGGTTCATCCTTATTAGAATCTTCTTTGTCATTCTCATTTTTTTTTTCTTATTTAATTCAATGGTTGAGATATCTTTTGAAAGTTTCTCTACTTTGTTTTTATCTTATCTTCATCATTTCTCTCATAATTAAAAGGATTTGCCTCATCAAATACAACATGGATAGATTCTTCAACAACTAAAGTTTTTTTGGTAAATACTCTATATGTGTTGCTATTTGTTGAATATCCTAGATAGATTCTTTCATGAGATTTAAGATCAAATTTCTTTAAGTGATGTTTGTCATTTAGTATAAAACATTTGCATCCAAATACCTTAAAATAACATATGTTAGGTGATCTTCCTTTCCAAAATTTATAGGGTGTTTTATTCAACTTATTTCTTATTACAACTCTATTGATTACATAACTTGAAGTGTTTATGGCTTCTGCCAAAAAACAAATCGGTAAGTTATGTTCATTTAGCATAGTTCTAGCCATTTCTTGAATTGACCTATCTTACGTTTTACTACACCATTTTGTTGAGAGGTTCTTGGAGCGGATAAGTTATGTCCAAATTCATTTTCATCACAAAATATTTCTAATTTTTTTAAAAAAATTCTCTTCCACTATCACTTCTTATGTTGTTAATTGAATAATATTTTTTTCATTTTTGCATCCTCTTACAAAACTTAGCAAACAATGTATGTGCTTCACTTTTATGTGATAAGAATAACACACAAGTGAATCTAGAATAGGCATAACAAACACAAAGGCATACAATTTACCTCCTAGGCTAGCAACATTATTAGGTCCAAACAAATCTAAGTGAAGAAGTTCTAAAGGTCTAGAAGTTGAAATTTATTTCTTCTTCTTAAAATATGTTTTGATTTGTTTGCCTATTTGACATGCATCACATACTTTATCTTTTACAAATTTAGTCTTAATTAATCATTTTACCAGTTCATTCCTAGATAGCTGAGAAAGAAAGTCCATACTAACATGTCCTAGTCTTCTATGTCATAACTAACTAGTTTCATTTAAAGCCAAAAAACAAATCAAGTTTTAAGAAGTAATTTCATTGAATTCAATTGTGTAAACATTCTCATTTCTATATGCAATGAATAAGGTATGAACGTTATCATTATCCAGATATTTGATTTAAAAGATACATTAAGACCTTTATCATACAATTGACTAATATTAATCAAATTATGCTTTAAACCTTCAACTAAAAAACATTTTCAATGAAAGTAGTTACCTTTACCAATATTACATGTGTTGACGATCTTCCCCTTTGAGTTTTCTCTGAAGGTCACATGTCCTCCATCTTTAGGAGAAAGGGAGATTAATAGTTTTTTGTTTTCCGTCATGTGCCTTGAGCAACCAATATCCAATAACCAAATGGTACTCTTGGAGGAACTTGATTTCATGTAAACCTACAACATAAATTCAACTCCCTTTGGTACCCAAATCATTTTGGGTCCAACTAGGTTAGCATTGGGAAGGTTTGTTCCCTTAGGAACTCAAACTTTCCTCACTCTCTTCTTTCTAACATATGAATAAGAGATGATAGAAGAGGTGTGTGAAGAACTAGTAGATGTCGTAAAGAAGTTTTGAAAATTCTTTTGCTTGATTGAAAGATTATATCTTATTCTCTCTTTTGTCAAAAACTCATCTTTGTTGTCCTAGTAATGTATCCAAGTTCCTTTGACCGTTAGTGAACTTGGTTACAATATTAGTCAAGTCTTCAACTTTAGCTTTTAAATCATTACACTCCTTGGTTAGGACTTGTGACCTAGAATCAAGTTTTTTTTCTTATTTTTCAAATACTCATTTTCTTTTTGTAAAATTTCATTTTCATTTGAAAGAAAGAATTTTTTTTCTTAAGCTTAGCATTCTTAGAAGCAATTTTTCTAAATTCACTATATAATTTATCAAATGTTTCTTTAAGTTCATCAAATGAAAGAGACTCATTAAATATAGAATTTACCTCATCCTCATGTGTCATAAGGTAAAGATTGTCCACTTCCTCATCACTTGAGCTAGCTTCCGATTCAATTTCATCAGAATCATCCAATGTGGCTTTCATATCCTTTTTCTTGAATCTCTTGCTCTTTTTGAGTTTAGGACACTAGGATTTGATGTGTCAGGGCTTCTTGCATTCAAAGCATGTAAAGGGCTCTTTCTTACTTGATTCACCTTGATGATGTCTTTGGTGAATTCCTTCTTGAATGCATTCTTCTTGAAGTTTTTCTTATGCTTCAATAACTTCTTGAAATTTCTTATCAAGATAACAATTTCCTCATCTTCTTCACTATCATCCTTCTCACTATCTTGAGTGGATTTCAAGGCAAACCCTTTCTTTGTCTTTGGCTCTTTGTCTTGGTCCTTCATGATGACTTCATGAGTCATGAGGGATCCTAGAAGTTCATCCATAGGTAGTTTGGTGAGGTCCTTAGCTTCTTGGATCGCCGTCACCTTTGGAGCCCAAACCTTTGTGAGTGAGCGAAGGATCTTCCTTACATTTTCTACATTTAAATAGACTTTACCAAGAGATTTCAAACTATTGATAATGTTAGTATATCTAGTGAACATTTCGGTAATGGATTCATCATTTTCCAATTTAAACAACTCATATTTATGAACTAACATGCTTATTTTTTCTTCTTTAACTTAATTAGTTCTTTCATAAGTTATTTGAAGTTTATCCCAAATTTTTTTGGCAGAGTTACAAACCGATATTCTATTTAATTCTTGTAGACTCAATTCACAATATAAATTGCTCATTGCTTTGGCATTGAGTTGCGCAAGTTTTGTGTCAGACTCCGACCATTCATCCTCTACAATGGGTATTTTTACAATATCAATTAGTTTGGTGGGGGGCGTGTGGGCCTTTGACAATAATTTTTCAACATTCATAGTCTAAGGCTTGAATTTAATATATCATTCTAGTTTCCAATAATTAAAATTTTTCCAATTGAACAAGGGAGGTCTATTTCTCAATTATCCTTCTCTTAGGGAAGTTTCAAATACATTTGTCATGATCTTTCCTCTAAGACGGTTATGTCAAATAGAAAGTTCTAGGCTTTGATACCAATTGTTACCCAAATAATGGACCCTAGAGTGGGGTGAATAGGGGTTTGGCAGATTAAAAGTTCTTCCTAATCCCTTAAGCTATTTTTAAGCAATTAATAAATGTAGTAATTAAAACACTACAATTCAATAAGTAATAAAATAGTAGTTAAAAGAGGAGACAGAAAGAAATCAAACACAACGATATGTTATCGAGGTTCGGCTTCCCGCCTACGTCCCCACCTCAAGCTACCCAGTTGAGGATTCAACACGATCCACTATCACACAGCCTTCTTCACGGGTGAGGACTAACCCATTTACAAATTACAAGAGAACACCTCTCTTGACTTTCTTTCAATGAAGCTTCCAGCTTTAATGACAAGAATCACACCGATTCTTGATTTCGAATACAATAGTTGTAAGAGAGATTTACAATCTGAAAAAGCTCCTTAAATGAGCTGGAAGATCACTTGAATGCTCACTAAGAGTCTCTCAAAGTTTGGAGTTGAAAAGCTCAAATTTGACTCTTTCGGGTTTCTAGGGGTTTTCTCCAAAAATGGATCAATGTAAGCTTGGGAGTGATTAATAACAATCGATATGATGATAGGAGTTGTTAATTTGCTTATAAATGATACCATTTTATAGCCCAGGAGAAATTATGGTCGTTGGAGGTGCATTTAATGCAAAAATGACCATTTGAAAACTAGCCGTTACGAAGCATTAAATGATCTATCTCGAGCAAATCAGTCGACTGGTTTTTTTGTCTCTTCAAAAATCAGTCGACTGGTTTTACACCAGCCAATTCCAGAATCTTCAGGACCCAAATCAGTCAACTGGTTTTTTTATAGCCAGTGAGAACTAGTCGATTGGTTTTAATAACAGTGTCTATTCATGACATAGGGCATGAATCAGTTGACTGGTTTTTATTATCCTCAAGAATTAGTTGACTGGTTTTCTGTTTTTCACAAAAAAACTCCTTTCATCCAACCTTGATGATATGATAGGTCAATTAGCTTATTTTTATCAAGACTATAATCATTTAATATGATGTATTAGGACCTACAACAGTGTTGTCAGAACCGAACTGGACCGGTTGGTCGAACCAGTGGAACCGGCCCCCTCGTCGGTTGCCAAAACACTCAAAACCGGAATTATTTGAGAACCGGTCAAAACCGGCCAGAACCGGTGACAAAACCTATTGGGAACTAGTCAAAACTGGGAAAAATTAGGAAAAAATGAAAAAAAATGTCTTTTTTTTTGCAAAAAGTATACCGTTGAACCGGCGGAACCAGGAACCGGCCACTCTACCGGTTCGATGCCCAGTTTGGTTATGAAAAATAGTGACTTATAATGATATGAATAAATGCTCTAAGGTTCCTATGGTCATTCTAATTTATTGAGCTTTTAAATTTCTATTTTTGAGTACTTTTTACAAAAGTCCTAAGAACTATCAAACTAAAAATATAAAAGCCTTTAACCTTTGTAAGCACATAATTTTACACCCCATCTTAACCATGGTTAACCTACCCTTAACCCTAGGTCCAACCCTAGACTCTAACATCACCCTAGGCTCCACCCTAGGCCAAACCCTAGTTCAAACCCTAACCTCAGGCCTAACCCTAGTTCAAACCCTAACCTTAGGCCTAACCCTACTCTACCCTCACCCTAGGTCTAATCCTAGGCTTCACCCTAAGCCTAACCCTAAGTTCAAACCTTAACCTTAGGTCCAGCCCTAGACTCAAACCCTAACCCTAGGTCCAACCCTAGGCCTAACCCTAGCTCAAACCCCAACCCTAGACTCAACCTAATCCTTAACCCAGCCTTAGCTAAAGCCTAGCCCTAGCCTAGTTTAGCCTAAGCCTAGCTGAGCCCTAAGTAAATCCTCAAGCTAGGACCCATGGGCCCAAGACCCATTTCTAGGCCTCAAGGCCAAAACCCCTAGCAGACCACCCTATGGGCCCAAACATAGGCCCATAAACCTTAGCTGACCGTTGATAGGGCCCCAAAATTCAAAATTTGAAAATCCAGTTAATGTCGGTAATAACATTACCGACATTATTGGATTTGGAAAAAGCTACAGTGATCCAAACCAAAAGCAAGTGATTTGGCCCGTTTTAGGAATTACCGCCATTATCATTTTCTTTTACCAAGGGAATGGCTGTAATTCCTTTACCGTCATTCTTGGAGAATGCGCAAAACTGCTTTTGCACTCCCGTAAACCTCTCTGTTACACCTCCCTTGTGTCCTTCACCTTATTCTGAACCCCTCAACTACCCTAAGTCTCCCCAGTCCATAAATACCAAGCTCCCCAAGCCAAATGAGAGAGCCAAAACCCCAGTCTAAGGAGTCCCTTTAGAAATCTCAGGAAGACACCAGAGTCCTTGCTGCTCAACCCCTAGAAGAGTTGTGAGCTCGGGTGACTTAAGTTGAGTGTGAAGAGCAGCCTAGGCTCTCTTCCTCGTATTGGCCACTCACTACGAGTCACCACTCTCTCTCATTGAAGCTCGAAACCAGAGGGCAAGTGTTGCCCAAGGATTGGACCCTAAAGGGGGGGTGAATAGGGTCTATGGCAAATTAAAAGTTTTTTCCCAATCCCTTAAGCGAAATTTCAATTTTACTAATTAAAAGGGAATAAAATTTATGCAATTCTATAATCAATTCAAAGCAATGAAGTAAAGAGAAGGGTAAGAAAATGCAAACACAATTTGACACACGATATTGTTCTCAAGGTTCGACAACTCGCCAACATCCCTACCTTGAGATTCCCCGCTCAAGGATTCACCACGTTTTACTCAAACGCACAACCTTCTTCTGAGTGAAGACCAAATCTTTATAATCTCTCTTACGGGTTGAGATCAAACCTTGCAAGAGAACAATCCTCCCTAGACTTAGTCCACTTTACAAGTAGTGACCAAACCTTACAAAGCTCTCCACTTCAAGGACAAGACTCCAACGGACGTCTTGATTTCAACACACTTGTATAGAATGTTTGCAATCTCAAAGTACTCCTAAAATGAGCTAGATGATTACAATAAAGTTCACTATGAATCCCTCAAAGATAGGAGTTGAATAGCTCAATAACTCAGATTTGGTATTTCTAGGTTATAACTCGATAGATTTGAAATCTAAGATTTTGAGTAATGGATTGAATGATTGGAAGTATTGGAGTTATTTTTTTCATTCATAAATCATTCTTATTTATAACCCTTACAAAAATATAACCGTTAGAGGCTTATTGATTACTCAAAGAGTCGTTGAAAACTAGCCGTTACAGGCTATTTTCGAGTTTCCCACAAGCATTCATCGACGAGTATAAAAATCCACTTAGCATTCGTCGATGAGTCCCAAGACAGAAAGTTACAAAAATTTTTGTAACTCCATTCGTCTACGAGTCTGATTTGACTCTGAGCATTCGTCGATGAGTCCTCTGTATTTTTCTAGGAAAACTCATCTTTGCTTAACCAATTCGATGGGCATGATTTCCATGGTCATGATTTTCATGGTCTATTCCTTATCTTAATCAAGATAATTATCATGTTTTAGGTCCTTAGATTGATATTAAATTGAGTCTTAAGGCACCTATGGTCAATCTAAGAATTGAGCATTCAAACAACCAAACTTAGAGGACTTCTTAGATAAGTCCTAGACACTCTCATACTAAAATATAAAACCTTAAAATCTTCTACAGAGTCTTCATTCTTCATTCTTGATTTTGACTTTAGCTTCATGATCCAACTTGGACTTTGGGCTTTGTCAAGATCTTCTATATCATCAATTGTGATTAAACGTGATCCAATGGCTTGCTTTGAGTTGATGACAATTCTCTTCATAGATGGTGTCATTTTCATGTTTCTTTCTTGAATGGATTTGCTAATGCTCTTGGTATTCTGTATTTCACATAAACTCAAGTGAGACATTAGTAACACAAATCTCATTACATTATTGTGTTATCATCAAAATTAATATGGAAACCTAAGGTGAAAACCTATAGGCTAACAGTAAGAATCTCTTTCTCTATTTCCTTATATTTTCTTTTCTGCTTGTGCAACCTTGGTCCATGCCCAGGGTCTAGTTTTAGTTTTTTTTAAGTAGTGAAGGCCCCTTTGCCTCCTTTTAAAGGCAAAGGGGTCCCCAAGAAATATCAAAGCTTCACTTACTTCACACACTAAGCACGGCTCACTCCTAGTCTCCCTTGGCTCTCCTAGTCTTCCAGGGAACCTGATTGATGCTAAATGTTATACACAAAAGCACCTCAAACTTAACTTGTTAATCATTTAGAGTGATTATTTGTATTATTTTATGCTACTTGGTAGTTACAATTTGATTCATGTTCATGCACGAAAAAGAGCTTAAAATTAAAGGTTTTAAGAACATCAAATGCTTAAAAGGATCTCAGAAACAAAAGTGAAAGAATAGAGGAAAAGAGCAGAACAAATGGGGAGTTTCTACCCTGGGCAATTGATCGCCCAAGAGGGGGCGATCGATCGCCCCGCTGTGCGTTTAGAAAATTTAAAGCTGTGAGAAATCTTCAGTTGGGCCCAACTTGACTATTCTTTAAGGCCCAAATTCGTACGGAAAAGAGAAAAGAGGAGTTATACACCAATTAGAAGTCCTTATTGTATAAGGACTCTATCTTTTTCTCTTTCTCTGTAAAAGGAGAGATTCCTTGTAGAGATTTCATTATCATTATTATTAGAATTTTATAGAGATTTTGGATCTGAAGAAGAGAACCTCTGGAGATCAATGAAGCCATGAAGAGAAGTGATGCAGCTTTGTCTATGAAGATTTTGCATTCCTCCCTTGCGATGAACTAATTTCCATTCTAGGGTTTCAATGAAACCCTAGCCAAGTAACTATGTCATTTATTTAGTTTTTATTTTAATTCTCTGAATTATAAGAAATTGATTGCATAACCGGATTTATTGATTTATATTCGATTTCAATAGAATTCTCAACCTTGTCTTAGGTTTTATGAAATTGGAATTGAAATCACTTGTGTTAATTTTCGTTAGAATTTAGACATAAGTTTTATGCAATGGTTTTAATATATCGAGAGATTAAATTCGAAGATATTTTATGCTAAGGGAAGACTAGTGATTACACAACCGTAGATTAGTGTATATTATTCGTGCTAACTGAAGATACGATATGCTCAAAATATAATCCATTGAACTTTTCTAGATCAATTGAGAAGGGACGTATTGTCACTCTAACTGTAATGTTTGCAAATTAAGAGGTTAGAATAAATTCAAAATAGGGACTGGTTATTAGGTTAGTGGTGGATTTGAAAACCCTAGATTTTCTCTCCAAAAGGATTTAAAAACCCAATTGTTTTTAGTTTAATTTAGAAATCTCCTTTAATTAGTTTAATTAATTGTTTTAGTTTAATCAAGCAAAATTCAATTACCCATTTTTATTAGTTTAAAATTAATCTGAATAAAAGGCAACGAAACCAGCACAGTCCTCAGAGGAATGATACCCTTGCTAGTACTATTCTACGGAATTATTACTAAAAATGAATAATTTAAGATTGAGTGACGATCAGAACCTCAAGCTTATAAGGGATCCTTTAGTGGCACTATGGCGTAATGCCATGGGAGCATATTTCAAAATCTGGAAAAAAAAAAAGCAGAATGGTGGTATACTCAGTACCGTCATTCTGGACCTTGTCCATTTCAGCGGCTCCAGACCTCATATAGTGGGCCCCTGGTCCATTCTAGGGCCTCCCCTAATCATCCATGACCTTTGTATGCTCACCAAGCCAGCTTAACCACGGTTAAAATGCCCCAAAAATAAAGTTTCCAGGAATATCGGTAAACAGTTTACCGACATTCTGGATTTTCTATTTTTTTTAATATAAAATGCCACTGTGGACCCAAGCCAGACTAGGTTCATGAATCTTGCTCGGGTCCCCTGAACCTCTCCAGGGTCCCTTGACCCTCTGAGTATCTTTACTAAGCTTCCACTGCATCTGCAAAACCAATTCCAAAAAAGTTTAGAATTGGCGGTAGAATACTTACTGCCAATCTCTGAATTTTTGTAATTGGGTCTTACACAGGGACCAGGCCAGTAGGAGGCCAATCTAGGGCCTACTGAGTTCCCTAGGCCCACCTCATACCTGACCAGACCTTTAACTAGGGTAAAACTTAACCCCCATTATCTTTTAACCCTAGTTAGGCCTTTTTAACTTGGGAAAATTCCTAAAAATCTAAAAAAAATCTGGAAAATGCCTAAAGACCAAAGAATATGATGTTGGAACTTTCAACCATGGTTAGCATCTCTAACCATGGTTAAACTGTGGTTAAGCTTAGCCTTAGGCCTCCAGGCCCAATCCTTAGCCTCCGGGCTAAACCATAGCCACTTTGGTGTACTTGACCTCCTTAGTCAACAAACCTTAGTCCTCAGACTAAACCCTAGCCACCCCAGTGCACACACATACTCCCCTTAGCCTCGGCATGGACTCGTGGGCCAGAACTACGCTCAGTCTAATTTCACTCCGGTGAGTACGTAGGCAACCCAACACTGGTTCGATGCTAGTTTAGGATATTTCCCTTTCTTGGATTAGCATCACTCTAAATACTTAGGCATTTTATTATTTTCGACTTAACTTGGCTTAAGCCTATGGAGTAGGTAACCATTGCAAAATGGGGGTCCCGAGTTCCCCAGAACTTAATCGAACCTCTTACCCTAACTCTAACCGATACCGTGGGTCCCTACCCATCTATCCGGGTCCTATTTCCCTCCAAATAAAATAGGTGGCAACTCTTAGTCAACCAGTGAGACCAAAATGATGTTTTAGCGTTGTTCCTTCACAGGGTCCGGCTCGAAAGAAAAGGCGGTAAAATCCCTCACTCATAACCTTCATAGGAGAGAGTCTTCAAAGTCCTTCAAGCTTGATCTTGGTTCATTCTTCTTTGGTTTCATCTTTATGACTTTCTTTATAGACCAAGATTGCTTCCAAAAGAGTCTTCATCTTTATGTCAAAGAGACTTGTCTTTTCGAAAGGCTTGATATGATCTTTGTAAAGTCCATGTTTTAGTGTTGGCTTATTCCATTGTCAAAATAGTGACTCTAGTGTGTCTTGTGTCATTGCCTACTAGCATCCAAGACAAGTGAAGATTAAGACCAAAGAAGATCAATTGAAGACATTCTGATCATAACCTTCATATCAATCATAGGATGGTAAGTGAACTAGATACCATGCTACCTTAGGTGGAAATTGAATTAGAATAATTATATGAACCTTGAGTGACTAGATATGTAGCCTTGAAAGGTGTTAGAGGGTCAAAGAAACCAAGGTTCGGTGTAAGGAGCATAACTCATTGACCATAGCTCAGATTTTGGTCCATAATATATCAAATTGATCAAACTACAACTTTCGTGAAGGAAGTTTTCCCAAATTCTGAGTTTTGGAAACAACATTCAAACGATAAAGGAACCGTTCGAACGGTGCCAGAACGGTTTCAGTAAAACTGCACCCGTAGCCTCAACCGTTCGAACGGTGCCACAATCGTTCGAACGGTCAGTGTAAGCACAAAATTGTTTCTTTGCTTATCAAATTTTCTCCATTGTTGTATGGAATTTATTATTTGTTGTGGGGAACTATCCTTACAATCTGAGTAAACTCAGATTGTTAAATTACCTTCCCTATTTTGGTGAAGAACCTATAATTAAGATAAAGAATTAAAGAAGAACAAAATAATTGAATAAACTTATTTTTATTTATTCAATGGGGTTGCTCAGATCATATATAGGCGTTACAAGTGCCTCATTGAGGTCTTTGTATTTATGATGCTGAGAAGTGTTTGATAGGCAATAGATCAGTCCTTAACGGAAGTAATCTGACACCTTCTCATGCTGCAGTGGACCCACCAGGCGAAGACCCAGAGAGGGTATTAAAGGAATTTTTTCCTATCTTGATGACCCGTACTGATGGCGTTTGTTGAGACACCTCTATGGTCATTAGGAGTTGCTCCACAGTCGACAGCAGAAATTTATAGCCATCATGGGTTCATGATGTATATGTTTGGTTCTGTGATAAATTGACAACTCTTTGCATCTAAGGAGCAGTTAGACTCGCCAGATATAAATACAAGCGAGATCATTTTCTATTTTGCAGCCTTCTCAATCGCTGGTGTGCCAAAACCAATACATTTCACATGGCCTTGGGGGAGATCAGACTTTCGATGCACGCGATGAACCGCATCTCAGGGCTGCCGATCAGCAGAGCATTTTATGATGAATTTAACCCAATTAGCAACGTTCTATATTCAGAGAGCCTTCCTGCTTGTACCAGAGAACTGTACAGGGTTTACAATGCCCTTCTGAAGGTGAATGTGGACAGAGTGACACCCCCTGATAAGGGCAAAGCTCCCGCTGCTGAAGAAGACATCGAAGAACCGATACCGGGTAAAGGTGCGAAAGCACGCAAAGTAAGCAGAGTCGCCCTTAGGCAATGACTGGAGTATTTTTTCAAGGGAGAACCATATGAATACTCCAAGCCGACTTACATCACTCCATCAAATGAAAAGATCAGAAATTCAGAGATCAAAACCAGTGATGGAGTCAGTAGAGAAGGTTATCTGGCCGCTTTTTTATCCTGCTAGTTATGCAGTTTTGTCTTGCCTTCGTACAGAGGAAAATTAATCCATCCTAAGACATTCGTAGTGGTTGGCCGGATGGCAACTGGCATGAGGCATTCTCTACTCATCCCAATGATGATATCATTGTCGAGAGAAATAGGAGTCATTGCTTAGAGCAAGTACCCGGGTCATCAACTAGCCCAAGCCCCCTTCCAGTACTTGTTCGGCTGGATTGGTCAATATTTTCCTTCTTCCTACCTGAGGCGGATAACTACCGAAGCCGAGATGGATCTACCATACTTGGTCTATATAGCTGGTCAAACACCAGCCAAATATCGCTCCCGGGAGACAATTAAGCATATGTTCGCCGCCCCTGGTCTTTTCAAGGCTCGTCCTTTTAAAGGAGCTTCTGAGCTGGCAGGGAACAACTTCCTGGTGGATGATATAAGCTTAGGTTATTTAGGCAGGGATTTTTTGATGATGATGAGCCTTCATCCAGCCAAGCTGTTATGGCATCTCGGCAAAGAATGCTTTGTAGAACCCTACTATCCGAGCAGATTCAGCCTGCAATTCGGGTATGACCAAGCAAAACCACCTGCACTGGAGGTCGATGATCGCACTTTGTCCGATTTTCATAAGATTAAACGAGAGTGGAATCATTTAATTCGCGTTGATACTCGCTCAAGATTCTCCATTGCCTCTTAAGCACAGGAAGGTCGACCTTCACTGAGATTCTGTACTTGGTGGTTGAATTGCATTTCTGCTTATTTGAAGCATGGTGGTCGTGATATTTTGGTCGTGGTAGTGAAACATCTGGCGAGGATTGTCGCGGCTACTGTTGAGGTAGGTAGGCCTATCCCTACTCAAGCACATGGTGCTAGAAAAAGAAAAGAACCATCAAGGGCTAAAACACCTACCAAAAGACAAAAGACAGCTGCCGCTACCCATCAACGTCCAAGGACTAGACCAGTTCCTAAAGGGAATAGAAAGCTCGTCAAGAGAAGCCCATCTCTCCTTGTAGAGTTGACAGAGGAAGAGATTCAAATGGATAAGATCGCTTCTCTTGCAGCCGAGTATGAAATTCCAATTTATGCTGAAACCGGCAATTTCGAGGAAGTACTTGATGAACCTCGCGGTGTAGCAGAATTTATTGTCCACCCCGAAGATCCTTCGACTGTGACCACTGTTAGGGTAACTATTCAGCCCCATATTTTGGAAGGGTTGGGTGAGACCATCGTGGTTAAGCCAACTAACAATGCCGATGCTGGAGCCGACTCGTCTGTATACAGCGACCATTAATCCACCTCCGATTGATTATCAGATGAAGTCGCTATTGAGGATGCTTCTGTGAGCCTACATCTTCCCTCCGATTGATTATCAGATGAAGTCGCTATTGAGGATGCTTCTGTGAGCCTACATCTTCATGATGATCATTTGGCGGCTGCACTAGAAGAGGCTCATAAAGCCAAAGAGTTAGAAGCACATCTACTTTTTGAAGCCCAAACAATCGAAGCCGCTCTACTCTTTATCCAAACCCAGTGAGCCGTTAGGAAAGCTAAGAGGTGTGCTCTTAGGGCTAGCCAATCCTCCGGTTCGAAGATCGACGGAGAGTTCATTCAAACCGTAGGAGTTGTTTTTGAGGTTGCACCAGCTGGGATAACCCTGTCGATGAAGTTCCCGATACAGAATAGGCTACATCAATTGATCTTGCGAGGTCAGTGATAGCTGAAATGACACAAGAGCCTGCAAGTATTGTTGTTGAAGCTGAGACAAGGGTTGATATGAGGTCTGAAGAAAGGACTGGGGTAGAGATGAGCTCAGAATTGCAAGTTGAACCAGAGAAGGAGGCTGAAATAATTGTAAAGCCAAGGCCAGAGGTTGGGATGGATACCGAGGTTAGCATAGGACCTGAAACTGAAGCCAACATTGAATTTGATGTTGAGTTGGATGCGAGGACCGCGCCTAAAGTTGGAGTCAATGTTGAGGCTATTCAAGAACCTGAGTTAAATACTCCTGAACTCCACATCCAAGAAGAAGACCCAGAAGCTGACATGACAGGAATGGAAATAATTCCCTATTCTGCACCGTTCACTGGTGAAGGGTCGACCTCTGAAGATTTACCTTTTCTGATTATGACTTCATCAACTGAGTATAGACCATTTACTCCCCCAACTGATCAACCTTCGACATCTCCTATCAGGCCTCCTTCACCCGAATATACTCCCTCTACTCCTCCACAAGAACAATCAGACGAAGGGCCTCAGGGATTTGGTGTCATTCCATCTGATAGATGGTTGGCGGACAGGAATGATTATGATTCCCTTCTCAGGAGAATCTCTGGACTTCCTGGTATATAACTTTGATTGCTTCTTTTATTTCAATCAAATGATTTTCGTACCTACTAACTCTCAACTTTACTTTTGTAGGTATCATCAGGGGAATTATCGATGCTCCAAAGTTTACCTTCGGAGTACCGAACCATGCTCCCATTCCTCCTCCATCTAAGTTGTTGGCTAACGCTTATACGGAGAGTGCTAAACAGTACTAAAGGCCTAAAGACTTCACTGCTCTGCAAAAACTTCAAAGACTTGGATTAGATGAAAGACGACTGTGTTTCAGCTCTCAAAATCCTTGATAGTCTAGGCATCAGAGATGCCATCATGCAGCAAGAAGCCGAGGCTTGGATCAGCTCCGCCGAGAAAGTTTACCGACTCAATAATATAGACCCAGTCAAAGGTCTTGAGGTAAAAACCATGGGGTGTGTTAGCAACACATCTTCCAAAATAGCAGAGTTGGCTGAAGCTGCTACCAATCTGTGCAATATGGTTTATCGAACTGCAGAACATCAGCGAGCTACAGAAGCCGAAGTAAAGAGTCTTCGTCAACAGCTGAAAGAGGCCTTAGCTAGGGCTTCCAAGATAAAAAGTGCTCATGAATCGATGGAAGCAGATCTATGACCATCAGTTCCAACTTATCAGAGGGTTATTCCATAAAGACTCAAGATCAAAGAACCCTGAGATCATCAGATTAAAAGAGGGGTTGGCAGATGCTTGTCAAGAAGCTGGACGTCTCCACAAATAGCAACGTTGTCTAATGGAAAAATTATCTTTCTCAGATATTACCCCATTAATTGAAGAAAACCCTCTTGATATACATCCTGTCAATGAAGATCTTCCTGATGTAAATCCTCTGGATGCAAATGTAAATCTTTAGAATGCAAACCCCGCTAATGTAAATCTTCAGGATGTAAACACCACGGAATGAAAAATTTTTCATTTTATCACTCAATCTATGCTTCTTTTTTTTTACGACATAAATTCTTCTTCCCCTTTTGTAATGGGGGAAAATAGTGTTCTTTTGAAAGAACTGGCTTAACCCGATTTAACTTTTTCAGGCTGCCTACGTACCCACGATAGGATCAAGCCAAACGTAGTTCAAAGTAGGGGCAATTTTAGACTCGTAATTTATGACTAAATAGTTTCCATTCATATCTAGGAAGGTTTGGACTTGTAATTTGAGAACAAGTAGGTAGTTTCCGTTCGTACGTAGAAACTTTGGACTTGTATCTTTGGGGGCAAGCCTTTGAAAAATGATGAATATTTTTAGCTCGTATTCAGGAGTCTGTCAGATTGCTCTAATTTTTGCCTAAATCAACTCTTGGAGTGTTAGTTTAGCGAGCCTTTTGTTGCCCTACTTTTTTCCTAGATTGACTCTTGGAGTGTCAGTCTAGCAAGCATTTTGTTTTGACTCAATTTTTTCCTAAGCCGTCCTTTCGGATTTTCAACTTAGCAAGCCATGTTACCCTAACTTTTGCCTAAGCCACCCTTTTCGATTTTTGACTTAGCGGGTATTTTGGTGCCCTAATTTTGCCTAGACCATCTTTTGAGATTTTGGTCTAGCGGGCTTTTGTTTGATCCTCATAGATGATATCACCTTGAGAATCTTACATTGGTCGGGGGAGATGCTCCATTGTCCATCATTGTAATCGACAGATCTGCTTCTGATGTTGAGAAGTCATTCCTTAGAATTGTGGTTTCTTCTTCGTGCACCAGGTAGCGGCTTTCTTTGTTTCATCCATATTGAGTGACAATAATGATGATTTTGTATCCCAGGGGGATGGTGTTATTTTCAAAGAACTGACTGAACCCAAGTTAATTTTCTCAGGCTACCTATGTACCCATGATAGGATCAAGTCAAACATAGTTCAAAAGGAGCATTCGCATTTTGAGAGCGAATAGGTAGTTTTTGTTCATGCCTAGGAGGGTTTGGACTTCGGTCTTTGTGTTCTAGAGACTTTTGAAGCACTGTGAACCTTTTTAGCTTGTTTTCAGGAGCCTGTCAAATCGCTCTAATTTTTTGATTAGACTGACTCTTGGAGTGTTAGTCTAATGAGCTATTTGTTGCCCTAATTTTTGCCTAAACCTTCTTCTTGAAGTTTTGGTCTAGCAGGCATTTTATTTTGACTCAATTTTTTTTGTCTAAGTCAACCCTTAGGGTTCTCAACTTAGTGAGTCGTTGTCGCTCTAATTTTTTACCTAAACCACCCCTTAGGGTTTTCGACTTACCGAGCATGACTCTAATTTTTGCCTAAGCCACCCCTTAGGTTTTTTTTTTTCAACTTAGCGAGTCATTTGTGCTCTAAATTTTGCCTAGACCGTCTTTCAAAGTTTTGGTCTAGCGAGCATTTCGATTCCTAAGAGTAGTATCGCTTGAGGAATCTTGCATTGGTTGAAGGGATAATTCGCTCTGCATCCATTGAGGTCGGTAGGCACAATCCGTTAGAATATACCTTCTCGATGACGTATGGCCCTTTCTATTTTGGTTCGAGCTTCCCCTTGGTTTCACGAGTGACAATGATTGGAGTTTTGACCATTAAGACCAAATCTCCTATTTTGAAAGACCTTAGTCTTACTCTTTTGTTGAAGGCACCAGTTAGCCTTTGTTGGTACATCTCTAAACTCTGTTGGGTTTGAAGACGACGTTCATCAAGAGTTTCAAGCTTCACAAGTCCGATGAGTAGTTCTGTATGCCCAGAGGGCTTCGGGTAGGCATTCGTGCTAGTCCCGTTTGCTTTTATCCACAACTTTCTTGAGGATTTTGCACAAAGTCTTGTTGAAAGGTTCGGCAAGACCATTTGCGGCTGGATAGTACCTAGTAGAATGGTCCTCTCGGATACCAAATTTGGCATACAACTTGTGTATAGGGGCACTTCGAAAAGGTTTCCCATTATCCGTGATGATGCTTTCTAGGACCCAAACCGATATATGATGTGGGTCCAGATAAAGTCTACCACTGAGTGGTGTTTGACTTTTTTGAGAGCGACGGCTTTGACCCATTTTGAGAAGTAGTCCATCGCAGCTAGGATGTATTGATGCCCAGCAGATGATGGTGTGGTGAATGGTCCTATGACATCCATTTTCCATACCGCGAAGGGCCATGAATATGTTGTCATATGAAGAGGCTCGGGAGCCCAATGTATGAAATCAGCATGGAGCTGACAGACTATGTATTTCCTTACATAGTTGAGACAATCAGTGATCATCGTAGACCAGTAGTAACCCAATCTTTTCAGCTACATTTGTAGCTTGGGCCCAGCTTGGTGGGCACCGTAGATCCTAGCATGAATTTCTTCCATGGCTTGCTCAATTTTATTTCTTGAGATGCACCTCATCAAGATGCTATCTAGGGATCATTTATACAGTGTATCTTCCAACATCTTGAACTTTGTGACGCATCGATGGACTTCAGTATGTTTGGCACGATATCCAGACAATCGACCATATTAGAGATAATCGATGAAGGGTTGTCACCAATCTTCATCTTTTTCTTTGATTGTCACATAACAAACGGTATTCAGGAAATCTATCTTTAGGAGAGGTTTGAGAGTTCTTCATTCTCCCACTGTGATAGTCAACATCCTTTCAGTTGGTAGAGTTAAGGATGCTGCAAGACCGGCTAAAGCATTGGCTTGATTGTTGAGTCCTCTACGAACATGAAAAAGGCTACTTCTTGGAATTTGAGCAAGTAGCTGGTCCACTCTCTTCTGATATGGAAGAAGGCTGACACTTCATACAACATATTCACCTTGGACTTGTTTGATAACATGTTCCGAGTCCCCGTAGATTGTTAGTTCATCCACCTGAACCTCGAGAGTCAATTCAAGACCTGCTATCAGGGCTTCATATTCAGCTTCATTGTTCGAGCATCATTCTGTTAATGTGAAGGAATAGGGTAGGATTGCGTTGTCTGGTGTGACAAAAACAATGCCAACTCCTGACTTATTCTCTTTCGAGTTGATGCAGTTGATTCCATCAGGGCTTCTTGAAGCTTCATCGAAATACATCTTCCAACCTGCTTTGACCTGAAGTTGCATAACTTCTTCATCAGGGAGGTCAGTAACCAAAGGCGAGTCCGTAGGGACCAGATGTGCTTTAATGAAGTCAGCAAGGGCTTGCCCTTTTACTACTTTTTGGGGCATGAATTCGATTTTGAATTCAGACAGGAGTACCGTCCATTTTGTTATTCTGTCTGAGAGAGTGGGGTGGGACATTATGTATTTGAGGGGATCGGCTCTGGATATTAGTTTCACTGAAAGCTCGAGCATATAATGCCTCAATTTCTTCAGAGCGAAGATGAGGGCCAGACAGACTTTCTCTATCGGGCTGTATCTGTATTCTACTCTAACCAGAGTCCTACTTAGGTAGTACAGGGCATTTTCCTTTCCTTGGTCATTATGCTGAGCAAGGAGAGTTCCAAGAGATCCTTCGAGCGCTATGATAAAGAGGGTAAGTGGTTTTCCCCTAATGGGACCCATAAGGACTAGTGGATTTGTGAGATAAGTCTTGATGCTATCCAGAGCATTTTGGCAAGTGTCATCCTATTGAAACAGTATTCCCTTCTTCATCAACCAGGAAAACGGTTAGCATCTTCCAACCAAGTTGGAGATAAATCTCCTAATTTAAGTGAGTCGACCGTAAAGTCCTTTCAACTCGCACAGATTTCTTGGAGGAGGCATTTTACGAATGACCATTATTTTAATAAGGTCAATCTCGATTCCTCTGTGGCATACCACAAAGCTTAGGAATTTTTCTGATGTAACTCCGAATGCACATTTGAGTGGGTTCATCTTTAGCTGGTGCTATCGCAGTCTGTCGAAGATCTCCAGAAGATCATCCAGATGATTGCTTTATTACCTTGTTTTGATAACTAAGTGGTTGACATAGCATTCGACCTTGTCATTGAGAATATATTCAAATACAATGGTCATGGCCCTTTGATAGGTCGCCCCAGCATTTTTGAGGCCGAATGGTATGACTTTGTAGCAGAATACTCCCTTGAGGGTGCGGAAGGCTGTAAGCTCTTTATTTTTCGGGGCCATCTTGATTTGATTGTAACCGGAATATCCATCCATAAAGGACAAAGTTTCAAAGCCAGTTGTGACATCGACCATTATTTCTGTGATGGGCAAAGGGAATTCATCCTTAGGGCAGACTTCATTCAAATCTTGAAAATCTATGCAAACCCGGATCTGTCCGTTCTTCTTCTTTATAGGAATAACGTTGGTAAGCCAAGTAGGGTATTGAACCTCTCTTACAAACCCGGCTTTGAGGAGTTTTTGTACCTCAACTTCAATTTGAGCGACCAATTCTGGGAGAGCTCATCTTTGTGCCTGCTTGATTGGCCTGATATCTTCTCAAGTTGTGAGATGATGAACTGTAATTTTCGGATCTAAGTCAAGCATCTCTGTGTAGTTCCAGGCAAAGACATCCTTGTACTCTTTTAAGAGACAACGATACTCTTCTTTTTTTGTTTGAGATAGAGAGGCACTGATGAAGGTTGGCCTTGGGTCTTGTTCTAAGCCGAGGTTAACTTCAAGAAGGTCATCAACAATTGCTTGACCTCCTGTTTCAAATTCTGGAGGAGTCGGACGGACTTCTGTTTCTTCTGGTGGTTATTCCATGATCATCTCTTTTCCTGAAGAGAAGTCTTCATCTACCGTAATAGTATTTATGGTACAGATCAAATTTTTATTCAGTAAGAGATCAGAATTTCCTGATTTAGATTACAGTTGGACGATATTGATCAAGGCTGTTAATGCTCATTGCGTCGTCATCAGATGATGAATCCAGCTCCAAGAATACCCTTCTATTGTTGGTTGTATAATGCCAACTCTTCTCTTTCTTAGAAATGGAGCTATCCTTGGATGGCAAAATGTCTATCAATGGATCTCCTTCTCTTGTGAGGGACCTTTGTCCGTGGACCATGTCCATGGATTGGCATGAGCCTGTCCACGAATGATCTTGATCTTCCGTCCATGGACAGTCTTGAATTTTTGTCCGTGGATAGAGCTGTTCTTCTGTCCGTGGATGGAGATGACCTTCCGTCCATGGAAGGTCTTGGAATTCTATTCGTGGACAGTGCTACTCTTCTGTCCATGGATAATGCTGCTCTTCTGTCCGTGGACATTTTGGATTTTCTGTCCATGGACGGTCTTGATTCTCTGTCCATGGACAGTCTGGATCTTCCGTCCGTGGACGGTCTTGAACCTCTGTCCGTGGACAGTACTGCACTACTATCCGTGGACAATCCAGCATTTCTGTCTATGGACAGTCTTCTGTTCCCCTCTATGGGATATTTTGGGTCTTGGTCCATGGAATCTGTCTGTGGACGTTTATTATTCACGGATGAGTACCCCGAGGCATCTTCTCTAACTTCTTTGTATTTTTTAAAGTTATTGGAGGGATTGTTCATTAAGTCATTGAGGCCCTTGGCCTTGTCCTTTTGCCTTAGTGAAAATTGGGCAGCATCTCCCCTTCTTGAAGAATTTTTTAAAGGGGGAGTTCCAACAGTCAACTTGGACTGAGGGGACTCATATCCAACAAGTCCTATGGTCGGCCCCAACGATTGTGGCCTTTCCACTATGGACTGTTGGGATTTGGGATAGCCCATTAGGCTTGGGCTAGAGTTTGATATAGGTTTGCCTTTTGGGCTGACCTATCGTAGAATGGTTGAACCACCCTGCAATGTGTGTACTCGATTGAGTACACTCTTCGTGGTGCACTCTGATTGGGGTGCACTCTGTCTGAGGTGCATCCAATTGGATGCACCCAATCCATGGTGCATCCTGGGGGATATGTCTGCTCCGTAGCGCATCCTCTTGGGTGCAGCCTCTCCATGGGATGTCGTGGGGGATGCCCCTTGTCCACGGAGCATCCTTGGGGATGTTACTGCTCTGTGGTGCATCCTTGGGAATGCACCTTGTCTAGGGTGTATCCTTTGGGATACAGCTGCTCCGTGAGGGATCCTGGGGGATGCCCCATGTTCGTGGACCTGGCAGGGGTGACTCCTCCTTGGAGGAGCAGCAAGACCCTCATCGTGAGTTCGGCCAGTAGACCGAGACCTCATGCTTGGGATTGCTACGACCTCAGCCCAAGTTAGGAGATGAGTTGCTGGGATTGGCATCGAAGGGAGATAGACCCTCCTCTTGATTGTGAGTACGTAAGCCGGTCGGATGTAGATGGTCTCGATTATCCTGCACACCAATCGGAGAGAAAATAGGGAAAAGATTACTCTCCTTTTTTTTTTTCTTTTTTTTTTTTCAATTCTTCATCAAAGATGAGAGGAGAAGAGAGTTCCACCGGGCGTGCCATTAATTTGTAAGTGCAAAATTGTTTCTATGCTTATCAAATCTCTTCCATTATTATATGGAGTTTATTGTTTGTTGTGGGGGACTATTCTTCCAATCTGAGTATACTCAGATTGTTAAATTATCTTTCCTATTTTGGGGAAGAACCTCTTATTAAGATAAAGAATTAAAGAAAAACAAAATAATTGAATAAATTTATTTTTATTTATTCAATGGGGTTGCCCAGATCCCATATAGGCGTTACAAGTGCCTCATTGAGGTCTTCGTATTTATAGCAAAGAAAAGAACATGGTGGTAGCCATTTTTATGAGGCTCACCTGATGTTCTCCATAGCAGGGGAGTCTTCTTCTCTAGCTTGCTTGCTGCTGTACTTGTTGTTGCTTAAAGAGGAGGAGAGAGTTTTCTTTTCCTTCTCTTTTTTGGGTTTCCTTTTGCGTATCTTCGTGTGTGTTTCTTGTGAGAAACACTCCTTTTATAGGTTTAAAACAGCCCTCTTTTACTCTCTCTCTTTGACTCCCATATTTTAGGAAAGTCAAAATAGGCTCGCCTCTTAGAGGATGCCACCTTGCGTGTCTCGCTTATCTGGGAGAGTCTTCAAGTTCAAGAGAATCATCTTCTTTTGAGGACTCTTGTACCAGGTTTCCCCTTTTTGAGAAAATCCTAGTACCTTTCGAATAAGAGGATGTTTAATCACACTCTTTCCTAGGATATAAGACATAGTCTTAATCCTATCATAATTATGGGGTGCCATGTAGCATCCCATGGGATTTTAAAAAAGGGGATCCTTATCTTGGGATCCCCCACAGCTTGACAGAGAATCCTTTTTATCAAGGATTCTCTGTCCTATGACAGTCAGATACTGACTGTCAGCTGGGGACAGATTGACCCAGGTCAGTCCATGGATTTAAAGGGTGAGACCATAGCTCTCACCCACGGATCAGAGGGTAGCACCATGGGTCTTGCCCATGGACCAAAGGGTGAGACCATAGGTCTCACCCACGGACCACAGGATGAGACCATAGGTCTTGCCCACGGACTAGAGGGTGAGACCATAAGTCTCGCCCACGGACCAGAGGGTAAGACTTTGGGTCTCGCCCCATGGTCTGGGGTTAGGTTCAGGACCAAATGTGGTAATGTTTGATCCGTGAGATTTTATCGTCATGGATAAACACATGTCAACCTCTCAGGGTTGGCACTCAAGTTTGATCCGTGGGGATTTATCCTCACGGATTGGACAGGTATCAACCTCTCGGAGGCTAACACCCAAGTTTGGTCTGTGAGGTTTGAACCCTCATGGATGGGGGACATGTTAGCTTCTCGGAGGCTGGCATTTAGGTTGGATCCATGAGGTTTTGGTCCTCACGGATTGAACAGGTGTCAGCCTCTTGGAGATTGTCACCTAGGGTTAGATTCGTGACGTTTATCCTCACGGATCAATCCTCACTTTGCTTTACTGGATAGCATGATACCAGCCATCAGTATTTAATGCTGACAGCTAGGGGGACTGCACGTGCTGCAGGCACGCCTAAATCCAAACTGTCTCTCCGAGAGACAGTGATCAGGTTTGTGCCATTGCACACACACCTAGGCAATGGACGGTGAATTTTCACTGCCCATAGTCAGCGTGTAAACAGTGTTTTTCTCATATTAGAAGTCCGTTTTTGACCCTATTTAAGTTAGGTTTAATTCCCCATTCAAACCTAAGATGATTAGAGAATTTTTAAAGGATTATTTGGGTTTCCCATACTCATTCTCCTCTTCTCTTCAACCCTAGAGATTAGAAGTCATTTGTTGCTTCATTATTACTTGCTTGGGTATTCCTATTATTTGGAATCCAACTAGGGTGTATTATTAATCAACCATCAACCCGTTCTTGTTAAAAAAAATTGGCCAGTATGATCTGAAGCCTTTGCAAAGAAAATCAATCCGAGGAGGATCGTGGTTGTTGTGGAGATCTAGGAGGAGCACAAGCTATTGTGATAGATTGCGAGACTTGCGGTTTTGTGATTACTTATCGAGGTGTGGAGGACTGAGTACTAATGATCGTTGTGTCGAGTCCGATTGAGTACAGTTCGAGTCTTGTAAGTATTTATTTGCTCTTACTCTTAATGATATCTCTTTGCTAGACTAGGTCCTGTGATTTTTCCCTTAAGGGTTTCCACGTAAAAATCCTTTGTATTGTGGTTTGATTGTCTTCTCTACTTTCGTACTTTTAGTTATCATCCCTTAATTAATAATTTGATTGCATAATCTTAAAAATAGTAGATAGACTTATAAGGACATATATCCACCCCCTTCGATTTGTGAGTTTTCAACTCAAACATTAGATTTGAGGTTCACAAATTTTTAAATTGGTATCAGAGCGGGCTCACTAATTTATTAGTGCGATCTCATTCTTATATTCGGTGAATATGGATCTCCAAAGAGAGGAATGATCCATATCTTATCCTCCATTATTTGATGAGAATAATTAAGCATATTGGAAAGCTCGAATGAGAGTGTTTCTAAAATCATTAGAAGAGAGAGTATGGATCTCCATTGAACAAGGTTGGACCCATCCAACAAAGACCGTAGATGACCTAACCATCCCTAAACCTTCTTCTAAATGGACCAATGTAGATATTAAAAGTTGTAGATGGAATAATAAGGTCTTAATTCAATCTTCACTGCTATCACACCCGAAGATTTTTGGCGTATTTCTAAATATGACACTTTGAAGGAGGCATGGGACATTCTTAAACTTACCCATGAAGTGACTACAACAGTCAAGATTTCCAAACTTCAAATGCTTACCTTTAAATTTGAAAAATTGATAATTGATGATAATGAAACTTTTGACAATTTTTATGCTAATCTAAGTGACATTGTCAATTCTAGTTTTAATCTAGGGGAAAGAATTCCTGAGTCTAAAATTATTAGAAAAATTTTGAGGTCTCTACTTGAGAGATTTCGATCGAAGGTTACCGCCATCAAAGAGAGCAAAAATGTTGATGCTCTCAAAATTGAAGAGTTGGTTGGTTCTCTCCAAACCTATGAGTTAAATCTGGACCCATTTAAGAAATCAAAATCTATTGCCTTAAAATTTGTCAAGGAATTCATAGATGGTTCAGATAATGACTCTGAGGATGATGAAGAAGAGTTAGCTTTATTTGTAAGGAAATTCAGAAACTTTCTGAAATTTAATAAGAGATTTAATCAAAAATGGTAAAAATCTTTTGAGAAGCCTAAATCCAAGCACTTTAAAAACAAGAAATATCGTAAAAGTACAGATAGAAAATCCTAAGGTTTCAATGCGAGTGATGGTGAGGATGATGACGAGAGTCAGAATGACTCAGAGTCTGAGGGAGACTTTGAGGTAGACTATGATGAGCTGTTTGAGGAATGCCTAAAGCTGAAAAAAGGCTCAGTTTTCCATGTCCAGTAAGGTAAAATCAATTAGAATTGAAAGAGATGTCTTAGACCAAGTGACTTCAGGGTTTAAAGCTCTTATGTCACAGCTTGAGAAAGAGAAGACTTCCCTCCTTGTCAAGATTCAGCTTCTTGAATCTTATTTGCATATTTGTCTTGATCATCAAAAGACAAATCTTAAAATCAAGTTGGCTGATCTTGAGCATGATCAGAGGTGTGAAGATGTGAAGGGAACTCCATCTACCTCGAATACTGAGCTTGGTGATAAAAGGCACCCTCTTGAGAATAGGAAATACCCTTTAACTCAGAAATTTATTCTTACATGTCATAAATGTGAAGTGAAGGGTCATATTAAGCCTCGTTGTCCTAAACTTCGAAGAATGCTCAATCATGATTTTGAGAACTAAAATAATCTTAATGAGAATCTTCAAAGGAGAGTTGAGGTCCTAGTAGAGAAGTCTAGGAGTTTGTGTGAAGATTTGATGAAAATTACTTACAACTCTAGACAGTGGCATGGTCATGACATTCCTTATACTAGATATAAAGGAGGTAACGGGGAGATACAAAATGCCCATCATAATTTTAGGACTCAATCCTGGAAAAGGAGGAACAAAAGGAAGAGGCAAAAGGTCTTGTTTGAATCTTCATCTGAAACGGTTAATGACCAAAGGGTCAATAAAGTTGTTAAAGTCATTTGGGTAAGAAAGGAAGATCAGAAGGGCTTCACTTAGCTCGTGCTTGTCATAGCCTACGATGTGCTTTGTTTGTTATATCTTGTCTTAGTGCTATGCTGTTTGTGTATACTAATAGTTTTTGTTTTGTTATTTGCTTTGGTTTGTTTTTCTATTTTGCTTATTTTAAAAAATTCAAAAACATTGAAAAACTATAAAATCCAAAAATATTTTTGTCATGTTGCCCTTTTTTGACTTGCATGATCTACATTCCTTGTGTGGTCTTTATTTCTATACATATCCAAGGTTGAACATGAGTTTGTTGCTGATTGAGGATATATCACCTTCATAGTCTCTTGGTTAAGTTGAAAATTAGACTGGTTTTATCTTGTACAGTCAGACACTTATTCATGTGTTATTCATGTGTGGATGCTTTGATATTTCACATACACTCTGACTGATTCTGTTGAGGTCTAATTCTCAATCTGTAGGTGTATGTCTTATCCTAAAATTGTGACCTAGGATGACCAATCTAGAATGACCATATTGTTAGTCATCCTAAAAAATTTTGCAATTAAAAGGACTACCTATTGGGCTAGTGTGAAAGCTACTATTAAGTACAAACAGTAAGTAATGACTACCTATGCAGACAGTAGTTATCTATCTGAGTTACTAGTGTAAAAGCTCCTACTGTCAATAGAGAAGAGCTACCTACCTAGATAGTGTGAAAGTCAACATTGCATGAAAAGATATGTTCAAATAAAGAACATCAAAAGAAATCTTATAAAATTCGGAGGTATTTGACCAAAAGTAAAAGAAAAATATTGAGTCAAATAAAAATGGATAAAGGAGCACCAAAATGTGAAAAAAAAATCAGCATATTTAGATCTAACTAGGTTTGACTTCTAAGATTTGGATCTCCTGGAGGCCTCTTAGTGGTTAATGTCATATCCTTGGAAAGAGAAAGAAACCTTGATTTATTATCTAGTCAGACCACCACTACACACAAAGCTTCACTTTTGAACTGTTCACTAAATGTGACTAAGTGAATTGGCTATGCTTTACCATTCAGTGAGATTTAATTAGATGTGTATTCTCAGTTGGACTAACTAATCATGTTCTTCATTGGATTTGTAATTTTAAATTACTACTGCTTGGGACGCTTTTGATGCATGTTTGTGTGGCACATGATATTTTTTTGTAAAATTATTATGTGTTTCCTTTTTTCTGTTTGGCATAGGCCTTTCTAGCATAGGTGCCCTACTTTTTGTAGTGTCCTTAATCTTAGGGAAAAAAGATCAAGTTGAGTTATTGAGGGAGAGTTTTTACTTTGTATTGGTGTATTTTGTTCCCTACTCTATAGTCCCTGCACTGTCTGCAGTTGCTTGATTGTATTGTGGTTGCCTTGATATTGTATATGCTCTAAATTGATATATTTTTGTGATATTAGCTTCCTGCCTACCTTTGCAAATTATGCCAAAAATGGGGAGAATGTTAGGGTATTATTTTCCAAGTTCAGATTCCTTGTAATACCTATGTTTATTTATTTTCATATTCTATACATGCTTCATGGAGTGTTTGATTAGCATGTGCAGGTGCAGGTTTATAGTAGAAAAATCTTACATGACAAGAGCTTCAAGTGTCTCCAAGTTGGGTTGTATTTCAATTTGTGTCATGTAATTGTGTTGGAATCATGTAATGACATAATTCTCTGTTTGATGTGTTTTGGGAGAGTATGTGTGAAGTCATGTGTAAAGTCCATGCTTTTGGTGTAGGCATATTCCGGTGTCAAAACAAGTAAGTCTAGGTGTCTAGGTGTGTGTCTTGTGTCATTGCCTTCAAGCATCCTCGATAAGTGAAGTTGAAGACCGAAGAAGTCCGGTTGAAGATTTAGTTGATAATTTCCTTCGTTTCCCTCATAGGATGGTAAGTGACCTAGATACCATGCTACCATAGGTGAGACTTGACTTAGAATAATCTTAATACAATGCCTTAGGTGGTAAGTGTCCTATACTAATCATACAGACCTTAGGTGATGAGATAAGTAATGCAAACCAAGTTCAAAATTCTGAAATTTTTCAAAAAATCAAGGTTATTGTAGGTAGCATATCTCCCAAACCGTAGCTCAGATTAATATATCAAATTGACCGCGTTGAAAAGAGCTACAACTTTTATGAAGGGTGCAAGACCCAAAAATGAAGTTTTAAATTTGGGTTTGCACCTCAGGGTCAACCCTAGGTCTAAAAACTTTTGTATGGGTATGAGAAAACAAGGTAGAGAGTGCAAATTTTCAGGGTCGACCTTGGAAGACCATTCGGTCGACCGAAGTGGGAGTTTGGGTCAACCCAAGTGACTCCCAGAGTCGACCCTGATATGGGAATTTTCAAAAATTCATTTTTTTTAATGCCTCTTTGGTTTTTAAACTCTTTTAGCAACTTCTAAACACTGTTTTGAGTTCCCTATATATTGTGAATCCCTCTAATTCGTGTAGAACAACTTTGGGAGGGTATAGGGATGGTTTTTAACTCCTTCTAGAGGTCATAAAAACTCAATAATCTTATTGTTCTCCTCCCCTTTGTTAGTTCCTTTCAACCTAGAGTTTGCAAGCCAAAAGTTCCAATCTTGCTTGTTTGGACTTATCCATTGAAGGAGTTCATCTAGGTGTTGATTTATATCAAACCATCAACCTGTTCTGGATTGAACAAATTGGCCGAAGTGCTCCGGAGCCTTTGCGAAGGAGATCGATCCGAGAAGGATTGTGGTAGTGTGATTTGGACGGTGGAATCCGAAGCCGTCATTAACGGAGATCGATCGAAAGATCGTTGAATGTTTTCGAGACACAAAGAGAAGTACGAGTGGCTGCGGTTGATCACGGGACTTGAGAGTACGTGATGACTTTCGAGGCATGGAAGACTAAGAATTGAAGGATCGTAGTGTCGAGTCCGAGGGAGTCAAGTTCGAGTATTGTAAGTTCTTGTTTACTTTGTCTTAATGGATTCTTATGGCTGGATTAGGTCCTGTGGTTTTTCTCGGAAGGGTTTCCACGTAAAAATTCTTGTGTTTTGATTTGCTTGGTTTTCTATTTTCCGCACTTAAAGTACATTATCCCGTAATTTATAACTTAATTATTAAAACATCAAAAAGGGTAGATAGACTTATAGGAAGCCCTAACCATCCCCTTGACTTTGTGAGTTCTCAACTCAAACCCTAGATTTAGGATTCACCGAATTTTTTTTAATTGGTATCAAAGCCGGTTCACTAATTTTTTTAGTGTGATCTTGTCTCATATTTTTGGTGAATATGAATCTCCAAAGAGAGGGAGGATCCATCTCTTGTCCCCCATTATTTGATGGGAATAATTATGCCTATTGGAACGCTCGAATGAGAGCATTTCTAAAATCATTAGACGAAAGAGTATGGTTCTCCATTGGACAAGGTTAGACCCATCCAACAAAGACCATAGATGACCAAACCATCCCTAAATATTCTTTTGAATGGAACAATGTAGAACTTGAAAGTTGTAGATGGAATAGTATGGATCTAAATACAATCTTTGTCACTGTCACACTTAAAGAATTTCAGTGTATTTCTAAATGTGACACTTCGAAGGAGGCATGGGACATTCTTCAAATTACCCATGAAGGGACTACAACTATCAAGATCTCCAAACTTCAATTGCTTACCTCTAAATTTGAAAAGTTGATGATGGATGATAATGAAACCTTTGACAGTTTTTATGCTAATTTGAGTGACATTGTCAATTCTAGCTTCAATCTAGGGAAAAAAAATTCCTGAGTCTAAAATTATTAGAAAAATTTTGAGATCACTACCTGAGAGATTTCGATCGAAGGTTACCGCCACCGAAGAGAGCAAAAATATTGATGCTCTCAAAATCGAAGAGTTGGTCGGTTCTCTTCAAACCTATGAGTTAAATCTGAACCCATCTAAGAAATCAAAATCTATTGCCTTGAAATCCGTCAAGGAATTCATAAATGGTTCAGATAATGACTCTAAAGATGAAAAAGGAGAGTTGGCTTTATTTGCAAAGAAATTCAGAAAATTTTTGAAACTTGATCAGAGATTTAATCCGAAATGAGAAAAATCATATGAGAAGCCTAAGTCCAAGCACTTTGAAAACAGGAAACATCTTAAAAGTGTGGACAAGAAATCCTAAGGTGTTCAATGTTATGAATGCCAAGGCTACAGCCATATTGCCGCCGAGTGCTCTAATAAGAAAAGATTTAAGGGCAAGACAAGGGATGACAGTGAAACTGAATATGAGGAATCAGATAGTTCTTCATGTGAGGAGACTAAGAGTTATATGGCCTTTATTGCATCTCTAACTGAGATTGAAGAATCTTCTTCAAATGCTGTGAGTAACCAACACTGTAGTGATGGTGAGGAGGATGATGAGAGTCAGAAAGACTCAGATTCTGAGGGAGACCTTGAGGCAGCCTATGATGAACTATTTCAATAATGCCTCAAGCTGAAAAATATTCAGTTTTCCATGTCCAAAAAGATCAAATCTATTAAAATGAAAAAAGATGTCTTAGACCAAGTGGCTTCAAGGTTGAGAGTTCTTATGTCCCAGCTTGAGGAAGAGAAGGCTTCCCTCCTTTGCCAAGACTCAGCTTCTTGAATCTGATTTGCATGTTTGTCTTGATGAAAAGACAAGTCTTGAAATCAAGTTGGCTGATCTTGAGTAAAATCAGAGGTGTGAAGATAAAAATGGAACTTCATCCACCTCGAACACTGAGACTGGTGCTAAAAGGCACCCTCCTGCTAAAGGGAAAGACTCTTCTACTCAAAAATTCATTCCTACATGTCATAAATGTGGAGTGAATGGTCATATTAAGCCTTGATGTCCTAAACTTCGAAGAATGCCCAATCATGGTTTTAAGAACCAAAATAATTTTAATGGGAATCTTCAAGTGAGAGTTGAGGTCCTAGTGGAGAACTCTACGAGTTTGTGTGAAGATGTGATGAAAATTGCTCACAACTCTAGACAGTAGCATGGTCATAACACTCCTCATGCTAGATATAGAGGAGGTAATGGGGAGAACCATAATGTCCGTCACAATTCTAGTACTCAATCCTAGAAAAGAAGGAACAGGAGGAAGAGGCAAAAGGTCATACCTACCTCAACTGAAACGGTTAGAGACCAAAGGGTCAATCAAACTTCTAAAACCGTTTGGGTGAGAAAGGAAGCTTGAAGGGCTTCACTTAGCCCGTGCCTGTCATAGCCTAGGGTGTGTCGTTAGTGATATATCTTGTCCTAGTGCTATGCTATCTGTGTATACTAGTAGTCTTTCTTTTTACTAGTCTTTATTTGCTTTGGTATGTTTTTCTATTTTCTTTATTTTGAAAAATCCAAAAATATTGAAAAACCCTAAAATCCAAAAATATTTTTGTCATGTTGCCTCTGTTTAACTTGCATGAACTGCATTCCTTGTGTGATCTTTATTTCTATACTTATCTAGGGTTGAACATTGGTTTGTTGCTGATTGAGGATATATCACCTGCATAGTCTCTTGGTTAGGCTGAAAATTAGATTGTTTTTATCTTGCACAGTTAGAGACTTATTCATGTGTGTATGCTTTACAAATTTCACATGCACTTTGACTGATTCTGTTGAGAGGTCTATTTTCCAATCTGTAGGTGTTTGATTTATCCCAAAAATGTGACCTTGGATGACCAATCTAGAATGACCATATTTATTAGTCATCCTCATTTTGTGTATCCTCCATGAGCAAAAATTGTTGCAATGAAAAGGGCTACCTACTGGGATAGTGTGAAAGTCACTATTAGATGCAAACAGTATAAAATGGCCACCTAGGCGGACAGTAGATATCTATCTGGGTCACTAGAGTGAAAGCCCCTGCTCCCAATAGTCAGGACTACCTACCTAGATAGTGTGAAAGCCATCATTGCATGAAAAGATATGCTCAGATAAAGAACATCAAAAGAAATCTTACCCAGTTCAGAGGTATTTGACCAATAGTAAAGGAAAAATAATTATTCAAATAAAATGGATAAAGGTTCACCAAAATATAAAAAATCAGCATATCTGGATCTAACTAGGTTTGACTTCTATGATGTATATCTCCGGGAGTCCCCTTAGTGGTTAATGTCATATCCTTGGAAAGGGAAAGAAACTTTGATCTAGTATCTAGTCAGACCACCACTACACACATATTGCTTCACTTTCGAACTGTTCACTAAAGGTGTGTGAATTGGCTATGCTTTAGTATTTCATGAGATTTAGTTAGATGTGTATCCTCAGTCGAACTAATGAATTATGTTCTTCATTGGATTTGTAATTTTAAATTACTATTGCTTGGAATGCTTTTGATGCATGTTTGTGTGACACATGATATTTTTTTTAATATTATTATGTGTTTTCCTTTTGGTTGTCATGGGCCTTTCTAGCATAGGTGCCCTATTTTTGGTGGTATCCTTGATCTTAGGGGGAGAAGATCAAGTTGAGTTGGTGAGGGGGAGTTTGTGCTTGAGTTATTAAGGGAGAGTTTGTGCTTTATATTTCTATCTTGTTCCCCGCTCTTTAGTCCCCACATTGTTTGCATTTATTTGGTTGTACTGTGATTACCTTGATATTTCACATGTGTTAAATTGTTATATTCGTTGTGATATTGGCATTATAATTACCTTTGGCAATTGTGCCAAAAAGGGGGAGAATGTTGGGGTACAATTTTTCAAGTTCAGTACATTCCTTGCATTACCTGGCATTACCTGTGCTTATTTATTTTTATATTCCATACATGCTTCACTGGGTGTTTTGTTTGTAAGCATGTGCAGGTGCAGGGTTGCAGCAGACTGATTTTACTTGACAAGAGCTTAAGTTTCTTAATTTAAGATGATTTGTCAATTAATGTCATGTAATAGTGTTGGAGTCATGTAATGCCCTAATTCATCGTTTTGATGTGTTTGGGTGAGTTTGTGTCAAGTCATATACTTCAGTTTGGTTACGCTACGGAATTGCCAAAGGGGGAGATTGTAAAGTCCATGCCTTTTTGTGTTAGCATATTCCGGTGTCAAAACAAGTAAGTCTAGGTGTCTAGGTGTGTGTCTTGTGTCATTGCCTTCAAGCATCCTCGACAAGTGAAGTTGAAAACCGAAAAAGACCGGTTGAAGACTCAGTTAATCATTTCCTTCGTTTCCCTCATAGGATTATAAGTGACCTAGATACCATGCTACCATAGGTGGGAATTGACTTAGAATAATCCTAATATGATGCCTTAGGTGGTAAGTGTCCTAGACTAATCATACGGACCCTAGGTGATGAGATAAGTAGTGCAAAACCAATTCAAAATTTTGAAATTTTTCAAAAAACCAAGGTTGCTTGTAGGTGGTATATCTCACAAACCGTAGCTCAGATTTTACTCCATAATATATCAAATCGACCATGTTGAAAAGAGCTACAAGTTTTATGAAGAGTGCAAGACCCCAAACCCAAAATGAAGTTTTAAATTCAGGTTTGCACCTCAGGGTCGACCCTGACCATTGAGGGTCGACCCTGGGTCTAAAAACTTTTGTATGGGAAAACAAGGCAGAGAGTGCAAATTTCCAGGGTCAACCTTGGAAGACCTTTCGGTCGACCGAAGTGGGGGTTTGGGTCGACCCAAGTGACTCCCAGGGTCGACCCTGATACGGGAATTTTCCAAAATTCATTTTTGTAATGCCTCTTTGGTTTTTAAACTCTTTTAGCAACTTCTAAACATTGTTTTGAGTTCCCTATATATTGTGAACCCCTCTAGTTTGTGTAGAACATTTTTGGGAGAGTACAAAAAGGGTTTTTAACTCCTTCTAGAGTTCATAAACTCTAGAATCTTATTGTTCTCCTCCCCTTTGTTACTTCCTTTCAACCTAGAGTTTGCAAGCCAAAAGTTCCAATCTTGCTTGTTTGGACTTGTCCATTGAAGGAGTCCATCTAGGTGTTGATTTCTATTAAACCATCAATCCGTTCTGGATAGAAAAACTTGGCCGGAGTGTTCCGGAGCCTTTGCGACGGAGATCAATCCGAGAAGGATCGTGGTAGTGTGATTTGGTCGGTGGAATCCAAAGCCGTCATTGACAGAGATCGATGGAAGATCATGGACTGTTTCGAGACACAAAGAGAAGTATGAGTAGTTGCGGTTGATCACGGGACTTGAGAGTACATAATGACTTTTTGAGGCGTGGAGGACTAAGAACTGAAGGATCGTAGTATCGAGTCCAAGGGAGTCAAGTTCGAGTATTGTAAGTGTAAGCACCCAATTTTTACACCCTGCTCACCTAAACCTAGGTCTAACTCTAGCCTAGCCCTAGCCCAAGCCCTAGGCAAAGTCCCATGGGCTCAAGGCCCTTTTCGAGTCCAAAACTCTAAAGATGGATAAAACCCTGTTTTTGGGCCCAAGCATGGGCCCACTAAGCCAAACCCAAGGTGGGACCCACTTTACTTTTTAAAATTCAATTTTTCAAGACAAAACACTTTTGGCTTTCCCCACACATGTGGTGGTTTAGTCCAAAAGGGGAAAAAACATTTTTTTTTTTAAAAAAAAAAGAGTTTTTTTTTTACCAAAGAAAAGATTAATAAATAAAAATAACCAAAAAAACAACAAAAAAAAAAAAGGTTTTTTTTTTTACCAAATAAAAGAAAAAAAAATAATAATAATAATTTTTGAAGGGGTGTGGTTGGGCACCAACCCCATGTGGCAGGGCCCATATGCGGGGTTGGGCCCAACTCACATAACCAAGCCCAAACAACCGAATACAAAAAATAAAAAAATAAAAAAAATCTTTAGTGGGTACTGTTCATCGTCCCTGTCAAAGGGACGACTGAACAGACTGCATGGCCTGGCTCCTCTGCGTCCTGCCTGCCCCTCCTGCTTCGGTCTCCCACACGTGGCCACCTCACCCTCATCCTTATCCTATCTCTCAACCATCCTCTTTCTCCTATAAATCACAATGGCCACTGTTCACGAAAAAAAAAAACCAGTTTTTTTTTCTTCTGCTCCAGCCTGTTTCGCCCCTTTCTCCACCCTTTAGAGTACCCCCATATTCCCCTAGACATTCCTAAAATCTCTAAGGTGTCACCACAACACCACCATAGCCACTGTGCTGGAGTGAGTAAAAAAAAAATTAAAATTTCAGACCTTTCCCCATTCGGCTAACCCACCTTCTCCAATCCGCACCAGTGGCTGCACCCCAGTTGCAGCAGCGAGGCAGCTCCACCATCGTCCATATCAGATCTTAAGATCATCCCCCGGGCACTCCCCTAGCAGCCACCTAGCCACCGCCGTCCACCACCACGTTCACTTGAGCTTTTTTTAAAAAAAATTTACAGTAAAGTCGCCTCCTCGGCCAGCCGTCCCTACTCCACCTGGACTCTCTCCGCCTCAGCTCAGCCTACCGGTGGACCTCCGAGGCCTGTCATCTTCGTCCTCTAGGCTCTCCCAGCCTCATCACCGCCGTCCGCAGCCGCCACGCTCCAGGAAGCTCGCCACGGTGCAAGCCGATCCGCGAAGGTATACACCCCCTTTCCCTTGCTTTAGCCTGTTGATTTAGCATAGCATTGTAAGGGACCCCTGGTCCCATTCCAGGGGTCCCCATTTTGTTTTTGTTTTTTCTTTTTTTTAGTAGTTAAAAAAAAAAAAAAAAAAAAAAAATAGGCCGTCCTTGAGGCGTGGCCACAGGCATAGCCCTCACCACCATGCACGACCACTCCCAGAGGTTTGGGGGGGGTCCTCAATCAATGAGTGATCCCCCTAAACTCCCTTTGTTCAACCCACTCAGCCACTCAAGCTTTTTTTTCCAAAAAATTTTCAAAAAAAATTGTTTTCAGGACACCGCCTTTAACCACGGTTTAACCATGGTTAGACCCGGCCTTGGTGAAAACTAAGGCCATGGTTAGACTCACCACACTCCAGGTTATCCCCTTGCACAATTTCAGCCCCTAACTCGCACTCTAACTATAGTTAAATCGACCCCAAAGTGGGGGCGACAGTGTAAAAATCTGTGCGAAGAGGAAACTTTGGGCCTCTGTGGGGCCCACATACGGCCTCCCCTTGGGCCCCACAAGGGCCCAAATTGTTCCCCACATAGCAGGCTTCACGACCATGGTCTCGGATCCCCCGGGGGTTGAGCCAATCAGCGGCAAGGTCGCCACAAAGTTTGAAAAATAATCTGTTTTGGTGGAAATCGTCATTTTATGTGGTGTTTTTTGGGGCAACTTTGGGCCACTGTGGGGCCCACATACGGCCTCCCCTTGGGCCCCACAAGGGCCCAAATTGTTCCCCACATATCAGGCTACCCAGTGGTGGTCTCGGATCCCCACGATTCCCTTGTTAACCATAGTTAAATTCATGTTAATTATGGTTAAAAATTTGATGAAAATTTAGAGTTTTTTGCAATTTCGGATATTTGTGGGGGCCCAGACCCGATAGGAGGCCAGTCTAGGCCCTGCCATGAACCTTGGGCCCACTTTTACTTCGGTCGGCCCCTTAACCATGGTTAAACTCGCCCGTGGTTAACATTTAACCATGGTTAAACGGCCCATGACATAGCAAAAATTCTGGAAAAATCATCAAAAATCATAAATATTACATGGAATCCAGAAATGTCTTCAATTGCATTTTTTACTGTGGTTAAGACACTTAATTAGAGTCGACCCCATTTTTGACCCTTAACCACGGGTAAAAAATCCTGACCCAGAAAAAATCTGGAAAAATGCTCAAAAAATCCAAAATATTAGGAGAAACCCAAAAATGGTCTCTTTTGACCATTTAACCATGGGTAAGACCCTTAACCATGGTGACCTCCCCTCCTTAACCGCGGTTAAGCACCTTTGACCGTTGGGAAAAATCTGAGAAAATCCCAAAAAAATCAGAAAAATTCAAAAAGACCAAAAAATCTGATATTGGACTTTTTTAACCATGGTTAGCACCCCTAACCAAGGTTAATCACCTTTCTTAACCTCGGTTAGCAACCCTAACCCTTGGTTAAGACACCCTGGGCCTACCGGGCCTCACTCATCGGCCTACCGGGCCAAACCCTAGCCTACCGGGCTCACCCTTGGCCTACCGGGCCCAATCTCGGCCTACCGGGCCCAAACTAGCCTACCGGGCTTCACCCTCGGCCTACCGAGCCCAACCCTACCCTATCAGACTTACCTTAGGCCTACCGGGCCCAATACCAAGCACTTGACCAACCCGGTCAACCACCCCTAGCCTCCCGGCTAGACCCTAAGCCACCCTTGGTGCACACACACACACACCCCTAGCCTTGGCACGGGCTCATGTGCCAGAACTACGCTCGGTCTGATCTCACCCCTATGTGAGTACGTAGGCAGCCCAACTCGGGTTCGACCCTAGTCTAGAATTTTCTCCTTCTTAGATTAGCATTATCTTAAATACTTAGGGCATTTGATTAAAACTGAGATTAATTTGGCTTAACCCTAGTAAGTAGGGAACCACTGAAAGTGGAAGTGCCGGGGTGCCTAACCCCTTCCCCGGACTTAACCGAACCTCTTACTCTGATCCCTGATCGCAGACCAAGACCTTATCCAAACCTTGGGGACTTATCCCTTCCGAATGAATAGGTGGCGACTCTTAACTCAACCCGTGAGATGCAAACCAGGGTTCCGCCAAAACCCGCGCTCACAGCTCTGGCGACTCTGCTGGGGATTTTAAGGTTCAACCCGGAACCTAGGTTTAAGCCAAACTAAACCTCAAATTAATCAATGCTTAAGTATTTAACATAATACTAATCATTTTACATCTCTTTGATGATTTGTGTACTGTACATATCATTCATACCATTGTGGTGTAATCAACCCAATACCTATTAGACAGGCTTATTACGCTCACGGCTGCTGGATGACTATCCTCAGTGACAGGGGCTTAACAGTCTTGGAGGTCCGCGGAACTTGGCCTGTTGGGTGACTATCCTCAGGAAACGGTTCTGAACGCTCCCGCTTACACCAATCGTCCCTTTCAGGGAGTCGCATATACGGTGTTAAGTGATCCCCCCATCCTTAGGAACACACTCTTGCATACCCCAGCATACATACATATAGCCTAGGCTAGAGTATAGTTTACAAGCAGCCCACCTGGAGGGATACTCTAAACCCTAACTTGCTTGCACCCTATACCTGTCCCCAGTCATGGTTGACTACCCGGGCACACTCTACCCGGATAACCACCTATCAGGGGCATGTAATGAGCCAACCTTGTGCTTGTAATAAAACACATCCTACCCTGCTTCCTGACATAGCATATGGGGTTCAAATCCCAGTCGATTAGGTCTTCACCAGACCTATACCCGACCTTGACCTGATAGGCCCCCGGTTCTCAACAACCCAGGTAAAGCATGCCGGAACTCTGTCCGTCTGCCCTATCGGATCACATGTGCCTTGTCACACCCAGAAAATATTGCATCATTCATCTGCATACACAGTGCACTCACATCGAGTTTAGATGGCAGGTCCTTCAAGGATAACCCAGTCAATTGGTCAACCGGCCTGTGCATTTGACTTCTCAGGGGGCATGTGATTACAACCTCCAGAAAGCAATTGAGGTCTTCACCCCGAGCCAGGGTATCGCTTGGGCTCAGTACTACAAAACCGGGACTATCCTAAACCTATCCATGGTTAAACCAGATCCGCGCCTCATGAATGCAGATTTCCAGTGTTGGAACCCATCTTACATGGTGTTCCGTTTTGGTAAGAACAAACTGTGTCCAACACTGGAAGAGATTCAGCGCATCTTAGGGTTAAACATGGACGGCGAAGGCATAGTACCGCGCTACAAGACAACATACCAGACAGACCTGTCCAGGTTTTTGCATATCAAGCCTGCCTGCTTGTAGCCCGGTCCTAACAGCTCTTTTTGGTCGGATACCAGTAGAGTATCTTGAAAGTAGAACAAGTGCAAGGGAAACCCTGACTCTAGTATAGCGGAACTTCCCAGCCTCAGTGCCTTTGCACTGATAACCATACCTCAGTTGGTATTCCCGAGATGTCGTACCCTTGTCGAACCAGTTAAAGTAGGGATCCTCAAGGACATGCACAACTCCTGCACAGTACCAATCATCTTTGCAGAGCTTCTCAGGGCTCTCAATCAGGCAGCAGACCACAGAAGGGGCATCTTTCATGCCAGTGCATGTCTCCTACACTTGTGGCTAGCAGGACACCTGCCTACGATCATAGCTGCACCAATCAACCTCCGTGAAGTCTACAGTCTACATCGAGAGATTTCTCAGAATCAAGGCTCGATAGCAACTACAAACATCAAAAAGCTCTACCAGCTTCTCCAAACCTTGTCAGAGGAGATCATACGGCAGTGAGTTGTCATCACTGGAAGGCAATGCATGATCCTTGCCAGACTTACAGGCTCCACAGCCTACATTCCACTCCTAGTCCTTCGACAGTTCGGATTCCCTTAGCGTATCCCAGTTATAGACCGGCAGAGAAATGATTGGATCACTTTCACTGTACGTTCCGACAGCCTCACAGGTCGATTCCAGTCAGATTGGCAAAAACTTCAGGCGAGATCAGCGAACAGACTTTGTGGTTACATTAGGACCACCTACAGATGCAGTATACCGACTTTGGATGGAAAATCCTAACATTCCATCTCCCATGTCTGTACCCAGGGAACTGCCCACACCCATCTCGGCTCCGTCACACGGGACTATACCCTTGGCTGAAAAGGTAGTCCACTGGAGAAACATCTTCCTGAAGAGACAGCTTCAAATTCAGCTGAAAGAGAAGCAGCTACGGAAGGCTCAACAAACATTCAGGATGTAGAGCGGGACAGCAAAACTTCAGGCCATAGATAGAGCATCTCGAGCAGACAGTCCGGTCTTGTCAGAAGAAGCGGAAAGGCGACACCAGAAAAATAGCCATCATCAGGGCCCAACTACACTTCTACAAAGAGCATCTCGACAGTGCAAAGGCTGAGATGACTCCTCGGATCCGACAGTTCGGATCCCGGATGTTCAATGCTGCTGAAGCCATTGAGAATTTGGAGGTTGAGGTCACATCCCTCCAACAGCAAATCATGGACCTAGACGGTGTGCCCCGACCGCTTGACTTTGCGATCCCTGATGGACCTGCCTAGGATCGAGTCTTTTTCTCCTTTTGAGTCACAGTCCTGTACTCTTTTCCCGCACAAAGTCCTTTCTTGCATGTTCTTCCTCACATCATAAACGTGCATAACCGATAAGTCACTCTATTCACAATTGTACCATGACATTAGGCACAAACACCTGCACTGGGCCCCTCTGACATTATTACATCATCCATGCACCCTCATCATTGTCCATGCACAACATTTGCACTAGCTAGGATCACTGCACATACACTATATGTACACTGCACCTTACACTTGCACTTGCATCACCGGTATGCTATACTACACTAGGCATTTACACATGCACTGCCACCGCATCTGCATTACTAGGACACAACACTTGCACCCATCTAGAAAATGTAGAACTCAGTCTATCCTAGCCTAGGCATCACTCATGCATCTGCAGAGTACAGCTCATACATCATGTAGTCAACAGCACTCCTAGAAGTGACCCAACTACAAGAATCAATAGACCATGTCTATCCTTCACTCTATCCCATCAGGAGTGCTGCTTAGGGTCGAGTCTTTTCTCTTTTTGAGTCTCACCTCATTCATTGGGTTTTTACCCGTGCATGCTTATGCATTTTAGATTCACATACCTTACCCCTGGTATTGACTCGCTCTACATTTCCAGATCCTACCTTACTGAGGCGGTAACTTAAAGACTCAAGCGATGGAACGCGGAGAAGCATCGAGCAGCCAAGAAATCATCTTGACAACCCTTCTCCGACAAGAGCAGGACATCAAGGAAATCAAGTCTCTCCTCCAAGATATGGCTACCGCTCTCGATAAGCTCCAGGTGGCACAAGGGCAAACCCAGATCCGTCCCCCTACCTCTCAGACAAACGCATCCAACCCAGTGGCACAACCACAGAAACCTTCCTCTAACCCGCTCCCCAAGCCTAAGAAAGAGCGGGCACCACCCAAGCATTTCACCCCTTCTCCTCTCAGCCAACTCCTACCAGTTCTCATTGATAGGAAATTGATCACACTCCGTGGTCCTACCCCATTGCAACCCTTAGCCAAACGGAACCACAACTACAAGGAGCATGAATATTGTGCTTTTCATCAAGGTCCTGGGCACTCTACTGATCACTGCATCGCTTTGAAGCATGTAGTTGAAGACCTAATCAACGAGGGCAAACTTGATTATGTGCCTGGTAGCTGGGGTTCCTGAAAACCCGATCCCCTCATCAACCCATCATCAAGCCGCCTTCATGCCACCTAGAGCAGTGTCTTCACCAACTCGTTTGAAGAAGGAGACTTGAAAACAAAATGCTGAGTTCGGTTGATCAGAGCCAAGCCCAGTCTAAGTCTGTCTTAGTTAGGATTTATTTCACGTAAGAGTCGGCCGCAGTGGCCCTGTATGAGTCTAGTCAAACTCTTTCAATTCAATGAAATCACTTTTTTAAGAGTTTCATCTTCATACTTGCGTAGCATAGCTGAATGCTTCCTAAGTTTATCTGCCTTAACAAGAGATCACTTAAACAGATAATCAAACCCATAATCCCCAGGGGTAGAATACGATGAAAAGCAGAATTCTCATCCAGGAACCTTGTCCTGTACAGAACTGGGTAGCATCTCTGAATGTGAAGATCAAGACCTCGCCACACCAGGGGCAGGGGGGCAATCAAAAGCAAGGGGCAAGCCCATCTCCGGTCATCCGACGTAAGCTCCCCCAGGACAATACTTAGAGCAAGGGGCAACTTGAACAAGAGCTGACACCCGAACAAGTAACTAATAACTGCGGAAAAAGTTGCACAGATTTACTAGGGGCAAATACCTCACCCGACAAAGCAAGGGACAATATCAGAATGACTACCGGATCCCAAACCAATCAAATGGGCAAAATCAAAGAACAACGCTTAAGGTCTTGCCTAATAACGCTTGCACTTTTAGCCGCTTCGAGAAAGGACAGGAAGCCATCTTTGGCACCCCTTCATCCCCTCCAATGTAAACCCGTTTTACAGATCAATGAAATCCGCTAGTTAGCCCCTTTGAGCCTAACAGCCTTTCTTTCATAAAACCTCTTCAGGGACACCCTCCCTTGCCAATCTGTGGTATTTGCCTGAACTACGTCATGACCTGATCCTACAAAGGGTACGTAGGCAGCCTGACAAATCAGGTGCGGTCATAAAAAGGGATCATACCACCCAAATCTCCACTACGCAGAGTCAAACCATCCCCAGTGGAACCAAAGCCTCTTTGGAATGTCTCCTTGCAGAGATAGAGCAAAAAAATCCTCTCAACTTCTCCAGTCAAGGGTAAAAAAAAAATTTCATTAAAGGAAAACCCAAAATAGAAGTTGAAACATTTTAAGAGTCAGAAACTCCCCACAAAGATAACCTCTCCGGACTCTGTCCCCAACAGATACCTTTCAAGGAAAATCTCTCAAAAAAAAATCCCCAAGCAGAGACAACCTTTTTCGAAACTCTCTCCAGCAGAGACAACCTCTCTCAAAATTCAAAAAAAAAAAAAAAAAAAAACTCTGCTGGAAATCCAAAAGTACAATCCTCAGAAGAGTACAACGAGTACAATGGAAGAGATCCCCGAAAGAATAACTACAAAGGAGAAATCCGAGGGTGTCCCAAACTTCGGTCCCCCAGCCTACATTTCATCCTATCATAAGTCTTCCTAGATCCCCTAGAGACTGAAGGTGCAAGCAGCTTATCACGTAAGTATCTGAAAGCGAGACACCGACATCCAAGGAATGGGAACAGAACTCCGTTCAAATCCATCGCGGGTCTAATGAAAACCAGAAATGGCATTGGTGCGCAAAAATTACGCGAACCCCAGACCTGGTCTTGAGACCAGGGGCAAAAAAGGGAGGAAAACTTATCAGCTTCGCAGGCATGAGGAAAATCGGCAGCGGCCTCATTGCGCAAAAGTTATGCGAACCCCATTGACTTGGTCATTCCAAGGGTAAAAAAGGGAGAAAAGCTGAAGAGCAGTTTAGCAAAAGAATCCGGCAATAATCAGGCTCGCCGAACTCCCAACAATCCCCCATAGGTCACTAGCAGATGGCCCGGAAAAACAGATCCCCCGACAGTAGCCTCTAGCAAAGCTTAATTCCCCAGATCATCAGTAGTGGTCTACAACAGGGGCACATTCCCCAGCGGGTCCCCAGCAGAAGCCTCTAATTGCTCTCTATAAACATTCTCCCATGCAAGAATCTGAAAGCATCCAGTTTTCTTTTCAGCAAGCGTCTCCCCAGCCGGAATACTCAATCAGCAGCGAGGTAGAGCAACTTTCATTGGCAAAGCTACCCCAAGTCCTCAGCAAAGCCCGACTCCGCAAGATGCAAATCATGGCTTCATCAATGTCATAACAGGAAAAATCTGCTTAGCATCGTACTTTATCCCTAAGGACAAAATCTATTCACCTTGTGAAAGTGATCTCCTTGTTAAATCACATTAGCAAATGAAGCATTCAACTTCAAATTATGAGTCTCCTTCTGGTCACCATCAGAGTTCCCATACTCGTCGGATCAGCCATCCTCGAAGTCTTCCAAGTCTGTCAAAATCCCGTGACGTCTTCTAAGTCTGTCAAATCCTGTGACGTCTCTCAATCACCGCCAGAGTCCCAATACTCACCAGGTCAATCACATTCTAAGTGTCTTTCCACCGGCTTGGCCAGGTCAAACAGAACTCAGCAATCGCCCGAGATGCATCACGGTTTCAACAAAAAGCAAGAGCAAAATCAAATGCCTTCAGAATCTTCAAATAGCAAAGGACTGGTTTCCAAGAGCGCGTCATATACCCAACCCTCCTTCAACCTGCATGCCACACTAGGGAAACCAGGACTAGTCTAACCTCTCATGCATAAGTCAAGCCGTGTAAAGCTGCACCCTAGTTGCACACACTCAATCAAGTCGCACATAATGCACTCTAGCTAATCAAATCCAGCTGCACACTAGTTGCACACACTTAATCGAGTCGCACATAATGCACTCTAGCTACTCAAATCAAACTGCACACTAGTTGCACACACTCAATCGAGTCGCACATAATGCACTCTAGCTAATCAAACTGCACACTAGTTGCACACACTCAATCGAGTCGCACATAATGTACTCTAGCTAATCAAATCCAGTTGCACACTAGTTGCACACACTCAATCGAGTCGCACATAATGCACTCTAGCTACACAAATCAAACTGCACACTAGTTTCACACACTCAATCGAGTCGCACATAATGCACTCTAGCTAATCAAACTGCACACTAGTTGCACACACTCAATCGAGTCGCACATAATGCACTCTAGCTAATCAAATCCAGTTGCACACTAGTTGCACACACTCAATCGAGTCGCACATAATGCACTCTAGCTACTCAAATCAAACTGCACACTAGTTGCACACACTCAATCAAGTCATTCACTGCACTCAAACTAACTGCATCCAAATTTCACATTGCACTCTAACTGCACAAAATCAAGTTGCACTCAATACATCATAGCTACATATTAGCTGCATACAAGGTGAAAGCCTTATCCAATACATTCAAGTCGCACAATACATTACATGCACTTAATCATGTCGCGCACCTTAGCATCAATCATCTTGATCAAAATCCAGTACCTTTCAGTCATATCAACATCAATCCGGCTAGTGCCTCCAGGCCATGCCTCAAATCTTTGAACATTCTATGGGTACCTTTACAGTGTACACCACTGGACATCCCGCGTGTACCTTGACAGTGTACACCACCAGCATGTCCCTTTTGTGACACCCCCATGTGTCCTGGGCATCCTAGGTGAGCGTCGACATAACGCACTTTGTCGACACCTCGCATGCCCGACATCCCGTGTGTACCTTGACAGTGTACACCACCAGCATGTCCCTTTTGTGACACCCCCGTGTGTCCTGGGCATCCCAGGTGAGCGTCGACATAACGCACTTTGTCGACACCTTGCATGCCCGACATCCCGCGTGTACCTTGACAGTGTACACCACCCGCATGTCCCCTTTGTGACACCCCCGTCTGTCCTGGGCATCCCAGGTGAGCGTCGACATAACGCACTTTGTCGACACCTCGCATTCCCGACATCCCGCGTGTACCTTGACAGTGTACACCACCCGCATGTCCCTTTTGTGACACCCCCGTGTGTCCTGGGCATCCTAGGTGAGCGTCGACATAACGCACTTTGTCGACACCTCGCATGCCCGACATCCCGCGTGTACCTTGACAGTGTACACCACCCGCATGTCCCATTTGTGACACCCCCGTGTGTCCTGGGCATCCCAGGTGAGCGTCGACATAACGCACTTTGTCGACACCTCGCATGCCCGACATCCCGCGTGTACCTTGACAGTGTACACCACCCGCATGTCCCCTTTGTGACACCCCCGTGTGTCCTGGGCATCCCAGGTGAGCGTCGACATAACGCACTTTGTCGACACCTCGCATGCCCGACATCCCGCGTGTACCTTGACAGTGTACACCACCTGCATGTCCCCTTGGTGACACCCCCGTGTGTCCTGGGCATCCTAGGTGAGCGTCGACATAACGCACTTTGTCGACACCTCGCATGCCCGACATCCCGCGTGTACCTTGACAGTGTACACCATCTGCATGTCCCCTTTATGACACCCCCGTGTGTCCAGGGCATCCCAGGTGAGCGTCGACATAACGCACTTTGTCGACACCTCGCGTGCTCGACATCCCGCGTGTACCTTGACAGTGTACACCACCCGCATGTTGCCTCCGTGACACCCCTGTGTGTCCTTGGAATCCCAGGTGAGCGTCGACATAACGCACTTTGTCGACACCTCGCATGCCCGACATCCCGTGTGTACCTTGACAGTGTACGCCACCCGCATGTCCCTTTTGTGACACCCCCGTGTGTCCTGGGCATCCCAGATGAGCGTCGACATAACGCACTTTGTCGACACCTCGCATACCCGACATCCCGCGTGTACCTTGACAGTGTACGCCACCCGCATGTCCCTTTTGTGACACCCCCGTGTGTCCTGGGCATCCCAGGTGAGCGTCGACATAACGCACTTTGTCGACACCTCGCATGCCCGACATCCCGCGTGTACCTTGACAGTGTACGCCACCCGCATGTCCCTTTTGTGACACCCCCGTGTGTCATGGGCATCCCAGGTGAGCGTCGACATAACGCACTTTGTCGACACCTCGCATGCCCGACATCCCGCGTGTACCTTGACAGTGTACGCCACCCGCATGTCCCTTTTGTGACACCCCCATGTGTCCTGGGCATCCCGAGTGAGCGTCGACATAACGCACTTTGTCGACACCTTGACTATCCATCACCTTCTGTGTTCTCGACAACCGGTGTGTCCTCCGATCGATCCGGCTAATATCTCCTGGGAAACGTTGTTTCGATTAATCCCCCTCGCCGCTACCGAGCGACGTTTTCTTCCGACTAGCGCCTTAGGGCCACGCTATCCACCAGCAGTTGTATTCATCACTTCACCACACTCGTCATTTGCAAAGCATACATCGTTCTTAACATTCACCTCGGTGTAAAAATAGGATGTTTCCAGTCTTTGCCGTTCAATTGCCATCCTGACACTCTCCGGCAAAGAGGGGTAGCTGTAAGCACCCAATTTTTACACCCTGCTCACCTAAACCTAGGTCTAACTCTAGCCTAGCCCTAGCCCAAGCCCTAGGCAAAGTCCCATGGGCTCAAGGCCCTTTTCGAGTCCAAAACTCTAAAGATGGATAAAACCCTGTTTTTGGGCCCAAGCATGGGCCCACTAAGCCAAACCCAAGGTGGGACCCACTTTACTTTTTAAAATTCAATTTTTCAAGACAAAACACTTTTGGCTTTCCCCACACATGTGGTGGTTTAGTCCAAAAGGGGAAAAAACATTTTTTTTTTTTTAAAAAAAAGAGTTTTTTTTTTACCAAAGAAAAGATTAATAAATAAAAATAACCAAAAAAACAACAAAAAAAAAAAAGGTTTTTTTTTTTACCAAATAAAAGAAAAAAAAATAATAATAATAATTTTTGAAGGGGTGTGGTTGGGCACCAACCCCATGTGGCAGGGCCCATATGCGGGGTTGGGCCCAACTCACATAACCAAGCCCAAACAACCGAATACAAAAAATAAAAAAATAAAAAAAATCTTTAGTGGGTACTGTTCATCGTCCCTGTCAAAGGGACGACTGAACAGACTGCATGGCCTGGCTCCTCTGCGTCCTGCCTGCCCCTCCTGCTTCGGTCTCCCACGCGTGGCCACCTCACCCTCATCCTTATCCTATCTCTCAACCATCCTCTTTCTCCTATAAATCACAATGGCCACTGTTCACGAAAAAAAAAAACCAGTTTTTTTTTTCTTCTGCTCCAGCCTGTTTCGCCCCTTTCTCCACCCTTTAGAGTACCCCCATATTCCCCTAGACATTCCTAAAATCTCTAAGGTGTCACCACAACACCACCATAGCCACTGTGCTGGAGTGAGTAAAAAAAAAAATTAAAATTTCAGACCTTTCCCCATTCGGCTAACCCACCTTCTCCAATCCGCACCAGTGGCTGCACCCCAGTTGCAGCAGCGAGGCAGCTCCACCATCGTCCATATCAGATCTTAAGATCATCCCCCGGGCACTCCCCTAGCAGCCACCTAGCCACCGCCGTCCACCACCACGTTCACTTGAGCTTTTTTTAAAAAAATTTTACAGTAAAGTCGCCTCCTCGGCCAGCCGTCCCTACTCCACCTGGACTCTCTCCGCCTCAGCTCAGCCTACCGGTGGACCTCCGAGGCCTGTCATCTTCGTCCTCTAGGCTCTCCCAGCCTCATCACCGCCGTCCGCAGCCGCCACGCTCCAGGAAGCTCGCCACGGTGCAAGCCGATCCGCGAAGGTATACACCCCCTTTCCCTTGCTTTAGCCTGTTGATTTAGCATAGCATTGTAAGGGACCCCTGGTCCCATTCCAGGGGTCCCCATTTTGTTTTTGTTTTTTCTTTTTTTTAGTAGTTAAAAAAAAAAAAAAAAAAAAAAATAGGCCGTCCTTGAGGCGTGGCCACAGGCATAGCCCTCACCACCATGCACGACCACTCCCAGAGGTTTGGGGGGGGTCCTCAATCAATGAGTGATCCCCCTAAACTCCCTTTGTTCAACCCACTCAGCCACTCAAGCTTTTTTTTCCAAAAAATTTTCAAAAAAAATTGTTTTCAGGACACTGCCTTTAACCACGGTTTAACCATGGTTAGACCCGGCCTTGGTGAAAACTAAGGCCATGGTTAGACTCACCACACTCCAGGTTATCCCCTTGCACAATTTCAGCCCCTAACTCGCACTCTAACTATAGTTAAATCGACCCCAAAGTGGGGGCGACAGTGTAAAAATCTGTGCGAAGAGGAAACTTTGGGCCTCTGTGGGGCCCACATACGGCCTCCCCTTGGGCCCCACAAGGGCCCAAATTGTTCCCCACATATCAGGCTACCCACTGGTGGTCTCGGATCCTCACGATTCCCTTGTTAACCATAGTTAAATTCATGTTAATTATGGTTAAAAATTTGATGAAAATTTAGAGTTTTTTGCAATTTCGGATATTTGTGGGGGCCCAGACCCGATAGGAGGCCAGTCTAGGCCCTGCCATGAACCTTGGGCCCACTTTTGCTTCGGTCGGCCCCTTAACCATGGTTAAACTCGCCCGTGGTTAACATTTAACCATGGTTAAACGGCCCATGACATAGCAAAAATTCTGGAAAAATCATCAAAAATCATAAATATTACATGGAATCCAGAAATGTCTTCAATTGCATTTTTTACTGTGGTTAAGACACTTAATTAGAGTCGACCCCATTTTTGACCCTTAACCACGGGTAAAAAATCCTGACCCAGAAAAAATCTGGAAAAATGCTCAAAAAATCCAAAATATTAGGAGAAACCCAAAAATGGTCTCTTTTGACCATTTAACCATGGGTAAGACCCTTAACCATGGTGACCTCCCCTCCTTAACCGCGGTTAAGCACCTTTGACCGTTGGGAAAAATCTGAGAAAATCCCAAAAAAATCAGAAAAATTCAAAAAGACCAAAAAATCTGATATTGGACTTTTTTAACCATGGTTAGCACCCCTAACCAAGGTTAATCACCTTTCTTAACCTCGGTTAGCAACCCTAACCCTTGGTTAAGACACCCTGGGCCTACCGGGCCTCACTCATCGGCCTACCGGGCCAAACCCTAGCCTACCGGGCTCACCCTTGGCCTACCGGGCCCAATCTCGGCCTACCGGGCCCAAACTAGCCTACCGGGCTTCACCCTCGGCCTACCGAGCCCAACCCTACCCTATCAGACTTACCTTAGGCCTACCGGGCCCAATACCAAGCACTTGACCAACCCGGTCAACCACCCCTAGCCTCCCGGCTAGACCCTAAGCCACCCTTGGTGCACACACACACACACCCCTAGCCTTGGCACGGGCTCATGTGCCAGAACTACGCTCGGTCTGATCTCACCCCTATGTGAGTACGTAGGCAGCCCAACTCGGGTTCGACCCTAGTCTAGGATTTTCTCCTTCTTAGATTAGCATTATCTTAAATACTTAGGGCATTTGATTAAAACTGAGATTAATTTGGCTTAACCCTAGTAAGTAGGGAACCACTGAAAGTGGAAGTGCCGGGGTGCCTAACCCCTTCCCCGGACTTAACCGAACCTCTTACTCTGATCCCTGATCGCAGACCAAGACCTTATCCAAACCTTGGGGACTTATCCCTTCCGAATGAATAGGTGGCGACTCTTAACTCAACCCGTGAGATGCAAACCAGGGTTCCGCCAAAACCCGCGCTCACAGTAAGTTCTTGTTTACTTTGTCTTAGTGGATTCTCATGGCTGGACTAGGTTCCGTGGTTTTTTCCAGAAGGGTTTCCAGGTAAAAATCCTTGTGTTTTGGTTTGCTTGGTTTTCTATTTTTGGCACTTAAAGTACATCATCCCGTAATTTACAACTTAATTGTTAAAGTATCAAAAAAGGTAGATAGACTTATAGGAAGCCCTAACCATCCCCTTGACTTTGTGAGTTCTCAACTCAAACCCTAGATTTGGGATTCACCGAATTTGTTTCATCATGTACTTCAGTTTGGTTTCACTACGGAATTACCAAATGGGGAGATTGTAAAGTCTATGTTTTAGTGTTGGCTTATTCCGTTGTCAAAATAGTGAGTCTAGTATATCTTGTGTCATTACCTACAAGCGTCCAAGACAAGTGAACATAAAGACCGAAGAAAATCAGTTGAAGACATTTCGATCATAACCTTCATATCACTCATAGGATGGTAAGTGACCTAGATACCATGCTACCTTAGGTGGAATTGACTTAGAATAATTATATGAACCTTAGGTGACTAGATATGTAGCCTTGAGAGGTGTTAGAGGGTCAAACAAACCAAGGTTCAGTGTAAGGAGCATAACTCATTTACCGTAGCTCATAATTTGGTCTATAATATATCAAATCGACCGGAACGAAAAGATCTACAACTTTCGTGAAGGAAGTTTTGCCAAATTCTGAGTTTTGGAACCACTGTTCAAACGATAAAGGAACCATTCAAACGGTGCCAAAACGATTTCAGTAAAACAACACTCGTAGCCTCAACCATTTGAACGGTGCCACAACCGTTCGAATGGTCAGCGCGTAAATAGTGTTTTTCTCGTATTAGAAGTCCATTTTTAACCCTATTTAAGTTGGGCTTGATTCCTCATTCTAACCTAAGAAGATTAGAGAAATTCTAAAGGAATAATTAGGGTTTCTCATCCCTATTCTCTTCTTCTCTTCAACCCTAGAGATTGCAAACCATTGATTGCTTCATTATTGCTTACTTGAGTATTCTTATTGTTTGGAATTTAACTAGGGTGTATTATTAATCAACCATCAACTCGTTCTTGTTAAGAACAATTGACCGGTGTGATCCGTAGCCTTTGTGAAGGAGATCAATCTGAGGAGGATCATGGTTGTATTGGAGATCTAAGAGGAACACAAGCTATTGTGATAGATTGCGAGACTTGCGGGTTCATGATTACTTATCGAGGCATAAAGGACTGAGTACTGAGGATCATTGTGTCGAGTTCGATTGAGTAAAGTTTGATCTTGTAAGTATTTATTTGCTCTTACTCTTAGTGATATCTCTTTGCTAGACTAGGTCACGTGGTTTTTCCCGGAAGGGTTTCCACGTAAAAATCATTTGCGTTGTGGTTTGATGGTCTTCTATATTTTCGCACTTTTATTTATCATCCTTTAATTAATAATTTGATTGCATAATCTTAAAAAGGGTAGATAGACTTGTAAGGAGACCTAGCCACTCTCTTGGGTTTGTGAGTTCTCAACTCAAACATTAGATTTGAGGTTCACCGGATTTTTCAATCTTCATCTTGTTCGGATGGATGCTTCAAGACTTGATAGTGGATTCTTTCTATACTTTGTGACAATTTCTTGCTTTGTGTCTTAGATGATTTGCTAATGCACTTTTTAAACTGGATTTCACATTACTTTAATAGAGACATTAGTAACACAATAGTCATTTCATTACTGTATTATCATCAAAATTATTAAGAGTACCTATAGTTATAACCTTTAGGCTAAAAATTTTCAGACAAGGTAAGCCTACACAATGCATCTTAGAACATCATACACATGGGTATACAGGGCTTTTCAATTGACGGGGTGGTCCTCTCAATTGACACAAAAAATTATGGATAGAAATTTCTTTTGCTGTCACTTATAAATAAGACACACTCCGTCCACTAATAGTGTTTGGAAATGTTTAATTTCATATTGGGCATAGAAATTCCCTTTGTTGTTACTTATAAATAAGACACAATCTGTCCACTATTAGTGTCTGGAAACGTTTAATTTCATACTGAACATTTTGCAACACTACTATGAGTTAATAAGTGCTTTTTATACATAAGTACTTTTTAAAAAGTAGCATTTGGGATAACTTATTAATAAAAAAAAATTCGTGATCACTTTTATTTATTGCTTATTTATTTTTATCAAACAAACTTATTTGTAAATAAGTACTTTATCTTGACCAATAAATTAATAAATAGTTAATAGTAGTATTGATGTATGCCTATTCAGTAGTTAAACTTTAATAGTAGTGTTGCCACATGCCCATTCAATAGTTTAACTTATTTGGGCTTATGAAATAATCAAATAGTAACTATAACTAGGGATAAAGTCAGGATTCTCTTGTAGGGGGATAACAACATTAGTAATAATTATTGATGAGTTTGTGAAGAATGATTAGGTGGGTACAAAATATTCTTGGTTCAGGGGGTGTGGGGTTTGGGGCCATAGTTTTTTTTTATTGAGGACCAATTTCATGTGTGATCTCTTCTGTTTGTGTTAGCTTGTAAAGAATATCTTTTCAAAAAGTTAGGGGACAGCTGCTTCCCTTGCCCATCGCTATGACCTCTTAAATTAAATAATATAGTCTAAATTTAGTTTTTTTCCCTCAAAGGTTCAAGGGCCTAGATCCCCCAGCCCCAGGTTGCCCCTACAGTTTCATCCAAAATTTCCCCAAAAAGTTCAGGTAGCCCCCTTGTGGTTCCACCCTTGACTATAACAAGTTCCAGGTCAAACTCCTAAGTCAATGCTTAATTAAAATAATTGAATCAACTTTCTCGTTAAGCTACTTCTAACCATCATGTGAATTTAAAAGCTTGACAGCTTTATTTATATAAACAATTCGAAGTATATATTTCTAATAGTAACTTTAAAAGTTGCTTATGTTTTTGGTTCTTAATCAAACAAGCTTTTCGACCTTGTCTTTTATTCAGGTCTATTTAACCAAAGGTTGCTAGCCCAACTCACCCACTATTGCACTCTCCCCATTTTTCTACAGAAAAATGATTTTATATATTACCAAATGGTCAGAATTGGAAAATATTGCCATAGAACTCAATTTGACAATTTGGACTTAACACCCCCACAACAACAACAAAAATTGACAATTAAGGTTTAGCACACCACCTAATATTTAGATATTAAGTTACATGTTTCTATAAACATTAGATGATGTCATGTGCAATAACAATAGAAGTTACAAAAAATTGAAGTTTCTAAAAGGTGTCTGTGCATTATAAAGTAGAGCATTGTAGAGTAGAAATTGTGTCTGTGTGTTGTAGAGTAGACACGGTGTCTGTGCGTTATAGAGTAGATATGCATCTAAGCTTTCTCTCCCCCCTCCCTCCTTTATGCGAGTGAAAGTTGGCAGCAAAGGTTGTCTAAGTGCAGGCCCACAATTGCTCAATGAGATATTGACACATTATATTGGCTGCTAGGCGCACTCTAATATTTTATAATTCATTTGTAATCATTCATCCATTTGTTGACATTCTCTAATTTTCTGAGTTTGATAATAGTATGACTTCTGATATACTTTTAGATTATTTTTGTTTGATCGATTAGTGTTTGAAATTCAATTGTTTATGTAATAATTATTAACTATTTAAGGTTTTAATCAGTTCAATTCAGTGAAATTAATAAAAAATAAGAAAAATAGATTAGCATTTCCTTCTAAGTAATGATCAAACTCTTATTTCGAGCTGAATTTTTTACACACCACTCCATTAGGATTGTATTGAGCATCAATTGCTCACATCTTAATTGCTACCTAGCCCATTGAGCTGATCTTAACTATTTAAATAAGAGATTAACTATGAATAGGCATTTGAAAAAAACAAGTACTAGAGCAACCCCAAATGGAAGGGGTACAAACAACATTTTAGTGTTAAAAAAATATCCTTCTTTGTTTTTGTAATTATGAACTATCCCTTCCCAAGCTTTTTTCCGAGTTGCTCTGGGTGTCTGTTCAATTGGAGCTCCTATTCATAGTTAATCTCTTTAATTAAACATGCAGTGCATCTAATGGATTGATGATATAAATGAGGAGTTGGTACTTGATGTCTTAATTGCATGATTTATTCTTGTAGTTAATAAGTTCGGTTTTAGTGTGTAGTTTTAATTTTGAAGGAATTTTTTTGGACGTACATATCAATTGCTATGAATTTAATAGTGTAATCAATAATTAAAAAAAAAGTATAGTCATTAAATGTTAGGGTGTGCCTAGCACCACCATTCTCATTGGAAAAATGTCATATTTGGGTTGTATGTTCTAAAGAAACTTGAGAATAGGTTTACTTTTTGGACTTTTATTTTTGTAGGCTCACCCATGTGGGATTTAGTTTCATATGTGAACTGTATTTGAAATGATTAAAACACCCTCCCATCTCTACTCTACTGTTCTTCTCAAACTGGGAAACTACACTCTACTGTTTACGAAGAAGAAGAAGAAGAATTGAGGTGGGAGAAAGATGAAGATTTTTATTTATTTTTTCAATTTTATTGTCTACCAATAAGTAATCAATTTTTTTTTTTCTTCGATAATCTATTGATTTCTATCTATCGCTATACAAAAAAAAGTTAGATATATCAAAATAAAATTTGATATATTGAAATTTTTATTTGATATATCAAAAAAAAAAATTGATACATCGAAAAAAAAGTTTGATTGAAATGCCGAGAGACAAGAGAAAGGTTGTTTTATTTTCCCATACTTAATGCATATACTGTTTAATTTTTTATATTATATTTGATATTCAAAAGGATCCATGCTTTATGATTCTTCATCTTATTCGTTCTTCCCCATTTTCTTCTTCTTCATTCTGTAGGCAGAAGGGTATATATAACATGTGGATGTGCAAAGACCTATATAAAAAAAAAAACTCTAATAAATAACAGGTTTTTTCAAATTGTAAGCCCCAAGTAGGGCACTTTTCCCATTTTTATTAGAATTAGGGATATCAATTATCTACCTTAGTACATGGTTAGTGGTTAACATTGGGGATTGGAGTTCTTACTACTCATCACCCCGGGGCAATGGATCCTAAGACCTCTCGAATGAGAGAGGTCAAATCCCACCATTGGCCCAAGAGGCGGGGTGTATTAGCTTGGTATACTTGATGTTGGTGAATTCTAGCCCTCAGAAGCAATGACTATTGCTTCCAAGTTTAATTCTCTCTAAACGCTGCGAAAGGGCAACAAAATGAAGACGCATTTAGCATCTCGAGTCTCTTAGAGCATCTCCAAATCTCCAAATTTGGAGACCATGTTCAAAATCTCAATCAATGCATATCCAAATTTGGAGACCCATTTCCAAATCTCTATCTTGGATCTCCAAATATGAGACAAAAGAGAGAAAATTGAGATAATTCTCTATAACACTATTTATCCACACTAAATTCCATATGTGTTCATTTTTATCCTCTCAACATTTTTTTAAATGCTATTTTTGTCCTTTTAAATTTTTTAAATAATTTTCTTCTTATATTTAACTAGCGGGTGGCTCGTGCGATGCATGTGAGAGCGAGGGAAAGGAGTTAACGACACCCGATTGAACTTGCTAGTGGCACGTGAGAGCGAGGGGAAGGAGTTAACCATAGTTAATAGGAATTAAAAGAGGCAAGTATTAACCCACATGTGTGATTGAACTCTCCCCGACGTTGGCTGTGATTCTAAGTAGATAGATGACAAGGGGTAGTTTAGGATTTAAAGTAAAACATTAAATCAAAGGCAAGAATAATTTGAGAATTAAAGTTAAACATTAAATCACTGTTTGCTTTTATATATGGGTAATTTGGGAATTTTGAAAAAATATCTCTGCATGCCTCCAAATTTTAATAAAGATGAAGAGAAGTTAGTGATTTAGAAATTCAATAATATTTTAGAAAATGTACGAGTTGGAGTAAAAAACTTTTTAGTTGGCTACATCTCCAAAATTTGAGAAAGGACTATGTTACTGAGACCCCTCATGTCAAGGCCACTAAGACCGTACTGAACACGAGATTTCAGGTGGACTCATTTCACATGGTAGGGGTCTCAGAATAGCCATTTTGGAGATGCATTATTACGAAGACTTGCGTCGGAAATGCTCTAGTGTAAAAGTTCTCTTCTACCAAGAAATTAAGGTCTCTCTCCAGTCTCCCCTAGACCCCTACACTTCGATCACGTGCTCCATCATCGACTTATCATGTGACTTCTCAGTCTCTCTGACTTTTCACCATTCTGTCTTGTCTTTCTTCCTTCGCTGCTTCTGCAGAGTCAATAACTGAAGTAAAAAAGCTCTCAAAGCCGCCGAAACTTTCAGAAACTCTGGTTCCAGTTTCGTTTCTGTTAGAACTCAGAACCTCAGCTTTAATGGCGCTCTAGGTTTTCACAGAGTTTCTATGTTGTAGACACTAGACAGGCATGGGCTGCTTTCAGTCCAAAACAAGCAATGTTCCATCTCCAGACCAAGAATCCTTACCACCTGATAAACCAGATCTAGGTCTTATATTTACTTACTTCTTTAATGGAAATTAATCGATTAATAATCACATTTTTTTTTGTTGATTTTTCTTCTTCTTCATGTTGATGAAGCTAATGGAGATGAGCTGGAGCAAGATCAAGTTCCGGCATTTAAGGAGTACGGTCTAGCTGAGCTTCGAAAGGCCACGAATGGATTCAGCGGCGAATTTATCGTATCGGAGAGTGGAGAGAGAGCTCCTAATGTTGTTTACAGAGGGAAGCTTGATAACAATCGGTTCGTCGCCGTGAAACGCTTCTCCAAACTCTCCTGGCCCGATTCGCAGCAGTTCGTTGTTAGTTTTTCTATTTTTTTCTTTAGTTTTGGTTTTTTGATCTATCAGTTTGATTATGTGATGTTGTTTTCATTGAATGCTGTAAATTTCTATTTATAAATCCAATTTTTCATAGGCGGAAGCGGCTGGAGTTGGGAAGGTTCGACATAATAGATTGGTGAATCTGATCGGGTGCTGTGCTGAGGGAGATGAACGCCTCTTGGTAGCAGAGTACATGCCCAATGATACTCTCTCTAAGCATCTCTTCCACTGTATGTTTTCAGCTCTTATTTCTCTGTTTTTTTTATTTAAAAATATATTTTTTTATTCAGCTGTTGTTTCATAAAACGACATAGCTACTGTTTTGTTTTTTATTTTTTCTGTTGGTTCTGTAGATTTTTAATGTGAGTTAAATGCATTTTGCATATGCTAGAATCTTCATTTCTTGAACGGTTGTTATTATTGATTATTAAAAATCTATGCACATTTAAAAACAGGCTTTAGTAGTCGTAGTTCGGGTTCAAATTAGTTGAACATATGACTAGAATTTCTTATTAATTTATTGCAATTTGGCCTAGCTATCTTGGTTGCCGAAGTGAGCAAGGTTTGAAAAAAGGGTTTCGGACACCTTAACGGACACGACCGAAACCTTTACGGGTAACGCCTTTTACTTATTTTTTTTCTTTTTTCCTTAAAAAAAATCCAATAAATAGAAAAAAATAAAAAATATATAATAAATGAGTAATAAAGAAATTAGATGGGTCGAGAGTTGAAACATACCAGAAATAAAGAACCTGCCTTGGATTCCTTCAAATCTATGAATTAAACCCCAAATCAAGTTGTTAATCAACAAAAACCAAAATGATTTTAGGAAAAAAAGGTACAAAGAATAGGTAGAGAAGAAAAGAGAAAGCAAATATGAGGTTTTAGAATGAGTTTAGGGATTTTCGGAACCCAATCCTACGATCGAAACCTTTACGTATCTGGCGTAATGCCCGTTATGTAATGGTTTCGGGTGTTACAGTTTTGTTTCGGGATAAATGGGTAAAGGTATGGTATCGGGTATCGGAGACCACCGAAACCTTTACGTAACGGGTGTTACATAACGGTTTCAGCGATTTTTTAAACCATGGAAGTGAGTCACCAGAGTTGGACACCAGAACCGAGATTCAATTTTTTGGTGGAAGATAGTTTTAAGTAATCTTCATTTCTTTGTTGAGTTGCGTTACCACAATCTCTTTTAAAAAGGATAAAAAATCATTTGGAACTCCTTGTGCCATGGATGCTCCACCAAGGCATCAACAATTCAGAAAGTTGGCAATTATCATTTCAATTTTTTGTGTAGCTTTCTCTAAAATTTAAATTTAGGTAATGCTCTTAACAAAAACAGAGGGTCCAGAATAAAGAATTGGACCCTATACATAGTGTCGTGGTGAAAGAGATGGTTCCTGCCGACTAGTGGTGAAGTAAAACTGAAGTTTGATGGATGTTTGTTGGGGAAGCGCCATTATGGAAATGGAGGGACTTTCAGAGACATGGAAGGGAATATTATTTATGTCTTTGATGGATGTTTGTTGGGGAAGTGCCATTATGGAAATGGAGGGACTTTCAGAGACATGGAAGGGAATATTATTTATGTCTTTGATGGATGTTTGTTGGGGAAGTGCCATTATGGAAATGGAGGGACTTTCAGAGACATGGAAGGGAATATTATTTATGTCTTCTCTGGCCCAATTTCTTCCTTGGAATAAATATTGCAAATCCCTGAAATTTGATAAAATCTCTATCTACAGGGATTCTTCAAACATGTCGGAGTAGATCTCATTGAAGTCTAGAGGGCCATGAAGGTTAGCTCACATCATCAATGAGATCCGTGATTTAGCCCTCACCTTGAACATCTCGTTCTCTTGGATGCCAAGATCGGCGAATGATCTTGCTGATTCTTGGGAGTTAATTGAGAGAATTTTTATCGTGGGGCTCTCAATCGTTATTGAGAGGTTTTCTTAGTGTTTGTATTTGTCATGCTTAGATGCGATTCTCTCTCTCTCTCTTTTCCATCTCCTTTTCCCTTTAGTTGAAATTCTTATGTTATAAAGAGGATTCTTTTCTTGTTAGGAGTTTCTCTTGAAATTTTCTTCCAAGGCAAGCGCAAAAGTGTTCCATTACTTGTTTCCGTTACCAGTTATTCTCTGATGCATTGTCCTAACATACATTTGCATTTGGAGAATAAGTTCCATGCCACTAAAAGCATTTTGTTGGGACTTATCTCGACTCTGCTATGATAATGATAAAGTTACATCAAGATTGCACATAGATTTCATTTGAACATTGATTTAGGAAAGCTTTTAAGTTTGCTATGTCCTCTAAATTATAGAACTGTTACAATTTTTTTGGTTTTCAGGTAATTATTTGGTGTCCATATTTATTTATCTTAAAGTAATTTTTTGATGCCCTTTTTTTGTTTCCTCCTCTTTTCATAGGTTCTATCCATAGTGACAAAGTTGGGGTTCGGGAATAATTCGGCAGAGGTCAAGTTTGAACAATTTGATTAAAAAATATACAAAATAAGTAGTTTTTTTTGTCAAAGTTGAGAAAATAATTCGGAAAATTCAGTAATAATCCGGAAAATTCACGAATAATTCGGTAATAATCCAGAAAATTCGCGAATAATTCGGGAATAATTCGGCAAAACAAAAATGTGCAAATAATTCACGAATTTTTGAAACAAACGGAGTTTTTTTGTTACAGTGGACTTCATGACTTGTTCTTAATCATATTTCAACTTTTTTCTTCTTCTTCTTTGATTGCTTCCTTGAAGAAAACCATTAATGATTAAAACAACAAGGTTTAAAATGTCAATTTCTTTAGAAAATTTGCACTTAGGGAATTGGACATATTGAGGGATATTTTTGATTTGGCATAATATTTTGCACTTCTAGGCTGAAAGTAGGAAAGAGAGACAAAAAACATTTTGTACTTATGTGCAATTTTTAGTGGGGAAATATTTTGCGCTTATTTTGAATTTCTGTGCAACTTTTTAATGAATGTTAAGAGACAAATACACATCCGTGATTCAAATAATGCAAAAAACCTTTACATTAAGATAAATTTAGGGGGGCAAAGGTACTCGCTAATGAGCGTATATAATACTTTGGTAATTGATTGTAACATTCAATAGTGATACTATACAAGTAAATAAACTCAAGCAATTGCAAATAGTCAAAACACAACGGGATCACTCATATCCACATAGTCGACTCAGAGTCATCATTCCTATTCTGACAAAGTGAGCATTGTAGTTCTTCTCTATGTAGATGCAGTATTTATGTCCAACTGATGAGGCTATGAATATAATACGAAGTCATATACACACGAAAGTGGTGGTGCACTTAGCCTTGATGTACATCAGCACTCCAATTGGTGGATATTGAGCCATCACTATCACTATCACTATTTAACACGGTCCTTGGAGCTATGCATTTTCACACCCATATTTGTGTAGCTCAAATCCAAGAGTTTGTTCATATCCATAAGCGTGGTCATAGCCCATGCCACACCCATAGCCATTTCACAGCCATAGTGTTGGGTCTAAGAATTAGTTGTCAAGAACTGGGTGTCATAGCTAGAGTGCCCATGCCTGCACAAGCAGCACAACGATGAAACTAGAGGCACCTTACCATGACTAACATCCAACAATGTGAACCTAAGTGCAATGCCCTGCTCTAGGTTGAGGCTCAAACTCATCTTGCGGTGCGAGAATTGTTAAATAAGCTCACTTGCTTGCATACATGGAGTTGTGGCATGAATACCATGATCAATCTCTTGAAGAGCTCAATTGAAGTTTGCCTCCCTACTGAATGGTCTCAGAGGTCTTTGGTGCTTTCTATGGCAATAATCACTGCTAACATCAGTATCGGCCGCACCCTTTTCGGTGCTTCCCTTATCATCATTGCCCCCTGTTCGTTGTCACGATTGTCATGGACGATTGATATAATTCTACCCGATGTGGATGTCCTCATCAATTTTTCATTTGGATTTTTACTGTCAGACTCTATTTTTATAGCTATAATTGGTTAATGTCAATGTCCATTTGTTCGACAACTTTTGATTATCTTAGCATCAAGGAGTTTATTTTTCTTGTCTAATGCAAGACCTTAACCAACTCAAAAAGTAAGTTCTCCTTCCCTTCCAGTCATCATGTCTAAATGGTCACGCTTGGTTCCTTTCCATTGTTAGCCTTCAACTGCTTCAAGCCGAGCTTCATGTTATAGACATATAGTGACACAATACAAGCTTATGTAACTTCTCGTAGCCTAGTCTATTTTGATGATTTGTGTGGATTAGGATGAACGCCCTTTAGTTCCTATCACGTGTCGATGAAGATGCTGTTTGTGCCAGTATGCATATCTCCAAAATTCTTGAGGCTTGTGCAGTCCGTCTAGTATAACACCACCACTCAGTCGTCAATTAAAGACGTATATACCTAAAATTTTATAAGTACTCATTAAATACAAAGGAAATCGTAAGTCAACATTTTCGTTAACTTCCCCAACATCATGTTGGTGCTCGATCCTAGCACCATAGAACTGTAAAATGACCCACGTGCATCTCTTAAGCGCATCATCTGTAAAGCAGAAAACACTGGTTCAGTTATTAACAGACGATTTATAAAGATGCATGCATAATATCAATCTTAAAACACCTCATCTTGTTTTTGAAATTTCCTTTTCCATTTGATTTCTTGTAAAAATGTGACCCTGTGTGGCTGGATGCCACTTAAAGACTGTAAAACAATAACCTTTCTGGCTGGGTATTAAGATGTGTCAACAAGAAGCACTTAATGACTCATGAAGTATTATGCTATGAAGTATTTCATGCAACTATATTACGAAGATGATATGTTCCATGAGTCACCTAGTAAGTGGTAAGTTGCATTTAATGCTCAATGGTTTTTTACTGTCTATGAGTACTTGGAGAACAATATAGAGCCTTTATGAAAAGCAAAGACACGTTTGGCTTGGTTGAAAGTGTCCTAATTACAATTGGAGTAATCTAATTTCTAGTGACTCCTAGTTTTCTTTTTGTGCTTTAGGGGAATCACATCATTCTCCTGCTCTTTTTGTAAAGCACTTTTTTTTAATATCAGTACAGTTTCCTGTTATTAATAAAAGAAATCCATGCCTAGTCTATTGATACCTCTAAATCCCAGCATTAGATGGAAAATTCATAAGAGGGAGGGGAATATAACATATTTTGTATATATCTAGTACTAGGAGGGGCCTATAATAAGCACCTCCTAGTCTTATTGATACCGTACTTGATTTTTTTTCATTAAAATTAAATATTGCCTACGATACAATGTATGCCATGTGTTAAATTTTAATTCGCTTTTTTTTTAAAAATTGTTAGAGCTCAATAATCATGCCTAATAGTTACTTTTACAAGACATTGAATTCCAATGTTTTTTTTGAGACCTCCATAATCAAACCCTTAGGGTTAAGAAGCTCATGTATCAATTTCTTGGTTTGGCCTGAAGGCCGGCCCAAATCGGTTTAGGCCTGATTCTAACCAGGCCATTTCCAGCCCGAACGAGACCCTGTCCTAGAATCAGTTCCGAGCCGGGCAACATGAATCCTGTTTAGCCATTCTATTATACTAAAATCCATGTGTCATCGATTTCCAAAATTGGACTCTTTGATCTCATTTATCTCAAGTGGCATTGTTAATTCTTACTAGAGCACAACTACATACACACACACATAATGAAGAAAACAATATTTCCTGAAATCCCGGTTGAAGAGAGGCTTATCGCTGAAATTTTGATGGTCTTTGTCGAAACCACAGAGAGAGCCATTTCTCTGGATATTTTTGAGTTTGCAAATATTGTGTAATAAACTGTGCTATTTGTTGTGATAATATGTAAAAGTATATAACATGATCGATGATATTTTAAACCTTGTTCGGTTTATCAGCAGTGGATAGTTTGTGAAGTCATACTTTGCATCATACAAACTTTCAAGATTGATACTTTGGGACAAGACAATTTATAACTTTTTGTCGGTTAGGCCTATACGTGGTCTTTTTTACATGGCTTATTTTATTATAATTACTTTTACCTTATGAAAAACGATTATGATGGGATTAATATCAGTGGATTATTCTTCGGTCATTCATTGAATGATAATTCACTACAAGTGACGGAGATACACGATTTAAATAATTGAAGATCCAATATTTAAAAGTTGTGTCTAGAATGACTGGAAAAGTGGAAACAAGACCAAAGTGAGAACTTAACGGGACCTTACCCCTCCCCTTGATTATTGAATATGAAACATCTTGTATATTATTATAACTTAGCATGTCGGTTCATTCCTGTATGCATATTGTCCTGCCCCTTGCCAATAAGAACTTGAAAGCCTGATGCTGCCAACTGCCAAATCCAACTGATTGCTTACCTGGCTTTACATTATGGTATGCCTTTTTCAGTGGTACATTAATTTTGATATACGTGTTCACCAATCGAAGCATTTAAATTATAGTTTTCTTAACATTGTAAATTTTATTGTATTGCTTGATATGTTTTTGGTTTTCTTATATCCATGTTGAGTAGGTTTTATATATTTGCTACAGGGGATAAGCAGCCATTGCCATGGGAAATGCGTTTGAGAGTGGCATACTATATTGCACAGGCACTTGATCATTGCAATACAGAAAACCGCAAAATCTATCATGATTTGAATGCGTACAGAGTTCTTTTTGATGAGGTAAGAATTTAAATATCAATTTTAAAAAAATAAGAGATGTCTGGAATAAATGAATACCTTTTCTTATTTTTTATATATTTTATCTTGACCATTAAGTTGAATGTAGAGATTGGTGGATACTAAGTGATCCTAATAGGCTTGAATTTGGCAGTCGTTTTTGGTCCCTAATATCTTCATTTGTTAGCTGCCCATGTGTGAGCTATGTCCTACTCTTGTGGTAAAAATTCGCATCTTACAGATGGGAGCATTTCATGTAAGATGTAACATATACTAAGTAGATATACAAAAACCAGTGTAGTCAAGGCGTCTAGGCGATTAGCCCCGGCTAGGCGAGGCGTTGCCTAGGTGACGCCTAGGCGATAAATTTAATATAAATATATATATATCACGTATATATATAACATCAAAAAGATCAAAACTCCACACCCACATTCCACAAAAACATAAAATAAAAAGTCTATTACAAGCATTCATCACATAACCAAAGACATGTTAACATAGTGGAGTATTAAACACTTCAAAATCTGGGCAAAATACCCAAATTTGTGTCGTCCATGTATAATATTAGGCAGAGCCCCCTACAATTGCCCGGGGGGGTGGCAGGGGGGGCAGCGCCCCCCTGCGACACACGAAGTGCGTCCGCAATCTGGGCCTAATAGGCCCAGATTGCGTCGAAAACGATATTTTTAGTGAAAAAAACGATTTAGAATTTTATTACTACTTCATTACATGTTTTTATATTTTTATTTATTTATTGGGAAATTTTGGATTTTTTTTAAGCAAAAAAAAAAAAAAAAAATTTTTTTATAGGATCGCTCGCCTAGAGGGGCGCCTAGGCGACGCAGGCCCAAAGTCGCCTAGCCTAGGCGTCGCCTAGGCGACGCCTTGACTACACTGACAAAAACATTTTATCCTTGAATTAGTGATTTTGATTCATGCTTATGTTGATTTTATACTTTTTATCCCATATTATGATAATTATTTATTTACTTTTTGGAAAGGGTAAGCTTGGGATTTAGCGGTACCCCCACCCATCTTAAAACAATTAGATTTGATAACATGTACATCCACCACTTGAATGGTGTAAGTAAGATCAGAAGAGAAATATTGCAGGTACAAAATTATGTTTCCATTTGCCTGATACTATGAGATGCCCTTTATTTGGGTGTTTTGGCTTAGCTAAAAAGTGGAAAAATATTTGAATATTATTATTATTTGGTAGTTTGGTGGATAGGAGAATTAGGAGATTGCTTGCTTGAATAACATGATTTTTTTGATTCATCTCATTGGAGGCTTCTAAGGTTTTGTCGTTTTGATGCCATGGATGCTAAGTTACTCATACACAGACACCTACCTTAATCTGACACGAATGCGAATTGTGGTATTCGGCGAAACCTAATAAATAGGATTCGAGGAAATGGGGGACATTTTAATTTTTATTAAAAGATTATATTTCAGCATCTATGGGAAAAATGCTGAGTGATTGCAAAGGGAACAAATTAATTAAGAAATCATAAATTATTGCCATTGAGACTATCTACAATTGAAGATAGTGTATTCCAAAGAGAAATAGAACATCTATTAGGTTTTAATATATAACTACAATTATTACTATTACATAATTAGTCTTCCAAATACTAAACAAGCAATTCTTAACTATTATCAATCTATAATTGAATATTATTTCAGAAAATTTCATGTATTACAACATATTAAATAGTATAAATAAATAAAACATGATTTGAAGCAAATGCAATAATGAATAGATGATAGTTCTAAATTTCTTATGCTAGTTTTAAATAGGATAAGTCAAAATCTAAATTTTCTAATAAAAGGAACAAGTCAAATAACTAAGCAACTAGCAAAGAAAGTGAAAAATTAATTTAACTACTGAATTCCGTGATGATTAAGATTTGATCTTGAAGTGTTAGGTAGAGAACACAATGATACTAATTTTCTCCCTTGATCCGTCTCCAAGTTCTTATCCCTTGATCCGTCTCCAACTTCATAATTCCATTTTTTATTTCATTATTTAACTATTAAGAAATCCTTTATAACAGGTTGAAACATCAAACATGGGTCTATGTCCGAATCCGTGTCCAGAGGTATGCATAGTAGTAGTATTGAGAAACAACAAGAAAGCTTGTGGCGAGTTTGGGCCTGAATTTGTGTTCGTGTGTATGGACACTCGACTCGCTTACAAAGTCACAGGGTCCTTAAAACATAGCATGGAGGCTTTATACCTAGAAATATGGGGTGTTTTGCTGTTCCTTTTCTTTCTTGATGATAAGCAACAACTACAGAGTATTGAAACAAAGTGCTTGTTTGGGCTTTCATTGCAAGAGTTAGACCATACAATTCAATCTTTCTACCTATAACCATTGTAACAAAGTTTGCGAACTATTTGCCAACTGTTTGACTGGGAAGGGTTGGCGATTTGTTCGGTGGTTAAATCTCGAACTGACGAGTTGTTCGGTGGTGCGCGAACTACCGAACAAATCGCCAGTTTGGGAAATGTTCGGTTGCGCCCTTTTTTCTCTCTAAGTATAAAAACCATGACAATAAGGGTTTAGGGCTCAAGTCTCTATCTCGTTTGAGACTTGAGGTCTCAAGTCTCAGCTACAAAGTAATTACAATTTACAAAACCTGCTGTGAGTTCATCACAACCTGCCATTACAATTTATAAGATAGTTAATTGCAGTAGTTGTTAAAAAAAATATTAAAAGATAGTTAATTAGAGGAGGAAGAAAGCAAGGACTGGATTGCTTCTGTAGAACTACTAATTGCTAATGGTAGAATTGCTTATGTCGTACTCATATGCTAATTATTGATTTGCTTGTGTCATATGCTAGTTGCTAATTACTGATTTGCTATTTGCTAATTGGTATGCTTTAGTAATTAGTACCATGGCTCAAAAACTCAAAAACTCGACTCGAAAGTTAGTCGGGTCGAGTAACTTGGAAAGATTGAAAAAATCGACTTGGTCCAACTCAAAATATATATTTAATAACTTAAAATACCGGGGTTAAAAAAACTCAAAGTACGCTGGTTTTAGAGCCTCAAACTTAAAAACTAGGTTTAACAAAACTCATAGTAGGTTGTCTTTGTAGACCAAAAAAAATATGATGCAAAAACAATGTAATGTTCGAGTGTAGGTTAAAAAAGAAGAAAAGAAAAAAACACCATTCTGTGACTCAACCTGGTCTGGCGAATCGAAAAACTCGGCTTGACTTGACCTGACTCGACTTGACTGAGTCACCCGAGTAACTTGGCAAATAGTCTCCTTCGAGTTTTGAGGCGACTCAACTCGAAATTCAGTCAAGTAACTCGGCCGAGTTACTCGGGTGACTCGCCGAGTTTTCAAAGTATGATTAGTACTACTAACTACTAAGTAGTAAGTACTAATTGTTGAATTGTTCCCTTTCCACCCATCTTTACTACTAATGAGTAATTACTGAATTGCTTATGTCATAAGCTAATTGCTATTTGCTAATTACCGAATTGCTTGTCATAACTCATGCTAATTGCTACTTACTAATGGTAGAATTGCTTGTTATATGCATGGTTTAAAATTTTGATACGTATCGATCGATACGGGCCGATACATATCCTATTTGGAGCTACTCGATACACTGGTACGTTGAAAAAAAAAACCTCCCCCGTATCAAGCGTATCGGGTCGATATTGGCTCGATACGGGGATTTTTAAGTTAATTTTTTTTCTCCTTCCATTTACACTATGATTTACAACACAACGTATACACAACTTATTTACATAAAATATTAATTAAGTAAATGGTTATAAATTAACTTTACTTTCATTTATGTAAGATATTAATATGTAGATAAGGTTATCCCCCCATTTGAATTCAATAAAAATTATCCCGGATCTAAATTTCTGAAGAATAAAAAGTCGATTTTCCAATTCAAAGAAAAGAACCCTCTTTTTTTAGCACCTTTTAGGGATTGTGTAAGAATTTCAACTTTCAAATGAAAAGGTATTTGTCAGATATTAAAACTTCATAAATTCTATTATAACAAAAATTACCAAAACCCAAAAGTCCGCAAAAAAGTCATATCTTAGTTTTAAAAATATTTTCATCTACAGGGTCAAGAAGTCAACTAACAATGTAATAGTTGAGCATAAAAAGACTTACATTAAGCTTAAAATTTGTAGTTGTAATTCAATACATTCTTATTTTAAGGTTTTAAAATCTAGATTGTTTTTCTTATACTTAGATGAGTGACCATGGTTTGTATTTTCATATCTTTTACCAGCTTGCACGCCTTTTTTAACTTATAAAATTGTTAACTCTCATATGCATGATTATAAACATAGTTGAAGACCTTCATTTAGTTTGTTTTTAGCTTATATTTGCATTAAAAGAAGTTTTATGCAAGGTATCAAAGTTTTTCCTTGTGTATCTAAGCGTTTCTTAGCGTATCCTGACTTTTTCCGTTGTATCCATTTGATATGGTCCGATATGTCGATACGTATCCTGTTTTGGACTTATCGATATGGCACCCGATACCGATAATTTGAACCATGGTTATATGCTAATTGCTATGTGATATGCTTAGTACTATTAATTGCTGAATTACTTATGTAATATGAATTACTTGCTCTTTAGGAATTAGGATCAGTGCCTTGAAAATAGTAATTGTAAAAGTTGCCAAGACAGAAGGATCCATTGTGGGTGTATGTTACAGTAGTATCTTCGTCGAAGCTTCTCTATAACTTTTGTTAAGAAGTGTTCACAAGATTGAAGTACAATCTATCTAAGATGAGCAATGGAGATGTGAAGCCATGCCCCCCTTCTGTGCTTGACCAAGTTTGAGAAATGGCGGAAAAGACCATGGCTGAGTTCGAGACAAGTAAAAAGTATAAGGTATCTGATTATATTACGTCATCTGTTGGGGGGAGTTCTCAAGGGTTCATTACTAGCATGCTTATTGGTGCTATATGAGGAGGGCATGTGGAAGGGTTTGGGGTTCAACCAAAGATCAATGCAATTATGAAGAAGGAGAAGGAGATTGCAGTCATACAGTTGGTGACGAATATGGTTGTGAACAACATGTCATTCAATTTGTTAAGGTTGTAGGAATTTAAAGATGCTTTAACATGTGTTGCAAACCACGGGCCAAGGTATGTTCCTTCTAGCAGTGAAACAACTAGAGTGAAGATATTGGCGACCTTGAAGGGTAGAGCCGAAGAGTACATTAAAGAGAGTAAAGCATCTTGGGCTATACATGGTTTAAAATATCGATACGTATCGATTAATACAGGCCGATACGTCTCCTTTTTGGAGTTACCCGATACACTGGTACACTGAAAAAAAAACTCCTTATATCAGACCGATATGGAGGATTTTTCAATTATTTTTTTTCTCTCATTCCATTCCATTTACACTAGGATCCACAGCACAGACCTGATACACTCAACTTTTTATATAAAATATTATTTAAGTAAATGATTTTAATTTAATATTAATTTCATTTACTAAAGATATTAATATGCAAATAAAGTTATCCCCTCATTTGAATTCAATAAAAATTATCTTGATCCAAATTCTTGAAGAATAAAAAGTCAACTTTCAGTTCAAGAACAAAATCATTTTTTTCGCACGTTTTAGGAACTTGGTCAAAATTTCAACTTTCAAATGATAAGATATTTCTCAAATATCAAAATTTCATAAATTTTATTATATAAAAAATTACCAAAACCCAAAAGTTTGGCAAAAAACGTCTCAAAAAATATTTTTTTCTACATGGTCAAAAAGTCAACTAACAGTGTAACAGTTCAACATTAAAACACTTACATTAAGCTTAAATTTATGATTATAATTCAATACATTCTTATTTAACTCATTGAATATATTGTTTTAATATCTAAATTAATTTTCTTATACTTAGCTAAGTGATTATGGATTGTATTTTTATATCTTCTCATTAGCACGGTATATCTCAACTCTCATATGTATGGTTATAAACATAATTGGAGACATTCATTTAGTTTGTTAATAGCTTATATTTGCATTAAAAGAAATTTTATATAAGGTATCCAAGTTTTTCATTGCGTATCTAAGTATTTTTTAGCGTATCCTGATTTTTTCTGCCGTATCCATCCGATACGGTTTAATACGTCAATATGTATCCTTTTTTGGACTTACCGATATGGCAACCGATACCGATATTTTGAACCATGGGGTTATATTAGGGTGCACAGTTATGTCTTGACTGTTGACAAAGTTCTAAATGTCGATATTGCTTGACATGTCGAGCCGCGGAAAAAGGATATATCGGAGATATATCGTGTATTCGTGATTTTTTTTTTAAATGGCAAAAAAATGGGGCAAACCATTGAATTTTGCAGTGAAACTTTAGGAAATGTTAAAATAGATGTTAATACACCTTTAAGAATAAAAACATTAAAAAAATTAACATTGTGCATAAGAGATGCAATGAGAAGAGAGCAAAGATGTGCTTTGACGAGTGATGATAATATAAGATTGATTCATGACACATCATTTTTAGAATTTTTTTGTACTAAAAATATTTAAAAAAATCTGAAAACCAAGGTTAGATGCTTTATTCGGTTATTCCTAAAGGTTAGTAAATTTTAACTCTAGTTATAGCCTTAGAGGGAATTGAAAGGGGACACTCAATTAAATTTTTTTTTTTTATAAAAGTCAAGATTAGATGCTTTAATTTAAGGGTTAGTATATCTTAGCCACAATTAAAGGGAGTTAAAGGGGGATATGTTAATTTAAAAAAAATCTCAAAACCAAGGTCAGATGCTTCAACCCTAAAGGTTAATGAATCTTAACCACAGTTAAAGGGAGTTACAAGGTGACACGTTAATTCTTTTTCAAAATTTTAAAAAATCAAAGTTAGATGCTTTAACCTTAAAGGTTAGGGGATCTTAACCACAGTTAAAGGGAGTTAAATGGGGACACCCCCTTAACTTTGGTTAAGATCCACTAACCCTTAGGACTAAAGGCTTAAAACATTTACCTTTAGTTTTTAGAAAAAAAAATTAATCTCAAGGGTTAAAACTTATTAACCACAGTTCAAGGCTAGTTAAAGGGGGCTTTGAAGGTTATAAAATAACTAAAGGGTATAATAGTCATTTTACTAGCAATAATAAAAGTCTTAAGAGTGATCCTAGCATTACCCTTGTTAGGGTTAAAACACTTAAGAGTTAAGAGAAGGAGAGTGACCCTAGCATTACCTTTGTTAAGGTTAAAACACTTAAAGTGTCAAAAGATTAAGAGTGACCCTAGTATTATCCTTGTTAGTGTTAATACTTAAATAGAGGCATCAAAGCAAACTAAAAAAAAAGAGGAGCAGGAGCAGACAACAGAGGAGACGTATAGCTCGGATAAGAAGAGGGGAGAGGGATAACGGCGAATTCTACAAGCCTACAACCATGGCAACGACGACTCAACCCACAATGACAGTGACGGCGACGGTGACAAGTATGTACCCTCTATCCTCTTCCTATTTTTTTCTTCTTCCTTGTTCTTGGGTCTGTAACAGGACTGGGAATTGATTTAAGTCCTCTTGCCTCTTCTTATTTCTTGGTCTGTAATGAGATTGAGGACTAATTTCAGTCCATGATTTCTTATTTTTTTGGATGGATGCTTGCACATCTGCAAAACAAGGGGAAAAATGATGTCATTGGTTTTGGTCGATATCGGTGAGTTATGGGCGATATTTCGCCGATATATCGGCGATAACTCCCGATATCATGTAAAACAATTCTTAGAGTGTGTAGATGTGTCAGTAAGGGGCAATACCGAAAAATATAAACGATATTGTCGATTTTTTGATCCTTGGCTATTTGACGGATGAGAGGAAGAGACCACATGTAAATTTGTTGGTGGTGATCCTTAAATGGGCAATTTTCTGGAAGAGTGAATGCATAATGAGTAAGAAAAAAGATGCAACATATATTGCAAATTTTATTGCATCTGGAATTGAAGAAATAGGCCCTCAAAATGTTGTGCAGTTCATTTCAAATAATGCTTCTAATTATAGTGTTGTAGGGATCATCATTGAAGATAGGTTTTCAAATATCTTCAAGACATCTTGTGCATCTCACTGCTCAGATCTCATTCTAGAAGAAATTGGTAAGTTTCCTTATGTGAAGCTAATTTTAGAAAGTGCTAATTTGAGGTGTACAAGTTTCAGCATGTCTTGGATTTGATGAGGGTACACACGCAAGGAAAAGAACTAAAAACGCCTGGTGCAATGAGACTTGCAACACATTTTTTGTTTTTGGAATCTATTATGAAAGAGGAACAAGCCTTGAGGTTTATGACTGCTTCATCTGAATGAAGAGCTCTATCTCAAATCAAGACAGATGAAAGATTATTTTTTTCAACTACAATATTGGGGAATCTATTTTGGGAGAGTGGAAGAAAGATTATTCAAATGGTTGAACCTCTTTTTAGGGTGCTACGAATGACAGATGGTGATGGCTCCACCATGGGATACCTTTATGAAAGTATAGATAGGGTAAAAGAGACAATCAAAGAATTGTATCAATGTGTCACTGAGAAGTATATGCCTTTGTCGAATATTATTAGATAATAATTGGAACAACACTTTACACAATTTCTTACATGCAGTTGCTGTTTAGCTTAATCCACACTTGTTTTTTGATAAACTTGTGAGTATGGATATAAAAGTAACAGTGGGGGTTGAGAAGGTCATTGATAAGATGATCTTTAATGATGATGATTAAAATACTCTTGGCAAGGAGCTGTTGCAATTTTTTAGCCACTTAATATAAAGATCTAGACAATGAGGAAGAAGATTATAGCAGTGGAATCGAAGACGATTGATTTCGTCAACGAGGAAGGAAGGGATGGATTGGAGGTGAAGATAACAGAACGAAGCAAAGGTTCGTCGGTGGAGATCCAGTTGGGAGAGAGAAGTTTTTGGAGATTGTTTCGGTTCGTGGGGGACTGCAAGAGAGTGGAGGAGGATTCCTACAGAGTGGCAAGGTGTCAATGCTCCTCCAGGATCTTCATTTTGGAAAGGAAAAGGAATCAGAGTGGGCTGTTCATCTCATTGATGGCTATACCAAGGAATAGAGGACGGAGAAGGTGGATTTCGATCCCAAAGGCAAAGCAGGGGCATGGATGGGATGGAGTGTTGGCTGCGTTGAAGTTTGTGATCCCGGCAAAGTTCCGGTTAAGTAACACAGGAATGGGGGAAGGAGATCCAACATCAGTGAAAGGTGTCCAGGTAGGAGCAGAAGATAGGAGCCCATCGTACGGCGAGGAGGAGGCCAGTAGTTCCCCACAGAGATGGTGGGACAGAGCTCTAGTCTGTACTTTCAACCAGGGGGAGGAGAGATGGACGAAGGTGGAGGAGTTCATCCATACCCTTCTGTTTAACAGAGAGCGGTCGCAGTTGATACCTTATGCAGGGGGACAAGGCATTATAGTGGTGATGAATCCGAGATCGGTGAGGGATTTGTGTGCTCGGAATCCATATCAGATCCCGGGGGGAGGGGCTTTACATATCCACCGATGGTGGCCAGAGTCTTAACGCCTTACCAAAGTTTTTTTTATGGAACTCCTGTTGGTTGGGCGTCTCAGGGCTTCCATTGCATATGTGGAACTCCAATATTTTTCGGAAAATAGGGGAGGTATGTGGAGGTTTTGTGGATATCGACGAGGGCACCTCGACGTTGAGAGACCTGAGAGTGGCCCGAATTAAGGTTTTAGCTGGGAGACGGGATATGATTCCGAGGACCATTAACATTCCAGTCACGGGAGGAGAGATTCCAGTAGGAATCTCTCTGCTAGAGGAGTAAGTGAGATATTCCGGCGATTGGAGTTCTCTCCGGCAAGGGGAAGCTAAAGGGAAGTTTGTAGCTAGGGTGGTACAGTCAGATTTCTCAGAGGCATCAAAGGGGAGCCCGCCACGTGGGTGGTCTGCCGTACCCAGGGGAGGGAGAGAGGAGGCACAGAGGGAGAGACGAGCAGAGGGGAGGAGGGAGTCAAAGGAAGTTAGGAGGAGACCAGCAGGGGTTTCTGTCAAAAAGGCTGATTGGCAGGGTACCTCTTTAGGGGGAAACCCTAGGACTTTCACGAATAGGGGTACAGACAGAGGTGGAGGTGGGCGAAATTTGAAATCGAAAACCATTAAAAGAATCTGGCGCAGGCGGAAGCAGAGGTGGGAGAGGAAGAAAGCAGAGCCAAAAACAGGCGTGTCAGGATCTGAGGTCTTCCCTGGTTCGAGTTCTGGAAGGCTAGGGCTGTTGATAAGGAGGGAGGAGGGCAGCTGGTCAGGCCGAAGGATTGGTGGGGATGAGGAGCCCGAAGTTGGTGGGTTGCTGGAGGAGGAGATTGAGGCCCATATAACATTTGATAATTATGAGCCCAGCAACAATAGACGGGATGTAGGGCCCAACCTCTCGATTCCTTATAAAGTCCAAGTGGGCTGTGAGAGTCTAGGGCCCGAGGGGGAGGAGCAGTCGAGGATAGATAAGGGGAAGGGCCTGAAATCCAATAGTCTTTCGAAGAGCCCTAATCAAGACGACTCAGAGCGGGAGTGGTCTGGTTCGAGTGTAGGGCATGACGATCCTGTTTCGGTAGAGAAGATGAAGGAGATCAGGGAGACATCTGGAGAGCATGGTCAAGAGGTAAGGACGAAGCCTTCGGTGGAGAAGAAAGGAGATTTCGTTACGCCTTCTATTATTAAACGAGGTAGGGAAACCGATGTAGGGGAGTATCACGATGCTTCCATTGGTTCAGATGGTCGTTTGGAGGGGCGTTTCTGGGAAGAGGGGTCAGAAAGTTCTGAGGTAGAGCACTACACACCTCTGGTGTTTGCAGAGATGCGGCCTGGAAATTCCGGGGAGGGGGGCAGGGAAATACCAGTCTGCAGTAAGCTCCAGGGTATGGTGAAGGAGTTCGATCCAAATGAAAGGGGAATAGTCCAAGGGGCATTAAGTGATGAGGCAGGAGGAAGAATTCGACATCCATCGGGGAAGGCAGAGTCGACTAAAGGTACGTATGTTCTCAATCAGGACGAGTCTACTCCAACAGACCAAGTCCGTTTAGGGAAAATTGGTGAGAGTAAGGGGGATCTTCAGGAACTTCTCCCTCAGATGGAGGAGGAGGACGTTGCAGTTTGGGTGACAAGGCATATGAAGGGAGTGGGCACAGTGGTGGGGCTATCTACGGAAGGGGTTGAGAAAGAAACCAGCCAAATTTTTAACACCATCGAAGGAGAGTTTAAGGGGGAAAGGGGAAGATCCATAGTGAAGCAGAGTGGAGGTAGAAGAAGCGCCTCAGAAAGGGAAAGAAGGCATCTGGAATGTAGTATTAACTACGACAGTGGAAGGGGGAAAAGGAGTTTGGGTAGCTCGCAATCTTCTAGGGACCTCAGGGGTTTGCGATGAGGGGCCACCCTATACTCTCTTGGAACATTCGAGGTTTGGGGCAGGAGGCGAAGAGGGTGGCGATAAAGCAGTTCGTCTGAACCAAGCACCCGGCGATATTATGCATTCAGGAAACCAAATTAGCAAAGGTGCAGGAGTTTCACATTAGGGAGTTGTGGGGGAGTCGGATTCCAGGGTGGCTAGAGATACCGGCTTGGGGAGTGTCAGGGGGTATCTTGCTCTTGTGGGATCCAAAGAGAGTGGAGGTGGTAGAGTCGGAGATGGGGGCTTTCTCGTTATCCATTTTATGCCGGATGACCGGGGAGGATTTTCAGTGGGTTTTCTCCGGGGTGTATGGCCCGGTAGGGAGGACAGATGATATTGAGTTCTGGGAGGAATTAGAAGATGTGAGGGTGAGGTGGGGCAAACCTTGGTGTTTAGGAGGGGACTTTAATAGTATTCGGTTTTCCTCGGAAAGAAAAGGTGGTTGCCCGATTTCTCCTAAGATGAGGAGGTTTGCCGAGTTTGTGTTTCAGCACGGGTTGATAGACTATCCAACTAGAGGAGCGCAGTTCACGTGGTCGAATGGGGGAAACGAGGGAAGGGCAAGCCGTTTGGACCGGTTCCTTGTTGATCAAGAGTGGGAGGATCACTTCCATAATGCTATTCAGTGGTCTCTGCCGAGACCGATTTCAGATCATGTGCCCATCCTTTTGGAATCAGGGAGCTTTATGGGGGGCCCAAGCCCCTTTCGGTTTGAGAACATGTGGTTGGAGGATGAGCATTTTCAGGCCCTAGTAGCCAAGGTGTGGGGCCAAACTAGAGGATGGGGGTCAGCAAGCACTAGATTTGGGCTCAAACTTAAAGCTTTGAAAGAAAGGTTGAGAATTTGGAACAAGGAGGTTTTCGGAAATATTCAAGTGCGACTTTCTGGTCTGTTAAGGGAGATAGAAGTTTTGGATGAGAGGTCCGAGGTGCGTGATCTTAGTCTCCCTATGAAGCTAGAGAGAGAGATGACAAGAAGTTGGAGTACATCTCTACCCTTAAGCTCGAAGAGATCAGTTGGAAGCAGAAAGCGCAGATTCGATGGCTAAAAGAGGGGGATGGGAACACGAAATTCTTTCATAGAATGGCTAACCACCATAGGAAGAACAATTTTATCTCCAGGTTAAAGGTGGATGGGAGGTGGGTGGAGGAGAAGGGGGAGATTGAAGATGTCATTGTCTCTTATTTCAAAGGGCTTTATAGGGAAAGGGACAGGTGGAGGCCTAAGTTAGACGGGCTCCATTTTGATGGGATATCTCAGGAGCAAAGGGAGGGCCTGGAGAGGCAGTTTGAGGAAGGGGAGGTGTTGGAGGCTGTCCGTGGCTTGGCAAGTGATAAAGCCCCCGGGCCCGATGGGTTCACCATTGAGTTTTTCAGGGGGTGTTGGGAGATAGTGGGGAAAGATTTACTAGAAGTGATGACAGAGTTCCATGAAACAGGGGGTTTTGACAGAGTTATGAATAGTACTTTCCTTGTGTTGATCCCCAAAAAGGAGGGAGCAGAGGAGATAAAAGATTTCAGAGCCATTAGCCTCCTTAGCTGTACGTACAAAATCCTATCTAAAGTTTTAGCCTCACGTATTCAGAAGGTTATGGCTTCCATCATCTCTCGTCACCAAAGCGCTTTTGTTGGTGGGCGTCATATTTTAGATGGAGTTCTAGTGGCAAACGAGTGCATAGACTCCAGGGAGCGTGAGGGGGACCCGGCCATATTGTGTAAGGTTGACTTAGAGACCACGTAAATTGGGAGTTTATGAACTATATTTTGGATAGAATGGGGTTTGGTTGGAAATGGAGGAAGTGGATGAAGTCTTGCGTGGAGACTGTATCGTATTCTGTCCTGTTAAATGGAAGTGCCGTAGGATTTTTCCCAAGCTCCAGGGGGGTGAGGCAAGGAGATCCTATCTCCCCTTTTCTCTTTGTGATTGTAGTAGAGGCGTTGAGTAGAATGTTGACAAAAGCTGAAGGGAATCTGTTTGAAGGCTTTCGGATTGGTCAGCAAGGGTTGAGGATTTCTCATCTTCAATTTGTGGATGATGTTCTCATTTTTTGCAGGGCTTCGCGAAGGGATCTTCTAAACATCAGATGTTTGTTGCGGTGTTTTGAAGTGGTGTCAGGTTTAAGAGTCAATCTGGCAAAATCAGAGATTCTGAAGGTGGGGGAGGTGTCTATCATGGATCACCTTGCCATTTGTTTAGGATGTAGAGTGGGGTCTCTGCCAGCAATGTATCTTGGCTTACCTTTGGGAGTGAAATACAAGGCCAAATCAGTTTGGAATCCCGTGTTAGAACGCATCGATCGTAAATTGTCAGGTTGGAGGGCTTCTTATTTATCGAAAGGGGGGAAAATGACCCTGATTCGAAGCACGATGCAAAGCCTGCCAATTTACTTCATGTTGGCTTTTACCATACCTCGAGCGGTGGCATCTTTCATAGAAAGGATCCAGAGGGATTTCTTATGGAATGACAGAGAATCGTGCAAAGTACCACCTAGTAGCGTGGGATCAGTCGTGTTGGCCAAAGGAGTTTAGGGGTTTGAACTTTAAAAAGCTAACTCAGATGAACAAAGCGTTGCTAGGAAAGTGGGTGTGGCGTTTTGGAGAGGACCGAGACAGTTTGTGGAGGGAGGTGATAGCGGCTAAGTATGGGGAGTCTTCCTTTTGGATCCCTAAGGAGGTTAGGGGCACTTATGGGAAGGGGCTGTGGAAGGGCATAATGGCTATTGCTAGGGAAGTAGTGCCTTTCTTCAGGTTCTGAGCGGGGCAAGGAGCGGAGATCAGGTTTTGGAAGGACATATGGTTAGGTTCCTCTCGACTCAAGGACGACTTTGGCAAACTTTTTATTGTTTCTTCGGACAGGGAAGCTCTTGTGGAGGAATCTTATGAGGTAACTCCAGAGGGAGTTGTTTGGTGCCCAAGGATGAGATGGGACCTGAATGATTGGGAGATTGGAGATTTTTCTCGGCTGTTGGAGCGCCTCACCTCAGGGAGTGTGTGCCCAGGGGTTAGGGATTGCAGGACATGGACTAGGAGCAACAACGGGAGGTTCTCGGCCCGGCAGTTGTATCAGGCTTTGTCTCCACCTCTGGGAGGTCCGTTTCCTCATAGGGTGGTGTGGAAACCGGGAATACCCTCAAAGGTCTCTTTTTTCCTGTGGTCAGCATATTGGGGAAAAATTCTTACAAGTGATCAACTGAAGCGTAGAGGGTGGAGTTTGGCGAATAAATGCTTTTTGTGCTTTCAGGAGGAAGAAATAACGGATCATCTCCTGTTGCACTGCCCAGTAGCGTATGAGGTGTGGAGTTTTTTCCTCAGCAGGATGGGAGTGGGGTGGGTGTTCCCTTCCTCTTTCAGTAATTTCCTTGATTGTTGGAATACGGAAAAAGGAGGGGGAGGCAGGGAGGCGGTTTGGGGAGCTCTTCCAGGGGCGATATCGTGGTCTCTTTGGAAAGAGAAATAAAAGAGTTTTTGAAGAATCTTCGACTCTAGTGCACGGGATTTGCGACCACATCAGATTGGGAGTCTTGGAGTGGGTTAGTATAATTGGGGCTAGGGAGGATGTCCAGTTGTTTTTGTATTAGCCTTTGTAGGCGCAGGGTGGGGTTCTAGGAGTAGTTTTGGCTGTTTTCGGGTTTACTTGCTTGTAAACCCGAAGGCATTTGTTTGCTGTTGTTGCTGTAAAGGGGAGTTTGTTTTGAATAAAAGGAGATATTGATCAAAAAAAAAAAAAGGAGTTGAAACATTATCATCAAATAAACCTTCCATCTTTCTTAGCATGACAGTTGCCAACCTTCAGAGTACACATCCAAGTATATTAAATTTAGTTATATTTTTAAGACGTTTGATTAGATTTTTAAATTTATAGTTAACAAATTAATTTATTGTATATTTACATTTGTATTTAGGACTTTGGTGGGACATGTGGGGATGCAATGCTCCAGTTCTTCAAAAGTTGGAAATCAAATTGCATAGCCAACCATGTAGCGCTTCAGCATGTGAAAGAAATTTGAGTGCTTTCGAGGTTGCACACACAAAGAAAAGAAATAGATTGGAACCAAGAAAATTGCATGACTTGGTGTTCATCAGAATGAACTTGCATTTTATGAAGACCAATGCAAGTAAAGTATTAAAGGATTCAGATCCAATAATGATTGAGAAGATCTTGACATTCCTAGATGCACCTATAGTTGAAGGGGAAGATGACCTTCAAGTTGAAGATGGAGGGTGCTCTTCTAGTGAATCATTAGAGAAGGAAGAAGAAGACATTGATGATGATGTTGTATTTGAGCGGTTTATAAATCTAACCTGCACCAACCGAGTGAATGTGGAGTGATTTATTATTGTAATACTTTTTGTTGAAAGATGAATGGTAATTTTTATGTATTATGATTAATATCTTGTCTTGACTCTTGAGAGCTGAGAGTGATTTTATTGCAATACTTTTTGTTGAATTGTCTTGATGAATGAATGTGAATTCGATGTTAGAGCTTTGAAGTTTGAAAACTTCCAATTGAAATGATGTTATGAACTTTATTGTTGATTATCTACTAGTTATTATGTACTTTAGCTATTCATGTATTTAAAAGGATTGGTTGGTATCATATTTTTTTTTTTTTTTTTATAATTATTAATTTTATTTCCCCGAACTTATCTCGGATTTGCCGAATTTTTCCGAACTTAAAACCTTCCGAACTACCTTATCATCTCACAACTCAAAGTAGGAAGCAACCTTACTATCTCGATCAAAGACAAGGTTGAAAAGGGCCTCAAAATCGCTCTTTAGTGGGCTATAACCACACCACACATCCATCTAGAAGGAGGTCTCGGCGCCATTTCCAATCCTAAAGGAGTTAAGGCCATGGGATTCCTTTTTCTTCAAGAGGATGGTTTTCCACAAGCCCACTCCATGGGATTTCTTGACCCCCAGAGGAACCCACTTCGACTCTTTCCCATACTTGGCCACTACCACTCTCCTCCAAAGATTACCTCTCTCCGCTCCAAATCTCCACAATTATTTCCCAAGTAGAGTTGCATTCATTTCATGCATGGATCTGATACCTAAACCTCCCTCCCTCCCAGACTAGTAAGCTACCCCCTATTTAACAAGGTGATATTTTTTAGTATCAACTTAGTCATTCCAAAGGACATTCCTCCACTAACTCTCAACCAATTTTGCTACAAACGATGGGATAGTAAGGACATGAAGTAGGTAAGAATGCTTGCAAAGGAGATTTTAATAAGTATTAGCTTCCCACCTTTTGATAGAAAAGAAGCTTTCCATGAGGCTAACCTCATATTAATTATTTCCAAAATTGGGTCCCACCCAAGTGTTTAGTTGGAAATTGGCTGATCCTAAACTCTAGCACCTTGGAAATTTCTGCTAAGTTGAAGACCTCTTTGACACCAAATATCTCTTTCTTATGTAGATTAACTCTATGCCTCAACACGATCTCAAAATATCGAAGGAGACAGAGAAGATAACCTATCTACTTACATGATGCATCACACATAATCAGGGTATCTTTTGCAAAATTTTAGATGGGAAATGGATAAAGCATCCTTTCTAAATGCAAACCCTTCAATGATATCTTCCCCCAACTTCCCAATCAATTTGCTAAGAGCCTCCTTGACTATGATAAAGAAAAAAGGGGAGAGTGGATCACATTGCCTTAATCTCTTGGAGCTTCTAATGTAACCCACTGGGTATTCATTAACTAGAATGGAGAAGAAAACTGATTCCACACATACTTTGATTTGACTTCTCCAGTGTAGTCCGAATCTCATCCTTTGTAGACGATATCTTAAGTAGTCCCAATTCACATGATCATATGCCTTCTCAAAATCCAATTTGCACACAATGCCCAGGGTGGCCACTTCTTAACCTAGAATCCAAACATTCATTAGCTATGAGAATGCCATCTAAGATTTGGCGACTACTGAAAAATGGAGTATGGAGATAGAAATGCATGGTAGATGTGATTTCTGAGTTTGTGATGACATATGATATCGCATTACCAAACACATTTTTCCAAAAGAGATGAGCATTTAGGGACTTTCAAGAGTGGAGCAAATGGAGTCAGATTGTCTTTCTTGTACTCAAGAAGGATATGCTATCCAATATACAAAGATTATAAGGTTATCCTAGAAGAGAGTCTAGCCACACAACATAGGTTGGTTGTCATGGATCTTTGCATCAAGAGTCGGAAGAGAAGGAATGAGAAAAAAGGGACACAAAAATAAGGTGGTGGAATCTAAAAGGAGACAAAGTGATGGATTACTAAAGACAGGAATATGAAACTTGGAAGTAGGAACTATAAAGATGTGGGATGAAATGATCAATTGTATCAAACGATTGGGAAAATAGGTTATAGGGGAGTCTAAATGAAAAATTAATCGCATAAAGAAGCTTTTGGTAGTGTGATGAGGTTTAAAAGGTCCTTAGAGAAAAGAGGTCAAACTATAAGACTTGGCAAAAAGCTAGAAATGGAGAAAACCTAAAAAAAAAAAAACAAAAATGCTAAAAAAATAAGCTAAGAAAGTAATAAGTTAAACTAGAAATAAGATACTTAATGACTTATACAATAAGCTAGGAATAAAAAAGGGTGAGAAATTTTTTTATGTACTTGCAAGAATTAGGGAGAGAAAACTAGAGACATAGATCACGTTAGATGTATTAATTATTAAGGGTGACGACCAGAGAGTACTTGTTAAGAATGAAGAGATTAAAGAGTGTTGGATAGGATATTTTTAGAAGGTACTAAATAAAGATTGTACTTAGGGCCTCAGACTAGGTGGGGACACTAACTCGGTGGAGACTAGAAAATGTTCTTTTATTTTTTTGTAGAATTAGGAAAACTAAAATGAAAAGATTTCTTATTGGATTATAGATAGGAAAAGCTTTGGGAAGAAATCATATTTCGATTAAAGTGTGAAAATGTATACGAGAAATTGGCATATGATGGATTACCAAGTTATTTAATAATTTGAAGACTAGGGAAATGCCCGGAGCATGGAGGATAAGTATTGTGGTACTTCTACAATATTATAGATTATGTCCCAAGTTGTACTAATTACTGCAGGATGAAACTAATGAGTCATATTATGAAGTTAGCTATGAAAGTGATGGAACAAAGGCTAAGACAAGTAACCAAGGTTTCAGAAAAAACAGTTTGGGTTTTTGCTAGGGAGGTTTACTATTGATGTTATCTTCTCACTTAAGACAATTGGTGAAGTTTAGGGCGGGGAGGACAGATCTCCATATTGTATTTATTGACTTAGAGAAAGCATATGACAGTCCCTAGATAATTAATTTGGTGGGTATTGGAGAATGAAGGAGACCCAAGAAAATATATTGACATCATTAAGTACATGTATGAGGGAGGTAAATGATTTCTCTATTATAGGGTTACACCTATTGGTCGAAGGATACTTGGCCCTCCCAAACCCCCGGCCCTTTCCTTGCTTGTGGTTTGGCCAGCGTTTGTGTTGGGTCCATAGTAACAAAGTTTGGGTTTAGGAATTATTAGGCGGGTTTTAAGTTCGGAAAAATTCGGCTTGGCAAATTCAGGGAAATAAAATTAATAATTATAAAAATAATAAAAACACGATACCAACCATTCCTTTTAAATACATGAATAACTAAACTATATAATAACTAATAGATAGTCTTCAATAAAGTTCATAACATCGTTTCAATTGGAAAATTTCAAACTTTAAAGCTCTAACATTGAATTAATATTCTTTCATCGAGACATTTCAACAAAAAGTGTTATACTAAAATCACTCTCAGGTCTCGAGAGTCAAGATAAGATATTAACCATAAAACATAAAAATCACCATTCATCTTTCAACAAAAAGTATTACAATAAGAAATCACTCTACATTCAATCGGCTGGTGCTGGTTGGATTTATTAACCGCTCAAATACAATATCATCATCTTCCTTCTCTTATGATTCACTAGAAGAGCACCCTCCACCTCCACCTCCACCTTCAACTTTAAGGTCATCTTCCCCTTCAACTGTAGGTGCATCGAGGAATGCCAAGATCTTCTCAATCATGAATGGCGAATCCTTTAATTTTTTATTTGCATTAGTCTTCATGAAAAGCAAGTTCATTCGGATGAACACCAAGTCATGCAATTTTCTTGGTTTCAATCTATTCCTTTTCTTTGTGTGTGCAACCTCGAAAGAACTCCAATTTCTTTCACATGCTGAAGCACTGCATGGTTGGCTATGCAATTTGATTGCCAACTTTTGAAGAATTGGAACATTGCATCCCCACTTGTCCCACCAAAGTCCTAAATACAAATGTACATATACAATAAATTAATTTGTTAACTATAAATTTAATTTACAATAAATTAATTTGTTACAATAAATTAATTTGTTAACTATAAATTTAAAAATCTAATCAAACGTGTTAAATATGTAATTAAATTTAGGGTGGTGCTACGAGCACACCAAATTCAAATTTATACCATTAATTTCTAGTTACACACCAAAATAAAAGACAATGGACAGTAATACCCCATTCTTCTTCCTTTAGTTGGAGACCAAAGATCCCAACAATCTTGGCAACTTTGGGTAATGGTTTCCATTAAGCTCTTGTAGTTGTGGTGTTGGGCTAGAAGAATATGGTCATCAACTACCATATAGACCATTGCGACATCTACAGGGTTGCGATGCCTTCGGTGATGAGGCCAGCTGCTATCTTGTGCACAAATGGCATTTTTCCTGAACTAGGTCGGTCCACTTCTGCTTTGGAATGCTGTAGAGGCTCATGCAGGGTGTGGAGTTGAGTATTTGGGACATTGAATAAAGTGATGGACATGGAGAAGAGAGCATGATGCCTTCGTCCGATAACAGAGATGAGATTCCTAAAATCTTATTAAGATAGTAACCACCATTCACTCTTGATTCTACAAGATCAATAGCTTTCCTCTCCTCTGCTCTCCTCTCTTAGGTTTTCTTTTCCAAAGCCATAGCTTTCTTTACAATCCAAAACAACTTATTTAACAACAACTGGACAAAAATTAAACAAAGCCTTGTTTTGTTTGGTTCGAGACGAGAAGAATAAGATGGGGTATTCATGTTATTTTCTTTCTTTTGATGTGTAGTAATAGTTTTATGATATAAATTTTAAATTTGGTGTATAGTCACTGAACGTTGGTGTGCTCTTAGCAGCATCCTAAATTTAATATACTTACTTGGATGTGTATTCTGAAGGTTAGCAATTGCCAATCTAGTAAAGATAGAAGGGTTTCTTTGATGGTAAAGTTTCAGCTCCTTGCCAAGAGTAATTTTATCATCATTATTAAAGATCATCTTATCAATGACCTTCTCAATCCCCCTTTTTACTTCTATATCCATACTCACAAGTTTATCAAAAAACAAGTGTGGATTAAGATAGACAACAACTGCATGTAATGGACTATGTAAGGTGTTGTTCCACCTCTTATCTATAATATTCCAAACAGGCATATACTTCTCAGTGATAATTTAATACAGTTCTTTGATTCTCTTTTGGCCTGTCATATTTTTATAAAGGTATCCCATGCTGGAGCCATCACCATCTGTCATTCTTAGCACCCTAACAAAAGGCTCAACCATTTGAATAATATTTCTTTTACTCTCAAAATAGATTCTTCTGTATCGTAGTTGAAAAAAGTAATCATTCATTTCTCTTGCTTTGAGTCATAAACCGCAGGGCTTGTTCCTCTTTCATAATAGATTGCAAACACAAAAAATGTGTTACAAATCTCGTTGCATCAGGCCTTTTGAGCTCTTTTACTTGTGTGTGTACCTTCATTAAATCCAAGACATGCCGAAACTTGTTCACTTCAATTTAGCACTTTCCAAAATTGGCTTAACATAAGGAGGCTCATCAATTTCTTCTAGAATGAGTTCTAAGTAGTGAGCTGCATAAGATGTCTTGATGATATTTGAAAAACTATCTTCAATGATGATCCATGTGGCACTCTAATTGGGAACATTATCTTAAATGAATTGCACAATATTTTGAGGGCTTATTTCTTCAATATCGACACTTAGAACCTTGCCAACAGTCGGACATAACTATGCACCCCTATATAGCCCAAGATACTTTAATCTCTTTAATATACTGTTCTGCACCAATATCTTCAATCTAGATGTTTCACTGCTAGGAGGAACATACCCTGACCCATGTTTGCAACGCATGCTAAAGCATCTTTAAATTCGTGCGACCTTAACAAATTGAATGATAGGTTGTTTGCAAGCATAGCTGTCACCAACTGTATGTCTGCATTCTCCTTTTTTTTTTTATCATTGCATTGATTTTTGGTTGACCCCCAAACCCTTTCACATGTCCTCATCCTCCTGTAACACCAATAAGCGTGATATTAACGGACTGATAAATACCCCCCCAACTTATGACCGCATATAATCAAATACTTTATACTTTTTACTTGTCTCGAACTTGGCTATAGTCTTTTCCTCCATTTCCCAAACATGGTCAAACACAAAAGGGCATCGCTTCACATCTTTATTGTTCATCTTAGAAAAATGGTACTTCAATCTTTTGATAGTACCTGTAAACACTTCTTGACAGAAGTTACAGTGAAGCTTCAACGAAGATACTACTATAACATATTCCCACAATAGATCCTTCTGTCTTGACATCTTTTACAATTACTATTTTCAAGACACTGATCCTAATTTATAATGAACTAGCAATTCATATTACATAAGTAATTTAGCAATTAGTAGTACTAAACATATCAATTAGTAATTCAGCAATTAGCATATAACAAGCAATTCTGCCATTAGCAATTAGCATGAGTTATGACAACAATTCAATAATTAGCAATTAGCAATTAGCATATGACATAAGCAATTCAGTAATTACTAATTAGTCGTAAAGATGGGTGAAGAGGGAACAATTCAGAAATTAGTACTTACTACTTAGTAGTTAGTAGTAATTAGCAACTAGCAACTAGCATATGACATGCAAATCGGTAATTAGAATATGAGTACGACATAAGCAATTCTACCATTAGCAATTAGTAGTTCTACAGAAGCAGTACCACCCTTGTTTTCTTCCTCCTATAATTAACTATCTTTTAATATTTTTTTAACAACTACTATAATTAAATATCTTATAAATTGTAATGGTAGGTTGTGTTGAACTCACATCAGGTTTGGCAAATTGTAATGAATTTGTGGCTGAGACTTGAGAGTTTGCAAACGAGAAGGAGAAACAATTTCTGAGTATGTTCAACTCTGCATACACCAAACCCACATGTTTATCTTCTTTAATATTTTGGAAGACTTCAAAGAGGAAAAAAAGGAAGCAATGAAAGAAGGGTTTCTGGTTTCTGCATACCAACAGAGAGAGAGAGAGATACCACTTACTGGAGATGTCACATTTGTCGGAGTTAATGTTCGCCGGAGACTTGAGATGAGGCCTGAGGGATGTGGGGTCTAGTGGAGCCAAAAAGAAAGAGGGGTGGGGTTGTTTGGTGCCCTAAACCCTTATTGTCATGGGTTTTTTACGTAGAGAGAAAAAAAGGGTGCAACCGACCATTTCCGGAACTGGCGGTTTGTTTGGTGGTTCACAAATAGTTCGTGCACCACTGAACAAATCGTCAGTTTGGGATTTAACCGCTGAACAAATTGCTAGCCCTTCCCAGCCGAATAGTTCGCAAACTTTGTTACAATGGTTGGGTCGAGCAAGGGCACCCCCCTGCTTGGCCCTTGTCAACCCGACCCTTCTCTTTAAGGTAATAAACAATAGGTATCATATAATATATATTTTTGGTCACTATATATCAATTATATAAGTTATAATATTTGTGAAATTACAATTATAACCCCAATTAATGGTTTAATATTGGGGTTATAATTGTAATTTCACTCCCTATTATATATAGCCCCTACGTCTCCCACCCTCACCCTAATCTCTCTTGCAATCTCTCTCTCTTCTCAGTTCTCCATTGCTCTCATTTCACAGCTTTGGCTTCTCAATCTCTCACGCAGTCTCTCAACCTCAATTCCTTTTCAGAATCTCAGATTACAAACTCAAGGACAGTGCTCACAGAGTCTTTCAATCTCATTGCTCATAGTCACAACCACTAACCAAACATCCACCAATCCCATCGGCCGCCGCTGCAGACTGCAGTGCTCACAGTTCAGGCCAATAAAGGAAGCCTCACACGTGGCACTAGATTCTAACTTTCTCTTTCAATTTTTACCTTGTAATTAATAGGTTGTTTCAGCTCAATCTGAAACCCTAACCCCTGATCTAAACCACCCCCTCTAAAACCCTAAAACTGTAAACGTAATCCTATCTCCCTAACACCCTAAACCTAACCCCTTAACCCTAAAACAAGTAAGAGGCCAATAAAGGAAGCCTCACACGTGGCACTAGATTCTAACTTTCTCTTTCAATTTTTTCCTTGTAATTAATAGGTTGTTTCAGCTCAATCTGAAACTCTAACCCCTAATCTAAACCACCCCCTCTAAAACCCTAAAACTGTAAACGTAATCCTATCTCCCTAACACCCTAAACCTAACCCCTTAACCCTAAAACAAGTAAGAGATTGAAGTTGGTGGATGCAATGAAAAGAAGAACTAATATAATGAGTTTGCAAGAAACTAAGTGGAAGGGGGATAAAGCTTTAGAAATAGGTGATGGGTCAAAATTTGGTACTTAGGTAAGGAAAATAATAGGAATAGAGCAAGGTTCAAAATATCGGTATCGGTAAGTCCAAAATAGGATACGTATCGGCGTATCGGTACTGTATCGGTTGGATATGGCGGAAAAATTCAGGATACGCTAAAAAAAGCTTGGATACGTAAGGAAAAACTTGGATACCTTACATAAAACCTCTTTTAATGCAAATATATGCTAAAAACAAAATAAATGAAGACCTCCAGTTACATCTATAATCATACATATGAGAGTTAACAAATTTATAAGTTAAAAAAGGCGTGCGCATTGATAAATATGTATGAAATACAAACAATAGTTACTTAACCAAGTGATAGAATCTCACTTGCATTCATAGATCAAAAATATGAAAATACATAGATCTTTGTATTCACAAATCAAGTTACATACATGATAGAAGCTCAATAAGCTCAATATCACATTGAGCTTCGTGTCGGCTCATTCTCTATCATTGTGGGATCAGGAATTGAGTAGAGTGATACATTATAAGTGGTCCAGACATGATGACACCACTGTGTCTAAGTCATCATCGAACGGTATATGCCCAAGTACATTTGTACATATGCCTGCTGATGAGTTGTGATCTGTCCATAACTGTCAGTTGAAGACTGAGACTGAACATCATAACCAGTGGTCCTGATAAGTAGGGTTGGGTTGGGGCATCATAAGTTCATAATTAGTGACACCTGATAAGTAGGGTTGGACTGGGGCATCATAACCAGGGGGATAACCTTATTTACATATTAATATCTAAAGTAAATGAAAATAAAATCAAGTTAAAATCATTTACTTAAATAATATATTATGTAAATAAGTTATGTATCGGGCTTGTATTGTGGATCCTAGTGTAAATGGAATGAGAAAAAATTTAACTGAAAAATCCTCGTATCGAGTGTATCGGGCCTGTATCGGCCCGATATAGTGGAGTTTTTTTTTTCAGCGTACTAGTGTATCGGGTAGCTCCAAATAGGATACGTATCGGCCCGTATCGGTCGATACGTATCGATATTTTAAACCATGGAATAGAGTAGGGAATAGCAGACAAAGACATGAAATATAATTTTGTAGGCATTAAGAGAATAAGCAATAGGTTGATGTCAATTAAAATAGAGTTAGGAGAGGTTGTAATCAATATTATTAATGCTTATGCATCCCAAGTAGGGTTACAATAAAACATTAAGAATAAATTTTGGGAGGAGACGGATGGATAAATTCAAGAGATCCTAAAAAAATATTTATAGGAAGGGATTTAAATGGTCATGTAGGAAAAAAAAGTAGACAATATGATAGGGTGTATGAAAGGTAGGGGTATGGTGATATAAATAAGATAGGAGATGTAATTCGGGAATCTTGTGTAAGATTGATATGGAGAAAGCTTACGATCATGTCAATTGGGAGTTCCTTCTTTATGTTCTCAGAAGGATGGGGTTTGGTTCGAAGTGGAGGTATTGGATGCGGTCGTGTATAGTGTCAGTATCCTTTTCCATTTTGGTGAATAGAAGTTCGGTGGGTTTCTTCCCCAGTACTACGGGGGTTGAGGCGGGAGATCCTATTTCCCCATTCCTTTTTGTGATTGTATCGGAAGCTTTGAACAGAATGGTGTCTAAAGTAGAAGGGACTTTGTTTGAAGGCTTTCGGATTGGTATCAATGGTCCTAGGATTTCACATCTCCAATTTGCGGACGACATTCTCATCTTCAGTCGGGCTTCGAGAAGGGATTTTCTTAATATCAGATGTATTCTTCGTTGTTTTGAGGCAGTGTCGGGACTCTGTATTAATTCGGCCAAGTCTGAAATTATTAAGGTAGGGGAGGTCCCTATTATGAATCATCTGGCCGTTTGCCTTGGCTGCTGGGTGGGTTCTCTTCCTTCAGTGTATTTAGGGATGCCTTTGGGAGCTAGCTACAAGATGAAATCAATGTGGAATTCAGTCTTAGACTGTATTGAGAAAAGATTATCTGGGGGGAGGTTCTTTTATTTGTCCAAAGGGAGGAAATTGACTTTGATTCGGAGTACATTACAGAGCATTCCTACGTACTTTTTGTCTACTCTCACCATCCCTCGGTTAGTAGTAGCCAAAATAGAGAAATGACAGTGAGATTTCCTTTAGAATGATCGTAGAGATAAAGCCAAGTATCACTTGGTAGCTTGGTCTCAAATGTGTCGTCTTAAGAAAGAGGGAGGGTTGAGCCTTAAGCCGCTAATTCAAATGAACAAGGCATTGTTAGGCAAGTGGGTGTGGCGATTCAGAGAGGACAGGAGGCTCCTTTGGAGGGAGGTGATAGCGGCCAAGTACGGGGCGAATGTTGTTGGATTCCTCGGGGAGTTAGAGGCCCTCATGGTTCGGGACTTAGGAAGGGGATTATGGCAACGGCGAGCTTGGTGGTGCCTTTTTTTCGCTTCCGAGTAGGGAGAGGGTCAGAAATTAGGTTATGGAAGGATGTTTGGTCAGGAGCATCAGCCTCTTCAGCCTAGCGTTAAACAAGGAGGCGCTTGTGGAGGATTCATATGAAATGAGTGCAATGGGAGTGGTCTGGTGTCCAAGGTTGAGAAGAGATCTTAATGATTGGGAGATGGAAGACTTATTCAGACTTTTGGAGCGCATTTCTTCGTCAGTTATTTTCCCAGAAGTCAGGGACTGTCGGCGGTGGAGCAAGGACAGTTTAGGGAGGTTTTTAGTAAAAAGTTTGTATCACTCTCTACTATCTTCGGACAGGAGGCTGTTTCCGTATAGGGCCGTTTGGACTCCAGGATTACCCTCTAAGGTCTCTTTCTTCCTATGGACCGCTTTGTTCGATAGAATTCTTACTGTGGATAATTTGCAGGCTAGGGGGTGGAGTTTGCCCAATAGGTGCTTTTTGTGTTTCCAAGCGGAAGAATCGGTGGACCATCTCCTTCTCCATTGTCCGGTAGCGGTGGAGGTGTGGATTTTTTTCTTGTCCCGTTTGGGAGTGGCTTGGGTTTTTCTCTCGACCTTATGGAATGTGCTAGAGAGTTGGGAATTGGAGGGAGGGGAAGGGGTGTGGGCGGTGGTGTGGAGAGTCCTTTCTGGGGCGATCTCTTGGCTTCTGTGGAAAGAGAGGAACGGAAGAGTTTTTGAAGATGTCTCGTCCTCAGTGCCTCGTCTTTGTAATTGCATTCATATGACTATTTTGGAGTGGGTGAGGGTTCTTTGTCCGAGGGAGGATATTCTTAATTGTGAGTTGTAATTTTTGGCTGTCTTGGTAGGGGAGGGGGGGGTGGTAGTTGGTGGTGTGTGTTGTTGTTGAGTTTATTTGCTTGTAAACTCGTTGTTTGGTTGGTGCTTCTTGTAATTTCTATTTTTGCTTAATAAAGTGTGCTATTGATCAAAAAAAATAAAATTGGAACAAACTGGAGTCTGGTTGACTTTTTTCTGCTTAGAAGGAATGAGTAATATACATGCGAAGATTGTAAGGTTATTCTTGGAGAGTCTAGCCACACAACATAGGTTAGTGGTCATAGATCTTTGTATCAAGAGTTGAAAAAAATGGATTGTGGAATCTAGAAGAAGACAAAGAGATTGCTTTTAGGGATAGATTGATAAAGGAATGAACATAGAACTTAGAAGCAAAACCTACAAAAATGTGGGATGAAAGGACCAATTGTATTAAAAGATTGAGAAAAGAAGATTTGTGAAAATCTAAAATGAAAAATCAAATGTATGAACAACTTGGTGGTGGAGTGATGAGTTAAAAAGGATGTTTTTTTTTATTGGTAATCAAGACATCAAATATATAAAAAGAAATGAGCATACAAGGAAGCATACAAAGAGGTTAAAAAGGATGTTGGAGAAAGAGGTCCGATTACAACACTTGGCAAAAAACTAAAAATGAGGAAACCCTAAAAAATAATATAAGCTAAAAAGTAATATGTCAAACTAAATATTCGGCATATGACGACTTGTACAATAAGTTAGGTACAAGAGAGAGTGAGAAAATGTATGTAAACTTACAATATTTAGAGAGAGAAAAATTAGAGACCTAGATTATGTTAGATGCATTACAACTGACAATTAGAGAGTCTTGATCAAAGATGACGAGATAAAGGAGAGATGTAGAGGATAATTTAAAGTGTTACTTAATGAAAATTGCACACAACACCTCAGACTAGGTGGAGACTAGACACCATTGCTATTTTAATAAAATTATGGTAATAGAAGTAAAAGAAGCTCTAACTAGGATGAATATAGGAAAAGCCTTGGAACCAAATGATATTTCAATTGAAGTGTGAAAATCTATAGTAGAAATTGGGATATCCTGGTTACAAAGTTGGTTAATAACATTTGAAGGATTAGGAAAATGCTGGAAGCATGGAGAGAATTATTGTGATACATATATACAAGAATAAAGAAGATGTCCAAAGTTATACTAATTTTCGTGAGATAAAACTCAGTAACCATACTATGAAGTTATGGGAGAGAGTGATGGAATAAAGATTAAGACAAGTAACTAAATTTGGTTCATGCGGGAAAGGCAACGATTGAGGCTATCTTCTTATTTAGAAAATTAATGGATAAGTTTAGGGCGAGGAAGAGAGACTTTTATATGGTATTTATTGACTTGTAAAAAGCGTATGATAGATGATGTGGACATCTAGAAGCCCAATGAATTTCAGATTTATCAGAGGCGGAGAAAGAAGAAGAATACCCCCATGTCACTTTGGATAGATGACTTGGGGTATTGAAGACCTCATATGCACACATAGATCTTCGGAAGACCCCACACTGGGAAGGTGTGCATATGAGTTGGTTTAGTATGATTTAGCATAGTTTTAAAGCCCAATGGGTTGGACTTTTAGTTAGGGAGGAAACAATTTATTAGTATTGGGTTATTATAGTCTTTTGATTAGTTTTGGTTATTTTATGTCTTTTTACAATTACGTTTTCAATTATTTAAAGACTCTTTTTGCTGTAAATTTTTAGTTAGTGAATGATAATCAAAGAATAGAGTGCTTTTGAGTATTCTCCTGTGATGGGATTTGGTGTGATGCCATGAGAGTGATTCCCTAAAGCTCTATGGTATATTTTTGATATTTTCTCATTTAGTTCTCTTGATTTCCTGTTTTGTTCTTGAAACCCTAACCTATCAAAACCCCATATCTCCATTGTCATTGAAACCACCCAACCCTAACCCTTTCCCTTCAACCAACAGTCATCCCAGCCACTCCTCTGCATAGTCACAGCCCCTACCCCTATTCTATTACAGTCACAACCCCCTGCATAATCCCTCACTGCCGCAGCTTCCCCATACCCTTATCGTTGCTGTGGCCTGTCCCCAGCCCAAACCTTGCTGCTGCAGCCTTCCCTGCATGATCCTAGTTGAGCTGCAAGCTATTCCCAGCCAATCCCTGCAACTGCAAGCCACCCCAGCCCCTCCCTTTGCTGTCCCAGTTCCCTTGCAGCCCTATAATGCCTGTCCCAACCTGTTTCCACTTTTGTAAATCTGTCTCCATGACAGTTACTTCCCTTTAATATTTTTCTATTGCCGTTACAGAATTTCTGCAATTGCAAAACTCTACAACAGCTATACCTAAATCCTAATTGAATTTCCAAAACCCTAATCATTAAAATCCCAAAACCCTAATACTATACAACACTTCAAAAAACTAGAAAAAGGTTAGAAAATGTGCATTGAGTTAACAATTGATCCCTAAGCTTGTAAAACATAGAATTCCATACAACCCTCCCAAATATAACTGAGGGCCGTATTGTAGGTTTGTGACATGGCCTCGAACTCTTATAAAATTGCTTTCTTGAATTTTCTTAGTTAAATTATTTGTGATAAGATTGCTATTTTATAATTTTCCTTATTCTTGTTAATTCAATCTTGATCTCAGCTCATTAGATTTTAGGTCGGTGCATAGTCCTACGTCAATAGAGTCATTAGAGAATTAATTTGGTGGACATTGAGGAAGAAAGGAGTTATACGAAAATATATATTAATATCATTAAGGACATGTATGAGGAACTAGTTACTATCGTGATATAATTGGTGGAGAGAAGCAAATTTCCTGTGTCAATAGGGTTACATCAGGGATCAACTATGAGTTCATATCTTCTTACATTGGTTATGAATGAATTGATAGCTCATATTTCAAGAGTAGGTCCTTGGTGTATGTTATTTGCAGACGATGCGGTATTAATGGATGAAACTAAAGAAGGTTCAAATGCAAAATTAAAATTATAGAGGAATTCCTTGGAAACTAAGGGGGTGTTTGGCATTGTTCCTGGGGAACATTTTTCTGTACCCCGGGAACAGAATCACAAAAACTTGTTTGGAAGCCTAAAAATTGGAACAGTTTTTGATAAAAATCGGAACAATTTTTGAAGATAAAAGTGTGCTGGGAACACTCTATTGGGAACAAAAAATTGAAGGTCTTGTGGAGCGTTCCTTAAGAACATCGGGGAGCTCGACGAAAAGAAGTTCGCCCATCTCCATTGCCTTCAATTTTCGTGAAAGCCCCGGCATCCGCTCCTGCTCTGACAACTCCACTGGCTTCATGCCTCCGTGAAGTCTCCTTTGTGAAGTCCCTTCCGGCTCCTGCTATGTCTTCTCTGGCTCCGTCGTCTCCAGTAGCCACAACTCCCTCAGAGATTACCATCCCTCCTACTGCAGGTCCTACAGGCTACAGGTTCTCCATTAAGTAGCGGCGCTGCTTTGAACAGAGTGACCGTGACCAGATTTGCAATTGTCGGCGTCTTCGCAGCCACATTGTTGCTTTAGACCTAATCGAAGCTTTCTCTCCTCTGGATTGAAAGATTAGAGTTTGCCTTAGTCTTTTTTTTTGTTTATTTGTTTTTATTGTGGTGGTGACGATCTGTTTATGTTGATTTGATTTCTTGGCTCTTGTTAGTGTTACCATTGTTATTATTGGGATTCTTTTTCTCTTATTTCTCCACCACTGGTTGCTACTCCTGTTTCCTAGAAAGTTTCTCAGTGGTTAGCACACCACGCATTAGACTATGTAGTCTAATGCCATGACCTAATGTCCCTTTTAACACTCCTTTATCTATGGTTAAGTTCAAGAAAATTAAAGTTAATATTTTTATTTTTTATTTTTAAAAACCAAGTTTAGATTGCTTAACCCTAGGAATGAATGAATCTTAACTACAGTTGATGTGTGGTAAAAAAGGGGCATGGACCAATAAGGACTGCACATTAGACTACATAGTCTAATGCGGCAGTAAGTTAAGCATTTCCCCTTCTCTTTACTCTACTTTGAATGAGTTGTCTTGTATGCTGGAAATTTACTTTATCTTATTTAGATAATTAAGATAAAGACGAAGACGATTGAGTCATTAACACAAGGGATTGAGTCATTAACACAAAGAAAGTGGGGACGTTAATTATGTACTTAATTAAAGTGATTTTGTTTTGTCTCATCAAAACCCGATTTTGTTGTTTTTGTTCTGTTAGAATGATTCAGACTGACTGTACCAAACGGGTTCTTAGCACAGAATCGTTCTAAGAAATCCAAATTGTTCTATGCTTATAATCAGTGAATCACCAAGAACAATGCCAAACGCCCCCTAAAAATAAGTCGGATCAAGACTGAGTGGAGAAGTGCTTTCAGAGTGCTATATGACTGACGTATCCCTATCAAACAAAAATGATTTTTTTTTAAGACAGAGACACGACCAACTATGCTTTATGGACAAGAATGTTGAGTTACTACTTACTAAGAAGTTACATATTAATAGAATTAGTGTAGCCGAGATGAGAATGTTGAAATGGATGAGTGAGAAGACAATGTAAGACAAGATCATAAATGAGTTTATTCGAGAAAATTTAAGAGTAGCTCCAACTAGGTGATGAAATAAGAGAGTGTCGGTTGAGATGGTTTGGACAGGTTCAAAGAAGACCACTGACAACTCTAGTAATAAGAAGTGGATTAATACAAGTTAAAGACTATAATAGGAGGAGAGGAAGGCCAAAGTGGATGGAGTTAGTGAGAAAAAATTTGATAACACACGTCTTAACTGAAGTTAGGGTGTATAATAGAATGGAATGACAAAGCAGGATGTGTCACTGACCCCAAACATTGGGGATAAGGCATTGACAATGATGAATCTTTTATCTTACAATTATTATTTGTTCTTTTTGGAGGATGAGATTGGGATTTGGAAAGATTGCTTTCCGCACTTGTAGATAAAAAGGTACATTTTATATATTCACAACCACTGCAACCTCTTCATTATCTTGTCATGGAGTTTTCTAGTCATGATTTATGTTCTAAGAATTTTTTAGTGTTGTACATTGTATGTCGATGGAAAAGCCATTGGACTTTCCATTATTCCGAGCAAAATTACATTCGTGGACCATTTATATCTTTATGCTTCTTGGGTTCAACGATTATCTTTGAAAATGTTGAATTGTGATATCCTCTATTTCAGAGATAAATCTCACTTGTGAATTACATCTTGTGATTTGGAGGAAACTTCTTTTCCCTCATATAAATATATTATGTAATGCTGTGTTTTTTTGCTGAGAGCAAACTTTTTAATGTCTTAACTTATTTTGCTCTTGTGCCAGGATGGTGATCCTCGTTTGTCTAGTTTTGGCCTTATGAAAAATAGCCGAGACGGGAAAAGCTATAGTACAAACTTGGCTTATACTCCGCCGGAGTTTTTGCGGACAGGTACAACTATATGTATCCTTCATTTCTGGGTTCTTTCAAAATCTGGTCATAGGATGTTCTTCTTCATGCTTCTGTTACAGTTATTTGTTACAAGGAGTACATGCTAAATGGATTTAATTTTTGATTGGGACTTTGATCTAGTTTTTTTATTTTTTTCCGTTTCAGTTTTGTTACTTGTTATCTTGATGGGCATGCTTCTGATTTGCCTATTTTCAATTTTATATGAACTAAGTTTATGATTTATGTGTAGTTAGTACATGGTTGAATTGTTGCTAATCATTTTAATTTTGTAGTAGATTCAACATTAACAAATCTAAAATGAGTCAAAAATATTGACTGCCTATACCCGATTCCCACAACTGGGTTTGAAGTAGGATCTGTGGCGAAAAGTTGAAACTGGAAAATTGGCATTTTTTGGTACAGTGCAGCCAGTATGGGGTTCTGAAGGACAGTCTTACCTGAATACATAACACAGGTGCCAAGCGTGTGAATGCTCTTAAGTGTCTCGCATGACAATCTTCAAAAATTCAACCACGGGGACAACTTCTATGCATTTATTCAATTTACTCGCATGACAATCTCCACAAATTCAAACACAGGGGACAACTTCTATGCATTTATTCAAAGGGGCACTTCATTTGTCATATTGATGCATGATAAAATTTGATGATGCCACCATGCAACTTTATTTGTACGCATCTAGGACTCTAATATTGTGTCTAGACTGGAAGTTTCCAAATGTTCCCCAAGTGATGGCATTGGAAAACCGATAGTGTCCAGTTAACTCTGCTGAAGAAGTAAACCATATCAAGTAGGAAATTTCTTTAAACATACACCTTATAATACAATATATGATATTGTTGGAAGACCAGCACTTATAAACTTCAAGGAACTTGTAACCTGTCTTCTTATTTTCATTTAACAAAAAGCATTCAGATAATATGGATTCATATGCTCATCTATTTCTAGTAGTCTTTGGCGACAAGTGATAGTGGCCAAGTATGGGGAGAACTCATGCTGGATTCCAAGGGAGGTTAGGGGTGCGCATGGAGTGGGGTTGTGGAAGGGGATTATGGCTATGGCAGGGCTGGTTGTGCCATTCTTTTGTTCCGAGCTGGGCGAGGGTCGGAAATTCGGTTCTGGAAGGATGTTTGGGCTGGTTCGTCGCGACTTATAGATGACTTCGGCAACCTCTTCGGTCTTGCGATAGATAGGGAGGCGCTAGTGGCTGATTCGTATGAGAGTAGTGCTTCGGGAGTGATTTGGTGCCCGAGGTTAAGGAGAGACCTTAATGATTGGGAGATGGGTGATTTAGCTAGGCTATTGGCACGCATTTCGGAGATAGCCATCTCTCCAGAGATCAGAGATTGCCAGTTATGGAGCAAGGAGGATCAAGGAAGATTTTCTGTAAAATTTTTGTATCAGTCGTTGCTAGTGCCGAAAGGAGGGTCGTTTCCGAGTAGAGCGGTTTGGTGTCTAGGAATGCCTTCAAAGGTGTCTTTTTTCTTGTGGGTAGCGGTGTTGGAGAAAATCCTAACGCTAGATCAATTGCGGAAGAGGGGTTGGAGCTTGCCAAATAGGTGTTTTATGTGCCTCCAGGAGGAAGAGACGGTGAATCACCTATTTTTGCATTGTCCGGTAGCGAGGGAGGTTTAGAATTATTTCTTGTCTCGTTTGAGAGTGCATTGGATTTTTCCCTCGACCTTGAGAATGTTGGTGGGCAGCTGGTATCGGGGAAGAGGTGAGGTGGTTAGGGAGGTGGTTTGAGGTGTTCTTCCAGGAGCGATAACTTGGCTGTTGTGGAAAAAGAAAGGAATACGAGAGTGTTTGAAGACACGGTCACAGAAGTGCCCCGACTTTGTGCGCGAATACGGGTGGCGGTCTTGGATTGGGTGGGGTAGTGTCCTCGTGGGAGGATATTCTCAACTTTGTTTTTTAGTTTGTAGTTTTGGTTCTGGAGGCCCTTAGGGGTCCGAGTTTGTTGGTGGGGTAGAGGTTGTGGTAGAGTTTACTTCCTTGTAAACTCTGCGTCTGTGGAAATTGTTTTTGTTGAGGTTTGCAGTGGTTTTTGCTCTTGTTTAATAAAGTGTGCTATTGATAAAAAAAAAAGCCATTAGACGTTGACAAGTGCATTTACTCTTTTTCCATTGATTATATTCAGTCTTTTTCAGAGATGCTTTTAGCTGGGTTCGTGCTTTCTACAGTCATAGTCTCTAGAAAGGTTGTTGATGCTGATTGAGATATGAACCTGTCACATCCCAAAACCCCACCTAGGAGAATGTGAGATCTTGGCACGTGACTTACTTAACGAACCATCATGTTTGAAGCATTTAAGGCATACAGAAATACGAACCTAAAAATTTCTTCAATTAATAACATTAAATAAATCCATGGTCTATAACTGCAACTGAAATATTATAAAATACTGATCATCTATCATGATCCTAAACCATCAAATTAAAATAAATATAAATCCAGAAGAATTCTAATTACAGTCTTTATTAAATCCAACTACTACTAATAAAGTAAACTCAATAATACGTCCATCGATCGAGATCCCATTCCTCTTCGGGATGATCACCTTCAGGTTCCTCTATGTATTCCTCTTCTTCCCACGATCCTGGAGCACAGATATCAGAACCAGAACCTGCCGACAACAATGTTATCGGTTGAGTAAGAAGTTACTCTGCGTCTATAACGAGCAATAGTAAACAAAATAATGAACATTAACATACATTTATTTCATTCTTCAGTTCACATACATAAATCAGTGTGCGGAAAAGCGAATATGTACATTATGTCATTTACTTTCTTTACTTTCTTTCTTACTTTCCTTACTTTCTTAGTTTTCTTAATTTCTTACTCTTTATACTTCTTACTTTATCGTCTTATGAACAACATATCCACATGTATCGGTAATAAATTAAAATACCGTTTAACTGTATAAGGAAAGGGTTTACTATACTTTATTTTACCGAGATACCACCCTTCGTATATTATCCGGTACGGACGACTTAGTATATTTTCCGGTACAATGGCTTACTTACTTTGACATACTTATCGCCCTTTTGATGGTATTCGGTAGTGCAAAACACAAACATGCATTATTGCTTTCGTGTGTCTTTCTTTCTTTACTTTTGGTCTCACTTGTAATCTTATTAGTGCCCTTAATTTTCTCTTCATACATGTGCATATTTTTCATTGGTGAGTGCACAATGATAGACCTTTAGTTAAATTATACCTGAGACAACAGTCAAGGGCCATAAGACATCTCATCATAGCGTCCCATTCCACTATGCTAATCAGGCCTAGGCAAGCTTAACTCTCATCAAATGTTCATTTATCCAAATATATATCACGTATAAAAACGTAAAATAAACACACAACTTTCATATTTCCAATAATTCAACAATCTAAATCACAGTTTATCTTCAATAAGCATAAGTCACAATCTAATTTAAATATCAAAACCCCCTTTTAAATCGAGATCAATAACATAATTATACTACATATTTTATCAATAATAATTCTTGTGGAATATAATCACAAAATCACACTAACATATATTCTTAATCTCACAAATAATTCATCTCAATCATTCAAATTCCTTCATACCTTCTATTCAACTCCATACATTCATTCAATCATCCTCATATATTCACATTTATTCAATATAATTTCTCAATCCCCTTGTTGAAACATAAACAAAGTATAAACATGGTTATTCACATCCTAATTTAACGATTCATGAAATAATGAGGCAGGAATCATAATAGTTCATAGATCCTACATATTTTTATTTTCTTACTTAGATTGACCTCTTTTAGTTCCTCTTTTAGATTAACATTCAAGATATGGAAAACTAGGTTCGTTATTTATCTCTCTTGATCGCTTCCCTACGATCTTATGTTTGCGAATGAGTCTCGATCTAAATCTTCAAGTCTTTTTCTTCTTTGATTGAATCTTGAAATCTCTAGGCTTTTCCCTCTTTGAATCTCTTAGAAAATCCTATTCTCTTCCTCTTTAGATCTCTTAGAAAGCTCTATTTTAGGTTTAGGAGGCTATTGGAAACCTAATTCACAAGTTAAGGAGGTATTTATAAAGTTGGGAACTCAAAAGGGGTTTAAAAAGTTGAAAATTCGTGTCACTTGGCAAAAATCCCGTTCTGAGCGATCGATCGTCGCTGGTGGGCGATCAATCGCACCACCTTTTTATATTTTTTTGACCCGGAACTGTTTTCGGTAAATGACCCGTAACTTTTGACTCAGTTATCGGAATTTGACGATTCAACTTGCGTTGGACTCGAAATTCAAAGGGGAACAATTTCTTGTCTAATAGACAAGTCCCAATTTTAGGTCATTGGAGGTCAAAATGTCTCATCAAGTTGAATGAAGGTGAAAGAGAACTCCAAAACATTTGGGTTAATACTGTGAACCCAAGGTTTGGACTTTAGACTCCTAGAAGTTAGAAAATAGATACCTTAACCTAATTTTAGGTAATGAGGTGACCTCTTAAATCCGAAACTTTTAATTTAATAATAATAATAATAAGTTAATCATTATTATTATTATTATATAAGGGTTTACTACATCTAGGCATTCCACATTAATTCTCATAGGAACACGTGCAATTAAAATCGGACACATATTCTAAGAAATTCATATAAATGGCATGAATGCTGAGGGACGAAAATTTGGGTCTCTACATCCTCTCCCCCTTAAAAATAATTTCGGCTTCGAAATTACATACCTTAGTTAAACAGGTGATGATATTTTTCTCGAATTTCATCCTCTTTCCCATGTGGCTTCTTCAACGGAGTGGTGTTGTCAATGTAGGAGGACAAAGCGGATGGTCTTCTTGCGCAAGGCATATTCCTTTTGATCCAGAATTTGGACCGGTTGTTCAACCACAGTCAAATCTTCTCGAATTTCTAGCGATTCCAAGTCAATGACATGAGATGGGTCCGGAATGTACTTCCTTAACATGGAGACATGGAAAACATTATGGACTGCCGCCATATGAGGACGTAAAGTAACCCGGTATACAACTTCGCCTATCCTCCTGATGATTTCAAATGACCCAACATGCCTTGGACTTAACTTGCCCCGCTTCCCAAATCTCAGATTCCTTTTGTTGGAGATATCTTTACATGATCTCCAACTTGGAATTTTAAATCTCTTCTTCAGGTGTCTGCATAACTCTTCTGCTTACTCTGAGCAATCTTTAATCTTTCCCTAATCAAATTAACCCTATCTGTAGTCTGCTCAACAAGCTCAGGACCTAGAAGTTTGCTTTCCCTTACTTCATCCCAACAAAGAGGAGACCGACAACTCCTACCATATAAAGCTTCAAAAGGAGCCATCTGGATGCGAGCCTGATAGCTATTATTGTAAGCAACCTCGAACAATGGTCGATGTTCATCCCAATTGCCTTGAAAATCAAGCATACAAGACTGGAGCATATCCTCAATGATCTATTTACTCTCTCTGTCTAACCATCTGTGGGTGAAATGCTGTGCTAAAGTCCAAGCGAGACCCTATGGCCTGCTGAAAGCTCCTCCAGAATCTTGATGTAAACTTTGTATCTCTATCAGAAACGATATTGATCGGCACTCCATGTAAATGAACTACTTCCTTTATATACAATTCCGCCAGCTTGTTAGAATTATAGGTGGTCTAATAGGGAAGAAAGTGAACCGACTTAGACGATCCACTACGACCTAAATTGCATCAAAATTCTTAGATGTCCTTGGCAAATCCACAATAAAATCCCTGGATATATTTTCCCACTTCCACTCGGGAATGGGAAGAGGCTGTAGTAATTCGGTTGGTCTCTTGTGTTCAGCCCTGACTTGTTGGCACACCAAACACTTGGATACGTGTGTAACCACATCTCTTTTCATGTTCTTCCACCAGAAATGTTTCTTGAGATTTTGGTGTATCTTTGTACCTCCAGGATGAATTGTATATTTAGATTTGTGTGCTTCATCCAAAATCTCACGCCTTAATTCTTCATTTGCTGGTACACAAAGTCTACCCTTGACGGTTATAGCTCTATTCCTATTCGTCGACAAATCCTCCTGCCCAATTTCCAAGGATTTAGCTCGATAGGCTAAGAGTTCTTCATCTGACCCTTGCAACTCCGCAATTCTATCCTTAATATATGGTCTGACTGAAATGTTAGCCATTAATACTCCACCGTTGTAAACAGTGAAGCTTGTTTTGTTGTTAGACATATCTTCTAACAATTTCCACTCATTGACCATTAGGTGTTCAAGTGAACCGAAGGGCCTTCTGCTAAGTGCATCAACTACTACATTAGCTTTCCCTAGATGATACTGGATTAAGCAGTCATAATCTTTCAAAAATTCTACCAAACGGCATTGTCTTAAATTAAGCTCTTTCTATAAAAATAAATATTTGAGACTTTTATGATCTGTGAACACCTCGAATTGCTCACCATACAAATAGTGTCTCCAGATCTTAGGGGAGAAAATAACTGCTGCTTGTTCCAAGTCGTGAGTAGGATAATTTCTCTCGTGATCTTTTAATTGTTGGGAAGCATAGGCCATAACTTTCCCGTGCTGCATCAGAACACATCCTAAACCCACATAAGAAGCATCGCTATACACTACAAATCCTCCACTGCCTGTTGGGACTATAAGGATGGGCGCTGTGGTGAGGCGCTTCAACTCTAAGAAGCTTTTTTCACATTTCTCATTCTATGTAAACCTTGCATTCTTCTTAGTCAAGTGGGTGAGCGGTGCTGCCAAGCTCGAAAATCCCTGTACAAACCTTCTGTAATATCCAGCAAGGCGTAAGAAATTTCTGATCTCTGTCACACTCTTCGGCCTCTTCCATTCTGACACTGTTTCAATCTTCGCATAATCAACTGAAATTTCATCCTTAGAAACCACATGGCCTAGAAATGCCATATTCTCTAGCCAAAATTCACACTTGCTCAGTTTAGTATATAACTTATGCTCTCTTAGGGTCTCAAGTGTGATCTGGATGTGATGGTCATGATCCTCCCTAGTCTTGGAATATACGAGGATATCATCCACAAAGACTATGACATAGCTATCAAGGGTTGGTTTGAATACCCTGTTCATCAAATCCATAAATGCCGCAGGTGCATTTGTTAGTCTGAATGGCATGACCAAGAATTTGTAATGTCCATATCTTGTCCTGAATTTCGGCTTAGGAGTATCTTCTGATCTAATTTTCAACTATGGTATCCTGACCTTAAGTCGATCTTGGAAAAGAATTTTGTCCCTTGCAATTGATCAAACAGGTCATCTATTCTTGGTAAAGGATATTTATTCTTTATGGTGACCTTGTTTAATTGCCTATAATCAATGCACATTTTCATCGATCTATCCTTCTTCTTCATGAAAAGCACCGGAGCTCCCCATGGTGATACACTTGGTCGGATGAAACCATTGTGAAGTAGTTCTTCGATTTGTTCCTTCAATTCTTTTAACTCAGCTGGAGCCATCCGATAAGGTGCTCTCGATATTGGTGTTGTTCCCGGGGCTAAGTCTATCATAAATTCTACTTCTTGACCTGGTGGTAGGCCAGACAGTTCCTTTGGAAATACATCCATAAATTCACTAACCACCGGTATGCTTACCGACTCTAGCGTTTTTGAAGTAGCAATGCTCAAAGCCGCAAATCGAGCAAGGTCCTTCCTCAATCCCCGAAAGTGAAGAGGATTTCCCTTGACTGGTTTGAAATTGACTCTTTTCTCGAAGCAGTCGACATTTCTGTGGTAGGTTGAGAGTTAATCCATGCCCAGAATTACATTAAAATCATGGAAATCGAGTACTATTAGATCTGTTGGTAATTCGTGCTGTTCGATACGGATAATACAGGTATTGTACACCTCACTTGTGATAACTGAGCTACCGAGGGGAGTGGCAATGGAAAACTCACTATCTAGCTGACTCGACTTTGATGGAAAACCTTGGGCAAACCGGTGTACGAAAGAGTGCGTTGATCCCGTGTCAATCAACACGTGTGCTAGACAGTCGTTTATCAATAGTGATCCTGAGTTCATAAATAGCTAAGTGTTAATTTAGTATATCATAATTTAAATCATACTAAGTATATAATTTAATAAGATCATATATATACATATATAATATTATGTTCCTACAAGTACAATATCATACAATCAGTTTGCAACATGTAAATAATTCTACTTAAATAAATTTTAAGTCATACGTACCCTGAACCACATCATCTAAAGCTAGAGCATCTTGCTCTGAAATGGGAAAGACTATCCCCTGAGTGTTCTGGCGAGGAGGCTGAGGAGCCTGCTGAGTCTTCGGTGCCAGCAAGGTTCGAAATATCGATAATATCGGCGATATATCGCCGATATATTTCGATATCGCCCATCACCGACACATCTATATGATGTTTTAAAAAAAATACAGTATATCGGAAGATATCGGCGATATATCGGAAATATCGGAGATATATCGGCGATATCTTCCGATATCGCCCAAACAGAAAACCCTTTTTTTTTTTTTTTTTTTTTTTGTGGAATATTTTTTTCGTGAAACCCTGTTAGGGTTCACTTTGTTTGAAACAAAAAATGAAAAAAATAAAAAGATGAGAGGAGAAAGAAGGAAGAAGAAAGGAAAAAGGGAAGAGAGGAGAAAGAAGGAAGAAGAGGAAAAAGGAGGAAGAAGAAGAGAGGATGAAGGAAGAAGAACATACCCGGAGCATGGAGGTCGCCGTCGCCGATCGCCCTAGCCGGCATGCCCTAGGTCTCCATTCTCCTTTGAGTCGGAGTCGAGTATGAGTCTGCCTTCTTCATATGAGTTATCAGGTTTTATTTAATTTTAAGTGGGTTTTTACATATTAACTGCTAGGTTCTTCCTAATTTGCAAATACACTTTTGTGTGTAAACATTTTGCAAATTAGCTCATGGTTTTCCAACAATAAACCCTTGGTTCTGTTAGACTTTTGTTTGTAATTTTTAGTAAAATGACTATTATGCCTTTAAGATATTTCATAAACTCATAAAGCCCCTTTAACTGTCCTTGAACTATGGTTAACAAGTTTTAGCCCATGTGGTTAATTTATCTCCTTTTAACTCTTTTAATTGTGGTTAAGATTCACTAACCCTTAAGGTTAAAGCATCTACCCTTGATTTTAAAAAAAGTAACATCTCTTTCAACTCCCTTTAACCATGGTTAAGATTCACTAACCCTTATGGTTAAAGCATCTATTAGAAAATAAAAAAATAGAAAATTAAAAGTCTCTTTTAACTCCCTTTAATTGTGACTAAGATTCACTAAATCCTTAGGGTTAAAGCATTTAATCTTGGTTTTTAGAAAAAAAAATTAAAAAATTAACCATTTTAATTCCCTTTAACTATGGTTAAGATTCACTAACACATGCTATTCAATAATGAATGAAACATGAATCAATCATACATTATTGTCACTTGTCAATGCACATTTTTGCTCTATTCTCATTACATCTCTTATGTACATTGTTATTTTTTAAAATGTTTTTATTCTAAAAAGTGTATTAACATCTATTTTAATATTTCCTGAAGTTTCACTACAAAATTTCATGTTTTGTCCCATTTTTTTTACAATTTTTTCAAAAATCACCGATAAACGATATATCTTCCGATATATCTTTTTTCCACGGCTCGACATGCCGAGCGATATCGACATTTAGAACCTTGGGTGCCAGAAGAGGCTTTTGCTGTGGTGCCTGCCTAGTTGGAGGCCTGTTTCCTTGTATATGGGACTGCTGAGTTTCCGACTGTGACCGCTGAGGGCAATCCCTAATTTGATGTCCCAAATCATCATACTGAAAACACCTGCCAGTGAGAGTGCGACATTCCCCAGCCTTGTGTTTTTTTCCACAATGAACACAAGTCTTAAACACTACTGGAGGGGTAGGTTGGGCAGGACGATTGACTGATGCCATAGTCGGGGCATGGTTCAAAATATCGGTACGTATCGGCCGATACGGGCCGATACGTATCAGTTTTTTAAGTATCCGATATGTAGATATAGTGGGAAAAAAACATCTCGTATCGTCGACGTATCGAACATATCGTTCGTATCGAGCCGATACGGAGCGATACGGCTTGACACAGGCTGGTACGCTATTTCAATAGGTTTTTTTTTATAAAAAAAAGTGGGTTGTTGGCAGGGATTTTGTTGCAAAAACCATCCAAAAAAAAAAAAAAAAAAAAAGCAGAGATTAAGAACACGAAAAAAAAACATATTTTTTTAGTAGAGGAGGAGGATTAGGGATTTAGGGTACATACCTGTGCCACTGCCACTGCCACTGTAAATCGTCATCTAGTCAATCACGTTGCCATTGTCGCCCATCGCAAAACCGCCAAGGAGGAGTTCTAAGTTCCCAACCTTGTGCCTTGCCACTGTTACTGGTCGCCCCTTCCCCTCTTTCGGCCAAAGTCCCGAATGTTTTTTTTTCTTCTGTTTTTATTACTCTTCTGTATTAAGAGAAGAGGAATGCTATCCTCACTCTGCCTTATACTTAATGTCTTATTGGAGGAATGCTATCCTCACTCATCCACATAAATGACTTTATTGGAGGAGGGCTAGCCTCATTTAACCACACACACACAATCAGACCTTGTGTTGTGTTAACCTCACTCAAGATTGACCCTATGGTTAAGAATTTTTAACTCTAAATTTAATTTTTTTTAATAATTAAAAAAAATCAAGGTTAGAAATGTGTGCCTTTTAACTCTTATTAATTGTGGTTAAGATTCACTAACTCTTTAGGTTCAACAATCTAACCTTGATTTCATATATATATATATATATTCGCTAACCTTTATATTTAAAGTTATTTTTTACAATATTAAAAAAAAAATTAAGGTTAGAAATGTGTCCCTTTTAACTCTGTGGTTAAGATTCACTAACCCTTAGGGGGCGTTTGGCAAAACTAATATAAGCTAATACGTACATTTTTGTTAAAAAAATTGTAAGGGTTAAAATTATATAACCAAAGTTACCACGTGTCCCTTTTAACCCTCTCTCTCTCTCTCTCTATATATATATATATATATATATTAACACTTTGGTTAATAATTTTTAACTCTAAAGTTATTTTTTAAAAATATTTTCCTAAAAAAATCAAGGTGAGAAATGTGTCCCTTTTAACTCCTATTAACTGTGGTTAAGATTCACTAACCCTTAGGGGGACATTTGGCAAAACTAATATAAGCTAATACGTACGTTTTTGTTAAAAAAATTCTAAAGGTTAAAATTTTTTAACCAGAGTTACCACGTGTCCCTTTTAACCCCCTCTAATTGTGGTTAAGATTCACTAACCCGTAGGGTTCAACAACTAGCCTTGATTTTCGAATATATATATATATTAACACTTTGGTTAATAATTTTTAACTCTAAAGTTATTTTTTTAAAATATTTTCCTAAAAAAATCAAGGTTAGAAATGTGTCCCTTTTAACTCCTATTAATTATGGTTAAGATTCACTAACCCTTAGGGGGGCATTTGGCAAAACTTATATACGCTAATACATACGTTTTTGTTAAAAAAATTCGAAAGGTTAAAATTTTTTAACCAGAGTTACCACGTGTCCCTTTTAACCCCCTCTAATTGTGGTTAAGAATCACTAACCCTTAGGGTTCAACAATATAACCATAGTTTTTGTAAAAATTTAATCCTAAGGGTTAAATTTTTTAATCAGAGTTAAATATATATTTTTTTTCTAAAAAGCCAAGGTTATATTGTTGTACCCTAAGAGTTACCGAATCTTAATCGCAATTGACTGTGATCCGATCTCTCTATAGTTTGTAAAAAATATCTTCTGTGACTAGTAAAAAAAAACCATTTGAATGTTTTACTTGTGAAAAAATTTACAGATGGAAAAAGCAACCTCTATAATTTGTATGTTGGCACGAATCTCAATGTGGTATTGAGCTTCTATCATGTATGTAATTTGATTTGTGAATGCAAGTATATGTATTTTCATACTTTTGATTTATGAATGCAAGTGAGCTTCTATCACTTAGTTAAGTAACTATGATTTGTATTTTGATTCATATTTATCAGCACGCACGCCTTTTTTAACTCTCATATGTATGATTATAAATGTAGTTGGATGCCTTTATTTAGTTTATTTTTAGTTTATATTTGCATTAAAAGATGTTTTATGCAAGGTATCCAAGTTTTTCCTTGCATATCCAAGCTTTTTTTAGCGTATCTAGAATTGTTGTGCCGTATCCAACCGATACGGTACCGATATGTGTCCTATTCTGAACTAACTGATACGGCGACCGATACCGATATTTTGAACCATGAGTCGGGGTAGGGCTAGGGGCAAGTGTAGACCTCTGAGTATTCTGCACCGGCCTAGTAACCGGATATGGGGTAGGCCTGGCCCTCATCTCTGGTTGCACTGGCCCACTGGTCTGGCCTCTAACCATTCTTCTGTCCCTTATGTTGTTGTCCCTCCTCTTGAAGAACTGTTCAAAATTTTTCTCAGCTATCTTAGCCTTGTTCACTATCTCTCCAAACGTTCCTAGTTGTAGTATAGAGATCTTGTCTCCAATGAATGCCCTTAGACCCCTTTCGAACTTTCTGACTTCATATTCTCATTCGAGATTAGTTGAGGTGCAAATTGAGATAGTTCAGCAAACTTTGCTTCATATTCTACCACTGTCATCTCTTCCTATTCCAAGGTGAGGAACTCAATTTCTTTCTGTTCCTTGACGAATGCTGGGAAATACTACTTGTAGAATAAGTCCAGGAACTCTGCCTATGTCCATGGTTGTCCTGTCCTTATAATGTCTCTTTGTCTTACCGTAGCTCTCCACCAGTGCTCGGCTTCCCCTTTCATAACAAATGAAGCTCAATCAACCCTTTGTTCATCTGTACACCGGATCACCCTAAAAGTCTTCTCCAATTGCATGATCCATGCTTCAGCCACCATTGGATCAGTAGTACCATAAAACATTGGGGGTCTTAATCTCTTAAAAGCTTCAATTCCTATAATATGATGTATAAGAGGAGGTGGTGGTGCATGCACTTCTAGATGTTCAGATGCAGTTGCGACTTGCGACAGGTTGCCTGGCTGCAAGGAGTGCCATCATTTGGGCAATGGACCCCAAAACCTTTGTTAAGTCGGGCTGGTCATAACCCTCTAGATGTCCTTCTCCAATGCCCCTTCCAGCGTTCCCCCTAGTATTGTATCCACGACCTCTGCCATCGCGTCTCATAATAATAATCCTGAGAACAAATGGTAACTATAAGTTTAATCCTGGAAACAATTTTAACTTTATCACTAAAATTCATACAAGCATACAATGACTAGTCCTAGTATCTAATGACTCATCCTAGCATATGGTATTGCTAAACTCACGCCCTAGCTAACCTAATACCTTTGCTTTGATACCACTTTTGTCACGTCCCAAAACCCCACCTAGGAGAATGTGAGATCTTGACACATGACTTACTTAACAAACCATCATGTTTGAAGGATTTAAGGCATACTAGAAATACGAACCTATTTCTTCAATTAATAACATTAAATAAATTCATGGTCTATAACTGCAACTGAAATATAATAAAATCTTGATCATCCATCATGATCCTAAACCATCAAACTAAAATAAATATAAATCCAGAATAACTCCAATTACAATCCTTATTAAATCCAACTACTACTAATAAAGCAAATTCAATAATACGGCCATCGATCGAGATCCCGTTCCTCTTCAGGATGATCACCTTCAGGTTCCTCTATGTATTCCTCTTCTTCCCACGGTCTGGATGCACAGATATCAAAACCAGAACTTGCCGACAATAAATTTATCGGCTGAGTAACAAGTTGCTCTGCGTCTATAACGAACAATAATAAACAATATAATGAACATTAACATACATGCATTTCATACTTCAGTTCACATACATAAATCAGAGTGTGGAAAAGCGAATATGTAAATTATGTCATTTACTTTCTTTACTTTATTTCTTTCCTTACTTTCTTACTTTTCTAACTTTCTTACTTTCTTAGTTTTCTTAATTTCTTACTCTTTATACTTCTTACTTTATCATCTTATGAACAACACATCCACATGCATCGGTAATAAATTAAAATATCGCTTTACTGTATGAGGAAAGGGGTTACTATACTTTACTTTACCGAGATACCACCCTTTGTACATTATTCAGCACGGACGACTTAGTACATTTTCCGGTACGACGGTTTACTTATGTTGGCTTACTTACTGCTCTTTTGATGGTATTCGGTGGTGCAAAACACAAACATGCAGTATCGCTTTCATATGTCTTTCTTTCTTACTTACTTTACTTTTGGTCTTACTTGTAATCTTATTAGTACTGATATCCAGTGAATTTATTTGGATGCTCGATTTCTGCAGGCAGGGTCATACCAGAGAGCGTTATCTACAGTTATGGAACAGTTCTATTGGATCTTATGAGTGGGAAGCATATCCCTCCTAGCCATGTATGATAGATTCCATTCCATATATTCCCCCAACTTTTAATTTTTGTTAGGATACTTAGGACTCTCGGTTCTGCAGTAACTGCTCTTTACATTAACATCTTGGGACTATGCTGCCTTGTTTTTGTGCAGTTTTCATCAGCTTACAAAGAAACTGCAGTAATAATAATAAAACTAACAAATTGTGCACATAAAACAAATTCAATCACTGTTAATCCTTCTAATACTTAAATACCATTCATCTTAAAGTTTAAACTTATATTTCTTTTTCTTGAAGGAGTTCATAACTGTTTGAAGAACTCTAGTATTCAGAAACTCCTTCTGGAAAGAAAGCTCAAACTAGGGCTCAAACTAGGGGATTATAGTGAGGAAACCAAATGTGGATATATATGCTTATGATATCTTTGTGCTTTGGATAATTTGCAAAACTAGGACATAAAAGATAGACTATACTCTGTGAAGGAAACTGCTAGTGCAATGGAATATTTGTAATGGATTTGTCTTTTCTTTTCTTTCAATGGCCTTGTGTACACTTTTTCTTGAATGTATCCCCTCACAATGTTTTGAGATGTTTGAAACAATGAGGACTAGTCAGTCCATTGAGGTGATGTTTGTTTTTAGAATATATTCTTCCTGCAATATCTACCATGTTGATTATTGTGATTCCAGTTGCCGGCATGGTTATGGGCCTTATGGCTTCATTCTTGAGAGTAATGCTTAGTATGATGAAAGTTTGGCATGCATTCTTAATGCAAAGAAGAAAACATGGGTGTGCACTAAAAACACTTGATGAGTAAAGCATGAAGGAAATCTAGGACTTCAAAAGCGTGTTTCATGTCACTTTACTTGAAACAATTCATCCCATACAATGTCTGCAAATGGATTCTAGTGGATCGTTCCCAAGATATTTTAAAAACCCCTTTATTTTTTGTCAAACTACCGGTTGCAATACTGGAAGTTGACCCCAAATATGAAATATCACAGCTTTGTGGTATGAAGGAGAGTGACGTTCTAGGAGTTATGAAGGAGCTATATAACTTGGGAAGATTTGATAGCAAATCTATTCCTACTCAAGTTTAGTTTCAAAGTGGGTAGAGAGTTAGATATTCAGTTTTGGAAAGATATCTGGTGGGGTTGTGAAAAATTAAAGGATACTTTTGGCCATTGTTATCAAAACCAGACCGGACCAGTCGGAAAAACCGGGAACCAGCCCCCTCACCGGTTCCCAAAACCCCCAAAATCGAAACTCTTTAAAAATCGGCCAGAATTAGCCAGAATCGGACAAAACCAGCCAAAACCGGTAAAAACAGTTGGGAATCAGTCAGAACCGGGTAAAAATGAAAAAAAAATTTAATAAAAAAGGACACCGTCGAACAGGTTGAACTGGTCGAACCGGGAACCGACCACCCAACCGGTTCGACGACCGGTTCGGTTATGAAAACACTGCTTTTGGCAATATTTTCCGACTTGTCATAGATAGGGACGCTCTAGTGGAGGATGACGTTGAGTTCGGGATGAGAGGGTCTTGTGGTGTCCAAAGTTGAGACGAGATCTAAATGACTGGGAAATCGGGGAATTGGGTCATCTATTGTTGTATCTTCGGTCTACTCCTGTGAGCCCTCAAAACTAAGACTGTAGAATTTGGTTTAGAAGCAGCAATGGTCGATTTTCAATGAGATCACTGCTACTATCAATTTGAGTCAATGTCCTCATAGAATTGTATGGAATCTAGGTATTCCTTCAAATGTATCTTTTTTCCTATGGAATACATCTTTGAATAAAATCTTTCCTTGTGATCACTTAAAAAATAGAGTGTGAAGTATCGTAATTCGCTATTTTTTGTGCCTACAAGCGGAAGAGATGGGTTGATCACTTATTTTTTGTGCCCTATTGTAGGTGTCATTTGGGGGTACTTTCTCTCTTGAGTAGGGGTGGATTGGGTTTTTCCTTCTTCCTTTCAAAACTTCTTATCCCGTTGGTCATTGGTTAGTGCGGATAGTGCCAAGAGTGCAATTTAGTCGGTTCTCCTTAGGGCTATAGCATGGTCTATTTGGAAAGAGAGAAATATGAGAGATTTCGAGAACTCCACATCGTCTATTTCTCATATCCGAGCTTGAATCTAGCTACTGATCTTTGAATGGGTATCCACTCGGAATGGTGGGGTGGATTTGGGAGAGGTGTTGGGCTAAAGGTTGACAAAGTATAGGATTTGATCTCCAAAGCAGTGGGAGATATTGTTATACTAGCTTAGTGTTTCATTTTACGCTATTGTAAACTCTTTTTTGTACTATATTTTTCTTTCTTGTAACCTCCCTTTGATTAATATATCCACCTGATTATCGATCAATAAAAAATCACAGCAACAAGATGGTAAAAAAAAAAAACACAGCCTTTAGTGTTCCTCAGCCGGCTGAACACTTGAAGACAACGATTTATGCAAGAAATGAGACTTAGCAGCGTATAAGGAAGAGAACTTGAACTTTAGCGCTTTCTACTTTTTGTAACTGTTATATGCAGATTTTTGACCATAAGTGCTCTTAATGGTTGTGTAAAACCTCCATCTAGACCCCGTATCTAAAGGGCCTTAGGGATCTATTAGGACTTAGAAGCATGTATGTGGGCTTCCCAAAGAAGGTCACAACTTCTCACCCAAGGGGTGTGACCATTGGTTGCAATACAAGAAGTGGTCCAATTGTTCCCAACAAAAGAAGGATAAGAGCTTTAACTAAAGGTTCAAGCATAACAAGAAGATTAGTTGGCAAGTGCTACAATTGTAGGAAACATGGATATTTTTTCCAGACATGTCGCTAGAGAAGGGTGGAGCAGACATAGTGTCAAAAATTGACTCAATTCCACCAAATTGAGTTGACTTTCATGGTGTCCGAAGCGAAATGCACTTGTATTTTAAAAATATTGTACTTCGTGGTAAACTTCGATTGAATAGGAAAAAAATGTTGAGAAAATACAGAACTTCAGTGGAAGTTAACTGAAGTGTACATAAAAAGTCTCTTTCAATGAAGGGTTTTTAAGTTTTAACTTAAAAGAGTAATGCTAGTTCCACTCACTTTAAACTTACATTGTTTATAAGGAAAGACATGTGTCCCTAGCATTAACCTATTATAAATATAATTAACTTTAAAAGAGAGTGTTGCTAGCATTAATCTTATTATAAATTTTAATTTTATTATTAGAATGTGGTTAACATTATCCTTATTATAAATTATAATTTCATTATTATAATAATTTTGTTATTAGTATATTATGCCTATAGGGACTTTTTAGTAATGTTAAAAAAATTAAATAACTATCTAATCGTATTTCATAAATTAAAAATCATTTAACTACCCATCATCTCCTCAACTATTTATCAACTTTAATGTGCATTCATAAGTTTTCAATGTTTCTAAAACAATTAACATTGATAATCATTGAAAAATAAAAACAATACATATCCCATTCACTTGACAACCCTTTGTGCATGGCAATGGGAGCAGTATCAAGAACAGAAATAGAAACCACAGGATGCAATGTTACCTGGTTCAGAGGAGTCAGAATTGGGAGATGGCCTTATCACAATGGTCCCCTCCTTTTTGAGTCTAGTATACACATGTAGGTCTTTCTTAGTAGTAGTCTCAGTAGGAGCATCCGAATTAGAATAGATCAGATCAGGGCCAATGCCAAAAGAGGAATCGAATGTAAACTCTCTTCCAACAATGCACTATGCTCTCCCTAAAGAGAGGTTGGGGAACAAGGGAAAAATGGAACACTCTCAAAAAAGGTGACATCCATGGTAACAAACCATTTACTCGACATAGGATCAAAACATATGTATCCCTTTTGTGTAGAGGAGTACCCCAAGAGAACACCTCGAATAGATTTTGGATCCAATTTGGTTCGATGAGGACCCAAAATATGAATGAAGCAAACACATCCAAAGACACCTGGGGGGATAGTAAAGCGAGGCTGGTTTAGATAGAGTAGTTGATATGGAGACTTTAACTTCAGTACCGAGATAGTATGCGATTAATCAATTAGGAAAATGTGTGCACTGCTTCAGCCCAAAACTTCCTTGGAGTATTCATTCCTATCAGTAAGTTGCGAGCCACCTCTGCGAGCCACCTCCAAAAGGTGACAGTTCTTATGCTCGGCCACCCCATTTTGTTAAGGAGTATAAGGACATGAGCTTTGATGGATAATTCATTGATTGGCCAAATATTGCCGTAAGTCACCCTCAAGGTATTCCTTCGCGTTATCGGATCTGAAAATTTTAATATGCTTTTCAAATTGAGTGAACACCATCTTGTGAAATCTCTTAATGAGGTCTGGGACTTTAGCATGACACTTCATCAAGTAAATCCAGGTATGACGGGTGAAGTCATCCACAAAAGAAATAGAATACCGATGATCATGGACAGATAAAGCAGGTGTAGGGTCCCAGACATCAGAATGAATTAGCTGAAACGTAGACAGTTTTATTCATACTTGGAGAAAAAACTCTTCTACAATGTTTGGAGAGTTCGCACACTTCATACTGTAGACTATAACCAGGAACAAACTTAAACAGGTCTGAAAAAATCAATTGTAAAGACTTAAAAGACAAATGACCAAGACGACTGTGCCACAATCTGAGTTGGGCATCATTATTTCTACTACTAGGACTACTACTAATCTGTAATGCTGAAGGAGAACGTTCTACATTTAGGAGATAGAGCTCATCTGCTTCACGACCATTCCCAATCGTTTTTCTCGTCACCAAGTCTTGAAACACACAATGAGTAGGAAAAAAAGTCATACAACAGTAAAAATTTTGGTCAGACTGCAAATTAATAACGAATTGGTGGATAAATTGATAACAGAAAGAACAGATGAAAGAGATAGGGCATCAGTGAGTGTGACATCACCCTTTCTAGGGATAGAGAGGGATCCATCAGCAACTCAGACTTTATCTCTTCCAGACAAGAGACTACACGAAGAAAATACATTAGAGAAACTAGTCATATGATCTGATGCACCTGAATCAATGATTCAGGTCGGGTTGGATCGGGAATGAGAAACGAGATTAACAGATGCGTGAGTACCTGACTGAGCAAATGAGGTAGAAGCAGACGAACCTTCCATCTAACACGAGATGCCGGATACGATCAATATTGACATTAGAGAAGCTTTCGAAGGAAGATGGTCCAGTGGGAGAAGCTGATGCGACTGAGGTACCCAAGGTAGGAGTCATGAAAGCTACAGTGTTGCCTGTAGGGTGCCCAACTGCTGTCTGGGATGAGAAAACTTTGCAGGTCGACCAATGAGATCCTAGCAAGTTTCCCGAGTATGTTGAGTCTCCCACAATGCTCACACTTTAACTTATCTTTGTCATCAGGAGGCCTATTCTTCCGAGGAGGATACTTCCCACTTTTAGGAGCACTAGAAGATGCAGTTAGGGCGAGATGATCGCTGGTTGGAGGGGGTACCATTGCCTTTTTCCAACTTTCCTCACTTTGGACTAGAAAATAAACTTGGTTCAAAGAGAAGAGCTCATACTTACCTAAAATCTGAACCCGGGTAATTTCAAATTCCGGATTCAAGCCAGCCAAGAAGTCCAAAATTATGTTATGTTCCACTTGTTTATCGTGCCTATCTCTGTCTTTATTAGTGTCTAATTGGATGACCTGAAAATGGTCCAACTCTTCCCAAAGACCTTGAAGAGTGGAGTAATAGGTAGACAGACTCCGCTCTCCCTGACGATGGATAACTCTCTCTTGCCTTAACTAGTACACCCGGGCAATGTTTTGACGTTGGGGATAGGTTCGAGTCACCTTATCCTAGATCTTTATCACTGTTTGAAGAAATAAGAAGCCTCTACTAACCGATGGTTGCATGGAATTCAGTAGTCATGACATAACCAGAAGGTTCTCTTGCTCCCATTTATCATGTCTCGACTTCTGTAGCTGGTTCATTTACTTGCCTGGTCAAGTACCCTAACTTCCCTCTCCCGCTGATATACATCTTAGCGGACTGAGACCATTCAAGAAAGTTGATGCCATTCAACTTAATGGTTGTGATTAATGCACCAAGATTATCATCATAGTTACTAGTGACAGTCGGAGTGATCGTACTACTTTGAAACTTCGACGTAGCATCAGATATGTCTCCAGAGATCCTATTATTGGCCATTTGTTGCCCTTTAATATTCCAACCAATTAAACCAGAATAAGTTGCTGTTTTTTTTCTTCATGGAACAGTCCCCATGGTCACTGAACTCCTCAGACTCTAAAGGGAGACTTGCATCGCATTCTAGGAGCCAAGGTTACATGGTATGATGGTAACCAGCCGTATAGCATCCCAAAAACATAGGAAGAATGGAAGAAGGGCAAACACATATTCACGAGTTCAAGTCCAAAACTTTCCACGTGAAGCCGTATGGCTTGATTTGTTCACAGGAGCTTCAAAACTTCTTCAAATCAAATAAGGTTACTTCCAGGAGAAAGGTAAGAGAATTTCGGTCCATCTGTATTCAATTTTAGGGTTCGAAAACAGCAAACAAGCTTACAATCTCCAGATTTCCAAAAAATAGGGATATTTTGAAATATTCCTAAAAAATTCAGAAAAAAACTCTAATTTTTACTAAAACTCACCACAAATCTTGATTAATCCCCAGCTATCATCTGGCATACTAAGGCTTCATGGCATGGTGTACAGTTGCTGACATCAGCATGATCCCATGCTGACGTTAGCAGGTTGCAGAGAAAAGAAAACGTGTCTCCTCTTCTCTCTTGTCCCTTGGATCTTGTTTAGGCTTTGATACCAATTTGAAACCTAGAAAGGAGATGGAGAAATAGAGAGAAGAGAAAGAGGAAGAAGATGAATAGGGAAATACGTGATTAAAGAGAGATTCTCTCTAATCTCTTTATATTTAAAATAACCCTAAATGATCAATTACAAATATACCCTTACTATAAGATCCGGTGTATCAAACCTACATAACCCACCATATCTATCATATCTCAACAAGGATAAAATATATTCAAAAAAATTTGACAATATATAGATATATTAGAAAAAATTACAGCTGAGACAAGCAGACAACGCATGACACTTAACATGGTTCTCACATTTGGGTACTACATGCTTATATCAGTAATATAATGAATTATAGATGTGTATTTATACTTAAGTATTGATTCTATAAAGTTTCATCTTAAATTTCCAATGTTTCCTTAAAGTTTCCTAAACTTCTTTAATTTTTACATGACTTTCTTGGACTTCCTTAAACTTCCTCGAAATGTGTCAACTTCCTTAGCGACCGAAGTTTATACCAAAGTCGAAGTTTAATACCTTGGGAGTAGATCCACATTTTTTGAGACAAGGCTAACATGATAAATGAGCCCTTAAATGTGGGGATAGATGAATGATGGTTTTCTGACATCACTGTTCTGAATAAAATCACCATCAAGTACAGATTTCCAAAACCACGGTTTCATGATATGTTCGATATGATGTCAGTAGCAACCGTCTTCTCGAAGATCGATCGTCATATTGTGTACCATCAAATCAGAGTACAACCAGGAGATGCTTGGAAAACTCCATTCAAGATAAAGGATGGTTTGTATGAGTGGTTAGCTTTTCGGACTGATTAATGCTCTAAGCCTTTAATGAGATAATGATTAGGAACTTCGTCCATTTATTGGAAAGTTGTGACTATATGTCTATGATATATGGAATAACCTCGGGCAAGTAATGTAGGTATTACAATAAGAGAAGCTATACATCAATCTCAAGAAGTGCACCTTTACATCAGATCGAGTGGTTTTCTTGGATTGTTTTTTATCTAATGGTGTCAAGGTAGATCCAACGAAATTGGAAGCCATTCTTGACTGGCCGATGCCATCTAGTTTCAGGAAGTTCACAGTTTCCATGGACTGACCACATTTTATCGACGGTTCATAAGAATTTCAACACTATAAAGGCTCTAATCATGGAGAGCCTGAAGAAAGGAGTATTTCAATGAACCAAATCCGCATTCAGGCCTTTGAAACATAAAGGTTTGAATGACTAAAGCTCCAATATTAGAGCTACTAGACGTCCACAAAGTCTTTGAAGTGGCTTGTGATGCATCTCACATAGAAATAGCGGGTTTCAGCTACGATGGGATCCTATTGCTTACTTCAGTGTGAATCTCAATGAGGCGAGACAAAAGTATTTTACCTCCGACCTTTAGTTCCATACAGTGGTACAAACACTGGCATTGCTGATATTATTTGATCTCTAAGAAATCTGTTCTTTATTTGAGATCACTATATGAATTCTCAGAAGAAGCCAAGTGTAAGCATGCGAAGTGGAGTGCTTACTTGCAAGAGTTTACCTCTGCTCTCATAAATCCCTCAGGAATTGAGTATAAGGCAGCAAACGTCCATAGTCGAAAGGTTTTCTTATTAAATACTATGTTTGTGACTATGAAAATGACAACTTTTGAAGAGTTACAGAGAGAGTATACTGCTGATGAAGTTTTGGTAAAATTTTATTGCATTTCAATTAAGGCTGTCCAAAGGCAGGGCCTAGGCCATACCAGGCCCAGCTCTCACTTATAAAAGTGAGGCTTTAGCCCTCGACGGGCCTAAACTAGCTAGGCCCAAGCCCTACTCTCAAGGGTCAGGGCCTAAAGAGGAGTGAGGGAATTTTTAAGTCGTATGATTTAGTGGATCTTTTTTCTACTCTAATTGCCAACCTGACGTGTAACCCTCATCCTTTATTCGGGTTTGGGGGACCGGCAATACAATGCAGATAGCAATATGGCGGAGTTTTATTTATTTATTATTGGTGGCAATCAGACAGGTACAAAAAAAATCTCAAGTAAAAAATATATATAATGTAACTATTATTTTTTTATAAATTAATTTCTACTAAATGAAACCCAATTTACCTTATGTTTAACTATATAAATTGTCTTTCAATACATGTAACTATACTTTAACATATATAGTGAAGCACTATCATCCAAATGAATCCAATCTTGGCAACAGACTAAAGCTTCTACAGCGTCTACAACTCCTTAAAGAGAGAGATAGCATGGAAAACACAAAAAAAGCCTACAATGATACCGTGTAGCCCCATGAAGCAAAAAAGGCTACAATGATGCCCTGTTGCCCCATGGACATATTCCAAGAATCGTCAATAAAAATGATGCATCTTATACCTATTATCTCTTCTTTCTTTCTATTCTTCTAATCATAGTACATCTCAGTGGCTGTGCTGTAGTTTTCATCATTATACATTTATACTGTTATCTTTGATTGATGAAGAGCTGGTCTGACTTTGCAATACAAACTACTATTAAACAGAAAATGGCCTCCACCCAAATTGTGCACTCACTAGGTTTACTTAAATGGGAGATTAGCATTACTGGTTTACAGTTTAGTCTTCCTTCACCCTTGCAATTGGTCGTGTTTAATTTTACAAAAACTTTCATGCTCATATTTAAAAAAAAAAAAATTGTTGTTCAAATCGCTCTTAACTATGCATTGTGGAAGTGAGTAGAGTCCATAGGTACATGTATATTTTGATGTTTAAGAGACACGTGATCAGTCTGTCTTCTCCACGCATTCATATTTACACCATAAGTTTGTAATAAATTGTGGCCAATACTGTTTCGGTTGGTTTGAACTTTGTGAATTCTTACTTCTCCAGGCATTGGACTTGATAAGGGGAAAAAATGTACTGTTGTTGATGGATTCATCGTTGGAAGGGCAGTATGCCAGTGAAGATGCTACCAAGTTGGTTGAACTTGCCTCAAGATGTCTCCAGTCTGAGGCTAGAGATCGTCCTGGTACAAAGTTTCTTCTTACGGCTGTAGCACCCCTTCAAATGCAGAAAGAGGTGAAAATTCTGCATATCCCTAAACCTTAGATGAAATTGTTATTGCCGTTGCTGTTCGTAAAGTGTTAAAATGTTCTGTTCTTGTTGGTATCCTTAGGTGGCATCACATGTTCTAATGGGTCTGCCAAAAACTACAGTGGTGCTACCAACCATGCTTTCCCCACTTGGAAAGGCTTGTGCAAGGATGGATCTTACTGCAGTACATGATATCTTGCTTAAAACAGGTTATAAAGATGACGAGGGTGCAGAAAATGAGGTGAGGCAAAGATACTATTCGATTCTGTTTTATGATCCACAATCTGTAGATGACTTCTTACAATACAATATTATAGGTTGGCCTGAGAATCAATAGAGAACTCGTAAAAACTGAAAAAATAAAAAATAAAAAAGTAAAGAGGCTAGTTTCATCATCAAAGTTGTAACATCTTAACTTTCATGCGTGGGTAATTGTCTTTTACTTATCCTCAAGAAACAGTTTCCTGTCGTTGCTTTACATGATTTTTATTGTCATTGTTATTGTATCGTTCTAAGTGAAATTTGATTTGTCTAGAGATGATGTTTTCCCTTATACTTGTAATTATTGTTTTATATGTGTCTGTGGCCTTATCAATCTTTATATCATCGTATGTTTTTGCGGCAATGTGGTCTCAATATGAAGCTTTCATTTCAAGAGTGGACGCAACAAGTCCAAGAGATGTTGAATACAAAGAAATATGGAGATATTGCATTTAGGGACAAGGATTTCAAGAGTGCAATTGATTATTATTCAAAGGTATATTTTTATTGTATTTTCTGTTTCTGAATCCAAAGTAATTTTATTTGTAACTACTCATTTCTACTTGAAATATCTTGCTTATTTTCTTTTATCATTAGGTCTACATGCAATTTGCACATTTTCCTATTTACTACTATATTTTTTGTTTAATGCAAAAGGATGAGTAATTTAAGAGTATGTAGCAACTAGAAAAAACTGGCATTTTTCTGTTAACAGCCCGTCCTTTTGGCTTGTGCCAACCAACACGACAAAGTGATTTACCCGGGTTTATCCATATTGAGGCATGGATCTGGCCCTCTCTCTCTCTCTATATATATATATTGTTGTACTGCCCCATACCGACTGATACAAATGGAAAATATATGAGATGCATTAAACATTATTTAGTTAAACATTTACACTTTTATGTTTGTGTGATACATGCAGTTACACACATATCATCATCATTATCAATGTGTTATCCCAAATACTTGGGGTTGGCAACACGAAATTTGTTCCAGCGCCCCCCCCCCCCCTACCTACACACACAAACACACGTGTTTGTTAGCATCCATGACTTTTTAAAAATATTGAATGACCCCTTATTATTATTTTTTTTTAACAATAGCAAGAGATGTATCAATAGAGGGAGAATGTACAATGAGAAAAGGAACCAGTGGTGTTCCCACTTCGCAAGCAAAAATAACTCAAAAATCGTTACAAACCACAAGACTCCATCTATACACCCAATCAAAAGCTACGAATCTCTGAAAATTCAGGGAGATGCGAGGACTAGCTTCACAAACACCAACCAATGTTATAGCAGTCTGTTGTAATTGTTAGTTTGGGTCCTTTCATTTTGTCTCTTATATTATTTCACTATTGGGCCATGGAGCCATTTATGTAAGTTGTTTCCTTTGAATATAAGATTAGTAGAGAAGAGAGGGAACACATTTTCTCATTCTCTCTTTCCCTCTTCTACCTCTCTCCATCAGTCCATCTCATTCTCTCAAACCCTAAGAAGCTCAAAACCCTAACAAACACTAAGCTACTTGGTATCAGAGCAAAGCTTAATAGGGTTCAAGTAAAAGAACAAAGCAAAGAAGAAGAGGAGCAGTGATGTCATCAGCTGTATGGCTGATGTCAGCTGTACAGCCCACGACCTTCATGGAAAAGGTTTGAAGGTGTCCTTTCTTATAGACCTTGATTTTAATTTTTTTTTTAATCTATTGTCATGTGATTTGGAGGAACAATGAAAACATTATGCGAAATTTTCAGAAAAATCAGAGAATTCCGAAAAAATACATTGTTCAGTTGAAGATGTGCACCGCCGTCATTACCTTTGGTCAGCTTCATTTAATCCTTGTTTGGGGTCTCCTGGGTCTCCACATACAAGTGAGGGATATCTTCCTTACATGGCTAGAAGGAGTCCTCATAAGTATAGGCAATTTACTGTGGAGTATGCTAACCATGATAATCTGTTGGGGGCATTCAAAAGAGATGAACAACAGGATATTTGATGGAATCGTATATATTGTTCAAAACCAATACGTATAGGTTTCAGTCGGGACCAATACATCCCCTGAAATCGTATTTTTAATCCTTGGAAGATGCTCCCAGACGCCATTTGTTGAGAAGTGTGGAAGGAAAGGAATAGAAGTGTGTTTGAGAACATATCCTACCTGAAGGAGAAGATTTGTTTTTATTTTTGATCCCATGCAATCAAGGTTTTCGATTAGGTAGGTTTCAACGAGCTGGGGTTGGCCTCTTTTTAATTTTTTATTATTTTATGTTCTGTAGTTTTGTATTTGCATGTTTCGGGTGGGGGTATCTTTTGTTGTCTTGTTCATTTAGCTCACCTATCGGTAAACCTCTGTAATTTATTTTTTCCATTAATATGAGATTAAGTACCGTTCAGTCACCCTAAATAAAAAATATCACCTAAAAGGGCATGGTTTGAAAAGTTTTACCAAATAGGGTATGTACTCCAATATTACCCTTATCTGTGTTTGGGTTTTATATGCATAGCTAAGGGGTAAATATGTTAAAAGCATACCCGTTTAGGTAATAAATGCAAAGCATGCCTTTTTTGATAAATGTCAAAAGCATGCCCTTATAGGTAATAAAAATGCAAAGCATGCTCTTTTAGGTGAAGTGCCCATAATATAATTAACTCCACCAATTAAAAAAAAATGATTGAGGAGGATAGTGCCCATAAAATTAGAGCCTGGTGTTTGAAATGTAGATGTGCTTTTGGAATACTATATGGCCAACTTATACCAGTCTAATTAAAAGGAGAATTGTATAAGACAATAACAAGACCAACCACATTCTTTATGGAGAAGAATATATGGCAAAACAACATTTTCATTGATTAAGCACTGTTGAGATGAAGATGGATGGTGGCAACACTAGGGAAGACCAAATTAGAAATGAGTGACTAATAGAGAGTCTAGGTTTACACCCAATAGGTGATAAATTAAGGGAGACTTGTCTGTGATGGTTTGGTCATGTGCAACGAAACCTATGACAACATCGGTGAGGAGTGTTGTACATGTAATGGCTCTAAAAGGACAAGGGGATAACCGAAAGGTGCATGGATGGAAGTCGTAGAAAATATTTTTGGTGTCATGACCTATATATATTAAGCATAGTTAGAGCCTAAGATAACACAAAGTTTTATGTTATTTTTGGCTACCACATAGTTGAAAAACCTTCATTTTATTTTATATCTTGCCCATTAAATAAACACAAACATGACAAAAAAAAAAGTTTTCAAATGAAACATGCGCATAGAATTTCATACATGACTATCACTGCCTACATCCAAATTTGTGGAGGACAAGCCTAGAACGGAAAATGAGCACAAAAAAGAATTTCTAATGGTGGCTGTTTCAGCTTATGTAGGGGTAATATAAAATGTTCGCATTTTTTTTTATCGAACTGATTCGTTATGATGCAATGGAAACATAAAGACACATAATTATACACAAGCAACGTATGGAATTCTTTACCAAGTGATTTTTTTTCGATATACTATGATACAATTAATTTTTTTTATACAGCCTCACTACTAGAGAAAAAAATACAAGGGTGTGTTGTATTCATGCCTCTCGTTACATTCATGATATGCCCAGTCATGGTGTATTGAGCGACACATTAAACCTTATCCTTTTCCCTAAATATTTGTGATAGAGTAGGGGTTATCAGTGAAGCAGTTTGTGCATCTATTCTCCATGCTCAAAGTATAATAACCCTAAATTCAGGGTCTTGAACTTTAAACTCTGAAGTAGCAGATTAGAGAAAAATGAGAAGAAAAGGGAAAAGTAAAAAAAATAAGCAATTAATTAGAGAGTTGCACTTCCTCAAAGATTTGTTTACAATGTTTTGTGCATCCTTGGAAACTTGAAATTCATTTTAGTATTTCGTAATTTAATTTATTTTTATACCGGAAAATGTACTTGTTGAAAAGTTTCATAAATTCAATGTCAAGTCTTACCATATGCAATGTTGCTGACCAATCTGAAATCTGATCTATAACGTTGCATGCATAATCTACTTACCTCCTTTTATCTATGCATAATGAATTCCAGTGTCTCTACAGATTATTAGCTTTGAATTTCCTTGATTTATGGAGTAATACAGCTATTGAATTGTCTCCTTTTCCAAAATGTAGTTGGTAATGATGATGTCTGTTCCTTCGGCTACTGTCTTTGTGAGGCGGGCCCTTGCCTACTTGATGAACGGCCAGCCAGAACTTGCTTTGAGGGATGCCATGCAGGCTCAGGTGTGCATGCCAGAGTGGCCCACTGCTTTCTACTTGCAAGCTCTTGCCCTCTCCAAACTCGGAATGGAAACCGATTCTCAAGACATGCTCAATGACGGAGCCACCTTCGAAGCAAAGAAGAACAACAGCTGGCGCAGTTAAGTTTTAGACCTTATGGTGGAAACCGAATCTCTCTTGGTATCTGCCCACTGCCACCATGATGTTGCTAGAATAGTGCAGGTAAATTGAAGCTGGATTAGAATAGTGAAGTGGGAAATTTGCTTTGTGGTAGGTGTTATTTTCAGTAAATCTACCACTCATATTCACAACATAGTTTCCGAGAGACAGATCGAAAGAAATATGTATTCTTAAAATATAGAATTAGTAGTAAGGAATGAATCAATCACATTGACTCTGCTTTTGCCTTCTGTACTTTAAAAAAAGGAAGAAGAATTGGCTGAGACTTAAAAAAACACAATGAAAGGAGGTTCTGTATACGAATAGAGGGAACTTTATAAGAATTTTTATAATAAATAGGGAGATTGCACCAGTGTGCCTATTCAACAGGGAATTCACATTTTATGTCTCAGTCGTTTAATTTTTTCTATATCCTATGTTTGGTTGCCAAGAAATAGGTGAAATCATGGAAAAGAAAATAAAATTTTGGATTTCTAATGCAATTTTTACTTGTGTTTTGTCCAATTTTCTTTTCTTTTCCATGTTTGTACTTATTTTCTTGGCAACCAAACATAGGGTGAGGTTATGAGAAACGGGAAAGTACCCTTATGTGAAGCTTGATCAAGCATTTGAGCCTGAGTTATAAAATATTGATATGCCAGTAAAGATGAGCCTGATCTTTGAAAGCTTTTGTTGAATTGTCAGATAATCATGTAATTTTTGGCTGAATATATTGAAGAAAAATGAACTTTTAATGCTTCAAAGGAACTAGATTTATGAATAGATTTCAGTAATGAACTTGGAATGCTTCAAGGGGAGAACTAGAATTCTTTGTTTACACTGAAGCTATTTTCGTACAGGAAAATCTGCCTTAGTCTTGTGATTCCTCTCTCTACTCCAACACTGAAAATCACGATTGGCTGTGATTCAATCTCCAACCCAAAAAGAATTAAAATGAAACAAAACTAAATAGCGGATAGTTATATTATTTGGTGTTATGAAAAACATATTGGGTTATTAAGACTTATGATTATTTTTAGTGGCTGAAAAATGTATGATCACAATAACTCCCTAAGCCAATAACAATAATTTTATCAAAACACACTCTCAATCACACTAACCTGTATAAGGATGTAGATCAGTCCAAGAAACATGGGCAGGGAAGAATCCCAGCATTCCACTTATTAGTATTAAACCAGCAATTGACCCCACTAATAGCCATGCAACATGGAAATGAAAATGAAAAACAAAATCAATAAAATTTCCAATAAATGTCACAAAACTAACATGAATAACCAAGAAAAACATTCAGTCCTCCATATTCAAATTCCTCCAAATCCTGAAAAAAAACCGTAAAGAAAAAGTAAGAAAGAAAGAAAAAAAAAATCAAATAGAAGATTGCACATAGAAAAAAAAAAGCATAGTACCTTTAAGAGGTGGAGTAGAAGACAGAAACCACATGATCTACAACTAACCTTTCAAAGAGTTTCATAGGTTAAAACAATGATCAGATTAAATATGAGAGGTGTAGAGGTGATCAAATGTATTAGATATAAGACTGAATCATGTATAACTATCCAAACAATGTGAGGTGCTTGAAGATGACAAAAAAAGATGAAGATTAAGAAGGTTAATAGAGGAGTTGTTCGGAAAGCTAAAGAGGCAGGGAGAAGTCGTTTAGAATGTTGATAGAAGACTTATTTGGGGGAAGATAGAGGATTATCCTTGAGAAACAGAGAGGATTATCAATGGGAGGGATGAGAGAGGAGCTCTAAAGTTAAATGAAGGCTTTTAATTAGGTATTTAATTTTATAAAAGTGTATGGTGGCCATGCATGGTTTCTCAATTCAAAATAAAATACAAAAGAGCAGTGATGAGCGGACCCATGGGTCCGTTTCATATCTTACTCCCATGTCCTTGTGTCCCTTTTAACACCCCTTTAACCCTGGTTAAGCTTCCCTAAAACTGATTTTTTTTCTTTTTTGAAAAACCATGGTTGGATTGCTTAACCCTAAGGTGAGTGAATCTTAACCAGAGTAGGTGAGTATTTTTAATTTGGGGCATGGATCAATGAGGACCTTGAATTCCGTTACAAAATGGAAACCAGTGGTAGGTTAACTATTTTGCAATACATAACGAAAATAATGGACCCAATTATTTACATGAGAGATCCCTAACAGTAAAATCTCTTCAGTGGTAGAACCATATGCATCTTCTTTCCTTTTAAGTAGCCCACTTTATTAATGTGTATACATGAGGCATGAGGCGTTTTATTAGGGGAGATGAACTGGGAGGGAATGAGAAAAGGGGTGGATGTATTTGAGTGGGAGAAAGGTGGTTATAAATGAGAAGATGGGAAGAACTAATTAAAATTAAATTAATTTTTAATTTAATAAGAAGTGACATGTGGAGTGAAGTTATTGGTTGGAGGGTGCATCACGTGGCACAAATTTGAAAAGAATTGAGAGCAATGGGGAGTGCCACGTGGATACCAATTGTTATATCGTAGTAGTATAGATAGATAGATTCGTCCTAACTTCTTAAGAGATACACTTTGGTGCCTCTAGGGTACCGAATGCTTAAGTACCTTAGAATCCTAACCCTTCATCTAACCACAATCCACTGTTTGTTACCGGCAATAGCAGGTCGAAGTGTATCTCATGAACCCGAATAGTGTCGTGCCCCTGAAGCCTGATTTTTTGGAGGGAAGCTTCATTTCTTCTCTCTTCTCTACCCTGGAGGCACCGAAGTGTATCTCCTTCTCTCTATTGAAGCGTGACTGCCATTCTCTTCTCTCTGTATTGAAGTGCGCCCCTCCACTCATCTTTCTTCCTTCCGCCGCTAAGCTTTCCCGGCAAAGAGTCTTCCGATTCAACATTGGTGACCCTAGAACTCTCCACGGTTTCAACGCCTTTTTTCAGATTTCTTAGACCCATATGGTATGTTTGCAAATTCCTCTCTTGTAGCCCTATTCTTATGGGTTTCAATTTAAATGGCGAGATTGTGAAAATAAATTACTTTTTTCCTTGGTACAATCTTTCTTACTTGTTTGGTCTTTCAATCTTATGCTGATTTTTCTGTAAATTTTTGAACAAAAGATCTATTATTTGAATGTTCTTTGGAGATTCTTTTTTATTTGTATCTTAGATACCCCATAGGTATTTAAAAAAAAATCCATGTTGATTTCATAGTTCTTTATGTTTCTATTCTTACATGGAAGTATCTATCATCATCTTCATTGCTCTTTCAGTAGGCAGGATTTTTAGAGTAGATATAGTCGGGCTGTGACCGAGCCTTTCTTCTTCTTACGAGAGGACGAAAGGGTAGCAAAATGAGTTTAAAGTTACTTTTGAAGCTAACATATTACACAAACCAAAAACAAAAGAGTCCATTACAACATAGCTGACTCGATAGTCACCATTCCATTGATCCGGGTTATAATAAAAAAATAGGGAAGCATTGATAGTCACCACTCCATTGATCTGGGTTATAATAAAAAATAGGTAAGCATCGCTTGCCCCATCGGTAGTGTGTGCTAGTCACCACTCCATTGATCCGGGTTATAATTAAAAAAAATAGGGAAGCATCGCTTGCCCCATTAGTAGTGTGTGCTAGTCACCACTCCATTGATCCGGGTTATAATTAAAAAAATAGGGAAGCATCGCTTGCCCCATCGGTAGTGTGTGCTAGTCACCACCCCATTGATCAAGGTTCCACTCCAGAGAGGGTGTGAGTGTTGTCATCTCCACCCGCCCATGACTTAGAACAGATCGATACTAACGTACTAATCGGTATTGCGGCCAAACCGCGTATCTCTCACCAAAAATAAAAAGCCTTCTCTCTTGTGGAGTATTCCTCAAGGATTTCTTGTGGAACCCACGGAAACCAGCCACGTACCCATGTACATTGGCATTTCAGAGAAAAAAACAATTTTTAAGAACACGTACAAATGTCCTTATTTATTTTTTTTGTGGCAAGCTTACATGGGTTCCACAAGAATCCCACCCTTGTGAAATGTCCTTATAACTAATATTTTTCTTCTTTTTACTCTCTCTTTCTAATACATTATCATTATCACGAAGCCACCAATGATAATGTATTTCTTCATTATATATATAGGATCGTATTCAATTGCATCACTCCAACTTAATTCATTAGTTCAGATTACTTGGACTTGTTTATTTCCATGATCACTTCAGCTTAGTCTACTAGTGCTTATGTATATCAATTTAAGAGAGACACCCTATGGGGTTATCTAATGTTTAAGTACCTAAGAATCTTGGCCATTGATCTTGCCACGATTTCTAAATGGTTACCGGCAGTAGCAGGTAACTGAAACTCACGAACCCTTGGTTTGGGCGGGAACGGGACCTCTCCTGTTGTCTTTTCTCTCTTCTCTTCTGAGTAATGGGCTCTCTGTGTGTCTCCCTCTCTGTATTGAAGTGTGCATCTTCTCTCTTCTGATTAACAGGTTCTCTCCTGTTTGTATTGAAGTGTGCCTCTTCTAAAGTGTGCGTGTCTAGTGTCTCTTCCTTCTCTCTTACTTTAGGTACCCCATAGATATTGAAGTGTGTCTCTTCTCGCTTCTGAGTAATGAGCTCTCTCCTCTCTGTATTGAAGTGTGCCTCTTCTCTCTACAGAGGACATGAGAGAGTTGAAGCACTCTCAAATGGATGCTGCAGATTGATGGAGGATCACCCATAAAGAGTTCTTCAGATGCCCAAGCACTGATCCATCTCAACAGTTTCAACGACTTTAATTTAAATTTCTTCAAATCAGATACCCCCATTTGGTATGTTTTCAAATTCCATCTCAATGATTGTTTCTAGGTTATATAATTAAAAGGGTGAGTATGTAAATGCACTCAGGGCTAGCATTCCTCTTGTAACTATTATATAAATCGTAGTCCAGCATTACTGAGATTTTGACGAACACAAGCATTCCCTTAGATTGTACTAATGTTTGTTAAGAGTTTTACTTGAAAATAACTAAATTGCCCATGTTCACATGATATATTGAAATAATGATGGATATTACCTTTAATCTATGTATGATAAAATGAGAGAGCCAACCCTTCAACTTCTATCAATTGCTCCATAGAATTAAAACAAAAGCAAAGTTTCGCTTTGTCGCTCCATTGATTTGGATTCCACTCCCGAGAGGGTGTGAGTGTTGTCATTTCAGTAAGCTGTAGAATTTTCAGAGTAGATAAATAATTTCCTTGAGAATTTCATTGTAAAAGCTTTTGGAAGGGTAGCGGCTGAGCCTTCAACTTCTATCAACGTTCTCCGATTGAATCGACCAATTCTTTTGAGGATCTAGACTGGCCGGTTCCAATTTTTCCAGTTCAACCGGTCGATTCGATTTTAAAAACATATAAAGTACAATTACAAGTCAAATTTATCTCATTATATAAGAAGCAAAATTGCGAAAAGGCTATTTCACTAACTATTGGGAAACATAGGGGAAGTCTGGAATTGTTAGTAGAAACTACAATGTCAGTGTGGGTAAGAGAGGAAACTTCAGGCTATAATAAAGACTAATTTCATTTCCATAAGAAAGTTTTTACAATGAAATTATCAAGGAAATTATGTGACTCAGCCTTGATTCTTCTTACATAGTCCATTACAACTGACCCCACTTGAAAGATAATAAAAATAGGGAAGCATCGCTTGCCCCATGGTTACTATTTGCTAGCCACCACTCCATTGATCGGGGTTGTGGCCTAACCGCGTATCTCTCACCAAAATAATAAGTCTTCTCTCTTGTTGAGTATTCCTCAATGATTTCTTGTGGAACCCACGGGAACCAGCCACATACCCCCTTTAATGCTTACTCCTTCCATATGTGTTGAAATAAACTTGTTTGTAGAAATAAATGTTCATATGTTTGTAGCAAAATTGGTATTTTAGGTTTTCTCTCATTTTATCTAAGACTATCACTCGAGATGTAGATCTTGCATCCGTTTCTTTTGGAATCATTGATTGTAAACATATCATTTTATAGCTTGGGTGCACATTAAATTTTTTTTAAATGCACCCCTCTTATCTTTGTATGCTCTCTGATTCGTTACTCGTAATGGTGGAAGGTTGGCTAAAATGCTATACAAGTGTTCACCGTCTGCATTTTACAACGTCATGAAGAAATTTTCAAATTAACAAAAAGATGCTATTTGTAGCATTGGCCTGGGTTCTTTGATGCAAATACATGAGAAGATTCATTTGCGACGCCATATTATCGACTTCGTTGTGGAGCACTACTCTCCGAAAAGTGGTGCAGTCATAGTAGACAATACTACAGTACTCATATCTCTTACAGATATGGTATTGTGTTTCGGGTTGCTAGTGGTTGGATCTCAAATCGTTTTGGAGGGAAATAAGGAGTCAATTAGAGAGTTATGCAATCTAATCAAGTTAAATGAGGTTTTATTTATAAGGCGACCTTGGAGAAGATGTTGAAAGTAGATGATAGCGGTGAGGGCTTCCAAAGGACATTCATCCTCTATGTACTATGCACGTTGTTTGTCCCTCACGCCAAACAATATGTGTCAGAGAAGTATCTTCATACCTTGGTTGATATGAAAACCGTTAGAAAGATTGCATGGGACGAATTTGCATACTCCACACTTGTAGAGGTTATCTGTAGAGTGAAGGATGAAAAAGTGACAAATGTTGGGGGTTTTGTTTTGTTTTTACAGGTATGCTTTGTTCCATTTTTTAAACATTGTAATATTTTTTTATAAGCATTAAACGCGATATCCTTTTCTATTAACTATTATTAGTACATGGAGCACGTGGGGCCAATACAAGAGAATGAAAAGAGGTTGTTAAGACAACAAATCCCGCGGTTTTTAAGTTGGACAGAAGAAATGTTCAATTTAAGGGAAAAGTACCTCAGTGAACCTAGAGAGTTGGTGTTATACCTTCATCCTACCTTTAAAGAAAAACAGTTGAAGGAAGTGAAGCGATTATTGAAAAGACTTCCTAAGGATGAGGTTGAGGATTTGGTTAAGGAGGTGATTCTCGTCACATTAGTATTGATATTATCATCACTAATTGTATCTGTGATTTGAATTTGAAATGTTATTGTAGATCCTCCCTTGTGACATGTCTACAAAGTTGGATGAGAGAGGCAATGAGGTCAATGAGCAGCCATTGTTGGTGCTTTCTGAAGGCTTGCCCAATTTAGCTTCCGGAGTGAAAGATGAGCATCTGCATGTGTGCACTTCCATTTTTTTTGATGCACCTTATTGAAGTTCATATATTTTAATTGATGCCTTAGCATAGTATAACTAATTTGTTTATTTTCCACTTGGGAGTAGCATAATGACCTTACAGAACTCTTATCAAAAGCCTTGGAGCAAATCTCAAACTTGCAGTGCATTATTGGTGAGCATGAAGCTTGGCATGTTGAAGTGGAGAAAGAACTTGCACGGAGGGAGCTGCACGATACCCAGATGTCCTATGTTATTGAGGATCTTCGCCAGAAGATTGTTACACAGGACACTATTATTGAGACCCTCCAAGAGCAGCTATCTAAGAAAGAAACCTCAACTGAAAATGAGTTCAACAAAAGATATGTACATGAGTCGATATATGTTTCTAAAAGTCCTGTGAAATGAGGTATGTAAATGTATAGTTTATTTTATTTTTATATTCATGTGTGAAAATCCACTTTTGAGTACTAAGATTCGTTGCATGTACCCGTTAGGTGTTGTCCAATCTATGGCAATTGGCAATGCACAGCGATTATTGTTCTTGAAATCTGTCTCAAAGGAAATGAACATATTAGGCAACACAGTGGCAAAACGAGTTGCAATTAATAGTCGGGTTAAGAGGAGAACACATAAAAGAAAGTGTTATAAATCATATGTTGATGAGTTACTGACCCATCAGAGGATCAAGTTGCGAAAGGCGATTTCTGCCCTTCCTCGACACCCAACACAACCTTCCCTTTTTCCAAGCTTGACTACTGCTCAAAAAGCTGCAGTTGATGATGCTTAACGTTGTGATGGTATTCATAGTAAGAGGTAAGCTACTAATTTGATTATTGTATTAAACCATTATATACCTATGGTTATAATCTATTGATTATTTTCTAAATTAATGCAGTGACATCGTGGTATGCATAGATGAGACATTTGTCTATAGAGCTGCTTTTAAGACATTAGAGCCCGGTGGCCTGTTGGATGATATGGTGAGTCTATCAACAATGCAAATTAAATAACTTGTAACTCTTGTCGTAATATAAGACGAAAATTATAATCCATTATATTTATTTTGTAGGTTATTGATGCTTAAATGCGCGTACTTGACATCCAACAACATCAATCAGGACCTTCACATCAGAAGAGAACCTACTATGGGTCCTCCCATCTACACCAATTCATGAGAAAATGTGTGATGGAGTGCAAGTTTTCTTCTAGGGTCCTTGTTCGCAAAAACTCCGCCGGCTTTGACATCTATGAGAGTGATAGGGTACACTTTATTGTTCTTCGCATGTTTAAGAAATTTTTATTTGTATTTTGAATTTTAATGGAATGAATTGTAATATTTGAATATTCGTATTTTGATAGGTCTTTATACCCGTAAATCGGAGTGGAGTCCATTGGTTTTTGGTAGTGGTTGACCTCTTTCGTAGGAAGGTTACAATACTTGATTCAATGATGCCACGCCGGACTGAGCAAATTGCACCAGAAATACGCACACTTGTAAGTATAAAACAAATTAATTTAAATTTATGCAGCGAATACGAGAAGAGCGTACCACAACTACAAAACTCGTAAATAATCCCCTCAATGAGTCTTTTTAGATCTAAGTGTTTCTTTTTTAGCATTTTCTACTTCGTCGTTAAAATATTGGCATTTTACAGTACGGATTGCGGGATATTTATGATCGGCTACATCTAGTACACTTGATTTTCTGTTATCAATTAATGATAAATATGTATTTGCAAGCAGGGAGATATTGAAGCGTACATGGATAAGATAGCTATGTCTCTATTGTTATCTCCACTAAATCGAGTAAGAATGTTGTTGTATTCACTTATTGAGGATCATTTATGAGATTGACTTGCTACCTCCACTAAACATGTTTGGTGTTTTTGCAGGATCGTCCGCGATAGGGGGTCCATTGTTGTTGGTGATGTTTTTTCCGTTCATTCACCTCACTTCAACTTCAAGGTGAGAGTAGCCGTTGAATATTGTTTGCTGGAAATAGGAATATCCTAGTTTTGTGTATACCAAGCATGAGGAGTGAGCCATTATTGCATGCATGTAGATTAGAGGAATTGACTTTGGAAAGTCGGTGATGAGTGATGGATATTGTTTGTTGGATTGTGATACTATTCGAAATTATAGATTTGTCATCCTTGGGTTATCATACTAATTCAAATTTTAGATTTTTCATCTTTGGTTTGTGATATTATTTAAAATTGCTTGTTGCGTCACTTATTTGCAAACAATATCAAAATGGTTATTCATATTGGTGTGTTTGAATTGTGACTCAAGAAGAAGAAGACTCGTCATCCTGGTGTGTTGCTTGGAATGGTGGTTTGGGAGCAAATGTGCAATGGAGGAAAACATAGGCAGCATGGAGAGAGAAGGGGCATTGCTTCCAATTATGACTCAGGAGTTGTGTTGGTTGTAATGGTAGATAAGGGGGTGACGTGTTGTATAAAAATTTTGGGGAAAGGCATTGTAATGGTGTCAGCACTTGTCAAATTTGAAATGTTCAAGGATTCATGTGACTACTCTTATATAGGATTTTTATAGTTGACATTGATATGAAATTTTGTATTTGGCAAGTGCAACTCCAAACCAAATGTTCACAATTATATAATTATATCATGTAATCTAGTTAAAGTCAGAAAGACTGTCATTGTAAGCAGGGGCAAAATTAGTAATTATGTGTATTATCGCTTGTGCGGGTATACATGATGCTCGAGCAGATCGGATATAACTTCGTAACAAGTATTTGAGGAGGAACAGATTAATTCTCGCTCGAGGGAGAATTAATCTCGCTCGAGCAAAGTAGGGAAAAATGCAACAGGAAATTTAAATAAGAATCAAAACAGAGCTGCACCATCCTGCATAGAGTTGCACTGCAGGCTATTTTCCTTCTTTGGGATACATTTAAGCCTTTCATAAAAAAAAATTGGATCATCTTTGAGGATAATCAGATTTTGGACTCATAGGACAAACTTCGGTCTGTTTTGGAGGCCTCAAGGCTAGTTGGAGTTGCACCCTCCTCAATAGGGTTGCAACTAAGGTTTTTTTTTACTCCCTCGGATCTATTGAAGCTTTTTATCAAAAAAATTTGGATCATCTTTGAGGGAAATTGGATTTTGAACTCTTAGGGTAAACTTCGGCCATTTTTGGAGGCCTAGAAAACAACTTAGAGTTACACCTCAGTTGCACCCTCCTCAATAGAGTTGCACCCCATGTGCTTTTCACTCCCTGGGATACATTTAAGCATTTCAAAAGAAAAAATTGGGTCATCTTTGAGGAAAATCCGAAGTTGGACTCTTAATGTGAACTTCGGTCTGTTTCCGATGCCTCAAGGCTACTTGGAGTTGCACCTTAGTTGTAACCTCCTCAATAGAGTTGCACCGAAGGTGTTTTCCAATCCTTGTGATACATTTAAGCCTTTCATAAAAAAAAAGGGATCATCATTGAGGAAAATCCAAATTTTGACTTTTAATGTCAACTTCGGTTTGCTTATGAGGCCTTAGGGCTAGTTCGAGTTGCCCCTTAGTTGCATCCTCCACAATAAAGTTGCACCCAAGATTTTTTTCACTCATTGGGATATATTGAACCCTTTTATCAAATAAAATTGGGTCATCTTTAGGGAAAATCCGAATTTGGAGTCTTAATCTCAACTTCGGTCTATCTACGAGGCCTAAGGGCAACTTGGAGTTGCACCTTAGTTGCACCCTCCTCAATAAAGTTTCACCCAAGGTTTTTTTCACTCCTTGGGATATATTGAAACCATTCATCAAAGAAAATAAGGTCATCTTTAAGGAAAATCCTGGACTCTTAATGTCAACTTCGGTCTCTTTACGAGGCCTTAGGGCTAGTTCGAGTTACACCTTAGTTGCACCCTCCTCAATAAAGTTGCACACAAGGTTTTTTTCACTCTTTGGGATATATTAAAGCTTTTCATAAAATAAAATGAGATCATCTTCAAGGAAAATCCGAATTTGTACTCTTAATGTCAACTTTAGTCTGTTCACGAGGCCTTAGGGCTACTTCAAGTTGCACCTTAGTTACACCCTACTCAATAAAGTTGCATCCAAGGTTTTTTTCACTTATTAGGATACATTTAAGCATTTCAACAAATAAAATGAGGTCACCTTAAAGGAAAATCCAAATTTGGACTCTTAATCTCAACTTCGGTCTCTTTATGAGGCCTTAGGGCTAGTTCGAGTTGTACCTTACTTGCACCCCCTCAATACAGTTGCACCCAAAGTTTTTTTCACTTCTTAGGATACCTTTAACCCATTCAACAAAGTAAATGATGTCATCTTAAAGGAAAATCCGAATTTGGACTCTTAATGTCAGCTTCGATCTCTTTACGAGACCTTAGGACTTGATCGAGTTGCACCGGAGTTGCACCCTCCTCAATAGAGTTACACCCAAGGTTTTTTTTACTCCATGGGAAATATTTAAGCCTTTCATTAGAAAAAATAGGGTCATCTTTAAAGGAAATCCGAATTTGGACTCTTAATGTCAACTTCGGTGTGCTTTTTTTTTTACGAGGCTTTAGGGCTAATTCGAGTTGCACCTCAGTTGCACCTTCCTCAATAGAATTGCACCAAAGGTTTTTGTCACTCCTTGAGAAACATTTAAGCCTTTCATAAGAAAAAATAGGGTCATCTTTAAGGGAAATCCGAATTTGGACTCCTAATGTCAACTTCGGTGTGCTTACGAAGCCTTAGGGCTAGTTCGAGTTGTACCTTAGTTACACCCTCCTCAATAAAGTTTTATGTAAAACTTTTTTCATTACTTGGGATATATTGAAGCATTTCATCAAATAAAATGGGGTTATCTTTAAGTAAAATCTAAATTTGGACTCTTAATGTCAACTTCGGTTTATTTACGAGGCCTTAGGGTTACTTGGAATTGCACCTTAGTTACACCGTCCTCAATAAAGTTTCACCCAAGGTTTTTTTCACTCATTGGAATATATTAAAACATTTCATCAAATAAAATTGGGTCATCTTTAAGGAAAATCCGAATTTGGACTCTTAATGTCAATTTCGGTCTTTTTACGAGGTTTTAGTGCTAGTTCGAGCTGCAACTTAGTTGCACCCTCCTCAATAAAGTTGCACTCTAGGTTTTTTTCACTCCTTGTGATATATTGAAGCCTTTTATCGAAGAAAAATGGGTCATCTTTAAGGAAAATCCAAATTTTGACTCCTAATGTCAACTTCGATCTGTTTACGAGGCCTTAAGGCTAGTTCGAGTTGCAGCTTTGTTGCACCCTCCTTAATATAGTTGCACCTGAGGTTTTCTTGCACTTCTTGGGATAAATTTAAGTCTTTTAACTAAGAAAATGGGGTCAACTTAAAGAAAAATCCGAATTTGGACTCTTAATGTCAACTTCGGTCTCCTTACGAGGCCTTAGGCTAGTTCGAGTTGCACCTTAGTTGCACTATTCTCAAGAAAGTTGTACCAAAGGTTTTTCTCACTCATTGGAATATATTGAAGCCTTTCATCGAAGAAAACGAGGTCATCTTTGAGGAAAATCTAAATTTAGACTCTTAATATCAACTTCGGTCTCTTTATGAGGCCTTAGGGCTAGTTCGAGTTGCACCTTAGTTGCACCATCCTTAATAATGTTGCACCCAAGGTTTTTTTTACTCCTTAGGATATGTTGAAGCCTTTCATTGAATAAAATGGTGTCATCCTTAAGGAAAATCAGAATTTTGACTCTGAATGTCAACTTCGGTCTGTTTACGAGGCTTATGGCTTGTTCGAGTTGCACCCTCCTCAATACAGTTGCACCCAATGTTTTTTTTACTTCTTAGAATACATTTAAACCTTTCAACAAATAAAATCGAGTCATCTTAAAGGAAAATTTGAATTTAGACTCTTAATGTCAACTTCGGTCTCTTTACGAGGCCTTAGGACTATTTCGAGTTGCACCTCAGTTGCATCCTCCTCAATAGAGTTGCAACCGATGTTTTTTTTACTCCTTGAGAAACATTTAAGCCTTTCATAAGAAAAAATGAGGTCATCTTTAAGGAAAATCCGAATTTGGACTCTTAATGTCAACTTCGGTGTGTTCACGGGACCTTAGAGCTAGTTCGAGTTGCACCTTAGTTGCACCCTCCTCAATAAAGTTGCAGCCAGGGTGTTTTTCATTAATTGAGATATATTGAAGCCATTCATCAAAGAAAATGGGGTCATCTTTAAGGAAAATCCGAATTTGTATTCTTAATGTCAACTTCGGTCTATTTACAATGCCTTAGGGCTACTTGGAGTTGTACCTTAGTTTCACCCTCCTCAATAAAGTTGTACCCATGGTATTTTTCACTCCTTGGGATATATTGAAGCATTTCATCAAAGAAAATGAGGTCATCTTTATAGAAAATCCTGGACCCTTAATGTCAACTTCGGTCTCTTTACGATGCCTTAGGGCTAGTTCGAGTTACACCTTAGTTGCACCCTCCTCAATAAAGTTGTACCCAAGGTTTTTTTCACTCCTTGGGATATATTAAAGTCTTTCATCAAATAAAATGGGATCATCTTTAAGAAAAATCCGAATTTGGACTCTTAATGTCAACTTCAATCTGTTTACGAGGCCTTAGGGCTAGTTCGAGTTGCACCTTAGTTGCACCCTGCTCAATAAAGTTACACCCAAGGTTTTTTTTAATTCTTAAGGTATATTTAAGCCTTTCAACCAAGAAAATGGGGTCATCTTAAAGGAAAATCCGAATTTGAAGCTTAATGTCATCTTCGGTCTCTTTACCAGGCCTTAGGGCTAGTTCGAGTTGCACCTTAGTTGCACCCTCCTCAATAAATTTGCTCCCAAGGTTTTTTCACTCCTTTGGATATATTCACGCCTTTCATCGAAGAAAATGGGGTCGTCTGTAAAGAAAATCCGAATTTGGATTCTTAATGTCAACTTTGGTCTTTTTAGGAGTTTCTTAGGGCTAGTTCGAGTTGCACCTTAGTTGTACCCAAGGTTATTTTCACTCATTGAGATAAATTTAATCCTTTCATCTAAAAGAATGGGATCATCTTTGAGGTGGTCTCCAAGTAAACCTCCCCCCAAGTAGTTGATTTTTCGTTTCGAACTCCTTGTCTTTTTAGTTTTTTATTTATTTTTAGTTTTTCCCTTCGTAGTCAAATTCAAGATTGGGGTGGTCTCCAAGTAAACCACCCCCCAAAAAAAGTTAAATTTTTTTTTTCGTTTTACGATTGTTCGTCTGGAACCTACGAACGATCGTAAAATCTGCAATTTTGGTCTAACATTCTGTCTAGTGTACGATTGTTCGTAGGTGTCAGGCGAACGATCGTAAATAGGCCATATTTTTCCCAAACCTTCTGTCCCATATATGATCGTTCGTCTAGAACCTACGAACGATCGTAACATCTGTGTACGATCTTTCGTTGGTTCCAAATGAACGATCGTAAAAAGGCCATATTTTGCCCAAACTTTCTGTCCCATATACGATCGTTTGTCTGGAACTTACGAACGATCGTAACTTCCCCAGTTTTCTCCCCAACTTTCCCTCAAATTTACGATTGTTCGTAATATAACAACGAACGATCTTAAAAATCACCTCTAAGGCCAAACCTTCTGTCCATTTTACGATCGTTCGCAGCTTGGCTACGAACGATCGTAAATCAACAATTTAGATACTCAATGTCAGGTAGTTTCTATTTTCTCCTCCTATCGCTCTGTTCTGCCCTCTTCCTCTTCCCACTATCTCTTTCTCTTCCCCATCTTTCCATCTCCTATTTAAGGTTCGTGTCTCTTGCTTGGCTTCTCCTACCCATCCATCCGGGCCTCCATCCTGCAGGTTGGTTAATCCCTCTTTGCAAATTTCTTTCTCTCACGATTGTAGGGGTTTTCACGGATTCACTCATACCACCATTGCTTTGTGCTTTGGGTAGGGTCTTAGGCCTTTATTGTGTCCCATTGTTCACGCTCGATTTCGAATAGGCACTGCCTTTTCAAAAAGGGCACACTAACTGTTTGTCGAATTGTCTCAATCATTTTTTTTTAACAAATATGGGACCCAAACGTGCACATTGAGCCCCACCTCCACCACCTGATTCCCCTCCGTCACCTCAGTCACCTCCACAGCCTCCATCTCCTCAGTCTCCACAGTCTCTATCACTGGTTTAGCATGCCAAACAGGAACCATACCTCCTCAAGTACAACGTCGGTTGAATGGCCACCTTTGATCTCGAATTTTTCAAGGATATTCCAAAAGTGTCCTTCGGCCTGAGTGAGCTTACACAGCATGGCCTCCAGTACTTCCTCACCCCTACAAGGTTGACATACCCTTGTCTCGTCCGTCTCTTTTACTAGAATATGTGTATTATGAAGGCCGAGACCCCCACCCTCGAGACTATTATTGATGGGCACACGATCACCGTGACCCATGCCTCTATAGGTCAAGCTCTGAATTACCCAACCTCCACTCTATTCAGCCCTCACTTCTTCACCACCACCCCTACCCTCAAGTCTATGGTATCCGATATGTGTGGAGGGAAATTCCACAATTCCACATGCACTAGACGTTCCTTTCTTCCCACCCGTTGTTGGTTTGTGGATTTAGTGTTCGCCCGGAACTTGTACCCCATTAACCACAAAACTGATTGCCATGGGCAACTATTAGAAGCAGTTTATTGTGTTCACAAGGGGGTCTAGGTCGATGTGGTTGAGGCAATTTTCTACACCATTGAGAGGGTATACAGAGAGCAGATCCTGTAGAGAAACAAGAAGGCGGAGAAACGGGAACTTCATTTTGGTAATTTCATTACCAAACTCCTTGTTCAGGAGGGTTTTGCAATTTAGGAAGATGAAGAAGAATGGGAAGAGCTTCCCAGGTACAATAACAGGGATTGGCTCCGGAGTATGTCAGCTCTTAAGAAATGGAAGGGCGCGGATGACCCACCTCCACCCAGACGGTCCTCTCAGCACCTCAGACAGTCGGTGCCTCCTCTTCTACCCCACCCCTGGCCGCTGCCCCTTCTCTTGCGAATCGAGTGGATGAGCTTTGTGCTCGCTTTGACAGTTTTCAGGCTACATATGCCTCGGACAGCCACCGATGGAACGCGTTCTTGGACGCATATGATGCCAACGAGGAGGCCCGCCTTGAGGATCGTCGCTTGCTTCGCACCATGGTGGAGGCCTATTTTGCCCCGAACGATGGCGAGGGCTTGGATAGCTAGTTTTTCTTGCTTTCCTAGCTAGGGCTTCTTATTTTGTTTCAGACTTGTGATTATGGGTTGATTTTATAGTTTTACTGTTGAGGAGGGGGATGGCCCATTGTTTTTGGTAGCTTTATGCTACACCTTAATGAGACATGTCCCTGTTTAAAATGATCAATGAATGACAATTATTTGCTATCTTCTTACAAATAATATGAAATTTTGTCCCCGCTTGAGCGAGATGGGTATTGTTAATATGCATTAAACAAATTCTAAAAATAAACACTATATCGTGCAAGCGAGTAAGAATACCCGCTTGACTACTTTCACTTTTTTTCACAAATTTATTCCAAATACAAACCAACATTGCAACCTTCCACTCCCACTTCTTAAAAAATAGTCCATTATTTTTTGGGCACAAATTTTTTACTGAGAGTACGACTATGGTGTAACTGCAACTAGCCCTGGAGCCCCATAAACAAGGGGTTTTATCAAATTCTTCTATAAATCCCCTACGGTTAAAACAAAGCTTGAGTACAAAAATGCAATAAAAGTGTTATACAAAATAACAAAATTACGAACTGTTCTTTGATTATCATATAATCAAAATAACAACAAAATGTTCTCCAAGGGGTGAATGTGTAATTTGATTGTCATATGTTCAAAATTGCAACAAAATGATCTTCTCCAAAATTACAAAGTGTTCTTTCATTGTCATATGTTCCAAATATAAACAAAATGTTCTTCACAGACATTACAAGGTGTTCTTTATTTGTCATATGTTCAAAAAAACAAAAAAATGTTCGCTATCATTGCTTATAAAGGCTGCGACCAGTATGTTGGGTACATGTAATGGGGAAAGGCGCCTGACAACGGAAATGGTGGTGGAACTTGCTATGTACCATGTGGGTACATGTGAGGGTGATATGGTCCATATTGTGGTGGAATAGGTGGCATACAATATGTGCGAGGCGGTGGTGGAATCCTCCTCGTCGACGGCCAGCAGTTGCCGGACTAGCTAAGACAAGGCAGCTAGGCTGAAGGCCAAAATAATGTCAATCGCAGAAGTTCCTGTTGGCTCTTCTTGGAAAGCATTGTCTTGGATATCATCACCTTTGTTAGGACACTTCGGTCGAGTATGACCTTCTTTTCGGCATAGGCTGCACCTCCTTTTTCTCTTCTCCAAATGGGACTTCAATCGCCTAGAAGGCTGTCCCTTAGTTCGCACCCTTACAGGATCCTTGATAGCATCAACATTCTTATCAATGGGAAATTCACAATTCTCTTCTTGTTTGCTTACATCTTCATTGATACACACTCTCTTCATTTGTTGACTTATGATGTACATCGTGTCATCGTATGATTCCTCACTTTCTGCAGCAACAAGAGAGAGACGGTTGCAAGCGTTTACTAAGTTTCGATGGCGAATTGTCTTCGGGAAATCTGGTGCTCTATACATATCACTGCCACTAGATGAGATGCCCCCTTTTGCCATCTTTGTCCAACGTGTCATGATAATGGAGTTAGGTAACTTTTTCAACTATTCCACCTTCATAATTATCATAATGTGGCTGCAAGGGATCCCTACCATCTCAAACAACGAGCATGTGCACTTGAAGTTTTTATATGTCGTATTAAAGTCAACATGATATCTCAGTTGGGGATGTTCATATACTGACACTATGTACCTAGGATTACCCTCAAATTCCTCAACTGCCACAATCACATTCTTCCCCTCATTTAGCAACTCCTGTTGCACAACCTTGAACATGTTGGCCGTGTAAATCTGCGATGCGTGGAACTCTAAGGGTTCCATGTTGCTAAGGAGCACCGGTGTGGTCTGATTTGTAATGCAATCCTCGCGTGCTTCTACCTCTCGCATTCGTCCGATTGCTTTATCGAACAAATTAATAAATTTGAACAACGGTATGTGACGATCAAAAACCTTTCGAAATACGGCATTCATGCTTTCGGAGTGTTGTGTAGATCGCATCCCAGTAAAGTAGTGGCCTTGAAGGTAAGAGTCCGCCCATAACTCTTTTGTTTTGTACAATCGTTTTGCCCATGTGTTGTTTTGTAGATTGTGGCTTTCAAGGAGGGCAGCCCATGATTCCTCCCACTCTTGAGGTGTCTCCCCAGATTTCATGCACTCCTCAAAATCCTTTAAGAACCCATTTTTGTGGATGTTGGATAACACATTCCTCTTCAAATGCCACTGACACAATCAATGGTGTGTTTGAGGAAAAACATATTTAATAGCATTGCGCATTGCGTGGTCTCCATCAGTGAGAATGGCTTTAGGCTCTTTACCATTCATTGCTATCAGGAAGGAGTTCAATACCCAACAAAATGAATCAGTAGTCTCATTGGACAATAAGGCGCATCCAAACAAACAACTGTTTCGATGATAGTTTACCAAAGCAACAAAAGGCATGTCGTACCGATTTGTCCGGTACGTTGAGTCAAAGGTCACAACATCGCTAAAGGCCTCATAGTCCACTTGGCATTGACTATCTGCCCAAAATATGTGAAACAGTCAGCCCTTGTCATCAATTAGGTGCTTACAAATAAACTTTAGATCAGTAATTTCTTTGTTTTTCATGTATTCCATGACTAACTGCACGTCACCATCTTCAAGTTTTTCTCGTTGCTCGATTTACTTGATTATACATGTCCATTTAGGTAAAACCTAATTTCTTGTAACCCCCAGCATTTCTTAACATTAAATCCATTACTTGTCTAGTCTTTATGCCAGAACCTACTAGTGCCTCTATCTCTGCTTTCTGAACCTCATCCATTCTTCTATGTGACCTTAAGTGATTGACTTCTACAGGATGTGCAAATTGATGATTGTGCTCGGGTTTAAAATCCTTCACTTTCCATCATCCAGTGATTTTGTCCAAGTATATGATCAATGATGCATTACAACCACATCTAGACAGGGGTCTCGGCTTACGCATTCTACCATCTAGTTCCATGTATTTTTTTAACCTGTGCCCTCTTCTCGAACAAACAAACCGATATGAGGTAATAACATCACCTCTAAGGCGTACCACATTGTCCTTTCATGTGCTAAACCCCATGCTCCTAGCATATGAGTTGTAGAACTCATAACCTTCCGCTTCGGATACGAATTCAAGTTCTATAACAGCTTCATACTTAATACCATTGACAAAATCACCGCTCTATGGCTTGTCATGGAGATCAACAACTTCATCATCATCAATGTCATAGTGAGTAGACGGCCCTACCAAGTTTAACAAATTTTACAACTGAGATCTATAATAACACATAGAAAATATAAAACACATCACTAAGTCATTAACACCTCATCAAGCATGTAACAATATCCACGGGCACAAAAAGTAACTTACCATTGCAAAATGTCATTTATCATATGATGTTGACATAGTAAATAAAACCATAGGTGCAATGTGTGTCATGAGGGTGCAACTACAAAAACCTTATTAAGATTATAGAAACTTTGATTATGGCACAATTAACTATAAGAATAACACTAGATAATGTCATTGAGTACACAAGGGTACAACAAGGGTGCAATAAGGGTACAATCTGGCACAAATTCAAAGAAAGTATTCAAAATAGTGCAAATTAAGTTGACATTAAGAGTCTAACTCTATTGAGGAGGGTGCAACTAAGGTGCAACTCGAACTAGCCCTAAGGCCTCGTAAAGAGACCGAAGTTGACATTAAGAGTCCAAATTTGGATTTTCCTTAAAGATGACCCTATTTTCAATTAAGAAAGACTTCAATATATCCCAATGAGTGAAAAAAAACCTCGGATGCAACTTTATTGAGGAGGGTGCAACTAAGGTGCAACTCCAAGTAGTCCTAAGGCCTCGTAAATAGACCGAAATTGACATTCAAAGTCTAAATTCGGATTTTCCATAAAAATAGCCCTATTTCTTTTTATGAAAGGCTTCAATATATCCTAAGGAGTAAAAAAACCTTGGGTGTAACTTTATTGAGGAGGGTTCAACTAAGGTGCAACTCGAACTAGCCCTAAGGCCTCATAAACACACCGAAGTTGACATTAGGAGTCTAAATTCGGATTTCCCTCAAAGATGATCCCATTTTTTTTATGAAAGACTTTAATATATCCCAAGGAGTGGAAAAAAGCTTGGGTACAACTCTAACGGGGACGGTATAACTAAGGTGCAACTCGAACTAGCCCTAAGGCCTCGTAAAGAGACCGAAGTTGACATTAAGAGTCCAAATTCAGATTTTCATTAAAGATGACCCAATTTTCTTTAATGAAAGGCTTCAATATATCCCAATGAGTGAAAAAAACCTTGGTTTCAACTTTATTGACGATAGTAAAACTAAGGTGCAACTTGAATTGGCCCTAAGGCCTCGTAAACACACCGAATTTGACATTAAGAGTCCAAATACAGATTTTCTTCAAAGATGATCCCATTTTAAATATGAAAAGCTTTAAAAAAATCCCAATGAGTGAAAATAACCTTGGGTGCAACTTTATTGAGGAGGGTGCAGCTGAGGTACAACTCCAAGTAGCCCTAAGGCCTCGTAAATAGACCAAAGTTGACAGTAAGAGTCCAAATTTAGATTTTTTTTAAAGATGACCCTATTTTTTCTTATGAAATGCTTAAATATTTTATAATGAGTGAAAAAAATATTGGGTCCAACTTTATTGAGGTGGGTGCAACGGAGGTGCAAGTCCAAGTAGCCCTAAGGCCTCGTAAATAGACCTAAGTTGACATTAAGAGTCCAAATTCGGATTTTCCTCAAAGATGATACCATTTTTTTTTATGAAAGCCTTCAATATATCTCAAGGAGTAAAAATAACCTTGGGTGCAACTTTATTGAGGAGGGTGCAATTGAGGTGCAACTCTAAGTAGCCCTAAGACCTCGTAAATAGACCGAAGTTGACATTAAGAGTCCAAATTTGGATTTTCTTTAAAGATGACCCCATTTTTTCTTATGAATGGCTTAAATGTTTTCTAAAGAGTGAAAAAATCTTTGGGTGCAACTCTATTGAGGAGGGTGCAACTGAGGTGCACCTCCAAGTAGTCCTAAGGTCTCGTAAATAGACCGAAGTTGACATTAAGAGTCAAAATTCGGATTTCCCTCAAAGATGATCTCATTTTATTTTATGAAAGGCTTTCATATATCCTAAGTAGTGGAAAAAATCTTGGATACAACTCTAACGGGGACAGTGCAATTAAGGTGCAGCTCGAACTAGCCCTAAGGCGTCGTAATGATACCAAAGTTGACATTAAGAGTCCAAATTCAGATTTTTATTAAAGACAACCCCATTTGCTTTGATGAAAGGCTTCAATATATCCCAAGTAGTGAAAAAAATCTTGGGAGAAACTTTATTGACGAGGGTGCAACTAAGGTGCAAGTCCAATTTGCCCTAAGGCATCGTAAATAGACCGAAGTTGACATTAAGAGTCCAAATTCGGATTTTCCTCAAAGATGACCCAATTTTATTTGATGAAAGGTTTCAATATATCCCAATGAGTAAAAAAAACCTTAGGTACAACTTTATTGACGAGGGTGCAACTGAGGTGCAACTCGAACTAGCCCTAAGGCCTCCTAACAATACCGAAGTTGACATTAAGAGTCCAAATTCGGATTTCCTTTAAAGATGACCCCATTTTCTTTGATGAAAAGCTTCAATATATCCCAAGGAGTGAAAATAAACTTGGATGCAACTTTATTGAGGAGGGTGCAACGGAGGTGCAACTCCAAGTAGCCCTAAGGCCTCATAAATAGACTGAAATTGACATTAAAAGTCCAAATTCAGATTTTCCTTAAAGATGACCCTATTTTTCTCTTATTAAGGCTTAAATGTTTACCAATAAGTGAAAAAAACCTTGGGTGCAACTCTATTAAGGAGGGTGCAACTCCAAGTAGCCCTAAGGTCTCGTAAATAGACCGAAGTTGACATTAAGATTCCAAATTTGGATTTCCCTCAAAGATGATACTATTTTTTTATGAAAGCCTTCAATATATCTCAAGGAGTGAAAAATAACCTTGAGTACCACTTTATTGAGGAGGGTGTAACTGAGGTGCAACTCCGAGTAGCCCTAAGGCCTCGTAAATAGACCGAGATGATATTAAGAGTCAAAATTCGGATTTTCCTTAAAGATAACCACATTTTTTCTTATGAAAGGCTTAAATTTTTCCCATTGAGTGAAAGAAATCCTGGCTGCAACTCTATTGAGGAGGGTGTAATTGAGATGAATCTCCAAGTAGCCCTAAGGCCTCGTAAATAGATCGAAGTTGACATTAAGAGTCCAAATTTGAATTTTCCTAAAAAATGATCCCATTTTTTTTTATAAAAGACTTTCATATATCCCAAGGAGTGGAAAAAATCTTGGGTGCAACTCTAATGGGGACGGTGCAACTAAAGTGCAACTCGAACTAGCTCTAAGGCCTCATAACGAGACTGAAGTTGACATTAAGAGTCCAAATTTGGATTTTCCTTAAAGATAACCCCATTTTCTTTGATGAAAGGCTTCAATATATCCCAATGAGTGAAAAAATCCTTAGGTGTAACTTTATTGAAGAGGGTGCAACTGAGGTGCAACTCCAAGTAGCCCGAAGGCCTCGTAAATAGACTGAAGTTGATATTAAGAGTCCAAATTCGTATTTTTCTTAAAGATGTCCCTATTTTATTTGATTAAAGGCTTTATTATATCCCAAGGAGTGAAAATAACCCTGGGTGCAACTGTATTGACGAGGGTGCAACTGAGGTGCAACTCCAAGTAGCCCTAAGGCCTCGTATATAGACCAAAGTTGACAGTAAGAGTCCAAATTCAGGTTTTCCTTAAAGATGACTCCATTTTATTTGATGAAAGGCTTCAAGAAATCTGAATGAGTGAAAAAAACCTTGGGTAAGACTCTATTGTGGAGGGTGAAGCTGAGGTGCAACTCTAAGTAACCCTAAGGCCTCGTAAATATACCGAAGTTGACACTAAGAGTCCAAATTTGAATTTTCCTCAAAGATGATCCCATTTTTTTATGAAAGACTTTAATATATCTTAAGGAGTGAAAAAAATCTTGGGTGCAACTCTATTGAGGAGGGTGCAACTAAGGTGCAACTCGAACTATCTCTAAGGCCTCGTAAACACACCGAAGTGGACATTAAGAGTCCAAATTCAGATTTTCCTTAAAGATAATCTCATTTTCTTTGATAAAAGGCTTCAATATATCCCAATGAGTGAAAAAAATATTGGTTGCAACTTTATTGAGGAGGGTGCAACTAAGGTGTAATTCGAACTTGCCTTAAGGCGGCTTAAAGAAACCGAAGTTGACATTAAGAGTCCAAATTCGGATTTTCCTTGTAGTTGACCATATTTCCTTTGATTAAAAGCTTCAATATATCCCATGAAGTGAAAAAAACCTTGGGTGCAACTCTATTGAGGAGTGTGCAATGGAGGTGCAACTCTAAGTAGCCCTAAGCCTCGTAAATAGACCGAAGTTGACATTAAGAGTCCAAATTCGGATTTTCCTTAAAGATGACCTAATTTTATTTGATGAATGACTTCAATATATCACAAGGAGTGAAAGAAAGCTTGGGTGCAACTCTATTGAGGATGTTGCAACTTTGGTGCAACTCCAAGTACCCCGAGGCCTCCGAAACAAACCGAAGTTGGCCCAAAGAGTCCAAAATGTAATTTTTCTCAAATCTCATCCTATTTTTTTTATGAAAGATTTAAATCTATCCCAAGGAGTCAAGAAAACCTTGGGTTCAACTCTGTTAAGGAGGGTGTAACTGAGGTGCAACTCGAACTAGCCATAAGGCCTCGTAAAGAGACCGAAGTTGACATTAAGAGTCAAAATTCGGATTTTACTTAATGATGGCCCTAGTTTTTCTTATGAAAAGATTAAATTTTTCCCAATGAGTAAATAAAACCTTGGGTGCAACTCTATTAAGGAGGGTGCAACTGAAGTGCAACTCGAACTAGCCCTAAGGCCTCGTAAAGAGATCGAAGTTGACATTAAGAGTCCAAATTCAGATTTTCTATAAATATGACCCAATTTTCTTTGATAAAAGGCTTAAATATATCCCAATGAGTCAAAAAAATCTTGTGTGTAACTCTATTGAGGAGGGTGTAACTCCAAGTATCCCTAAGGCCTCTGAAACAGACAGAAGTTGGCCCAAAGATTCCAAAATGTAATTTTCTTCAAATATCACCCAATTTTTTTTTATGAAAGACTTCAATATATCCCAAGGTGTCAAAAAAAGATTGGGTACAATTCTATTCAGGAGGGTGCAACTGAGTTGCAACTCGAACTAGCCCTGAGGTTTCGTAAACAGATCGAAGTTGACATTAAGAGTCCAAATTCGGATTTTCCTTTAAGATGACCCCATTTTCTTTTTAGAAAGGCTTCAATATATCCCAAGGAGTGAAAAAAACCTTGGGTTCAACTCTATTTAGGAGGGTGCAACTAAGGTGCAACTTGAACTAGCCCTAAGGCCTCGTAAACAGACCGAAGTTGACATGAAGAGTCAAAATTCAGAATTTCCTTAAAGATGACCCCATTTTATTTTATTAAAGGCTTTAATATATCCAAATGAGTCAAAAAAAACCTTGGGTGCAACTCTATTAAAGAGGGTACAACTAAGGTGCAACTGCAACTAGCCACGAGGCCTCCAAAAAAGACCGATGTTGGTCCTAATAGTCAAAATTCATATTTTTCTTAAAGATGACCCCATTTCTTTTGGTGAAAGGCTTAAATGTATCTCAATGAGTCAAAAAAACCTTGAGTGCAACTCTATTGAGGAGGGTGCAACTAAGGTGCAACTGCAACTAACCCCGAGGCCTCGAAAAAAGACCAATGTAGGGCCTAATAGTCAAAATTCATATTTTTCTTAAAGATTACCCCATTTCTTTTGGCGAAAGGCTTAAATGTATCACAAGGAGTCAAAAAAACTTTGGGTGCAACTCTATTGTGGAGGGTGCAACTGAGGTGCAACTCCAACTATATTGTCCATGGAGTAAAAACACTTGTATAGTGTTCTAAGCCTCTCTAGATCATCAATTTCCGAATCATTCAATGTCTTTATTTATTTCGACAATCAGGTTACCATATTTTCATTAAGAGGAGTGTTTTAGCCCAATTGGAATAACTTCAAATTTTCTAGAGACACAAGAATAGGTGCAACACGTAGAGATTTTGATATTTTAACATAATTAACCACTACCTTGCATATATGGAACGTTGAGATTGGGGCTAGCATTTCTATTTCATTAATCTCAAACCACGTATTGATAAATAACTGTACAACTATATCCATAACAATGGAAAACAACTGATCATTATTAACACCTAATTTCCCCTAAAATTTCAAGTCTGTCTCCTCTAAATGAGTTTGTAATTAGACTAAGGAGTAAAAATATTCGTTTTTTTTCAGAATACAAATAACATGTTAAGTGCTCACACCTGATTTCCCCTCAAAAAACAAGTTTGTCCTTCTAAAGGAGTAAGAATAGGAAGAAGAATAAGGAGGTTTAGTGCTCACCATCATCTACATTGTTTTGCTACCTTGGATAACAAATGGAGTTGAGAGAGAAATGTGATTTAAAGGAAGAAAACCAACAAGAAACTTTGTCATCTCCACCTTCAATACCAAATGGAATTTAGAGAGAGAGAGCAAAGAGAGAGAGAGAAAGAGAGAGAGAGAGAGAGCTCTGTAACAAAAAACTTTCTCCTCTCCACCTTCAATACCAAATGGACTTCAGAGAGAGAGAAAGAGCAAAGAGAGAGAGAGAGAGCTCGGTTTCACATTCCCTCCAACTGGTTTCCTATTTCCTATATTCTTTCACGTAGGATCCTCACCGGTTACCTATTATGCAACCTGTTTGCATAAAAACACCTAACTCATTAACCAACTTGTAAACACATCCCAACCGTCCATCTTTAGATTGGATGGTTGGGATATATGGGTATTGTAACAATAGATACCCCAAGTGTATTGCAAAAAAATCCACTTCTTAATATTTGCTGGGGTTAGTTTCAGTATATGGAAGCGCTTGTTTCTTATCATTATGCCTGACAAATAGGTTAGGTTTTAAACTAGCATGCTAGACTGGACAAGAGTTACACGAGACAAAGCCTCAAACTGACCACTGAACTCCTTGGCTCAAGCTTAACCCGAGCTTCAACCAAAATTAGCCTAGGTCGAACAACCTCGTGGATCAAAATCGTGGGTAGGGCCGTAGGGGGTAGCAATTTCTGACCCAACCCTCCAGTCTTATGTTTTGGGTTAAGTGTAAAACCCGAATTTTCATTTCACTAAGTAGTGAATAGTGTTCAAGTGGAGTTTTGTACACTAGTGGGTTTATGTTAATATATACATGTTTGGATCTATGGTGTGCATGTGTTGATGGGTATATATAGCCTAAAGGAGGGTGTTTTGAGTGTATAAGGTGTTAGAATTGAATTGGAACAGGACCAAGTAATGGGAAAAGGGTTTTGCAGCAAAACAGGGGAGCACCGATCGCTCGGTATCTGTTGACTGGTCAAAGATTTTGTATGGGGAAAAATTCCAGAGAGGTGTTTTTCAACCGATCGCTCGGTATGAAATACCGATCGCTCGGTATAGCACCAATCGCTCGGTCCTCACCGCCGATTGATCGGTTATACGCAGATTTTCTTCATTAAGGGTTTTTAAGTCTTTAACCTTCACCCGTTTGCCTATAAAAGGCCCAGCTCGTGCCTTAGGGTTTCAGAAACCCTTAAGGCATAATTTTGAGGAGAGTTAAGAGGAGAAGAAGGAGAAAAGCTAGGGTTTGCTCAAAGATTGAAGAGGAGATCAAATCTTCCATTCTTTGGTGTTTTTCAACAAAGAACTTGAAGTTCTCACTTGTTCCAAGCATTTGGAATCGAATTCCTCAATTTCACCAAGGTAGATACATTCTACTACCAAACTTGTGATAGTACTAATTACCACATGATGTTCTTCTCTTTCTATGCTAGAAATCTTAGGTTGAGGTGGTGTGTGATGTTGTTTTTATACTTGGATATAAACTATCATTATTATGCGCTCTATGTGTTTGGTTTAATGCCTCTAAGGGCTTTTGTGTTTAAAAATGCTATTACTCTAATATGTTTCGCATGTCTCGCATTAACTGGGGTTTTTCCATGGATTTCTCAAAGTTCTAGAAGGGGTTTTAAGTAAGGGACTCACATGATGATTTTAAGAAACTCCATGATATTGTCTAAGATCGGTTTACAAGTTCCAATGATCATATTAAACTCACAAGAACTCTATGATAAGGTCTAAGATCATGTGCAAGCTCTAAGGATCACCTCTAAGGCTCTATGGATCATAAATAACTCTAAGCAACTCTATGAACTTAACACGACTCAAAGAACTCACAAGGCTATGATTATTGCATGACTCACACGGTTTTGGTTTTCGGTATTCATCATACGGACTATTTCATGGTTTCTACGCCTCGATATGTTTTAAGGGTTTCAGTCGCCATGTTTTGCATGCTTCCATGATATTGTTGCTTGTTGTTAGTGGTATGTATACGTTGAGTATTCCATGCTCAACCGATATTTGTTATGATCGGCAGGTGCTCGGGTTCCTTTTGACTTGTGTGGTTCAGAGACTTGGGTTGAAGAAGAATACTACGACCCGGAACCTTCTATGGACCACTACCAGGATGATGGATTGCACGATGGCGGCCCGACTTTGACTTCTGTTGACTACGCTAGAGAGAGATGATATTTCGTTGTGTTGAGAGTGGGACTTGTCCACTCTATCTTTTGGATATATATTTGTTGGTTCAAACTTGAACTAATCGATAGGAGTATTTGTTTTTAAATCATTTCCGCTATGTATAATTTGTGTACTCTGACAGGTTGTTACATGTGCCTTATGTGTCATATGGGATGGTATGACACGGCGGTCATGAGCTAAAGTATCCCTAACTCCTAGGGGGTATTTTGAGTCGCGACATTAAGGCTGTTAACCCGTGGACTGGGTGGTTTCTATAAGCCCATTTATAATTTACTTTTCTCAACCTTTTATAGATGGGTCGGGTTTGGGGTGAGAGCATACTTACCCACCAAACCTCACCCGACTTGAGCACAGTGGATTCAATTTTTTTTTTTGTGGGGGGGGGGGGGGGGGGGGGGGGTGGGAGAGAGAAACTAGACATAAAGAATTCATAACAATTTATTGAAATAACAAACAAAGATTACATGAGAAATTATTAAATAAAAACTTAATCGAAAATGCTATAAAATTATCACTTGTACAATATTTCCTTTCCTATTGTCCATCTATATACAAATAAGTAAATGTTAATAATAATTGAATGCATACAATTAAATATATAAATAAACATAAATAATGAATTAATTAGTGTACTTATCTTTATCTTTTATCGATAAACTTCATCAATAAATAAAGAACAACATTGTGGCATCTCAGTCTCTATAAAAACCCTATAATTATAATGATTGATATGCTAACATATGACATAAATATTATACATATAAAAGATTAAAGTGCTAATATACCATTAAAATTAACCATCAGAATACCAAATTAAAAATAATTAACTTCCCTACTAATAGGGAAAAAATATTATCATCCACTATCAATAAAACATAAAGTATTTTTTCTAATCATAGGGAAGAAGAGCATCCCCACCATGATGACAGTCGGCAAAAGAAGCACAGAGGAATACTACAAGAGTAGCAAGCAAGGATTATATTGTGAAGGCCCACTTAGAAAAAACTAAGTATCTCTTCATAACCAGGCACAAAATCTCCTTGCACACACATAATAATTTCACTATTAGGAGACTCTTGTGAGTATGAAGGTTCTATCTGACGATCGATCTCATCATCCACCCAAATCTCAGTCTTGTTAGTATTAATTAACATCTAATAGAATGAAAATAAATATTATTAGTATAACGAAAATTAAAAATTTTATTCCTAAGTATCTCAAATATATTGTATGTCTTCAATATCCTCTTGTTCTACTCATTTATGCTCCAAACATGTATTGTAGTGCAGATAAATTAAATCTTTCAAAATTTTTGTTTGTAAGAGATTTCTTTGCTTAGAATGAATTTGGTCAAATGTACTCTAACTGCGTTTACATCCTTCTGTAGTTGTTGTTTAGTTCAAGATACGAAGTGCAATCGTCTATAACGCTAGAATTTGACCTACTTTGCTGTAATTTGTATAAAATAGCATAGTATTTTAAAAAAACTATCAAGTTTTAAAAAGTATAAATTTTTTTAAAAAAATTACCATGTTCCCCTCTCTGAGTAGCTTTTAAAGATACTTCACTATCGAAGATCCCTTCCAAGTTCTCGAATGTCACCAGTTATCCAATAAAATTTTTATTTCACAAAAATCTTATCTGCCATTTTTTATAATGATAATCTAAATACATTTAAAACATAACTAAATTTGTCTGCAATAATGCTTCAGAAACTTCATTTGCATCCAATGCCATTTTCTTGATGCCACCATATTAGACCAATGTGGATTTCGGCTTTTGAATCAACTTGTGGAAAGTGAAATCTTATTGTCTATGAGTGCAGCTGCATCATGCACCCACACATATTGTATCACTATCCTGATAAGGCGGTTGTGATTCACACACGCCTTTGACATGTGTGTGGTAGTGAACTGATGTTTGCCTCCCATCAGTCCGCCAACATTAACATTAAATGCTGGCAGACAAGGCAACGATGCCTTGGGGAGAGGTTGACTACAAGCCCATAGTAGACTGATATCCAAGAAACCCAAAAAGGTTCATTCTCGTGGACAGGCTAAGTGTCAATCTATAATTGACCGACACGTGTCCATGGACCCAAAACGTCAGTCCCAATGGGACCAATATCTGTCTATAGCCCAACTTGGTTGTATACTTAATCAAATTCGTGGACAAATGTGCACATACCATCCTTGATGACCCTCTCGTCACTATGAGAGAAATCTCAAGAGGAGAACCCCCTTAAAGGTCCCAATATTAGGGTGTCATCTGTCACCCTATTTTTTTAAACAGATGGGGACTCTCTTTTGATGCCCAACCAATAGGGTGTCATTTGGCACCCCATTAATGAGGGGGGTATCTTCTCCCCTCTCCTTCTGTGATAAGATTTTCTCATCAGAAAATGGAAGAAAACATTTTATAGGGCCCTCCAAAAGGAGGGTTATACTATTAAAGGTTACCCAAAAAAGGTAACAAATTGTCCAAAGATAGATGACCCTCTCTAAAGAGAATTGGCTCCAATTTTGTTTCTTTAAAAGGGAGAAACAAAGATAGAGACCAAGAAGGACTCTCTCCTTGATTTAAAAAAACTGGGAGTCTCCAATAGAAACTCCCAAGAGGAGAACGACTAAGAGAACTCTCCAAAAACAAAGAGTTCTCCCCCTGCAACTAGTTAAGGCAACAAGTAAGAAGACGGATCCTTCAACTGCAAAAGTAATGCAGAACACAAGGTGAGCCCTTAAATGGGTCCCTTTTCTTTTTCTCTTCTTCTGTACAAAAACCCTATTGAGGCACCTTGTAATACATGAGGATTGGGCACCTCCTTTCAATAAAAAGTTTTTATTGTCAGATTTTGTTCTTTTATTTTTTCTTAATCAGAGGTTCTTCTCCATAATGAGAGAAAGGTAAATAAAAATTTGGGCTTACCCAGGCTTGAAGAATTGTCTTCCATTCAAAATTATCAACTTCGCACAACAATAAAAGTACTTTGACACCAAAATTTTGAGATGCTCAAAATTTTGCATGTACACAACTCCATAGTCAAATATTAATATGATGTCACTATCTCTAAGGTATTCCCTATTGAGCTTAATAGTATCCTGATAAAGATCATTGGTTAGTTGTGTTTTTCATCGCCGATCAATAATTTTCCAAGTAACTTCATATTTTCGTACTCTGTTTCGATGAGTAGCTATTAATATCTGCTTAACCTTTGCAATTGCTTCATAGATGTGAATCATTGTAGGTAAGTTACTATCTACAAAACGAATAAACCTTAACAAATGTTCACCAAACATTAGTGAACTCTTCAACCTCTCTAGAAGCATAAAATCATTGACGATTCTAGTGACGATTTGACCCTACCTAGTTTTGGAAACATGATGAAATTTTGAATTCACTTTCGATGTTTAGTTATTGGAAAACATAGAAATTTTCATAAAAGCTCTAAACTACAATAAAACTAGTGGCAAATCGAGTTGAATCAGGCCTTATATATCAAGTCTTTATCGCATGAGAGTTGAGAGAAAATGAAACTGCGCAAGGAAGCATGCACTACCATAAATAAACTTATAGACTTTTTTTGATTATGTAATTGTTTGACTCACAAAGTCAAGCTTTTTAATATCGTAGCAGATGAGGTCAAAAACACGTGCAACATAGGCACTCCAAAACATGTGAGGATGTCTCACCATTAACAAGGTTCCAACTACTTTAAAGCTTGCTTCTTGATCTGTGATCCCTTGCACTACGTTACTAGGCTTAATTCTTGTAGAACCCCAAAAATTTGGTTCACTGTTCAAGTGAATAGTGCCTAGGGCACTAGTATTGGGAAGGCCAAAAGCCTTTATTATAAGTTGGGCTAGTTCATGAGAGTTAGGGTTTCCTCATGACCTGAGTATGATGTGAATTTAGTGCATGAATCAAGAAGTGTAAGGTGTTTTGGGAAAACATGCAAAGAGTATAAAAGCATACTCAAAGCATTAAGTGAATAGTACGGTGAATAGTGTCAATTCAAGGGACCTTGTAGCAGCCGGGGCCTTCCTTGCATATGGGTTGTGCCTAACTGGTTACCTTAGTTTGATTTAAGAACCTAGGGTCGTGAGTTATGAGAATAGAGTAGGGGTCAGATTCAAGGTAGATGGGGTATGATAAATACCCTAAGTGTAATGGATGTAAGTGAATAGTGAATGGTGAATAGTGCTAGTGCGCGAGGCATAAAGAGGCCAGGGCCTCTCTTGCATATTGGTGTGATTTCAACGATCACCGAGGTGGGTTAAAAAACTTATGGGAAACGAGTCATGAGGTGTGATTAGGGCGTTGGACCCAAGGGGAAAAGAGTGTGAAGGCACTCGAATTGTTTCGAGTGTTATAGGGGTATATCTTCATATACCTTCAACTTTAAAGAGCTCTAGTTTAGTCACCGTTGCTCAGAATCTAGTGATTCTTGAATTTTTGGAAAGGTACTGAAATTGTCTACGAGATTCATGTTGATCACTCCATATTTTGAGTCGGGGTTGGGTGAAAGGTTGAATTTCCGGACTTGGGTTTGTTGCAAATCTGGGTTGCTGAAACCCAGTTTCAGACCAGTTAGCTTTAGGGGAAAATTCTTCCATAAAGAAAAAAGAATTGGGGTTTCTGTAAAACATGAAAGTTGTTTTCCTTCGAAAGAAGAATCCAACGCAAGTTGAATCGTCAAAATCCGACAAGCGAGTCAAAAGTTATGGCCAAAATACAAAAATACAAAAATTTGGATTTTTCTGCAAAAGTTGCGATCATTCGTAGGGACCCTACGAACAATCGTAGTGGCGCTATGAATGATCGTAGAGTTGCTACGATCGATCGTAGAGTGGCTACGATCGATCGTAACGCCCAGGAAATGCTGGAAACTCCCTGGCGAAGCTACAATCGTTCGTAGAAACCTACGAACGATCGTAGAAAGCTACGATCGATTGTAAATCGCTACGAACGATCGTAGATGCGCGATTTTTCTTCTTTTGTGCGACTTTTTTTGGGGTTTTCACCCCTTTACCTATAAAGAGGAGATCATTTAGAGGGTTTTTGGTTTAACCTAAACCTAAGGAATAGAAAGAGGAGAAGAGGATATTGAGGGAAATCCAAGAGGGGTTTTGGAGTGAGATCAAAGGGAGATCAATGAAGCTCAAAGCTTGAAGATTTTCAAGCAAGGATCATCCTCCATCAAGCTAGGAGATCCCTACTCAAGGACTTCCAAATCAAGGGTTTTCTTCAACATTTGGGGAAATCTTTAAGGTTAGTACACCTTCCTAGTTAGCTTAGTAATAACCTAGATTTTCTTAAGAATGATTATTGATTTAGCTTGTATATTCTATTTTCTTGAGATTAACCAATATTTCCCTCATATGTGAAAAGTTAACTAAATGTGTATGGATTGAGCTTGTGTAATCCTTTTCTTGAAATCTATTATGTTACCTAAAATATGAAGATAAAACTAAATGGCAATGGAATGGTGGAATGTGAGGGATGTTGGGTGATGAAAATGGGGAAGGGTAACGTATGCATAATGATTACACACTGTGTTTGATAAAATGCTTGAATAGGAAAAACATAAATAAAAAGATCTACAAGGATGTTGAATGCAAGGTATTTGATAAAATGCATGAATGGACTTGAAAACTTAAGACAAAGAAAACATGAGTTAAGAACTTAGAGAAATGTTGCATACAAGGAGTTTGATGAAATGCATATGTGGAAAACAAATTCAAGACTATGAACCACGATTTCGGGATTCTTCCCCAATTTAGTAAATGTATTAATGTGCTATATGTAATTCCTTAAATTCTCATATGACTATGGAAAGATTGAAGTGTTACATGTCATCCTAGAAATTGACTCATGCCATCATGATTTTCACAAGTTGCTATGCACGAGCACGCATGCATAAACTGAGATTTTCTCATAAGCACTAAGAATCAAAATAACAAGGGAAACTCATAAAGAATCACATACACGATTTCATACGCATAAATATGGTGGAAATATCAAGGAGGTTGGTAGCCCAAGTGAAGGGTACAAATTTCTTGCTTATAAGAAAGACTCATAAGAACAAGGAGGTTGGTAGCCTAAGTGAAGGGTACTAACCTCTTGCTCATAAGAAAAGGCTCACAAGTTATTGGATGGTCAAGGAGATTGGTAGCCCAGGGTTGTGCGGGTGCTAATCTCTAGCTCACAAGAAGGTCTCACAAGTTAAGTAGAATGTCAAGGAGGTTGGTAGCCCAGAGTTTTGTGGTTGCTAACCTCTGGCTCATAAGAAATTCTCACAAGTAAATGTACTGTCAAGGAGGTTGGTAGCCTAAGGTTTTACGAGTGCTAACCTCTAGCTTATAAGAAATTATCTCAAGCAAGTGTATTGTTAAGGAGGTTGGTAGCCCAGGGTTTTGTGGGGTACTAACCTCTTACTCATAAGAAAGCTCACAAAAACTTGTAAGAACTCGTAAGCTAGTGGGACGGCCCGAGGAGCGCCACTAACCATTTGATATTCCCAAGCAACTTTGGGTGGGTGTTTAGTGGGATGGTACGAATGACGCCACTAGTGAAGAACTCATAAGACTCATAAGCTCACAAGAACTCGTAAGAAATCTCATAAGACTCATAAGCTCATAAGAACTTCTAAGGAAATTCATAAGACTCATAAGCTCATAAGAACTCGTAAGAAATCTCATAAGACTCATAAGCTCACAAGAACTCGTAAGGAATCTCATAAGACTCATAAACTCATAAGAACTCGTAAGGAATCTCATAAGACTCATAAGCTCACAAGAGCTCATAAGAACCATAGATGATGCTTTACTTTCAAGAGAAAAATGATGGGGCGAATGATTTTGTAGGTTGCTTTAAGACTGAATTATAAATTGTATTCTTTTAATTAACTGTTATGATAGTATGTATGCTTGTTATTACTATTGTTAGCTAGGAGCTTGTACTCACTGAGTATTCCATACTCAGCTGCACATGTTATGTCAGTAGGTACGCTATGCGATATGTGAACTCCGGCTCCTAGGATCGAGGCAGCTCATGGAGAACAGGAGATTGCTCTGGTTGTCATCCAACTTTTGGGGGTTTTGACGTGGTACCCTATGGTTGGGTTGAGTGAGAGAGACATGTATTTTGGGTATTTTTGGTTTGGGGATATTGTATCACTTGAGTTGGCAACTCACGTCAAGGATTGCATGTACATGTCTTAGTTCATATTCAGTTATTGTAAACAGTTGCATTTGGAATACAGTCAAATTATTAAAGAAATTTTCAGTTCACTATTTAGCTTGCCTTATATGCTTCCGCAGGATGGTTGTGTGGTATGTAACGAGCCTAAATTATCGCCTCACTCCTAAGGGGTATTTTGGGGCGTTACAATTCTTCAATGACTTCGGAGAGTACATGACATAGATACTCTCTAAGCATCCTCTCCTCTCCAATACAAATTAATTTGATAAAAATGATCATACCAATGCAAGATAGGTGCAGCCATAATTAGCAATAACATTAATTGACTCCACATATGGAGGGGAGTTGGCAATATCAAATGTCAATCATTTTCATAAGAAAAAATCTACCTACTCAACTATTTACAAAATCTTTATCTTTTGGTTCGACACACTATTCAATCATGCGTTGTGTGACCCTATTCGTCAATGACATGGGGAGAGGACCACTCGCCAAAGATAAGCGACTAGTTGACCTGCAATCAAATGATCGACCCCCACTGGTTGATTCACTTTCATTTAATTGAACATTTCTACATTTAGTGTATTCATTAGTGACTTCGCAATCATCTTTATTAAATTGTCTAAATGAATCAAACTGTTGACTACTAAAGTTAGTTCTAACTCTTTTTTTCATGTGTTGCTCGATTTCATTTCTTAGCAAAGTTTTTACCTCTATGATATGTTAGCACATAGATGACTTTCACATTTAATTTCATTTAAATGTTAGCGCATTCGTGTGATTCCTACGCTCTTGAATTTGCTTTAGTAATTGCATCGGAGTTGTTGGGGCAATTTTTCACACAAATCGCAATAGTGCAATGATGTCATGTGGGATTGATACATATTTGGAACTGATTAGCAATCTGAATTTTTTTACGTTCTATATTCTTATGTTTAACTACAAAATAATCAAATATTTTATAAATATTTAATTTAAATTGAACATAAATTTAAATAGCAAATATTAATCAAAATAAAATGCATTATATACATGTGCTTCTTACTTTAGGCCCCTGTCACTATCTTGCTGATAAAGACTTGGAGAAGAGAAGGAAGAACTTACGAAAAACCTAGAGAAATAAGAAACTAAGAAGAGATAGAAGGTTTAGTGTGAGACATAAGGTGGAGATAGGGTTTTGGAGAGGGCTTTAGTAATTTATATTCAAATTATTTAAAAATATTATGAAATATTCTCTAATTATCTTATAAATCTCAGCAAAATACTTAAATATCAATGACTACTTTTGGAAAATTTTGAAATACCCATAATTTCATCCAAAATTAATTCAGTTATGGAGGAAAATCTAAAGCTGAAATACCGATATTTTGAAATTTCAAAATTTTGATATTTGGATTGAGATGAATGAAACTGAAATGATTTTATTGCGGCAAAATTTTGAGGTATTGTAATTTCAAAATATCGCCTGAGAAAGTGAAATTTCGTAGGAAATCTATGTACTCGAAACTTGTCTTGTGTATATAGTGAAATTTTGGAGGGGATTAGGGATAACCAACTAAAGTTTAAATTTCAAGGGAAGCGAAGCTTGTCCAGTTGGTTGTGCGTGTTTACACCACACCATTGGTCCAGGATCCAATCCTGAGAGGGTGCGATATATATATTCACCTGTCCCACTAACTTGAGCAGTTACTAACACACTAATTGGGTTACGGTCTAACCGTAAATTATTACCCTAAAATAAAAATGGTGGTGCTACCCGCACCTCAAAGTTTGATGAATACACCCCATATTAAAAATAGGAGAAAATACATTTACACCCCTGAGGTGTGATGAAAATACACATAGACCCCCTCAATTTTCAAAAAGGACACGTGGCGACCTCAAGGGGTGACGGTTAAGGGGTGTCAAAAGGGACACGAGGCCACCTTAAGTGGTGATATTAAAAAACTGTTTTTAATATTAAAAAAACTCTAATTCTTTTTTTTTTAATTTTCAAAAATGAATTAATATTTTTTTTAAAAAGCCAAGGATGGGTGGGTGAATCTTAACCACGGTTAAGGGGGTGTCAAAAGGGACACGTGGCGACCTCAAGGGGTGATATTAAAAAACTGTTATTAATATTTAAAAAACTATTTTTTTTTAATTTTCAAAAAAATTAATATGTAAAAAAAACAAGGATAGGTGGGTGAATCTTAACCACGGTTAAGGGGTCTCAAAAGGGACACGTGACGACCTCAAGGGGTGATATTAAAAAACTCTATTTTTTTTTTAATTTTTAAAAATGAATTAATATTTTAAAAAAAAGGCCAAGGATGGGTGGGTGAATCTTACCCACCGCCATCATCACCACCACACTACACCCACTGCCACCACTAACCACTACCACTCACCACTACAAATACCATGAATTGAAATTATTTAAATATATTTATCAAACGCATTTTTTTTGTTTTTCTTTTTTTAAAATAAGTAATAGTTAATAATACCAAACATTTCCTACCAAAAAAATTGAAAATAAGAAGTCATTTCTAATTTTTAAAAACAAAAAATAAATATAGAAAGATGGAAGTATATCCAAATGGCCCATAAACTTTTTAACAAACTCCTTAAAAGCAAAAGTATGACAAAAATGTCCCTACCTTCTTGTTTACCTTCTTTTGACTGTCGCATCGGACCAAAGACCCAAATGGTCAAACCCCTCTCTCTGAACCAAGAACCCCACCTTCACCGCTTGGCTATGTTTGAACAATCCCAAATCATTTCTCATTAAATGCCTAAATCGGATTTTCTTAAACTAATAAGCAATTTGCTGTTTGAATTGCATCCTAAATCCTCTTCTTCGACGTTGATAAACCCTAAAACCAAAACTCGAATTTTTTCAAGTTCTAGATCTCACTGTACCGATCTAAGTCACTTTGTTTCAAGGAAGAATTCATCTCTTTTAACTACTTGTTTGGATCGAAAATTGAACCTTATACCAAAATTCTTAAAAGCATCCTATCCAACAATGATTTTTATCAGTGCAGTGACTTTGCTGGAGGGGGACTTCTTGTAGAAGTTCATTTGGAGAAGTTCTCGGAGAAAGAGAGCAGAAGGTCGGAGAGAGTGCAAAGTTTTTTAGTTGGAAAAAGAAGTCTGAATCGGAGACATTAGGAAAAAGTAGGCAGGGACATTATTATCCTTTTTATTTTATTTTTAAAAGGTGTATATAAGAATTTTGGAGTTTTAGTTTTAGTTTTAGTCTCAGGTGTAATCATAAAATATTGGGGCACCATCCCAAAAAAATTTCAAAAAACCCTATGTTTGAGAAAATAGGAAAAAACATGAAAAATAAAAGAAAATTTTGGATTTTGAATATATATTTTAATTATGTTTTGTCAAATTTTCTTTTCTTTTTCGTGTTTTCACCTATGTTTGGTTGCCGAGAAAATTGATGAAAACATGGAAAAGAACAGAAAATTTTAGATTTTTAATATAATTTGTAGTTGAGTTTTGTCTAATTTTCTTTTCTTTTCCATGGTTTTTACTTATTTTCTCGACAACCAAACATAGAGTAATTTTTTCGACAACCAATCATAAAAAGTTTGTATAATTTTCCTTGTCAAAAGCGCGTGTCGTACAAGGACAGCAAGTGCAACGTGTATCAAACCAACGCGCTCCCAACAAGGACAAAGCGTGCATTATTAAATTAAAGGAAATCGAGGATTATCCATTCCCAAATAGTTAAATAGGAATAGGAATACCTTCAAGAGCGAGAGAGTGCTTAACACGCGTCCCAGCTGCTCCGTCATTTTAGGTACGATTTCCATTTCTTCCTCTAATTTTGTTTTTCTTTTCTTTCTCTGTTTTTATAATAAAATTGTCTCTGGCAATTAAAATCTGGCCGAACTAGGGTTTCCTTTCTGTTATTGAAATTCAGTTGCAGGTCGATTGACTGTTGTTTGCCCTTTTTACTGTTTCTGTATACAGGATTCTGAACATGATCCACACAACCAAAAATTATAAAGGGAAATTTCTAGGGTTTCATGACGATTTCCTTGTGAAATTTGAACTTTAATGTCGGATCAAACATGTTGGTATAGCTGTTGTTTCTATGAATATTGATTTCAAGAATATGCAAACTCAAACTCAGTAAATGGAGATTTGTAGGGTTGTTTGGGTCAAATTAGTTGCAGAATGATAGGGAATGGAGTAGGATAATAAGATACAATGTATCTCATCACTTCTTATTATCTGATGCACACCCTCCACTACCTTCGTGCATGTGCATGCCTCATACATAATCCAACCCCCCAGAAGCTTTCCCATTTGGGCAACAACCTTTTGAATTTGAATTACAGCCCTGTTGTAGATTTCCTTTCCTAGTTTATCAATAATTTTGTATCTTTCTTAGTTGTTAGATTTCATTAAATAAGGTAGTTTAGTTGATTTATTAAGAGAAGGTGTAACCTTGAGGAAAGGGACTATTGAATTGAAGCATTTAGCAGGACAACCACCCTCACAAGTGGCCATTAATTTATCTTTTCTATCAACTGGTTCGTAAGATTATCACTGTTACGATCGAGGATCGTAACAACTTGGTATCAGAGCGGTCATCCTCGGAAAATCATGGTGACTAACGTTGAACTTGCGCAAGCAATTGGAAATCTCAGTGATCGGTTCGGAGAAATGATGAACAGTTGTGATCAAATCTCTTCATCAGTCCAAGTCTTACAGGAGGAGATGGGATCAATCAAAAACAGATCACTCTATTAGTCCAGAGCGACACAGGCATCATGAAGTAGCGATGCATGTCGACGAGTCAAGGGATCCTCCTCGAACTCCTACATACCATCGATCGGTGAAGTTAAGACTTTTCAAAATTCGATGGCGACAACCCCACGGGATGGGTTTATAGGGCGGAGCAATTCCAAGATTTCAATCAAATCCCAGATGAACAAATGGTTCGTTTGGCTGCCATTCACTTAACCGGCGATGCCATTCCATGGTATCAATGGATGAAGAAAACCATTGGCGAAGTGATGTGGCGCCAATTTGTTCGTGCTTTATGTGTTCGATTCAGACCAGCAGAGAGTGAAGATCCGAGTGGCATGCTATCTAAGTTATGCCAAACATCAATCGTACGTGAATACCAATCCCAATTTGAAAAATTGGCAAATCGCACACAACAACTACCCGAGTTATTTTTGATTGGATGCTTCATTTCCGGTCTGCGAGATGACATTCAGGTTGGTGTAAAAATTTCGCAACCTACTTCTCTCATTCAAGCATTCCACTTCGCTTCCCTCTATGAAGAGTCTGTCACGATTCAACGACGGTCCAATCGCCCAAACATGTCGCGACCCACCAATGTCACAACTCCTTTTCCGTCAAAAGAAGGGGTTCCCATTGTCAAACGATTAACCCCAGCTGAAGCAGAAGAACATCGAAAAAAGGGGTTATGCTACAATTGTGATGAGTTGTTATCACCCGTTCAAAAATGTAAGGGACAACTGGCGATTATTGAAGGAGTGGAACTAGAGAACTATGAACTTGACGATACCATGGACGAAGATAATGAGCAAACAGATGCTGGCCATGTTTCGGTTCATGCTCTTTTCGGCTCACATGGATCTAAGACAATGCGCATCAAGGGTTTTGCAAAATGCCAACCAGTGACTATTCTTATAGATTTGGGTAGCACTCATGATTTCATTAGCCTCGACTTAGCCAAGGTGTTGGATTATCGGATTTGTCGAGATGTACAACTTGAGGTCATGGTATCTAATGGGGGAATGATCAAAAGCAAAGGTATGTGCTTGGGTGTGCCCTTAATAATGCAAGACTACGACTGCCTTGTCGACTGTCATGTGCTTCAGCTTGGGGGATGCGATGTTGTTTTGGGAACTCGATGGTTAGCGACCTTGGGAGAAATAGCATGGAATTTCTCTCTACTCAAAATGTAGTTCACTCGTAATGGACAAATATATACCCGGCATGGTGCCTTAAATGCAACAACAGAGGTGGTCAGCAATCAACTTTATGGCTCATTCAATCTGCAAACAACGCCAAGGTATGGTCGTTCAATTATTTTCCATATGTAATCAAGTGGTGACTGCTAACATACCAAGTGAACTACAAACTGTAATTGAATCCTACAGTGAGATTTTCAAGGAACCAAAGGCACTTCCCCCATTACGATCTCATGATCATCATATTGACTTGGAACCTAGAAGCTGCCCGACTAATGTACGGCCGTATAGATACCCATACTTTCAAAAAAATGAAACAGAAAAAATTGTGCATGAACTGTTGGCGACGGGTATGATACGGCATAGCACAAGTCCTTACTCATCACCTGTGTTATTGGTTGGGGCCCACTATTTTTCAAAATTAGATTTGAGGTCCGGATTCCATCAAATTTGGATCCGCGAAGAAAATATACCCAAGACCTCATTTCGTATTCATGAAGGGCATTACGAATTTCTAGTAATGCCGTTTGGACTCACAAATGCCCCATCTACCTTGCAAGGTTTGATGAATGATATATTTCGTGACTATTTGCGGAAATTTGTGTTAGTCTTCTTTGATGATATTTTAATATATAGCGCCACTTGGGACGAGCATGTGGATCATGTTTCTATCGTTCTTCAAATCCTGCACAAGCATTAGCTCCACGTCAAGCTATCCAAGTGCACATTTGGAAGCACAAGTGTTGATTACTTGGGCCACATTATATCTAGAGAAGGCGTTAAGGCTGATCCAAGAAAAATTGCATGCATGGTTGAATGGACTGAACCGAAGACTGTTAAGGAATTGTGAGGTTTTTTGGGACTCATAGGTTACTACAGGAAGTTCATCAAGGATTACGGCAAATTGAGTGCCCCTTTAACCAACCTATTGCGGAAAAATGCCTTTTTGTGGGAACCCGAAGCATCGGTATAGTTCAATATTCTTCGATACCGATTTTTTCATCTTTCTTCCGGAAACTTACGAGCTGGTATCTTTCCAGGGAGAGTGTGGTCCGACTCTTCAATCGAAAAAAGGACAGTCGTGCGAGCCGGTTGGGAAAACACAAGCTTAACACGTCTGTCTTTATCTTCTTCATATCTTAAGTCTTTGTCGAGTTGATTGGTTGGCCAAAAAAGTAATGATGAAAGCACCAGTGCTAGCTCTTCCCAACTTCACTAAGCCTTTTGTCATCGAATGTGACGCATCTGACACTGGTATCAACGGGATTCTTATGCAAGATGGGCAGCCAATAGCGTTCATTAGCAAGGCACTATCTAGCAAAAACAAAGGTCTCAACATATGAAAAAGAAATGTTATCTATTATACATGCTATTACCAAATGGAGGCCGTATCTTCTGGGATGCCGCATTACTATCTGTACGGATCATCATAGCCTAAAGCATCTCCTCAACCAAAAGATTGTCACCCCAGCTCAGCAAAAATGTCTAACCAAGCTTTTGGGTTACGATTATGATATCGTCTACCTTAAGGGATCGGAAAATTCTGCTGCAGATGCTCTCTCTCGTCGTTTTGAACAAGGAACTATCATGGCCCTCTCAACGACCACATGGGATGTCATGCAAGATGTAACATCATCTTATGAGATAGATCCCTCAATACAAGATCTCATCCTCCGTGTTACTAATCATGGAGATAGTGTGCCACACTACACATTCCTAAATGGCATACTACAGTATAAAGGGCACCTTGTGTTGGGATCTTTAGCCGTCATTCGTAATAAGGTCCTTTATGAACTCCACAATTCAGCAATAGCAGGATACTCAGGATTTAAAAAGACATACAAACGTATCTCTTATACCTTCTATTGGGAGGGAATGAAAAAGGATGTTAAGAAATATGTGGCAAAGTGCGACATATGCCAACCCAATAAATATGAGAATTTCGACCTCCGGGCCTAGTTCAACCTCTCTCTATACCTGATCGTGTATGGACAGAGATCTCAATGGACTTTATTGATGGCCTTCTGAATTCACATGGAAAGATTGTAATTTATGTCGTGGTTGATCGGCTCTCCAAGTATGCGCATTTCTCACACATTACACATCCTTACACGGCTGTCTCCGTTGCAAGAACTTTCATTGAATACATTTTCAAACTTCATGGCATACCACTATCTATTGTAAGTGATCGTGATCCTATTTTTACAAGCACTTTTTGGAAGGAATTATGGAGGTTACAAGGCACGCAATTGAAGATGAGTACAGCTTATAATCCCCAAACGGATGGTCAAACCGAGGTTGTCAACCGTTGCCTCGATACATATTTGAGGCGTTTCACTGGGACTCGCCCTACACAATGGACACAATGGTTGCCATGGGCTGAGTGGTGGTACAATACTCCCTATCATGAAGCAACAAAGTTAACCCCATATGAGATAGTGTACGGTCAGCCCCTGCTACCTTTAACTTTGTACACTAGTGACTCTCTAATGCACAACGTTGATTTAGAGATGAAGGACCGTGATCGAGTACTCCGGACACTCAAGGAAAACTTACAGTGGACTCAAGAACGAATGAAGATCCAAGCTGACAAACATCGAACTGAGCGAGAGTTTGAAGTGGATGATTGGGTTTACCTCCGTCTTCAACCTTACCGACAAACCTCGGTATCTATGCATAGATCCCTCAAATTATCTCCACGATTCTATGGTCCCTATAAGATCATCGAACAGGTGGGAAAACTTGCTTATCGATTGGATCTACCTCCCGGGTCAAAGATCCATCACGTATTCCATGTATCTTGCCTCAAGAAAAGTTAGGCTCTCAAGCAATTGTCACCGCTGATCTCCCACATCTGCATGAAGATGGAGTCCTTCAAGCTCAACCACATACAATCCTGAATCGACAAATGATAAAATGTCATAATGAAGCAGTAACCGAAGTGTTGGTCCAATGGGTTGGCACAACCCCTGAAGATGCAACATGGGAAAGGTGGGATTCCCTCCAACAACGGTTTCTAGAGTTCCACTCTTGAGGGCAAGGACGATTCTATGGGGGAGGGAATGATGCACACCTCCACTACCTTCGTGCATGTGCATGCCTCACACATGATCCAACCCCCGAGTAGCTTTCCCATTTGGGCAACAACCTTTTGAATTTGAATTACAGCCCTGTCGTAGATTTCCTTTCCTAGTTTATCTATATTTCTATATTTTAGTATCTTTCTTAGTTGTTAGATTTCATTAAAAAAGGTAGTTTAGTTGCTTTATTAAGAGAAGGTGTAACCTTGAGGAAGAGGACTATTGAATTGAAGCATTTAGGAGGACGACCACCCTCACAAGTGGCCATTAATTTATCTTTTCTATCAACTGGTTCGTAAGATTATCACTGTTACGATTGAGGATCGTAACATTATCCTACTCCATTCTCTATCACACAAGAGAAATGATCATGTTCTTCTACCTTCTAGTTAGTGGGAAGAACAAGGCCTTTGGGGCTTTGGGGGAGTCTCTGAAATTTTGAGCCGATTTCTAGCGGCCGGATTTCACTAAATCGGTTTGAAGGTCCAAATGATCCAATCTTGACTTTCTAAAATGTAACTTGAATATATTAATTACTTATACAACCTTTTCGATGAGTTTAAGCTATGCTTATATTACAGTTTGGATATATCTTCACTAGGTTGATCTCTTCAGTATCCAATTTGCTTTTAGGTGAAAACCTCAACTCCTTAGTTAGAGGGCATTTGGTAACACTAATCTAATTTGGTAGAGTTTATTTGAAAATTGTGCTTTGTTGGACTTTAGATTGTTGAGTTGAAGATTAATTAGATGTCTACATCCTTTTGAAGTAAGAGATTTTAGAGGTAAAAACCTCTACTTTAAAAAGTAGCTCATAGCTACTTTTTTCTTTAGAGGTAAAACCCCTAATTCAAAAAGATGTAGACATCCAATTATTGATGCCAGAGGTTGATAATTAGTACATCTTTGACCCGCTTCAATCATTCCCGAATTGAGATAAACATGTATAGAGTTTCCTTGAATCTGCTTCACATATTTTCACCTAGCATGTCTTAACAAGCAAACAATCAAAGGTTCTTTGGGGGATTCTATTTTTCTCCATAAATGGATCACATTGCATACCATGGGTACACATACCTATAAAACTATCATCAGTATGTTTGCCAAAAACACAAGAGAGTTCTTGATCCCTTTAATGTAACTACTAATATTATAGTCTTAAATAAGTTTATTTTATCTCATTGCATTACGAGTTTCCCTTATTTATCCCCCTACCCATTTTACAATTACGAGTGGAAACCCTTTGAAATAGCACATCCAAGACTCGCTGTTACTTGTTAGAAGGGAATTTTTTGAACACTGTGAAAAGAACACTGACTGTAATTGTTTTTTTTTTTATAGAAACAAAGGAGGAAGGAGAGTTTATATCACCTGTATACCTTGCTACATTCCTATTCTGATATTTTAGAGATCCACCATAAGTGTCACTTGTACAGGACATATGTGGTCCATTGTTCACTTAGTTCCAATGGCTTTCTCTGGGTGGATTTAATAGTGGTAGTCAAAATGCAAGGACACAACATAGGAGTAGCTTGTCCTAGAGAAAATGTATGGCATTTTAAACTGAGGGGCCTTTTTCAAACTCGAAACCTAGTGCATCAACATAAAGAGAGATTCATTGCAATCAGTTGTTTTGCCATGGAGGAAACCCCTGAATAAACAATTACTCTAACTAGCTTATACCATATTGAAAAAGATAATGGTAGTTTTCTTAAAATATGACATAGGGAGATGGAGGTAAGAATAGATTTATTATTCGGGACCTGATCCTTGCCTTATTCATATCTTGGAATTTCAGGGTTTAGTGGATCCACCTTTCCTGATATCTGCAATCAAGTAAACTAGGTTCATCATTCACCCTATTGCTCTTCTATGAGCAACACAATAGTAAGTTGGCTTTGAAAGAATGCGAGGCTTTTAATATTGAATCCTTATAAAACCTTAGAGCACTCGCACATCAGGGGAAAGCTCTGAATTATTCAACAACCTATTGACAGGACTATAGCAATTTTATGGTGGCCTTTGTGCAAGTATAAAGCTCCAACATGGGTGTAACTAGTGTATATCCCACGGAGAATACCTATGGATTAGCTGCTGCTCTCTTACTAACTTGTAATGCATTGAAAGGCAATATGTTGTTATGGTGACTGAATACTGATGTTCTCTCATTCAAGCTTCTATTTGGTGGATGTTGGTGATCAGGGATGTAAAGAATATGCTTTATGAGACATTGTGATTTGTTGGTTATTTTGAATTGAAGGATTCTGCCATGGAGAAGTTCATAAAGCGGCAACTTGGTCTGGAAATTTGTAATATTCTCCCAATAAGATTTTCTCCTAGCCAATTTGAAGAATAATGCCCTCCTCTAGTAGGAAATCCCCAGGGCTACTCTTCCAACCCATCTTTGATGTAGTGTGACAGCTTTGATACCAAACGGGTGCATCACACAACAATAAAGAATCAAACAAATAGGAAATTTTACTGAATTAGGTTGATTGCATTCCACTAAATGAATACATTTTCCATCACACCTAACACAAGCATAACATCACACCTCTCATGTAGAGGATCACATCCAATCTCTAGGAAATCTTTTTTCTTTTTACTTGAGAAGAATCATTGTTATCTAAAATAGAAAGACAAAAAAAAACATTATATTTTATTCCTAAAGTCAAAGAGTACATGAGTACTTATGGATTTGCTAAACACATCACTTAGTGACTCCTACTTGGACCCAAACCATGACTTTGCTAAACCCCATAATGACTCAAACTTAAACTTACTGGAAGAATAATTGTTTCTAGAAGATGTATAGAGAAGGAAAATAGAACTGAAACTTGTGATCCCGCCACAAACTGCTCCATTTACATATTTTAGCCATAACATTCTCAAAATATTTGTCCAAATATCATAGTCTTGATCTTGTTGGAACTTGGAAAGATAATTCAAGTTAGCTTTCTATCAGCATTTCCACTATTGCTTATACAAGTGGTTCCTTCCGTTTGGACTGCTTGGCACAAAAGATTATGGTCTAAGATTGGACTGCTTCCTTCTGTTTTCTACTTACATCTTCCATAAGCTCTTCAGTATGGAGCTGCATGCGATCCCGTTCACCTCAGTTGCACTCTGATATGGTGCTCCATCCATTTTTTCAAGTGAGTTTTTTTTTTCGATTCCCAATGTTTTGGTGAGGTTGAAATGGGATTTGTAGGCATATGATTGTTGAACTTTTCATTTTTTAGAGAAACATATGAGCCATTAGTCGTCTTTGCTATGCATTTTACAGAGAGTTGTCATGTGTAGAGTTTCCTTTATTTGAATAAATGCAATATACTGTGGGATTTTGGAGTTTAAGCATGGCATGTGGTCATGAATTTCTAGTTGGGGATGCATGCCCTTTGATGTGATGATGAGGGGCTCGGAGTTGATTTTGCCACATTCAGGGTTCTGATCTACCCTGTGCTTGAATTGGACTGGCTTCATCAAGGGGAGGCAAATCTGGTATGACGGCAGCCAATAAGGAGTGTGTGATGGTCCTGATGGATTTGAACAGCTATTGCTTATACAAGTCAGAGCGGTGTTTAAGCTTAATAGGAGAAAATGAATGAATGTTTTGTGGTGCTTCCAACGTCGAATTTGAAATTGTTACAGATGTTTTGTGGTGCTTCCAACGTCAAATTTGAAATTGTTACAGATGGGGTCAAGAAGGTTAGATCAATGTCACTTAGGCCTTAATTCAAGCTCGATTGGCGAAAATATACATTTTATTGCATCTCCGATGTCATATTTGAAATCCTTTCCGACAAGGGTCAAGAAGGCCATCTCAGAGACACATTGGCCCCATGTTGGGCAACAAGCCAACGACTCTATATCCTGTCCCCTTTCACCATTACCACATGATACATGTTCTCAATATTTATAGAATGATCATGTGAGGATCTGCTATAATGCTTGTTTTTTAGAAAGCATCCTTGGATACAGATGCTATGATTCTGGGAGTAAAATATAGCTTTGCTGCCCACAAAGAGCCATAACGTATATATGCTTTGGTAAGACTTCTTTAACTGGCCATATATCCGAAAGCTAAATACATCTTGATAATATAAATCAAAGCTTCAAAATCATTCAGCTTATGATCCTCCATCGTGCAATAGGGCATCGATCTTGCAATCTGCAGCTCAATTTAGCCAAGTTGCGTATTTATCCAAAAAAAAATACATAAATAATTAAATTAATCCCTTCGCCTGTCCAGCTTTTTCTTCATGTTCTCCCTCGGATCCCAAGAGGAATAAGCGCACATCTATCCGTTCGGCCCCATAGTCCTATTGAACACACACATTTTGTTGATTTACTGAGTTGCAGCCAATCCAAATTTGAATTTATCTGCTGACCCTTGGGAGGCATAAGTCCAGTGACTACTAGATGGAATAGTAGCAAGTCTGAATTGAAATTGTCTGCTTCCTCTTGTGAGGCATAAGTCGAGAAGCTTGAGATTATGTTGAACTGATGCTTAAGTGGATTGTTGGTATTTCCATGGTACTCAAATTAGAGCTCTGGAAGTTTTTCTGTTTGTATTTTCCTATCATTCAAACCATATATTTGAAAGAATAATGGGTTTTGAAATTTGCAGGAGGGAACATTTTCATTTGATGGATACCAAAGCACCTGGCAAGAAGGTTTCTCAAGAGCTGGCTCGGGAGTCGCTTATTGCTATCTCTCAGTCCTTACCAGAAAAGGTTCTTGATTCGAAACTCTCATTTGAAGATTTAAACAGCTTGGATGTGGTTGAGGTGATAGATAGTCACGGAGCTGAAAAATATAGGTCTAAGCTGATCTCGATTTCCTATGCAGAGTCTCCAGACATTAAAAGTAAAACCTTTACCAGTTTCGTTGGGAAAGTTTGAGGTTTAGACTGGACAGCAGAGTCTATGTCACGGCAATTTCTTGGGATAGATTTTCATGATTTTTTGTGTTCTAAAACTGCTACTGGGTGCATGGTTTTGTTGTCTATGTTTGGGTAATTACCTATATGCTCCTCTTAACAAAAAATATCTACTGTAGATGTTTGGATTGATTACATGGAGAATGCTCTCTTGGGAACAATGAATGGAAATAGGTCTCAATTTCTGCTTGATAAGTACTCTTTCTGCTTCATATATGCTTTTATTAGGAACTGCTTTGATTTTCAAGCTTGTTTTTTTTTAATTGGTAAATATTGAGTATATTAGAGGAACAAAAGAAAGTACAAGCAGTTTACGGGGAGGTAAACTGAGAAATGGAGATGTGAGGGTAGGGAGAAAAACAACTAAACAAATGAACATGCAATAGATACGGTCGTCAACTCCTCATAGTAAAATATCGCCCACGTCTGCTCCCAAGTGACGGAGAGACACCCAATCCACAATCAAGTGCTGGTTCTAGGCAAGGAGTCAGAAAATGGGAGAGGATGAGTTGTTGAAGACGCGATTGTTCCTCTCTTTCCAAACGGACCACGATATGGCACCAAGCAGAATAGTCCAGATAGTTTCCTTGACACCCACCAGTGTCGTCAATTGTCAACCAGATAAGAAACTCAGAAAGGAGGATGAGAAGACCCAATCCACCCCTAATCGAGAGAAAGAAAAAACCTCATAACCTAAAGGCAACCGGACAGTGCAACAATTAGTAATCCACCGTCTATGCCACCATTAAGCACATGAAGCAACGATTTGTCATACTCCACCATCTACTCTTTAAGTAGTCAATTGTAAGAATCTTATTCAGAGTTGCGGCCCAAAGGAAGAAGATACCTTCAAGGGCACACAAGGAGTCCAAACAACCTTTGATAGAAAGGAGGGTGAATGTACCATGCCAAGGGTCTATAAAAAGGATCTCACTGAAAACTGATCATTGTTGCTTCTAGACCAAATCCTGCAGTCTCTAATCTGGGTACATGGGGGGAAGAGTACAATCGGGCTAAAAGGTTTTGTAAGTCCTCAATCTCCCAATCATTTAGGTCTCTCCTTAATCTAGGGCACCAAACTAACTCGCTTCCTTCTCCTTCATAACAGTCAGCCACCAATGCATCTTTATTAAGGGCAAGGAAGAAAATGTTACCAAAGTCGTCCTTAAGCCTGGATTGACCACACTACAGGTCATTCCAAAATTGGATGTCGAGGCCATTGCCAACCTTAAATCTAATGTGAGGGTCTAGGAGGTTCGCGACTGACATGATTCCTTTCTAAAAACCGACCCCATACGAGCATCTCACCCCTTTTGGCTTCCACCAAGAAGAAGCTCCATATTTGGCGATGATCACTTTCCTCCAAAGACTCTCACGTTCTACACCGAATCTCTAAACCCATTTGTCAAGGAGAGTATTGTTCACTTTACTAAGGGGAATTAGGTTGAGGCCACCGGCTATAGATGGTTTACAGATTTGATTCCATTCGGCTAGGTGGTATTCATCTTGTTCCCTCTCTCATGCCACAGAAAGTTCTGCTATAAGTGTTTAAGGGTCAAAACTATAGATCTAGGGAGTGATAGGGCAGATAAGAAGTAGGTGGGAAGACTCCTAAGGGTGCTCTTGATGAGAGTCAACTTTTCTCATTTGGAGAGGAAATTTGATTTCCATCTTGCGAGTCTGGACGAGAATCTTTCTATCACTGGATCCCATACTACTTTGGTTTTAAAGGGAGTGCCCAAGGGTAGGTTAAGGTAACTGGATGGGAGGGAGCCTGAGCATCAACCTAAGCAACTGGCCAAGGTCGCCAGATTAGGGGTCTCGCCCACCTGAATAATTTCACTTTTACCCAAATTGACCCTAAGATTTGACATTGCTTCAAAGCATCGGAGGATGCACCTAAGACCTGACGCTGTAGGATGCCCCACTAAATACTATTGTCACGCTCCAAAATCACATCGTGGTCATAATGAGACTTTGGACTCATGACACTACATATCCAATCCTTAATCTTTAAAACATACATGGCATGCTAACTATAAACCTGAAATTTCTCATAATCATTAATAATAATTCCAATTGATAATTTCAAACCTATCTGACCAAACATAAATACCAAAGTGAACTTGATCATTCAGCATGATCAATGACTGAAAATAAACCTAAACAATATAATCTGAAATTTGTCTTATTACATCTCTTAAAATAAATTGAAATAAACAACAAATATTCTAAACTCAGTAATATGGAAAGTAATCTAGATTAATCCCTCCTTCCTGGAAATCACCTTCCTGCTCTTCTGTATACTCCTCATCTATCCAAGGTGGTGGAGCACAGATGTTGAACCCTTCTGAAACTACCGACATAAAAAGTACAGCTTAGCAAACGAAAGCTCAGTGTATACAAAGTCTAGCTAACAATATATTGTAAAATATCCACATGCGCATGCTTTAACGCAAATAACATATCTTACAATTCATGTGCAGAAACACGTGAACATATTATAATGCAAGGCATAAAATCACTCTCTTGAAATGTTCGGACTTGTGAGACTTATGAGGTGCATGTTTGTTCTTTCTAGGTTTCTTGTGAGTAGCATATAGTCATGTCAGGTCGGTCCTTGTAACCACATGTTGTCATGCATGTTATACTATTCTTGCCACCACATGTTGACATACTTGTTATATTATTTTTGTCACCAGATGTTGCCATGCTTGTTACTTGTCACTACATGTTGTCATGCTTGTTATACCATTTTTGTCACTACATGCTGTCATACTTGTTATACCATTCTTGTCACCACATGACCGGAGGTTCTCGTCCACACTCTCATTGAGGATGTCATCTAAGATCAGTCTACTACTCACAAAGGCTCCCTGAGTAGGGGAAATGATGGATCCTAGAACTCGCCTGAGTCTAGTGGCTAGTACCTTAGCAAAGATTTTATACACTGGGACAGATATCCTTGAGATCTTGAGCCCCGGGTTTTTTCGGGATTATGACCATTGACCACAAGTATTCTTGATCACCTTGTCAAATTGATCAGACTCATGGAATTCCTGTAGGACTGCTAGAAGATCACTACCCACTATATCCCAACAAGATTTATAGAACTCAATGGAGAAGCCATCGGGGCAAGGAACTTTGTCCCCTGCCATATCACGTATAGCAAGTAGTACCTCCTCTTCCGTAAAAGGGAGTTCTAGATCCTCACTGTGGTTTGGGGATATGGCATCTAGAGGGAGTCCATCCAGTTTTGGTCTCCACCCGGATTTTTTTGTGTAAAGCTCCTTGCAGAAGGCTACCACATTATCGGCGATATCCTTTTGATCCATCTTGCAGATGCTGGCAACGTTAAAACTGGATATAAAGTTTGTTTTCCGATGATAATTGGCCATTCGATGGAAAAATTGTGTGTTTTTGTCCCCCTCCTTGAGCCATTGGATCCTGGATTTTTGTTTTTAGCTGATTTCCTCCATCCTCACCTTCTCTAAGTACTCCAAATTCCTGCTCTCTCTAAGGCGGAGTTCGTCAAACGACAAGGAGCGAGAACTCTCGACTGGGTCAAAGGCCTCAATGTCGATACAGAGCTTAGACTTTAACTCTGAGATATTGCAAAAGACTTCCTTGTTCCATACCTTAAGTCGAGTTTTTAGGGCTTTTAGTTTGAGGCCAAATCTAGTGCTGGGTGGGCCCTAGACTAGGAGGGATCGCCACACCTCAGAAACTATATCATTGAAGCGTTCAACCCCAAGCCACATTTTCAAACCGGAACAGGGAAGGGCCACCCTTGTAACTCGCAAGGGCTAGTGATCGTCAGTCAATCTTAAATTATTCCTTAGTAATAATTCCGTAAAATAGTACTAGTAAGGGTATCGTTCCTCTGAGGACTGCGCTGGTTTCGTTGCTTTTTATTCAGATTAATTTTAAACTAATAATTGAGGCAATTGAATTTTGATTTGATTAAACTAAAACAATGAATTAAACTAATTTAAATGAAATTAAATTAAACTAAAAACAATTGGGTTTTTAAATCCTTTTGGAGAGAAAATCTAGGGTTTTCAAATCCACCACTAACCTAATAACTAATCCCTATTTTAAATTTATTATAACCTCTTAAATTGTAAACATTCCAGTTAGAGTGACAGCACGTCCCCTCTCAACTGCTCAAGAAAAGTTCAAGGGATTATATCCTTAGAATATCGTATCTTCGGTTAGCACGAATGATACACACTAATCTACGGTTGTGTAATCACTCGTGTGATCGGTGCTAAATGTTATACATAAAAGCACCTCAAACTTAACTTGCTAATCATTTAGAGTAATTATTTATATTATTTTATGCTACTTGGTTGTTTATTCTTATTTCAGGTTCATACGAGGAAAAGAAGATAAAATGGAAGATTTACAAGCTTCAAAGACTCCAAAAATCTCAGAAAAAAAGAAGAGTAAAAGAAAGAAGAAGAAAAGATAGCGAAATCGCAGAAATCTACCCTGATAAATCGATTGGCCAAAATCGCACTTCTATCAATAGAGGGGTAGTTTGGTAATTTTTCTTTATCCAAAATTTATGAAACTTTTTGGGTAGATTCTAGATGACCTAAAGGAGCTATGTTTAAAATTTCAGGTTAATCCGATTAAAATTGAGCTCTCTAGAATTATTTGAAGTTCAGTGGCAAAACTGTAACTAGGGTGAAATAATATTCCGTGAATAGTGTTTCGTGAATAGTGTTTTAGTACTTCTAAACACTTTCCAACTCTATTATTGTCTTCCTAAATGATGGTTTAATCCTCATTCAACCCTAAGAGAGTTTAGAGAGAGAAAAAGAAGAGTTGTACCTCAATTAGAACTCCTTATTCTAGAAGGACTCTATCTTTCTATCTTTCTCTATAAAAAGGAGAATTCTTAGCCATTATCATTAGAGAGAGAGAAATTTGTAGAGATTTCGGATCTGAAGAAGAGAAGCTCTGGAGATCAAGGAAGTCATGAAGAGAAGTGCTGCAACTTTGTCCATGAAGATGTTGCATTCCTCCCTCGCGATGAACTAATTTCCACTATAGGGTTTCGATGAAACCCTAGCCAAGTAACTGTGTCCTTTATTTTGTTTTTATTTTAATTCTCTGCATTGTAAGACATTGATTGCATAATGAGAGAGTTGTTTCTACAACTAAGATTTATTTGAATTATATTTAATTTCAATGGAATTCTCAACCTTGTCTTAGGTATAATGAAATTGGGATTAAAATCACTTGTGTTAATTTTCGTTAGAATTTAAACATAGGTTTTATGCAATGGTTTTAAAATATCGAGAGATTAAATCTGAAGATATTTTATGTTAAGGGAAGACGAGTGATTACACAACCGTAGATTAGTGTGTATCATTCGTGCTAACCGAAGATACGATATTCTAAGGATATAATCCCTTGAACTTTTCTTGAGCAGTTGAGAGGGGACGTGCTGTCACTCTAACTGGAATGTTTATAATTTAAGAGGTTATAATAAATTTAAAATATGGATTAGTTATTAGGTTAGTGGTGGATTTGAAAACCCTAGATTTTCTCTCCAAAAGGATTTAAAACCCAATTGTTTTTAGTTTAATTTAATTTCATTTAAATTAGTTTAATTCATTGTTTTAGTTTAATCAAATCAAAATTCAATTGCCTCAATTATTAGTTTAAAATTAATCTGAATAAAAAGCAACGAAACCAGCGTAGTCCTTAGAGGAACGATACCCTTACTAGTACTATTCTACGGAATTATTACTAAGAAGGAATAATTTAAGATTGACTGACGATCAATTTTTGGCGCCGTTGCCGGGGATCGAACCCGGGTCATGACATAAAAATAATTTCAGCTCTTATAATTCAATCAATGGTTAAAAACAGTGTCTATTTGGGATTATGTGATCTCAAATTCAGCCCTATCAATAAGATTTGGATTACCCTAAATGCATCATAATTTTTCAAATTTAAGAATAGAACAATCAATAAAAATTTCAGTGTATTTGCATGTTCTACCCTATTCATGGTTGCATAATCACCCAAGATTAGTAAATAAAATAATAGCCTGACCTATTATTTCCCAACCTCAAACTTAAAGTTTACATTGCCCCCAATGTAAAAATAGAAATAGAGAACAAAAGAGATTAGAACAATAATACCTGACTCATGAAAAACAAATCATGGGAAAATGGGTGAAAATAATTCAAGAATGTATACAAACCACCCCAAACTTCGTCCAAACAATACCTACAGGATTAGTACAAAAGAAGAAATATCCACACAAAAATAGATGCAATGAGATAATATGTCATAATGAAATCAAGTAGCATCACAAGTCATAATAGTGGATAACAGTAGGACAGACTGACTCAAAAAAAATTGGGGATCTCGAACTGACTCTCTAAAAAGAGTAGGAGTGATTAAAAAGACTCAAAAAAATAGGGGAACCCCAAACTGACTCTCTAAAAATAGTAGGGTGATTAAAAAGACTCAAAAAAAATAGGGGAACCCCAAACTGACTCTCTAAAAATAGTAGGGGTGATTAAAAATACTCAAAAAATGTAAGGGAACCCCAAACTTAGAATCTAACTCTAAAAATAAAATAAAAGACACTACAAAATCAATGGGTTGCCTCCCACAAGCGCTAAGTTTTACGTCTTCAGCCAGACAATCTCAAAAATCATTCAACCGTCTAAGTAGACGGAATATTGGGCCTTAGCCTTGAGCACACGCCCATCCGAGTCAGAAAATAGAGATTTTCTACGCCTTTGCAAGTTTGCAATTTTATGCTTGACTCTCATTTTATGTTTTTCCAAGGGAAAACCTTTTAGATGAGTGAAATTAAGCAAAGAATAACCATACCCTATGGATTTTTCTATGATGGGATCCGGGAGTTTAAGATGAGTGAATGATGCCTCTAAAGGATTATCAATTAAAACATAAGGAGGGACATCCTCAAATATCTTATCAAGTTTATCAACTAGGAAGCAATCTTCCCATTTCGATTGTTGTTCGGGAGTAGTGAAGACATTCAACCGAACTTTCATGTTACCAAATGACACTTTCATCACCCCAGTCCTACAGTTTATACATGCATTGGCAGTAGCCAGGAAGGGACGACCAAGGATGATTGGAATTTGGTTTTTTGAATTGCACACAGGTTCCATGTCAAGGACAAGAAAGTCGACACGAAAGAAAAATTTATCAACTTTAATCAAACCATCTTCAACTATCCCACGAGGTTTTTTTATGGATCTATCCGCTAATTGTAATACAACGGATGTGGGGCGAAGCTCTCCTAAGCCAAGTTTCTCATACACCGAGAAAGGTAAAATATTAACACTAGCTCCTAAATCAAGGAGTGCCCGGTCAATGGAGTGATCTCCAATGATACACGAAATAGTAGGAGCTCCGGAGTCCTTAAATTTTGGAGGAGTGTTGTGTTGGATAATGGAGCTCACTTGCTCAGTCAGAAGGATTTTCTTGGACACATGAGTTCTTGATTTTCGTTTTTGAGTGCACATGTCCTTTAGAAATTTGGCATACGCTGGGATTTGCTTTATGGCATCTATGAGCGGAAGGTTGATTTTAACTTGTTTAAAAACCTCCATCATCTCATCAATTTTAGTTTCCTTTTTCCCAAAAGGAGAAGAATCTTTTAAGCACTGAGGGTAAGGTGCTTTGGGCATATAGGAATCCGGGGGAGATAGATTAGAAAAGATGGGGAAGAACCCTTGTCCTTTTCAGAGATACTCACCCTTTTTCCTTGGAGATTTGTTGGGCCTACATTGGACTCTTTTTTTTCACTTTTCTTCTCCCTAACCTCATTTTCAACTACCTTCCCACTCCTTAGGGTGGTAATGGCAAGAACATGCTCACAATTAATTTCATTGTTTTGAGCATTATCAACCATATTTGCACCTTTAGGGTTGCTCACCGGTTGGCTTGAGAGTTTCCCTTCTTCTCTCTTGTAAACAACACTAGCTAATTGACCCAATTGAAACTCAATCCTTTGAATAGATTGAGAATGAGAATTTAGAAGTTGAGTATTAGCTTCTAAGCCTTTGAGAGCTTGCAACACTTTCTCCTCGAAAGATGGATTCCTTTGAGTAGGAGGGTGTTGGAATTCCTGTTGTTGGGGAGGATGGTAGTTGGGCTGATTTTGAAAGGGCCTACTGAATGGCCTTTGAGGTGGGGGAAAATTATTCCCTTGAGTTTGTGGCTGCCATGAAAAATTAGGATGGTTCCTCTATCCCGGGTTATAAGTATTTGAATATGGATCATTACCCGGATGGATATAGGCAGCATTGGCATGCTCTTGGACAAAGTCCGGAAATTGAGCAGCAGATGGACACTCATGCACATAATGTGCAGGGCTAGAACAGATAAGACACACCTCCCTCTGATTAAGATTTGGTTGAGGGGGTGTGTAGGAAGATGACCCTGTAGCCATGAGTTGGTCTAATTTTTTAGACAATTCATCTACTTTAGATGAAACATCTATTGAATTGCCAACTTCATAGATGCCTCTCTTAGGATTTGATGAAGATGAATGTCTCTCAGAACGACTATTTGAAGCATGGTGGAGAGAGTTTTGACTAAGATTTTCAAAAAGCTCCCATGCCTGATTCTCATTTTTCATCATAAATGTTCCTCCACAAGAAACATCAACCAATTGACGGTTGAGTGCAGGCAATCCATCATAGAAAGATTGGACTAACTGCCACTTTGGAATTTGGTGGTGGGGACACTTACGGAGAAGATCTTTGAATCTCTCCCAAGTTTCATGAAATAGCTCACCATCAATAGGAGCAAAGAAAATGGGAAGAGCCGCAATCCAAGGGCATCATCAGAAAATCCTTGCAACTTGAAAGTTGTGCAATTCTCGTGAAATTCATCAAGATGTTTGTAGGGATCTTCATTATTAAGTCCGTGAAAAGATGGTATCATCTGAATAATACTGGACTTAATTTCATAATGGGCTGCTGTAGTATCCGGCAACCGGATGCATGAAGGGGATGAATATGTAGGAGTAAAATACTCCTTCAAGGATTTCATTGGGTCATGTTCTTCCGCCATGATAAGGAAAGGAATAACTTCTAGGTTTGCTTTAGGGATGAAGCTTTCGCTTCAGAATTAGATTCGAATAAGGTAGAAGCCTTGAGAAACCTAGCAGTACGCTCTAACTCAGAATCAAGAGGGAATAAATCTGGATTACAAGACCTCCTACCGTGCATACACCCTAAAAGAAAAACTCTCTGTTTGACAGACACCAAATTAAAATAAAATATCTACTTAAAAAGTAAATACTCACAGAACTCTCCTGCTTTCCACGATGTTGAATAAGCTTTTTCAATCCTTGCAATTTGAGCGATTTGGTACCTGAAAATACAAATATTTTCAATTAAATAAAAAGAAAAATATTTTTGGATTTTTTTTTTATGATTAATTTAAATTTAATCTTTCAAATTAACAACTAGACCGTTCCAGCAATCCCCGGCAACGGCGCCAAAAATTTGATCGTCAGTCAATCTTAAATTATTCCTTCTTAGTAATAATTCCGTAGAATAGTACTAGTGAGGGTATCGTTCCTCTGAGGACTGCGCTGGTTTCGTTGCTTTTTATTCAGATTAATTTTAAACTAATAATTGAGGCAATTGAATTTTGATTTGATTAAACTAAAACAATGAATTAAACTAATTTAAATGAAATTAAATTAAAATAAAAACAATTGGGTTTTTAAATCCTTTTGGAGAGAAAATCTAGGGTTTTCAAATCCACCACTAACCTAATAACTAATCCCTATTTTAAATTTATTATAACCTCTTAAATTGTAAACATTCCAGTTAGAGTGACAGCACGTCCCCTCTCAACTGCTCAAGAAAAGTTCAAGGGATTATATCCTTAGAATATCGTATCTTCGGTTAGCACGAATGATACACACTAATCTACGGTTGTGTAATCACTCGTCTTCCCTTAGCATAAAATATCTTCAGATTTAATCTCTCGATATTTTAAAACCATTGCATAAAACCTATGTTTAAATTCTAATGAAAATTAACACAAGTGATTTTAATTCCAATTTCATAATACCTAAGACAAGGTTGAGAATTCCATTGAAATTAAATATAATTCAAATAAATCCGGTTGTTTGAAAACAACCCTCTCATTATGCAATCAATGTTTTACAATGCAGAGAATTAAAATAAAAACAAAATAAATGACACAGTTACTTGGCTAGGGTTTCATCGAAACCCTAGAGTGGAAATTAGTTCATCGCGAGGGAGGAATGCAACATCTTCATGGACAAAGTTGCAGCACTTCTCTTCATGACTTCCTTGATCTCCAGAGCTTCTCTTCTTCAGATCCAAAATCTCTACAAATTTCTCTCTTAGGGTTGAATGAGGATTAAACCATCATTTAGGAAGACAATAATAGAGTTGGAAAGTGTTTAGAAGTACTAAAACACTATTCACGGAATATTATTTCACCCTATTTACAGTTTTGCCACTGAACTTCAAATAATTCTAGAGAGCTCAATTTTAATCGGATTGACCCGAAATTTTAAACATAGCTCCTTTAGGTCATCTAGAATCTACCCAAAAAGTTTCATAAATTTTGGATAAAGAAAAATTACCAAACTACCCCTCTATTGATAGAAGTGCGATTTTGGCCAATTGATTTATCAGGGTAGATTTCTGCGATTTCGCTCTCTTTTCTTCTTCTTTCTTTTACTCTTCTTTTTTTCTGAGATTTTTGGAGTCTTTGAAGCTTGTAAATCTTCCATTTTATCTTCTTTTCCTCGTATGAACCTGAAATAAGAATAAACAACCAAGTAGCATAAAATAATATAAATAATTACTCTAAATGATTAGCAAGTTAAGTTTGAGGTGCTTTTATGTATAACATTTAGCACCGATCAGCTAGCATGATGGGGGCATGATCTGATGTAGGTTTGGGTAATGAGGACTAGATGAGATTGGGAAACATTTCCTCCCAATCGGTTGTGAGTAAAAATCTATCCAAATGGCTAGCACGAGATCCAGATGCTGACTGAGACCATGTGAACTGGGGGCCTCTAAGAGGGTGATCAATAAGGCGAAAACTGGATATAAACCCCTCAAACCGTTGCATTTTGGCTGAATAGGATTGAGCTCCTCTCCGTTCATGGGGGAAGCGGATGCAGTTGAAGTCACCACCCAGGCACCAAGGGGCGTTCCATTGCCCACTCACATCTTCGAGTTCGTGCCAAAAATCAGAGTTAGCAGTGGCCCCAGATGGCCCATAGACCTCTTGAAAATACCCAGGTATTGCCCCCATGCACCGATTTACAAAGGATGGATATCGAGTACGCTCCCAGTTCCGACTCCAAAACTTATATCTTGGCTTGGTCCCAAAGTAATAGGATTCCCCCTAAGGCTCCTAGGGAAGCAACAAAAAGCCATTCTGATGACAGAGCACCCCAAATATCTTGAAGCAACTGGGGAGGAATGATTTCCAATTTGGATTCTTCGATGCAAAGGATCAATGGTTTTTGGATAAGACGAATTGTTTGATGGCCATTCTTTTAATTAGGCATCCCAAACCTTGAATATTCCAGGAGAGAACGCTGATCTCTAACATGGACAATTATGCATGCCCGCACTCCCACCCAACTGAGACTTTCTAGACCGAGGTGTTCGGTTCGATCTATCATAATTGACGTTGACGTTGCACTCTAAGAGCTGCAACTCCCTTGCTGCCTTCCTTGCCGATCCTAGGGGTTGCTTGGGTTTAGATTTTGGGAGATTGCCTCCCTCCGGTTTTTCTAAAGACTGGAAAAGACTCCTCACCTCGTTGACGCGGCTCTCAAAAGAAAGACCAAGGAATGTACTAATACCCTCTATATTGTTCAGAACCCAATCTGGATCCCCTAAGGGCTCCTTGAGGTGATCAGATTTTGACCGCCCCTCCATGGAGCAAGACCGATCTCATTGGATAGACTCGGGAAGCACTGACTCTAGTCTGAAGGTGTTTTCAGTGAGATTATTGATAAAGGAAACGACCGAGACCTTACGAAACTCCTCATTTCCACCATAGGTTGTGATATCATAGTTCCTTGGGATAGCATACTCAATAAAGAATTCAAATCAAGAGACCGAGAAAGAGCCGATTCCCCAACCCTATTTAAGATATGATAAATAGGGGATGGGGAAGGGGAAGGGGAAGGGTAAGAGGGTGCAAGCATACCTGAGCCGGGAAAAGGGGGTCTAAGTACATGCCTTGGCCTATCTCTTACTAGGGAAGAGGGTAGCTTTAGGTTCTTGCTGATATGCCTCAGCGTTGTTCTTGTTTGTTGCTTAGTGGGAGTTCTGCTTTTTCTTTGAGTTTGTGTAATTTCTTCGAAATGGTCAACTATAGAGTAGATACTAGATAGTTGGTTGTAGTACTAGTTTTGGGTCTTGAGAGGGAATGGAGTGTAGCAGATAGTAATTCTCATGCAGGATGAAAGAGATGCATATTTTGAAAAAATTCAGTGGAGGGCTGCTCTTCTGCTTTTGTGGATATTGGTTGCAGCAGGTTTTGTATTTGGAGATTAGTTGAGTATTTTCCTGTTATATTCTTGTGGATTAACCTGGGTCTATTTAGGAAGCAGAGGAAGGTCAGAGGTCATCACAACATTTTCCTTTTTAATCATTTTGGAAATTAAACTTTCTTTACAAGTTCGGGGGCTTGGTGCCATGCCTTTTATTGCCATAAACAAATTTCTAGTAACTAGAAGACAGGCTCTGATCAATAGATGGGCTCACACTATCATGGTGCAGTAAAATAGTAAAGATAATGTAGCTGAGTTGTCAACCCAGATATATTTTTGATCAAATTTTCAGTGTGTTCTAAGACCTTGTATTCCTCTGTTAGATTGGTGACAATTTTTAGAACAAATTCATTTCGCTACATGCCAAACACAAAATATTAGCTTTTCTTCGGAAAAAAATTAAGTGTTTCTATTTTCCCCGCCAAACAAATGCAGCCTAATGACTCCCATTTTCTCATAGTTGATGTGTTTGCGCAATGGGTTAGGATCATCATCAAACTTTTGGTCATTTCTCTGTGCTAGGTCCCTATCCTCATTTACCTAAACTAGTTATCAAACGTCTCATGCATGATGAAGCTATGTTTGACACTCATAGCCACCATTATAAATATATGTAAGAGAGTGAGTACAAGGACAAAATTTTCAATATCAGGAAAGCTCGTCTTTAATACACCAAAATAATGTACAAATACCACCTTATGAGGAATGAGCATGCCATTAAACTACTCTTTCAGGTCACTTGGATTTTTGCTACCTCTAAACTCCTGTAAATGTGATGTGTTACTTGATATGGTATATAAGAAACACTAACATGTTGCTTATAGTCTACAGCATATATTACCTAATATAGTAATGAGTGATTCCAGAATGGCAGTCTTTGTGCACAATGAATGAAACAAGCAGCCACCACATTCTGGGTAAGAGATTCTTTCCTGTCCTGTCTTCACATAGAATCGGTTTATCAGTTAAAATCATTACCACCTATTGCACAAATACAATCCTTTTAGAATTTGCTTATATATTTACATTTTTTGTTTGTTGGTGTATGCATTTTTGTTGATCTGAAACATATCTAGTAGCTTGGACACATTTCATATTTCTGCATACAATGAGAAGAGACAGTACACTCCTTTAATGGGATTTTGGGCTGCAAAGGACTAGGAAACATGGTACTCAAATTTCCATTGCAAAATGTTCTGACTAGGGACAAGGGATTGATTTTGATGACTGATGATAGGTGGAGAATATATCTGAACTTTAATTTTGGAGAAAGGCATCCATTGATCCTCTTATTTTTTGTGGGTATAGAAAATTACAGATTTTACCTTATAAGAGATATATCATATATGTGGAGAATTAATTATCCTAGGTTCCAATCTAACAATACTTTTTACATTTTTATGGCTTAGGTCTTGGGGTGTAAACTCTGGTTTATCCCATAACCTCTCACATGCATAGCCCTCTTTGACCACTAAATAGATCATGATGGAAATGAACTTTCTGAAAAACGAGCAACTCACTCTGTACATAATTTCCTTGCAATCAATATGGTAAGAACTCTCTATTGCCATTATGATGTGCTACTTACAAAAGCAACTTGACACAGTCCACTGGAGCGCGGCACCAAGTAGCCAGTGACTGCCTCTGAGGTCGATAAATTTTGGCTAAATTGGATCTCATTTGTGACATAAAGTATATATATTGTGGTTTTAACTAATAAAGGAGTTTAGCCATTAAAAAAAAAAACTGATAAAGGAGTATAATAATATTGAATTTACTTGGCTTAACGAAATCAGAAACATTTCAATTCATGTTGACAACCTAATCAAATTATTGTCCGTTGTGATTCGATGAATTGTAGTCGTATGTAATTTTTTTTCCCACCCTGCCTTGAATCTAAAGTTTCATCATGATCATCATCATCATATCAACATCAACGGGCCAGCTGACAAAGCCCATAAGAATAACAAAGAAAACAATCATTAAATGAGTGGCTAGGATTCACTGATAAATTGATTATTTGGTTTAGGTGGACCATTCATTCATTGTTTATAAAAAAAAATTATTTAAAAAAAAAAAAAAAAAAAGAGCCCAAAGACATACCATGTAGCAGCAAAACCATTATGTGCGACACATTGAGACTGCTCGGAATAAATCTTTCATTTTACGATTTACAGTTGGATTGGTGTTCAGAGACCTACCAGCACTGGGCAATAAGAAACTTTTGGTGAAAAATAGCTTGATCAGTGATTCCTACCTTTGAATTTGAGTGGTCCTGAATCCTATGTTGTATAGATGGTCTATGTGGGCCTGATATGAAGCCCAAACTCAAAATCCCTGAAAATTCAAGAGTTCAAGATTCAGTGAAGTTGATTTTCTGCGTGTGGAGAACCGGTCCAGTTATTGACTGGTTCAGCAGGCCCAATGGTGTGCTGCGTGACACCAAATGGCATTGCACTTTCCAATTGGGGAGTCGTCCTCATGTAGTCCTCAACTGCTGATAACAGACTAACCAACCGCCTGTTCAACCTCCAAAGTTTATTGTCATCACCATTGAAACCTCATTCAATTGGTAACGCAGTTTCGGTCACACCGGGATTCACAAGGCCTTCAGTCACTATACCAGAAGCGTGCAGGAGAGCGAGTCTTGACGGATGATGAATAATTCAGGCCAGGTTGGCTTAATTCCACTGGTGAACTGATGGGAAGGAAATACTTCTAGGCATTTCTTACCAAGAACACAATCGTCTCCGGCAACTAACAGCAGCTCCGATCAATGGTCATTAAGCACTATCTATCTATTTTAAGTATATAAGAAGTTCATATAAGCACATTTTTCTTAGCTCTGAGCAAAACCGATAATGGAGGCTATAGAGAGGGAACATACAGCTCTGAATCATGTATTAAGAGCCATGACCATCAATCTTCCCTGGATTCGCTTACCCTAAAACACTCAGGATGAGGTGTAGTTACTATAATCTGTACATTTTTTCTTGAAATGCTTCCTTTTTTTTTTATTAGAATTATGAGAAGGTATCTTGTTTTGATATTATTATTATTATTAATGAATTATTCATGCCAAACGCAGACTTCTAAATTTTCACTGATGTAGCCACATGTTTTGCTACTTTTCCCTGCAACTTAGAATCTTCTCTAGTTGGTGCTGGAAAGGAGACCGCCAGCACCAATAGCTTTTGCTTGCCAACCAAGGCATTGGTTAACGTGCTCATACTTTGGTTGCTGTGCAAACGCTGATGTAGCACCTTAGGAGTGGGTGCCAACTGGAGAAGATCCTGTGTCTTTCTCTATTACCTCTATATCTTAGAGAAGATGCGAGTCGTGGATGTAATACATCGACTGACGATGTAAGGTTAACTCCCTTAAACCAGATTTGGGTGACACTCCATAGATTGGCTTCGACACCTCTCGGCTCTCGCATCATATAGTCAATCCCTCTTTAATAAAAATATAATCACTCGTTGTTACATGCAATCTGGCACCAAGGTTTCGGATCCCTTCTTAATAACAAGAGATAAATGACTATTATTGCGAATAAATTTCAATATCTCGCCTCTAAGTAAATTATTTTTTTAACCTGTTGAACGGGTAGCAATAATATTATTGCTCTTTAAAATTTTAAAATTTGCCACGGCCTCTAGAATGGAAAGGGAGCTCCTATGGGCCACTTAATGGGTATGGATCTATGCCTTTGATAAGCCCAAAAAATCCTTTAATATGCTCAAAAGGAGGCCTGATTCAACTCTAGCTCAGCTGCATTGGTAAAGTCAGGAGCATTAAGAAATTATCTAACATTCTTGTTTTGTTGAAGCAAAAATATTCAAGATTTTAGTCTGAGTACTTGCTCCACGCACATGATAGAACATTTTTCCAATTATATTGAAAATTTTGACCTTTATTAGTCAAACAATAACACAGCTAGGCACGTCTCTTAATTTATTCATAACAATGAATTTTAGTTGGATTTCATTCTCTCAACACACCCACCCTCTAAACTCAGAGTACAAAGGTGTATTCTTCATTTAAGAGAGGTTCTGCAGTCTCGTATGGAAAATTTCTCAATGAATTGATAGTAAAAAACAAAAAAAGTGATATGGCTCTAGGCCCCACTCACCCTAACGGTAGATAGCCTTGCACTGAAAAATTATAAGGCTATCAAACAAAACTTGAGTGAAATGATACTAAAACGAATAGAGTTTGGATGGGCAACAACGCCCGCTGTTGCACCGATGCCCCTTTGTGCCTAAAAAATACCTACCCTCGTAGGGGCATCATTTTTTATGAGTCCACTCTTTGTTCATTTGGGGCCACCTTTGTTTTAGGCAATATCGCAACAGCGTGCGTTATTCCCTATCCAAACTCAAAACTTAAATTATCAATGATATATCTTGCCCACAATGTGTCACCTTTAACAACTTTCCCTTTAGTCAAGGGAGAGACGAATCAAAGTTAACATTGACTTTCCTTACGATAACTATTGTTAAGGATAAGTGTAAGTATTGTGTTATACAAATAGGTAAAAAAACTATTTTGTATTTATATTGTAAGAGCTTGTGATTTGTGAACATTTTCATCATGTTCGGAATCAGGTGGTCTTGGTGACAAGATTTTGCCCGTAAATTTTCTCTTACAGGAAAGGCGTTTAGTTCCAAATTGGGTTTTTATTTATTTATTATTGTTTAATTCTTTGGGGATTAGGCTCCTGCATCGACTCAAATCTAGCCGACTTTGAAATGGTAAGGGTCTTCTAATTTTTAATGTTAATTAATATTAATTGATCTAACTCAATAGTGAACTTAATAATGAGGTCTACTTGCATCAATAAACTCCCAAAGATATCAGTTATTATGTTCAAACTTGTTTTTTTTTCTTTTTAAATCTAGGGGTGTATTCAAGCCAGGCTTTACCCTGCTCGGCTCGGCTTGAAAGGGTTTATACTAGGCTCGAAGCTCGGCTCAGCCCGAAATTAAGCTTGAAAAGTCAGCCCGAATTCAAAAGCAAGGCTCGAAGCTTGGCTCGGCCCGAATTAATTCAAACTCGAGTTGGGCTTGGACTGCTCGGCTTGAATACTTTTTTATAAATAAATAAATAAAATAATAATATTTTTAACGCCGAGCCGAGCCGGGACGAATCAAATAGGGGTTGGCCCGAGCTCGGCTTGATTAACTTTTCAAGCTTTTTTTTTAAGGCTCAGCTTGGCCTGATCGAGCCTAAAAATTGGTCCAAGCCGAACAATCGTGCCCGATCGGGCTTTGTGCAGCCCTAATCTTACCCTCATCAAGTCTCAAGCGCATACGTCAATGGGTGAAGGGATGTAAATTAGGAACAAGTTTTCAACCTGTTTTAATGCTAGCGAATGCCCATTCCTAGTGTGCACCAAGTGTGTGCTTTTACCCCCCAACACATCAGCATGAATCCCTAGAGTTAATATTCTCCTACTTAAAGTTTTAGAAAATAGTGATTTTTTTTTTGGTTGAAGGCAACTACACCACAAGGTGAAAGCTGCAGGCAAAGCAAGGAAAAACACACACCCACTCACACACACACACACACCCTACACCACAAACACTCTCAACCCGTAGAAGCTTCACCCAAACACTCCCCAAAAATGGTACCAACCGTTTGGGGTGTGATGGAACTTTTAAGGGATTGAGAGCTCGGAACCAATTCCGATGTGGGACTAAACACAGTAAACGGTTTTGGTTGAAGGCAACTACACCACAAGGTGAAAATATTGATTTGACAGGAGCAAAAAAACATGTTCTATTTTCTTTGATTTGTAAAACAAAAACACCTTGTGAGACAATAGGCCCACCTTGTGAGACATTAGCCCCTTTGAAACATATTCCATTCAGACGAATTTGAAAAGCACTATCTCATTGAAATGTTCGACACATCTACCTTTTCTCGATGCATTTCTTTAGACAAAGACTTCATTTTTTTCTTTATTCAAAGGAAACATATTTTACAAAAGACGGAGTGAATCAAACCCATGTTTGAATTGAAATTAAAATAATGATGCAAGTTGAAGCGGGAGGAGAACCTCCTTCCTTATATACATACCTCTTTTAAGTTCTCCCATGGTTTGATTGGGTGAGTAAGGGTCGGGCCCTTGCATGCGCAAGAGGGCCTATGGGTGGTGTTGGAAGCTTTATTTGCCTTTTTGCTCAAGCCCAATTTAACTACTTTACACCTCAATTAGCAAACGCCTGTTGTGATATTTTTATCCATTCTAATCTACCATTAAAGTTGTTAATTTTGGGATAATTGGATTACCCAAAGTCCCTTATGGGCCTTTAAAGGCCCATGGGTTCTTTGTGTCATTGCCTATAAGTGTCATGCTTTCTTCTTCCTTTTACAAGTGGTGCGGGGCTCTCACTCCCGTTCTCGCTCCCAATAGTCTCTCATTAGGACTCCATCTCATGTAAGGCTGTCAATGGGCGGGGCCAGACCAAGCTCAACTCTCACTTGTAAGGGTCCGGCTCAAGTCCGTGAAGGGACTGAATTGGCTGGGCCCAGGCCCTACTCTCAAGGCGAAAGCTAGACCAGGGATTAAAAGAAGATAAAGAAAAACTTGTGTCATTATATATAGAGGTTTTTTTTTTTCTTTTTTTGAATCACAACCGGTTGCTAACTTGGTATCAACCATCTTTCTTTATCCAAACTTGGGATTGATGATGCATCTCAAAGAGCGAGGGAGATTAAAAAAAACAATTTTTGTTTCATATATGTTGGCTTGTGGCGAAGTAGAAAAGTATATAACATAATATATTTATATTATTAATTTTGTATTTTTATGAGAAAATTAAACTTTATATACTATATATTCTTCATGTGTTCAAGTGTTAGGGTTTTTGGTTTAGGAATGGGCTTAGGGTTTAGGAAGGGCATAGGGCCGGTCAGGGTTTAAATTTGTTTAGGGCTATTTTAGGATTTGCTTTAAAAAAAAATCCTAACAATAAAAAATTAGGGCTAAGTTAGAGTTTGGGTTAGGGTTTGGGTTGCAAAAACCCCAATATTCTAACTCTCGGATTAAGGCTTGGTTTAGGATTTTATAGGGTTATCTTAGGGTTTTCTTTAGAAAACTTAGATCTCCAGAAAGCATGGATTTGAAAAGAAAAAAAATATCCCACTCCATGTCTTGTCCTAAATTCCAACTACCACCATAATTTTTACCATTGCCACCACCATCTCAACTTGCCACTACCACAGGGTACAACCCGATGCCACCATCGTTGTCATCACCACTACCACTTGGTAAATTCTTCTCCTTTTTTTTTAACTAAGTTACCTTTGTCTCCTTACTTGGGATCTTCTTCGGCAATTATTTTCAAGGAGACTATTCATATTCATTATGCATGTCAACTATTGCTTTGATTTATATGCACAAAACTTTATATCGCATGAACTATATATAACGAAGTGTTGCTAGCAGTCTCTTGCCAAAGTCCAGACAAGATCGATTTCTACCTCCTTGTATTTGAGTAAAGGACAAAAATTCCATTTGACGAAAAAGAAAAAAAAAGAAAGACAAAAATCCCGACAAGGGTGACATCAATTTCCACTGTCAAATGTTAATTAAAAACAGAGGGACCCACATAATCCAGGCCTGTCATGGAGCGTTGACCATTGATGCAAGTGGGCCCACCATCAAAGTCCTCACAAATATGGACTGTACATTTAGGTCGTTGGTGGGGTTATAGAGAGAGACGCACCTAACCACGTACTGCATGTGACATTACACCATTTCGTCGTTTTGCTCCTACATTTCGCGCAACCTAACCGACTCTTTGACTTTCAGACCTTCAATCCTTCGCTATGCCAAGACAAGACAAGGGGGGGCTGTTTGTTCACCGCATCAGGTACGCGCTTCCACTTGTTAATTTATTTAAGGAAAATAGTCACTCCTCGTTACCGTCTCGTCTCCTCTTTTTGGGGCACGTGTCCTTTTTTTACTTTTTATTAAATATGATTTAGATTCCATCAACCCTAAGGTTCACATATTTATCCTTTGTTTTTAAGAAAAATTAACTATAAAAAGTGGTTAATTTTTTAACCAGAGTTCAAAGAGTTTGTGAGAGGGAGGAGGAATAGTCCCCTCCTCGGCACGAGAAGATGCCTATTGCTTATGTGTATGTGTTTGTTTCAGAGAGAGAGAGAGAGATTAATATAGGCACAGGCATAGGCATAGACATTATAGTTGTCTGAAAATTCAATTATAGGCCACGAGTCATATATTTTTTTTTGGATAATCAACGGTAAAATTGGTTTAGGAAAAAGAGGGTTCTCTTCTTCTGCATGACAACATCCTTTTAGTGAGAGGACGCGGATCATCTTCATTTTTGAGTTAAGATCATATTTAATCGAGACACCCACAAGTCAATATGTGTCTCTTTTAATATTTTGTACCCACCTAATTTTTCTTTGCAAAAAAAATAATAATTTCGGGATCTATGATCTTTGTCTCATCCCCATAAACCCATAATATTTCGTACCAATTTAATATTTCTCTACAAAATCCATCAACAACCAACACCTACTCTACATGAACTCCTCTATATTTTACCGAGCGTTTATGTTTAAAAGTGGCCCGAAAGATTTCTCATTAACCAAAAACCACCCTTATATAAAGGAGTCAAATCCTCTATGGTGATAACAGGATTTGCTAAATCCGGTTATCACCCTTTAAGGTGGCCACGTGTCCCCCTTGACACCCCTTAACTGAGGTTCACCCACCCATCCATCCTTGGTTTTTAGAAAAAAATATTAATTCTATTTTTTAAAATTTAAAAACTGTTTTTAGGGTTTTTAAAATGAAAATGTTAAAAAAAATATAATTAATATTTAAAAAAAAAACAAGGATGGGTGGGTGAACCCTAAGGTGGATGAATCTGAACCACAGTTAAGGAGTGTCAAGGAGGACATGTGGCCACCTCAAAGGGTGATAACTGGATTTGCCGAATCCTGTTATCACCGTAGAGGATTTGACTCTTTAAATAAGGGTGGTTTTTGGTTAATGGGAAAGCTTTCGGGGCCACTTTCAAAAATAAACGCTCAGTAATATATAGAGGAGTTCATTGCTTTTTTCCCAAAAACATGTAGAGTAGGTGTTGGCATTGCTATCCGATAATAGAGACGTTTTGACAGTTGTTGCTACCACTTGTGCGGGCGGAATCAGGATTTTCTAGGAGGAGGCACCTATGGTTGATTGAAAAGAGTAGCGATTGTTGATGGTTTCTGTAGAGAAAGATTAAATGGGTACGAAATATTATGAGTTTATGGGGATGAGATTCAGGACGATAGATCCCGAATTTTTATTTTTTTTTGCAAAGAAAAATTAGGTGGGTACAAAATATTAAAAGGGACACATGTTGACTTATGGGTGCCTCGATTAAATATGATCTTAACTCAAAAATGAAGATGATCCACGTCCTCTCACTAAAAGGATGTTGTCATGCAGAAGCAGAACCCTCTTTTTCTTACTTAATCAATTTTACCGTTTATTACCCAAAAAAAAAAAAAAAATGACTCGTGGCGTATAATTGAATTTTCAGACAACTATAATGCCTATGCCTATATTAATCTCATTCTCTCTCTCTCTCAAACAAAAACATACACAATAAAGTCAGAGACTAAGAGAGTATTATACAAATTACAAAGCCCTCTCAATGCATAGGGGTGGCAGTTTCCAACCCACCGCAGTTGCCATTTTCAAGGGATTAGGAGTGAGGCTTTTGACCCACAGCTCATGTTTAACATAGGTATTAGTAACTTATTTATAATTGAGTTAGGTTACTAAACCTTTTGAGTCAAAGTGCCTAACTATTTTATTAATACTTTCACATAATTAACTACTAATTTAAGATTAACTTAGTTTGAATATTATTGTGTTTCAAAAAAATATGCAACTACTTTATTATTTCAACGGGGCAGTTAGGTTTTGTTGTTGTTGTTGTTTGGTTTAAAGATTAAACTTAAACAAAGACTCTAAGATGACCATCACGGTACCAATTCTTGATCCGAAGAAAGTCAAAAACCAGATGCCCTTAGGGCCTGTTTGGATAAACTCCTGTAAGAAAAGAAGGACTTCTCTATGAGAACTTCCAAGAAAAGGTCAACTTTTCACAAAAATTCCCTGGGCTAGCTTCCTACAAAAAGGTATGCTTTCTGACTTTCAATTTTTGTAAGAAGTCAAAAATTATGAAGATAACTAAATGTGCTTTTTATCTATTTTTTATTTATTTGTAACCAAAAGTCGATAAAAGTCAATTTAGAAGTTTATCCAAACACAACCTTAGGCTTCTTAGAGAGGAAAGCTTTTGCAATATTATGAGAGCTTCCATAGTACATTCCCTACAAACCAAAAGAAGTTGAATCCTAGGATGGGAGGTTATTTCCTGGTGCACCATTGATAAAAGGAAGGCCACCTCCTCGAGATGTGTCATAACTGATACCAATCCATCCTGTAATAATACTCAAGGCATGACATAATAGAATCTTAAATAATGCAAAAGCTTAAATCAAAGTACGGAAGTGTAACCCAAAAATTTCTTTTCTATACATCAACAGTATTCCAAGTTTGTACATGTATAACCAAAAGTAAAGGTGGACATGCCCACCTATCAAAATACAAAATGACCTCTCACTATCATTCTACTCAGCAATAGTCTAGATATGGCCACACGTCTAGGTCTCTCTCCTCCTGTGGCTGCAATGGGATAGGCAGATCCCTTTCTTCTATATATTCCTCTTCAACCTATGGCTCCGGGTTGCGGGTGTCGAACGAACCTGCCGACATGAAATGTACGGCTGAGCGTGGAATACTCAGCGAGTACAAAATAATAGCTAACAATACTATAACAATCATAATACCACATACCCGTGCGTACAAGATTACAATTCACAAAATGCATGCTTAAAACCCATCCTAGGAAACCTTTCCTAAAACTTATGCTTTTCTTGGAAATCAAACCATCTTATGCATGCTTATGAGTTCTTATGAATGCTTGTGAGTCTTGTGGTTTCTTATGAGTTCTTGTGAGTTTACGAGTTCTTATAACCTTTCTAATGAGCTTATGAGCCTTCTTGTGAGCTTATGATCCATAGAGACATATGCAAGATCTTAGACTTGTGAGATTCTTATGAGTTCTTGAAAAGCTTTGCGAGACTTATGATCCATGGAGTTTATGCAAGATCTTAGACTTGATCCTTGTGAGCATGAGTTAACCGATCTTTGAATACCAACCCAAAGTTTGGCTTTGTCAATGCTTATGCTTCCTTCCTAGGAATACTTTTAAAAACCTTTCTTCTGCTTTTTGAAATACATGCTTATGAGAAAACCTCGGTTCATGCCAATGTACGTGTTTGTACTTGACAAATCGTGGCAATCATAATGACATACAACGATTAAAAGAGCATGATATAGCATTTAGAACATTTCTTGAACTAGGCAAGCTTTGAAGTAAACATATAGAATATTTCACTTAGCATTTGTCAATTGCTGAAAAACTCTCTAAATCATACTTTCATTATCCTAGTTTAGTCCCCGTTCATACATTTCATCAAACACGTAGTATTCAACATTTCTTAGGTCTTTAATTCGTGATTTCATTTACAATATTTCATCAACATCATATGTGTATTCATTATTGGTACAATGCTTATCCATCTCTTTCATCACACAACATCATCCATCACATTCTACTTGACATCCATTCGCCTTAACCTCCATACATTCACCCTACATCCATCACATTTCCTTTAATCTTATTCCTTTAGGTTATATGATTAACTTCATGAAAAGAACTCAAAATATAGGGTAATACTAGGTTAACTATAACAGTGCACTAACCTTAAGGATCAACTCTTGATCTTGAAGGAAAACCCTCTTGATTTGGAATCCAAGCTTGAGGAGGGACCACCACCTTGGAATGGAAGGCTCCTTGCTTGATGCAGAAGATTCAATCCTTGATTGAACTTCTCTTGATCTTCAATTTCAACCCTCCTTGCAAAATCCCCAAATCTCCCTTCTTTTTTTTCTCTTCTCTTAGGTTTAGGTTAACTCCAAACCCTCCCCCCCAAATGCTCCCTATTTATAGGCAAATGGTAAAAACCCTTGATTTTGCGACTAAAAAAAAACAGAGTTCCGCGATGACGATCGATAGTTGGCTTGGGACGATCGTTTGTCCAACTTCCCAAAAGCTGTCTAGATTTTTTGGTTCAGGGCAATCAATCGTCAAGTTTGGGACGATCGATCGTCCAAATTCCAATAGGTTTCCCAAGTTTCTGTGCTCCAGACGATCGATGTTCGTCTTGGGGACGATCAATCGCAATTAAATCCAAAAGTTGCCCAGTTTTTCCTCTGATGACGATCGATCATCGCAATGTTGCGATCGATCGTCACTCCCCTTTTTCTCTGTTTTAACCCTTTGGACCTCTTGGGGTGTTTCCAACCTTGTTCCCATCATCCTTTAGGGAACTAACCCATATATATATAATACACCTAGTTCTTTACCACTCTTTTTCTCTTACAACACCCATTTCAATTACGTGGAAACCATTTGGCCAATAAACACTATTCATTAGCCATGAAAAAGTTTCGGGGTTTTACATCCTCCCCCCTTACAAAAAAATTTCATCCTCGAAATTTGGACGGTACATACATGTACAAAACGACAATAAAATACAAAATAGTGTCAAAGTTCTAAACAAACAATTGATGATATTTTTCTCTCACTTCGGCCTCTCGCTCCCATGTGGCTTCTTCCACTGAATGGTGTTTCCATCTAACCAGAACCAAGGGAATAACCTTGTTGTGCAAAACTTGATCTCTACGGTCCAAAATCTGGACCGACTCTTCCACTAGTGTGAGATCCTCTCATACTTCTAACGGATCTAGGTCAATCACATAAGAAGGATCTGGAATATATTTCCGAAGCATGGACACATGAAATACGTTGTGAACCGCAGCCATATGAATGGGTAGAGCAACCCTGTATGTGGGTCACATACGTTGTGACCCACATACCTCGGGCTAAGCTTTCCTCTTTTGCCAAACCTCATAACACTATTTGTCGACAAAACCTTAACAAATACCATATCACCAATACGGAACTCAAGATCCCGTCTACAGGTGTCGGTATAGCTTTTCTGCCTGTCTTGAGCCGTCTTTAACCTCTCCTTGATGATCTTGACTCTGTTTGCAGTCTGTTCAATTAATTCAGGGCCCAATATCTTTCTCTCTCCAACTTCATCCTAGTACAGAGGAGATCTACAACTGCGACCATACAAGGCCTCGAAAGGTACCATTTGGATGCTTGCCTGATAACTGTTATTGTAAGCGAACTCCACCAATGGAAAATGATCCTCTCAACTGCCTTTGAAGTCCAACATACAAGCTCAATGCATGTCCTCTATAACCTGGTTCACCCTCTCGGTTTGCCCATCTGTTTGAGGATGAAAGGCGGTGCTAAAGTCCAAATGGGAACCCATAGCGCTCTGAAAGCTCTTCCAGAACCTGAAAGTAAATCGAGGATCCCTATCTGAGAAAATGCTTACTGGCACCCCGTGCAATCGAACCACTTCTTTGATGTACAATGCAACCAATTGGTTCGCGTTGAACGTAGTCTGATAAGCCAAGAAATGGGCGGACTTTGTCAAACGATCAACCACTACCCATATTACATCTGAGTTCTTCACCGTTCTTGGCAATCCAACGATGAAATCCATAGAGATATTCTCCTATTTCCACTCGGGAATAGGAAGGGATTGCAAAAGCCCTGCTGGCCTCATATGCTTGGCCTTCACCTATTGGCTTAGCAAGCATCTTGACACATACTCAGTGACTTCCCTCTTCATGTTCCGCCACCAATAGTGCTTCTTCAGATTTTAGTACATCTTAGTACCACCAGGATGCACAGTGTATTCGGACAGGTGAGCTTCATCTAGAATCTCGCTCTTCAACTCTGCATCCACAGGGACACACAACCTCCCTTTAAGTGTCATAGCTCCATTACTGTTCACAGAGAACTCATCCCTTCCCGTGCTAACCGTTTTATCTCTATAAGCAAGTAGCTCCGCATCTGAATCCTACAACTCTTATATCCAAGCTAGGATATAAGGCCTGACTGTGAGAATAGCCATGACTGGCCCATAGGTGGGAATACTGAAACTGGGGTCAAGGTTTGTCATGACCTCCAACATCTTCCACTCATGAACCATCATGTGTGCTACAAGTCCAGTAGGCGTTTTGCTCAAAGCATCTGCTACCACATTAGCCTTGCCCAGATGATACTGTATTGAACACTCGTAGTCCTTTAAGAATTTCATCCATCGGCGTTGTCGCATATTCAACTCTTTTTGGGAAAATAGGTATTTTAAGCTTTTGTGATCCGTGAAAACATCAAACTCTTCCTCATAAAGGTAATACCGCCAAATATTTAATGCGAATACCACCACAGCCAACTCCAAGTCATGAGTAGGATAGTTCTTTTAATGCTCCTTCAACTGCCAGGAAGTGTAGGCAATGACATTCCCGCGCTGCATAAGAACACATCCTAATCCGATGTTCGAGGCATCACTGTAAATCACGAAACCTCCACTCCCAGATGGCACTGTGAGAACGGGGGTCGTAGTAAGCCTCTTCTTCAATTCTATAAAAGTTTCTTCACACTTGTCACTCCAAGCGAACGTGGCATTCTTCTGCGTCAGATATGTGAGCGGTGCCGCTATGCTAGAGAATCCCTCTACGAATCTGTTGTAGTACCCTACCAAACTGAGGAAGCTACGTATCTCAGTAACACTTCAGGGTCTCTCCCATTTCATCACAGCTTCTATCTTTGCTGGGTCTACTGAAATACCCTCGGCAGATACCACGTGGCCAAGGAATGCCACTTTCTCCAACCAAAATTCGCACTTACTTAACTTGGCATACAGTCTATGCTCTCGAAGAATCTTAAGTGTAAGGCAGAGGTCTCAATCATGATCCTCCCGTGTCGTGGAATACACTAAGATATCGTCAACAAAGACGATGATACATCTATCGAGACAAGGCTTGAACACCCGGTTTATCAAATCCATGAACGCCGTCAGTGCATTCGTTAGACCAAAAGGCATGACTAGGAACTCGTAGTGTCCGTACCGAGTCCTAAAAGTGGTCTTTGGAACATCTTCGGCCTTGATCTTCAACTGATGATAGCCAGATCAGAGATTAATCTTGGAAAAGAACCTTGCTCCCTTCAGTTGGTCGAATAAATCGTCTATCAGTGGCAATGGATAACAATTTTTGATCGTAACCTTGCTCAACTATCTATAGTCGATGCACATTCTCATCGACCCATCCTTCTTCTTCACGAAGAGTACCAGTGCTCCCCATGGTGAAATACTTGATCGGATGAAACCAAGTCGTTGTAACTCTTTGATTTGCTCCTTCAATTCTTTAAGTTTAATTGGGGCCATTCTGTATAGAGCCTTAGAAATCGGAGCTGCTCCTGGAGCAAACTCTATTGCAAACTCTATCTCACTATCTGGAGGCAACCCCGGCAAGTCCTCAAGAAATACATCCAAATACTCACTCAAAATCGAGATGGCTGAGGAGTCTCATGCCTCTGGATTTGCAAGACTTAGAGCCGTTAGATGGGCTATATCTCTCCTTCGAAGTCCACGAAAGTGAAATGGCTTGACGTCCTCTGGCTTAAACTTCACCATCTTTTCAAAATAAGCCACATGTCCATGGTGTGCAGCTAGCCAATCCATCTCAAGGATAACATCGAAGTCCAAGTCTTGGAACTCGAGGATGATTAGATCGATCGGCAATTCATACTGCCCGACTTGAACTATACAATTCTAGTATCCACGGTCCGTATCAACTGACTTACCAAGCGGAGTCGAAATGGTTAACTCATGACATAGGCGACTTGGCTTAGACGCGAAACCTTTGGCAAAGTTAGGTGACACAAAGGAATGTGTCGATCCTGTATCGATCAATACGCGAGCTAAACACTCATTTACTAGCAAAACGCTTGTGCATTGTAATTAGCTACATCAATAAATTTTAAGCAACACATTCATAGAGTGTAATACAATATTCACATATGCAAACATATAAGATATAATACTCATCTATTCATACTTGAATAATTTAGAATTTTCGCGTACCTTGCACGACATCGTCAGATGCCAATGCATCCCTTTCGGTCAAGGCAAAGACCCGACCTTGGTTAGCCCTGCGAGGCGGCTGTGTGGTCTGTGTGGACCGTGCGAGTAGAGATGCAAAAGCTTGTGAAGACCCTTACGGAGTAGTCTGCCGAATTGAGGGCTTGCTCCCTTGAGGTTGAGCCTATGACTGTCAGCGTGGGCAATCTCTGATCATGTGGCCCTGCTCGCCACAATGGAAACATCCTCCAGATGCTCTCCAACACTTTCCAGGCGGGTATCTCCGACCATAGTAGTCGTACTCTTCGAAAGATGAAGAGGATGACGGCGACACATATCTAGTGCCCTGAGAAAAAAAAGGTGCGAGGTGCCTGTGAAGTAGTAGGACGAGGCACTGGTGGTGCAAAAGGAGGCCTCTGTGTCTGTGTAGGCCTAGGAGCTGGATAAGGGGAAGCCCTGGTCCTCTTCTCCGGTGGCGCTGAGCCACTGGATTGACCCTTCTGCATGACTCTCCCAAAGCCACTCTCTCTTCTCTTGAGAAACTCCTCTGAATTCTTTTTGGCGATCCTCACCTTTCCTAATATCTCTCCAAGACTCTACCTGAAGAATGGAGACTCGATCCTTGATGAAGGGTTTCAACCCATTCTCAAATTTCCAGACTCGCATCTCCTCCGTCGAGATCAAGTGTGGTGCGAATCGAGATAACTCCACAAACTTGGCCTCATACTCAGCCACACTCATGTCTCCTTGTACTAAGGTCATGAACTTCATCTCCTTATGTTGTTTGATAATCTTGGGGAAGTACTACCCATAGAAGGCATCAAGGAATTCACCCCAAGTCCAGGGCTCTCCAGCCCTGGCAGTGTCTCTCTATCTCAACGCCGCTCTCCACCAATGATCGACTTCTCCTTCCATCATGAAGGCCGCCCAATCTACTCTTTGCTCGTTGGTGTAGCGAAGAGCACAAAATATTTTCTCCAATTGCATAATTCATGCCTCTGCAACCATGGGATCTGTGGTCCCATAGAAAGTAGGTGGATGTAGCCTTCGGAATGCCTCAAGTCCCGAAGTATGATGAGGCGGAGGTGGGTGTACCAATGCATTTGCAGCAGCAGGCTGTCGGGCTGCTAGCATTGTAATGGTCTCCACCATAGTGTTGAGCAACTGAGATATGTCGGGTTGTTCATCACCCGATGGAGCATCACTTCCGCTATTCCTTTCTTATGCTTTTTAAAATACATGCTTATGAGAAAACCTCAGTTCATGCCAATGTACGTGTTCATGCTTGACAAATCGTGGTAATCATAATGACATATAACGATTAAAAGAGTATGATATAGCATTTAGAACATTTCTTGAACTAGGCAAGCTTTGAAGTAAGCATATAGAATATTTTACTAAGCATTTGTCAATTGGGGAAAAACTCCCTAAATCATACTTTCATTATCCTAGTTTAGTCCTCGTTCATACATTTCATCAAACACGTAGTATTCAACATTTCATAGGTCTTTAATTCGTGATTTCATTTACAACATTTCCTCAACATCATATATGTACTCATTATTGGTACAGTGTTCATCCATCTTTTTCATCACACAACATCATCCATCACATTCTATGTGGCATCCATTCGCCTTAACCTCCATACATTCACCCCACATCCATCACATTTCGTTTAATCTTATTCCTTTAGGTTATATGATTGACTTCATGAAAAGAACTCAAAATATAGGGTAATACTAGGTTAACTATAAGAGTGCACTAACCTTAAAGATCAACTCTTTATCTTGAAGGAAAACCCTCTTGATTTGGAATCTAAGCTTGAGGAGGGACCACCACCTTGGAATGGAAGGCTCATTGCTTGATGCAGAAGATTCAATCCTTGATTGAGCTTCTCTTGATCTTCAATATCAACCCTCCTTGCAAAATCCTCAAATCTCCTGTCTCTTTCTCTCTTCTCTTAGGTTTAGGTTAACTCCAACCCCCCCCCCCCAAATGCTCCCTATTTATACGCAAAGGGTAAGAACCCTTGATATCGCGACTAAAAAAAACAGTGTTCCACGATGACGATAGATCATTGGCTTGTGATGATCGATTGTCCAGCTTCCCGAAAGCTGTCTAGATTTCTGGGTTCAGGGCGATCGATCGTCAAGTTTGGGATGATCGATCATCCAAATTCCAGTAGGTTGCCCAGGTTTCTGGGCTTCGGACGATTGATCGTCGTCTTGGGGACGATCGATCGCAAGTGAATCCGAAAGTTACCTATTTTTTCTATGATGACGATCGATCATCGCAATGCTGTGATCGATCGTCACTCCCCTTTTTCTCCGTTTTAACCCTTTGGACCTCTTGGGGTGTTTCCAACCTTGTTCCCATCATCCTTTAGGAAACTAACCCTTATATATATAATACATCTAGCTCTTTACCATTCTGTTTCTCATACAACACCCATTTCAATTACGTGGACACCATTTGGCCAAAAACACTATTCATTTGCCATGAAAAAGTTTCAGGGTTCTACACCCGAGATAGGTTGCCTACGTACTCACATTGGGGTGAGATCAGACCGATAGTAGTTCTGGCACATGAGCTCGTGTCAAGGCTAAGGGATGTCTGTGTGCATCGGAGTGGCTAAAGGTCTAGCCCGGAGGCTAAGGCATGGTTGACCGGGTTGGTCAAGTGCATGGTTTGGGTTCAGAGGCTGAGGATTAGTCCGATAGAATAATGGATTAGGCCCGATAAGCCAAGGTTTAGCCAGGTAAAGCTAGGGTTTAGGTCCAGTAGGCCAAGGATATGCCTGGTAGGCTAAGGTTGGGCCCGGTAGGCCAAGGGTAAGCCCAGTAGGCTAAGAGATTAGGCTCCAGCAGGCCAAAAGGGATTTAACCGAAGTTAGGGTATTTAATCAGGGTTAAGGGGTAAAGTAACCGTGGTTAGGGTTGCTAACCGTGGTGAAATATCCAAAACATGGTATTTTCGTCTCTTTGCATTTTTTTATGTTTTTAGAATTTTCTGAGATTTTTCCAAGAGTTAAAGGATTTAACCATGGTTAAAAGCTAATCAGGATTGAGCTAACCCTGGTTATGAATGTGACCTGGTCTGGATTGGGCCCAAGTGACTTGGTAGGGCCTAGGGTGGCCCCTATCAGTTTTGGGGCCTGCAAGGCCCACTGTTTTTAAAGAAGAAGGGAATGATGGTAATTATTCTATCGCCATTCTCACTGTTGCACAGAATGGGAATGACGGCAGAATAACTACCGCCATTCTGATTGTTTCAAAAACAATGGCTTTGCAACCTAAATGAGAGGTCAAGGATGAACCTCAAAAGACACTGGGCCCATGAGAGTGATCAGGGGAGTTTTCCACGTGTCCTGGGCTTGTGATGGCTCTGGACTTGGTTCAAAATGGGCCTATAGTGGCCATGTTATCCCTGTAACATGAGCTCTGGAATTACGGTAATTATTTTACCACTATTCTGGACAGTTTGTGATTTTTAGCATTTTGATCATGGTTAAGCTTATAGGGTGGGTCAACTTTGAAGGACCAGGGTAGGCTTAAGGAGGTCTCAGGGACTCAAAATAGGCCCTGGAATGGACCAGGGCCCACATAAACTAGGCCTAGAACCACTGTCATGGAAAATCCTAGAAATGGTGGTACTGTGTTTACCACAATTTCTGGATTTTTCCAAAAATCAACTTATAGCCCCTAGTGTTGCATCGTGTTGCCTCTAGGGGATTCCTCATGAGCTAGGAGGTCCCCTGGAAGGTCTGGGGAGGTGGGGAGAGTTGGTGCACCGTGTGTGGAGGTGCGGGTATCTTTAGAACTTATTTTGGGGGAGTTCCCTTACCTATGGAAAGGCAAAGGGAACCCGTTGTTCCAAATTCTAACCAATAACCAAAGCACACTAAGTCTCATGGATTCCGACCAGGGGTTCACACGATGCAGAGAAAAGGAAAAAAGGGGAGGGGCAAGGCCTTAACCTGCTGCTGACAACGCCAGTTGGTGGTGGTGCACAATAGGGGTACACGGCTGAGAGAGGGAGCTGGGGTGTTTCCTGGGGCTGCCAGAGTTGTTTAGATGAGGTTAGAGCTCAAGGGTGGTGAGGCAAGGGTTCGGCTTTGCAGAGCTTCCACAGGGAGTGAATGACATGAGTTTGAAGGAGGTCTTGGATTTATAGGGCAAGGGCATAGGGACACCCAGGGCAATAGTACAGGGGTAGGTGGAGCTGCAGAGGGGAGTGGGGGCTGCCAGGAGGCGTGCCTGAGCACTGGGGAGGGCAGGTGAGGTCTGCAAACACGAAATCTGGGAATGACGGTAGAACCAGTACCGTCATTCTCTCTGAAGGCTAATATGAGAATGGCGGTAGAAACTCTACCGCTATTCCTAAATTTTACCAAAAATGGGCCTAGCCTAGCATGCACGGGGTACGGCTTCCTGGAATTTGAGCCCTAGGGTCTAGGGGCCTAGAGCTAAGGGTTTGAGTCCTAGGGGCTTAGGGCTAGGTCCTAGGGTTGGCCAGGGTGCACTAGGGTTTGACCTAAGGTTTGACCTAAGGTTAAAATGGGGTTGACCTAGGGTTTAGCTAACCTTATTCCTAGGGTTAACTAGGGTTTGTCCTAGGGATAACTATGGTTGACCTAGGGTTAGCTAGGGTTTGCCCTATGGTTGACCTAGGGTTAACTAGGGTTGATCCTACGGTTAACTATGGTTGACTTGGGATTAACTATGGTTTGTCCTACAGTTGACCTAGGGGTGACTGGGGTTAACCTAGGGTCAGGCTAGGGTTTGACCCAGGGTTATCCTAGGATTAACTTTAGATTGGTTGTGGTTAACCTAGGGTTAGGGGTCCTAACTATGGTTTAAGAAGGAGTGTAAAAATTGGGTTCTTAGAGTATGTAAAATCATGTTTTTATATTGGCAAAATTCTGAGTCCAAAAGTGGGTATAGTACTCCTTAGGTCACATCATCTGGTTCGATGAAAAGCGAAGATGATGCCATGATAAATCATGAAGAATCATCATCTAAGAATGACTCAAGTTTTAGGACGGTAAGTGAGACCTAGAAGACCAAAAATCATTCACAAGGAAATGCCCAAAATCATATAAAATGATTCCAAAAAGCCTAGATCAAGTGAAGCAAAGCATTAAGGATTAAAAGGAAGAAAAATGCCAAAAATCCACTTCAGGGTCGACCCTGACCATTTTGGATCGACCTAAACCCTTAAAAATTTGTATGGCATAATTTTCTAGAACACAAGAAAAGTGAGGGTCGACCTAAAGTGGCACTTGGGTCGACAGAAGTGCACACTTGGGTCGACCCAAAGCACTCAGGGTCAACCCTGATATGGAAAGTCTTTCTATTTTCCTTTTTAGCAGTTTCTAACTCCTTGAGGTTGCTCCTCTATTTAATACAACTCCTCTAGTCCATGAAGGGGACTTTGTGGAGACCATTGAGAGTGCTTTAGGCTCATTCTAGAGTTCCCCTAAACTCTGGAAAGCATTCCACTCGTTCTCCATAAAACATTACTCTAGAGTCACAAGTTTTTCATTCATATCTTCATGAACTTGCATTGATTGATCCTCAATCCTTGATGAGATCACACTAGAGCTTCTGAAAACCCTAAAACCCTTATTGTTCTCCGCTGTGAGTGTTGGTTGGCTTGAGCTAAAGCCGTCAAGGACGGGGATCGATCTTCGGAGATTATGGTTGAATCGCTTTGAGAAGAATTGGTTGGTGAGAAACCGGAGCTGCTGTTGCAGAGATCGAACAAGCTGAGTTCGTGGTTTGCAAGCTGAACAATCGATACCGAGGAACGATGTGCCATGTCTGATTGGGTAAGATTTAAGTCTTGTATTGTTTAAATCTTCTCATAGTGAAATTTGTGTTGGATTAGGTCCCGTGGTTTTTTCCCAAAGGGTTTTCCACGTGAAAAATTTTGTGTGTTCATATGTGATTGAATGAGTTGATTGGATAAAATTAAAATTGGTAGAAATTATTAAGTAGACTTATTCACCCCCCTCTAGGTCAAAGGATTCATTGAACTAAGGAATTGAAATTGGTATCAGAGCAGGTACACTTATAAGGTTAATCCTTTAAGTGTGATCTTGCGTTTATCCTTAAGTCAATAACTACTCTAAGAGAGAGTGGTTCCATCTCTCGTCTCCCATTGTTTGATGGGAACAACTATGCATATTGGAAAGCTCGAATGAGAGCATTTCTCAAATCTATAGACGAGAGAATCTGGATGTCTATTCAGGATGGCTGGACCCCACCAGTGAATATTCTAGGAGATGTTATTCTCATTAAGAGTTCCAAAGATTGAAGCAAAGATGAGCTCAAGACAAGTGGTTGGAACACGAAAGGTCTCAATGCAATCTATACTGCAGTCACTGTAGAAGAATTCAGACGAATCTTTTCATGTGAAACAGCAAAGGAGGCATGGGACATTCTGGAAATGATTCATGAAGGTACTACCACTGTCAAGATCTCAAAGCTCCAAATTCTCACCACTAAATTTGAAAATCTGAATATGGAAGACAATGAAACTTTTGATGAATTCTATGCAAAACTAAGTGACATTGTTAATTCAAGTTTAAACCTGGGTGAGAAAATTAGTTAGTCCAAAATTGTTAGAAAAATCCTTAGATCTCTATCAGAAATATTTCAATCTAAGGTCACTGCCATCAAGGAGAGCAAGAATGTTGATGCTCTCAAGATTGAGGAATTGGTCGGATCACTCCAAACCTACGAACTCAATCTTCGACCATCCAAGAAAAACAAGTCTGTGGCCTTGAAAACGGTCAAGGAAACATTGGATGAAGATGACAGTGATGCTGAGTTGGGAGAGAAGGAGTTGGCTCTATTTGTTAAGAAATTTCAAAAATACCTGAAAACAAATAGAAGGTTCAATCCTAAAGAAGGAGGAAAATATCTTGAAAAGCCAAAGTCAAAACCTTGGGAAAACAAGAAAATCCCCAAAGGAACTGACAAGAAATCTCGTGGCATTCAATGCTATGAATGCAAAGGCTATGGCCATATTTCACCTGATTATCCTAACAAGAAGAAGAGTAAGGGAAAGGTGATGAATGCCACATGGGATGACAGTGAATTTGAGGATGAACAATCCGAAAGCTCTACCTCAAGTGAGGAATCTGAAAATCATATGGCATTCACTGTCACCCTATCAGAGATTGTCAATCCTCCTACTAATCATGAAGAGAAGAGGGATAAAGATCAAGTGAGTCTAGTGAAGATCATGATCAGAGTCACACTGTCTCTGAGTCTAATGAAGATATGGATACAGCTTACGGAAGGTTGTTTTCTAAAAGTCTCAAGCTCAAGAAAGCCAAGATCTCTTTGAACAAAAAACTTAAAATTGCTCAACAGGAAAGAGACTCTTACAAACTAGAAGCAGAAGGGAAGAATGCTCTAGTAGCTCAGCTTTAAAGTGAAAAAGCTGAACTGGTGTCCAAAATAGAATACCTTGAGGAAGAAAATGTCTCTCTGTCCAAATAGGTAAAGGTTCTAGAAACTGAGGAAGATAACTCCATGAGTGTATCTGAAGAGTCAAAGACTCGCATTTCATAATTGGAATCTGAAAGAGATAACCTTATTGAAAAAGTTAGATTTCTAGAAAAAGAATTTCTCGATATTCTGAAAGTTAAGGATGGGCTAGCTAAGAAAGTAACTGAACTCGAAAAAGAAGCTAGACTCCTTAGCAACACTAAAATTCTAGATAAATTGGCTAGCATGCAGCGCTCAACAGTAAACATGTCCGGTATAGGATATCCAAACAAACCATCTGGTCCCTTGAATGTTGGTACGATGTTTACTAAACATTTGAGCCAATACATGAAAATCCAAGATTCGAGAGTTCCACTCTCTCAGGATCAAAAGCCAAGATACCAAACTCTCAGTTGTATCAAACTTTTGTCACTTCTGGACATGGTAAGAATTCAACTTCAACTGAAGTTGAGAGAACTAAGGTTCAACCTCAGGCTAAAAGATCTCCTCCTCCCAGGTTCATACCCACTTGCTACCAGTGTGAAGTAAAGGGTCACACCTGACCTAACAGCAATGCCTTTAGGAGAAATCCCCAAAATGGTTCATGGAATCAAACTCAACATCAAGGGAATCTCCAAAGGCAAATTCAGGTTTTAGCCGAAAAGTCTAGGAGCTTAAGTGAAGAAGTGATGAATTGCTCAACTCTCTAGTATGCAACATGGTTGTGACACTTCTTATGCTCATCATGAAGAAGGTAACAGGATGAACCAGAATGTTAGGGTCTCTCAGAAGAGAGGGAAGAACAGGAGATCTAAAAAGAAGAAGGTCGTGCGTACAAATGAAATGAATAACGACAATAGGGTTCACCAAAAGTCTAAGTTCATTTATGTGAGAAATGATGACCTAAAATGCCTTGTCATTCACACCGCTTTGAAATCCCAAAATTCTAATATGTGGTATTTCGATAGTGGATGTTCTAGACATATGACAGTTAACAAATCACTCTTCACTTAACTTGAGGAATGCTCAGATGAGACTGTTACTTTTGGTGATGAAAGCAAATCCTTTGTGAAAGAAAAATGTGTCATCCAAGCTCTAGGCATTCCAAAACTGAAGGATGTCTTGTTTGTAGAAGGACTGAAAGCTAATTTAATTAGCATAAGTCAATTGTGTGATGATCACCATGTTGTCCACTTTACCAACAATAAGTGTTCTGTTGTGGATGATAAAGGTGTGTGTGTTTTGGAAGGGTCAAGAACCACTGATAATTGCTATGGCTTAATTCCAAGTGATGGTTCTTCTCAAATCTGCAACAGGGTTAAAGTTGAGGAAGTTGAACTGTGGCACAGGAGGCTAGGCCACATGAATTTTAAAGACCTAAGCAAACTCTCAAAACACGAGCATGTGAGAGGTGTGCCTAAACTAGGGAAGCCTCCTACTGCTGTGTGTGGGCCATGTCAAATTGGCAAACAAATTAAAAGTCCACACAAGAAGGTTTCAAATATCGACACCTCACATCCTCTAGAATTAATACACATGGATCGCATGGGTCCTACCAGAACTGAAAGTCTAGGAGGTAAGCGATATATCCTAGTGATGGTTGATGATTTCTCAAGGATGTCATGGGTTGAATTCATAAGAGAGAATTCGGATGCTTCTGAGAACTTCAAAAGTATTTGCATGAGAGTGCAAAATAAAAAGGGATGCCCTATCACTCGAATTCGAAGTGATCATGGAAAGGAGTTTGAAAACTCCAAGCACAATGAGTTTTGTGATGAATCAGGCATCAAACATGAATTTTCAGCCCCAATAACACCTCAGCAAAATGTTGTTGTGGAAAGAAAGAATAGGGTGCTTCAAGAGATGGCTAGAGTGATGTTTCACAGTAACAACCTAGCTGCTCATTTCTGGGCTGAAACAGTTAGCACTGCATGCTATACTGTAAATAGAGTCTACATTAGGCCCGGAACAAGAAAGACACCCTATGAGTTGTGGAACAACGAAACCCAATGTCAAGTACTTTCGAGTATTCGGAAGTAAATGCTACATCCTTAAGGATAGGGAGCAATTGGGCAAGTTCGATTCTTGTAGTGATGAAGGGATTTTTCTTGGATATTCCACAAATAGTCGGACTTATCGAGTGTATAACTTGAGAACCTCTACTGTCATGGGGTCCATAAATGTGGTGGTTGATGACTCAGGATCTAACACCTTGCAACTTGAGGATGACAATACTGAAGAAGGTGTGAAAATTCCAACATCTAATTCCAAAGATGAATCACCTTCAAAGTCACCTCCTAAAAAACCTACGCATCCTAGGGTGAGACCTTACTCCTTAACTGAAATTATCAGAAACCCTGAGAGTGGAGTGAGAACTCGAAAAGAGGTTGAAAATGAAGTTAGCCACTTTTGCTATACTTCTACATTTGAACCCAAAAATGTAACTAAATCTCTCACAGATGAACATTGGATAAATGCCATGCAAGAAAAGCTAAATCAGTTTACAAGGAATGATGTATGGTTTTTAGTGCCTAGGCCTAAAGATACAAATGTTATTAGTACTAAATGGATTTTCAAGAACAAATCTAATGAAAATGATACAATAGTAAAAACAAGGCCAGGTTAGTTACACAAGGATACACCTAGATTGAAGGCATCGATTTCGATGAAACCTTTGCTCTTGTTGCCCGGCTAGAGTCAATTAGAATCTTGCTAGTTATTACATGTCATCTAAAATTCAAACTCTTTTAGAGGGATGTCAAGATTGCCTTTCTGAATAGTATTCTTCAGGAGAAAGTCTATATGGAACAACGAAAAGGGTTTCAGGACCCCAATCATCCTGATTAGGTTTACAAATTAAAAAAGGCTCTCTATGGTTTGAAGCAAGCTCCCAGAGCTTGGTATGAGAGACTGACTACATACCTCTTAGAAATTGGATTTTTGAGAGGGGGAGTAGACAGGACCCTATTTATTAAAAATATCAAGGATCATATGGTCATTGCTCAGATCTATGTTGATGATATTGTCTTTGGTTCCAGATCAGACTCACATGCTCACTCATTTATTGAACAAATGAAGAATGAATTTGAGATAAGCATAGTTGGTAAGCTAAATTTCTTTCTTGGTCTGCAGGTCAAACAAATGAACAATGTGATTTATGTATCCCAAACAAAATACGCCAAAGACCTTGTAAAGAAATTTGGCACGAGCTCAGCTAAGAATGCCCGCACTCCTATGAGCACCACCACCAAGCTTAGCAAAGATGCTTCAAGCAAAAGTGTCAACCAAACTATATACCAAAGTATGATTGGTAGTTTGCTCTATCTTACTGTTAGTCGTCCTAACATTGCCTTTAGTGTCAGAGCCTGTGCTCGCTATCAAGCAAGCCCCAAAGAGTCACACTTACTAGCTGTTAAATGTATCATTCGATATGTAAGTAGAACTCTATCTTTTGGCCTCTAGTATCCCTTTGATACTACTGGGCCGGAAATACTGATGATAGGAAAAGCATCTTTGGAGGATGCTTTTATGTTGGAAACTGTTTAGTTGTTTGGCTTAGCAAAAAACAGAATTTCATCTCCTTGTCTATTGCCGAGGCTGAGTACATTATAGCTAGCAACTGCTGCACCAAACTTTTTTGGATGAAACAGATGTTGCAGGACTACAAGATAGAACAGGGCACCATAACTGTGTATTGTGATAACACAAGCGCCATTAACATTTCCAAAAATCTCGTGCAACACTCTCGCACCAAACACACAGACATTAGACACCACTTCATTTGAGAGCTTGTTGAGCAAAGTGTTGTGACATTGGAATATGTGCAAACTGACACTCAACTTGCGGATATCCTCACCAAACCTCTAGACTCTCTTAGGTTTGAGTTTCTTAGGAAATCCATCGGTGTGCGCGGTATTGAGTAATTGAGTGTTTTCTGATAGACTAGGTGATTTCATCTCCATATCTCTTCCTAGTTATTTTCCTCCAGTGTACATTATCAGTTTTTGATTATTTTTGTTTTTGTTTATTTCCTTTATTTCAAAAAATCCAAAAACATTACAAAATCAAAAAAATCCAAAAAGATTTTTGTTTTCTTTTTAGTTAGGCATATTAAAAAATCCAAAAACATTGAATAATCAAAAAATTCAAAAAGAGTTGTGTTGGAGTTGTCTGTTCTACTGTGATCTGCATGTCTCAATTTCCTTGTGCTCATAATGCTTATCCAAGATATACATATTTCAAAGAATTGAGTTCATGAGGATATCATACCTACCAAGTTGTCTTTTGGGAGATTGAAAATAGACTATCTTGCTAAATACAGTTAGAAATATGGCTTATACTGTTGCCCTATCACGTGCACTTGCACTCTGACTATTACCTGCAGATGGTACATATCCCTATGAAAAGGTGATGATATTATTCATGACAGTTCTTCAGGTTGATAAAATCTACTTTGACCATGAAGTTATCATTCATTACACTGTGCTCGTGTTTAAAAATTATGTAATGGAAAGGGCTACCTCTGGGATAGTGTGAAAGTCATTATTGGATGCAAACAGTATGAAAGGGCTACCTAGGTGGATAGTAGGTATCTATCTGGGTCACTAGAGTGGAAGCCCCTACTACCAATAGTTAGGGCTACCTAACCAATCAGTGTGAAAGCCACTGTTGCATTCAAAATTCCAAAAGAAAAAGGCTGGAAAAAGCATTTTAAATACATCACATGTAGCAACAATTCTGAGTACATAAAGTGAATAAGGGTAAAAATTGCACATCAAAAAACTCTCCAATTGTTTTGATTTCCCTAAGTGTGTCTTTCAGTATTTTTGAAACCTGTGGTCCCTGATATGTGATAAAGTTCTTCTCTGTCTAAGGGTGCCTACTACTAAAGGTGTCATGTCAGAAAGTTCACCTCACACACCTCACATTTTAGTAAAGCCTATTACCCACTGTACATTAGCTTGTGTGACTGTCTTGATCTTCCCTGTGATTAGTGTCGATGGAAATATCCTCGTTTATTCATCATTTCATGCCACAATCACTTGGAGAATGTATTATTTGCAACTTGGAAATTCTCACAGGCGTGCTTTGTTTTGTTTTGCAAACAACTTCTTGAAAATCTTACCAAAAAAAAAGGGGTTTTGGACTGTTTTCAGTGTTCAACAGATATTCCAGAGCTCCATTTTGAAGATTCTTTCTCTCAAAAGCTGATCCATAAGATGCCAAAAGGGAGAAGTTGGTCACACCCTCAAAAATACACATTTTTAAAACAATTTTGGGGCAGTGGGTCGACCCGAGCCCAAGTTCAGTCGACTGAACTACGTGTATGTGGCTCTGTCAAACCCTCGATCTAACCTTTGGATGCGGTTTCCCCTTTTGGTTCTTCTCTAATGCCATTTCCAGCAGCTCCTTGCCATTCTTCGGTAGCTCCAAGTCGTTCTACAAGCTGTTCCCAGCCCTATTACAGTGAGCCACAATCATTGTTGTTACTCCAAGTTTGGATTTCAAAATCCGTGATCCTTCTCTCAGCTAGGTTGGTTCCTCCACAATCTTCTCACGCACTCCACAGCAGATCCAACAGCTTCATAGTGGGTATTTCTTGCTCCTAGTTCGGTTTCAGAGACCTCAGAACCCATTCCAAGCTCCATTGTGCTTCCAAATTGTGTTCCAGGTAAACCTTTTTGCCACTCTCTTGTCAATTTTGGATTGAGCACTATGGTTCTTGAACATTTAATGGCGGGTGGCTCTAAACGCCGCCTCATCACTACTCATGATGAAGATGATGCTGAAAATTCTGAGGATGAATCCTATGATGCTGGCCATAGGATTCATGTGGGCCGTTCCGTTCATTCTAGGGCCTCACGACCCTCGGCTACCCATAAGAAAGCCATGGGTGCCTCCACTTCTAAGCCCTCTACCAAATCCAAGGAAAATTCACAAATTCCCACTTTTAGTGATCCTGAAGTTGAGAGATTTCGAACCCCCGGGAATGAACTCCTTTATAATAATTGTCTCAAAACTAGGGCAGTCACAATTGAGAGGGGCACTCTCATTTCGGATTTTTCCCAGCCTAGTTTTGTGGAAATCATTACCTCTCGTGGTTGCTTTGGCCTGTTGAAATTGGCTGGCCAGGCCAGTTTAGACCTTGTTAGAGAATTTTATGCGAACATTTACTCTACAAACCATTGCAAATTCTCTTTTAAAACTCAAGTTCAAGGTAAGAAATTTGAAATTAATCTGGATGTCATTGGCACTCCTCGGGTTCCGGGCGCCTATTATCCTTATCTGTATCCCACTGATAAGGATAAGCATGACTTGGATATGGTGGCCAGCACTTTATGTGATGACTCTTCTCAAAAATGGCCTCTTCCCCATCTGCCTCACTCCAGTCTTTCCTATCTGGCCCGCCTCTTTCACCTCATCATGCGCTCTAATATTCATCCTAGGGTTCACTCTACTGCACTGCATGCTGATTGGGCTCGATTCCTGTATAGTGTCATGACTGGGGACACTATAGATACTGGTGCACACATTATCGATTTGATCCTTTAGTCTAACGCTGTGACACCAAAGCGTTCCGCACTTCTCTTTTGTGTCCTCATTACTAATATCATGTTCCCTGAGGGCATTAAGGCTGGTTCCACTGAGGCTTTCAAGCCTTCACTTAGCCCCATCTATGGTTGCACCTTGACCAACAGTATATCTCATGCCACGATGCCTGAGCATGAGGATGATATTGATGTTGATATAGATCCTTCGGCTCCAGTTGCCGGTCCATCTTCTCAGCAGGCTAGACCTCCTCTTCAAGGCCCGTTCTCCTTTAAGTCCATGTCTGCCATGTTAACTGATATGTCGGCCGCTCAGTCTGCTTTTGCCACTGACCTTTATGCACGCCTTGACAGCCATGCTGCAGCCACTCAGGACAGTTTTTCGACGACCAATTGCCGGATTTGGGCTCTTTCAGACATTGTGCAGGCCTCTCGCTAGGAGTTTCACGATTTTCGTACTTGATATGGGGATGATGTAGCTCACCGCTTTCCTCCACGACGAGACGATTAGTGCTTTCATGGTGACTCTATTTTCAGCATTGTTTTGATCATGCTTATGCTGGATATTAGCTAGTACTTCATACTAGTCTATGTCACTGTCTTGGAGTCCTTTTGGTTCCTGTGTTGATCTTACTATATTGCTGTTCATGGGATGCTGATACTTTGTTTATGTTGGTTTGTTGATGACTGTGCTTTTTGACACTCCACTATTCTCTTTGTTGTCTACGGGTACAGGATGGGATGTTTCTCCTATGAGGTTGCTTCCCCTTGGCAATTTAAGCCAAAAAGGGGGAGAAGATGTGTGATTATATGTGTGATCATTTTTTTTCATTATCACATGTTGCACTGCTTCACTCATGGGCTGATCCATATGCTTATTTTTCATGACTATATTTCTTATCATAGAGGATCTCATATTTAAGGGGAGATCTCCAATGATAGAGCATGATGTATCACATATATACTTTATCTTGTGGATGATCATTGCATTTATTGATTTATATTCTATAAAAATCCCCCATGTTTCACAAGGTATTGTGTGTCTTTAGTTTTTCAGGGTTGATCCATCCCACATCGGTCTCGAAAGGAATATTACATCATGGAAGATGTTCAACAGTCTAAAGTCATGTAATTTTCATTTTCTTTGTTTATCATGGGTTTAAAAGAGTCTGTAATGTCGTGTTCTTCAGTCAATGTTGTATGTTTTGTCTCAGAATTGCCAAAGGGGGAGATTGTAAAGTCATGTTTTTGTATTGGCAAAATTCCGAGTCCAAAAGTGGGTATAGTACTCCTTAGGTCACATCATCCAATTCGATGAAAAGCGAAGAAGATGTCATGATAAAGCATGAAGAATCATCATACAAGAATGACTCATGTTTTAGGATGGTAAGTGAGACCTAGAAGACCAAAAATCATTCACACGGAAATGCCCAAAATCATATAAAATGATTCCAAAAAGCCTAGATCAAGTGAAGCAAAGCATTAGCAATTAAAAGGAAGAAAAATGCCAAAAATCCACTTCAGGGTCGACCCTGACCATTTTGGGTCGACCCAGACCCTCAAAAATTTGTATGGCATAATTTTCCAAAACACAAGTGAGGGTTGACCCAAAGTGGCACTTGGGTCGACCGAAGTGCACACTTGGGTTGACCCAAAGCACTCAGGGTCGACCCTGATATGGAAGGTCTTTCTATTTTTGTTTTTAGCAGTTTCTAACTCCTGGGGTTGCTCCTCTATTTAATGCAACTCCTCTAATCCTTGAAGGAGACTTTGTGCAGACCATTGAGAGTGCTTTAGGCTCATTCTAGAGTTCCCCTAAACTCTGGAAAACATTCCACTCATTCTCCATAAACCATTACTCTAGAGTTGCAATTTTTTCATTCATATCTTTATGAACTTGCATTGATTGATCTTCAATCCTTAATGAGATCACTCTAGATTTTCTCAAAACCCTAAAACCCTTATTGTGCTCCGTTGTGAGTATTGGTTGGCTTGAGCCCAAGCCGTCAAGGACGGGGATCGATCTTCGGGGATCATGGTTGAATCGTTTTGAGAAGAATTGGCCAATGAAGAACCGGAGCTGCTGTTGTAGAGATCGAACAAGCTGAGTTCGTGGTTTGCAAGCTGAAGAATCGATAACGAAGAACGGTGTGTCATGTCCAGTTAGGTAAGATTCAAGTCTTGTATTGTTTAAATCTTCTCACAGTGAAATTTGTGCTAGACTAGGTTCCGTGGTTTTTCCCGGAAGGGTTTTCCACGTAAAAAGTTTTGGTGTTCATGTGTGATTCAATGAGCTGATTGGATAAAATTAAAATTGGTAGAAATTGTTAAGTAGACCTATTCACCCCCTCTAGGTCAAAGAATTCATTAAACTAAGGAATTTCATAGTAGGTACTACCCAGAGAGCCATTCGACTGAAAATCCAACTGCTTCAAGGCACAAGTGCATTAAATGGTGGACCCCACTTAATATTTGGTGCCGTCTGATTTTCAATTGGGTGGCCAGAACTCTAGATAGTACCTATTATCCAGAGTTTTAAATCATTTCTCTTAAATTAAGAAAAACTCAATGAAGCTGAGTCAACCAGTGGAATACAACAATCCATCCAAATACTAATTGAATGGGAGGGGTTCCAATGGTAAATAAAGAAAGAGTACGTCATTTTGAAATCTCATTGAATCAAACCTAAGGAGAAAATGGAAGACTCCTCTGAAGCGCAGTACAAAAAGTCTAGTATCACACCGAGAAGAGAATATGGATATTCTGGCGAGTTGGTATGTGATTATGTAACGACCCCAAATCCTACCTTGATCAAAATAGGACCTTGGGTCGCCACATTTCTTAAACCTACTTAAATCTCATGACATACAAGGCAAACAACACAAGTCTCCAACATGAGAGTAATAAAATTTGGATATATAAACCAAATCATTCTGCCCAAGTCTATGGTCAGCATAAACATAACCCTCCGCAAAAAAAAAAATAGTCTGATACACAACTATAAAGCAATCTAATAAGAAACATCATCTAAGAGTCTATTACAAAACTCCTTACAACTCAAAAGTAAAAGCCTAATGATAAGGCCACCTATCCAACTCTCGCTCTCCCTCAACCAGAGGATCGCCTTCCTCCTCTACGCAGTAAGCCTCCTCCACCCAAGGCTCACCTACAAACTTGGGCTCCACACCTGTCAAGACAAAAGTCTGGCTGAGTACAAAATCATTCGGTGTATATAAACTCCAACCAGCAACATGAAATCAGAGTGCAGAAGAATATGTGCTCATATACATCATATCATCACCTTGACTTGTGTACTTATAAGACAACATGCTTATGAGATGCTTATGCTTACGAGACCACGTGCTTGTGAGATGCTTATAGTTATGCTTATGCACGTATTCAGATCATACACTTATTATGATCACTCATTGGGCTTATTTAGTCTATCAAGCATATGCAATGCTTATGCTTATGACTCTTGAGCAACTTATTCAGAACATGCACTTATTCAAATCCCTCATTAGGCTTATTCAGTATATCAGGCATTAATTCTTACATAATTGGGAAAAAAAATATATCCAATCTCTATTTCTATCATACTAATATTCACAAAACATCATAATAGGGTTGAGTTGGATAGTATATCGACCTTAGGGATCCAAAACGCTCCCAAGAAGAGTTGATGCTGATTTCCAAGTTCTCCTTGCAATCTCCAAGTAATCTCCTTCTTCTCCAAGTAATCTCTTCCTTAGAACCCTAGGTATTCTTTCCCTTTTTGCCAAATTAGGTTTAAAAAGGTTAGAACTCTAAAACCCTCAAAATAGAACCTCTATTTATAGTCTAGGGGTTTAAAACCCCGATTTTCGTAACTCTTTTAAGAAAAAACTGGGCGTGATTGCGATCAATCGTCATATTGGGCGATCAATCGTCTTTCGACTGGCGATCGATCGTCCCATCTGATGCGATCGATCTTCCAAGAAACAGAAATTTTCTCGAATTTCCTAATTCTGATGATCGATCGTCACGTTAGTGTGATTGATCGTCACACAAAACAGGGGCTTACCTTGGTCTCAGGTTCTAGGGGATCGATCGTCGGCTCACCTGCGATCGATCGTCAGCTCCGATTCTTCACCCTATTAACACTTAAACCATTTAGACCACACCACGCCGTTTAGATAAAATTAAATATGTATAAAAACATTATAAAAGACTAAAATACCCTTATTAACTCTGTTAAATGCATGAAAGAGGATTCGAGTCTCTACATCTTCCCCCTTAAAAAAATTTTGTCTTCGAAATTTACGCACCTTTGACAAACAAATACGAGTACTTTTCGCGGACTTCGGCTTCCCTCTCCCAAGTGGCTTCTTCCTTAGAGTGATGCTCCCATTGCAAGAGTACAAGTGGAATGACCTTAATACGCAAGACTTGCTCCTTCCGGTCCAAGATTTGAACCAGTTGCTCAATTAGAGTCAAAAGGACCCAGATATCTCGGACTGAGCTTGCCCCGCTTGCCGAATCTCATCACCCCCTTCGTAGGTAAGATCTTGACAAATATAAAATCTCCAACTTGGAACTCAAGATCCCTCCTGTGAGTAACGACATAGCTCTTATGCCTACTTTGAGTTGTTTCCAACCTCTCTCTGATCAACAGAACTCTATCCACCGTTAGACTAACGAGCTTGGAACCCAGAAGCTTCCTCTCACTAACTTCGTCCGAATGCAATGGTGAACGACAACTCCTCACATAGAGTGCCTCAAATAGTGTCATCTGAATGTTGGCTTGATAGCTATTGTTGTAGGCAAACTCGACCAACTGCAGATGATCATCCCAACTGCCCTGGAAGTCCAACATTCAAGCTCGTAGCATGTCCTCTATGATCTAGTTCACTCTCTCTGTTTGCCTATCTATCTGAGAATGAAATGTCATACTGAAATCTAAACGAGAACCCATGGCCTGCTGAAAACTCTTCTAGAATCTGGAAGTAAATCTCGGGTCTCGATAGGAAATAATATTAACTGGCACTCCATGCAAACGGACTACTTCTTTGATACAAAGGTTGGCCAACTGGTTGGAATTGAAAGTGATCCGATATGGAAGAAAATGAGCTGACTTGGTCAACCTGTCAACTATGACCCAAATAGCATCAAAGTTCTTCGTTGTCCTTGGTAAATCAACAATAAAGTCCATGAAGATATTTTTCCACTTCCACTCGGGAATAGGAAGTGACTGAAGAAGTCCTGCCGGTCTTCGGTGTTGGGCTTTTACTTGCTGACACACCAAACACTTGGACACATTAGTAGCCACGTCCTTTTTCATACCTCTCCATCGGAAATATTTTTTGAGGTTTTGGTACATCTTAGTACATCCCGGATGAACAATATACTTAGACTTGTGTGCTTTATTCAAAATCTCCCTTCTTAAATCTTCATTATCCGGAACACAAAGTTTATCTTTGAAAGTGATTTCACCATCTCTCCAAGAGAAATCCTCAAACCCGCTGCTAAGCGGCTTGTTCATGGCAGCGTGCAGTTCTCCATTATTCCACTGAAAGTCTTTAATCATGTCCAATATGGTTGGCCTGACCATAATGTTGGCCATCAAAGCTCTAGATGTTCCAACACTGAAACCCGCATCAAGACTAGACACCTCTTCAAGTAACTTCCATTCTTGGACCATCAAGTGCGCCAAAAATCCAGTTAGTCACCTACTTAGCACATCTGCCACCACATTTGCTTTCCCTGTGTGATATTAGATAAAGCAATTATAATCCTTGAGGAATTTCACCCAACGGCATTGCCTCAAATTCAGCTCTTTCTATGAAAACAAATATTTTAGACTCTTGTGATCGGTGAATACTTCAAACTGCTCATCGTATAAGTAGTGTCTCCAGATCTTGAGAGCAAAGACTAATGCGGTCAACTCCAAATCATGGGTAGGATAGTTATTCTCGTGGTTTTTCAACTGCAGAGAAGCATAGGTAATAACTTTCCTGTGTTACATAAGAACACAAAATAACCCAATGAGTAAGGTGTCACTGTACACCACGAATCCCCCGTTACCGGATGGTACTGTCAAGATCAGAACGGTGGTGAAGCGCTTCTTCAACTCAAGGAAACTCTTCTCACATTTCTCATTCCACTCAAACCTAGCGTTCTTTTGAGTTAGATGAGCAAGCGAAGTTGCCAAACTAGAGAAACCCTCCACAAATCTTCGATAATATCCAGCTAGGGCCAATAAGCTTCGACCCTCTGTAATGCTCTTTGGCCTTCCCTAACCTTCCACTACTTCTATCTTAGTAGGATCAACTGAAATCCCCTCTCTTGACACTACAAGGCCTTGAAATACTACATTTTCTAGCCAAAACTCGTACTAGCTAAGCTTAGCATACAACTTATGCTCACGGAGTCTCTTCAGTGTGGCCCAGAAATGTATCTCATGCTCTTTCTGAGTCTTGGAATACACAAGAATGTCATCCAAAAACACAATGACAAATCGGTCAAGATTTGGCTTGAAGATTATGTTCATGAGATCCATAAAGGCTGCCGGGACATTTGTCAAACCGAATGGCATGACTAGAAATTCATAATGCCCATAACGGGTTCGGAAAGCAGACTTAGGCACATCTTCAGCCTTTATCTTCAGCTGATAGTAGCCTGACCTTGAATCGATCTTGAAGAAATATTTCACTCCTTGCAACTGATCGAACAGGTCATCGATCGTAGGCAAAGGATACTTGTTTTTTATAGTGACCTTGTTCAGTTGCCGATAGTCGATACACATCCTCATCCAACCATCATTCTTCTTCACAAATAAAACCGGAGCTCCCCAAGGTGGCACACTTGGGAGAAATAAATCCAAGATTGAATAACTCTTCAATCTGCTCCTTTAGCTCTTTCAAGTCTGCTGGAGCCATCCTATATGATGCCTTAGAGATGGGTGTCGTGCCCGGAGCTAACTCAATTGCAAACTCTACTTCTTTATCTGGTGGCAAACCCGACAAGTCTTTAGGAAATACATACATGAATTTCTCTACACAAGGATACTTGAAGAATCTAGTACTTTCGAGGTAGCAAGACTCAATGTTGCAAATCGAGCTAAGTCTTTCTTCTTCAATCCTTGGAAACGAAAAGGGGGCTCATTGATTGGCCTAAAGTTGACTACTTTCCCAAAACAGTCGACATACCCATGATATTTGGAAAGCCATGTCTAGTATGACGTCGAAGTCTTGGATATCAAGGACAATCAAATCAGCTGACATTTCTCTCTGTCCCACTCGAATGTCACAAGCTGGATAGACCTTATCAGTGATGACTAAACTACCAACCGGAGTGGTGGTCTAACAGACTTGGCTCCATTGGAAACTCTCGTGCAAAACTAGGTGTAGTGAAGGAGTGAGTAAAACCGGTATCAACCAACACATGAGCTAAGAAATCATTTACTAATAACGTGCCTGAATTGGATACATAATTAAATGTGTCAAATCATGTTCACAAACAGATTATATATATTTAGCATGTTGATATATAATAGCAAACATCATTAAAGCATAGAAGGTATATAACATACAAAGCTGAATTTACAAACTATATGTACCCTACACAACGTCGTTGGATGCCTATGCATCCTACTCCGAGGTGGCAAACACCCGACCCTGAGCTGGCTGGCGGGGCTGCTGGAGTCTCGGGCCCTGGGGTGGCTTTTACTGCATTGGCTGCGTCAACGATGGCCTAACTCCCTGTGGTTGAGTCTACTAAAGCCCCTATTGATTGCGGGGTGGAAAATCTCGAATCCAGTGTGAAATATCTCCATAATGGAAAAAACCTCCATTAATTACCCTACACTCTCCTGCTCGATCCCTCTTTCCACACTGGCTGTATACATCATACAATTGAGTCCTAGCAGTAGGCGGGGTAACCTGTGATCCCCAAGGGGCTACCTAAGTAGGCCTCTGATACGGAGTAGGCCTAGCAATCGGTTTAGGACTTGATGTCCTTGGCCTCTTGCCCTACAGTCCTTGTCTATCTGCTTGCATTCCTCTCTTCCTCAAAAACTCTGCCAATCTCCTCTCGGTAATCAAAGCTCTCTCACTAACTTCCCGGCATGTCTCAGGATGCAGGATCTCAACCCTGTCTTGGATGTAGTCTTTGAGACCCCTCTCAAATCTCCTCACCTTCAAGCTCTCCGTGGTGATCAAATGAGGCGTGAACCTAGACAACTCAGCAAACTTGGCCTCATACTTGGCTAATGACATACTCCCTGACTGTAGAGTGGAGAACTCAATCTCCTTCAACTTTCTCACTGAAGTCGATAAGTACTGCTCATAGAAGACATTGAGGAACTCTGCCCATGTCCATGGCTATCCCGCTCGCACTTCATTCCTCTTCCTGGTTGCAGCCCTCCACCAATGCTCTGCCTTGCCTTCCATGACAAAAGAGACCCACTTCACTCTCTGATCCTTAGTAGGCTCGAGTACAGAGAATATCTTCTTTAACTGCATGATCCACCGCTCTGCTACAATAGGATCAATACTCCCACAAAAAGCTGGAGGACTCATCCTCCTGAATACTTCCACTCCGTGATGTCGGGGTGGGTGGACCTCAGCTGGCCTATCTTGCCTGACTTACCCAGCTGCTAACAAGGCAGTCTGCTGTGCCATAATTTCAACCCATCGAGTCATGGCTGCTACAATAGCCTCAATAACCCTACTTTCATTAGATTGGCAGGCACCCTTTGGGTATCCCCATCAGTCACACTGCCTCCTCCATTCCTATTATTCCTCGCACCTCTCCTCATGACTTATAAATCCTAAAGTCAATCATAACCAGTCATCTTTTAGAAACAATTTCACAAAACAATCAATTCATAGACTAAGTCCAATAACTCAACCTAAATCCTAAGTTGATGTTGCTTTCCTAACTTAAGTCAATTTCTTATTCTTGAACCTAATACCTTAGCCCTAAGGACTCTAATGTCTTGTGCTCTAATACCACCTCTGGTATCAGACCCGGAGTGACATAAACATAACTCCTAATAAAAGGATAACTTAGCCCAAAGGAACCTAATGCCTTGGGCTCTGATACCACCTCTATAACGACCCCAAATCCTACCTGACCAAAATAGGACCTTGGGTCGCCACATTTCTTAAACCTGCTAATATCTCATGACATACAAGACATACAACACGAGTCTCCAAAATGAGAGTAATAAAATTTTGATATATAAACCAAATCATTCTGCTCAAGTCTATGGTCAACATAAACATAACTCTCCGTAAACAAAATAGTCTGATACACAACTATAAAGCAATCTGATAAACAATATCATCTAAGAGTCTATTACAAAACTCCTCACAACTCAAAAGTAAAAGCCTAATGATAAGGCCACCTGTCCAACTCTCACTCTCCCTCACCCAGAGGATCGCCTTCCTCCTCTACGCCATAAGCCTCCTCCATCCAAGGCTCACTTACAAACTCGGGCTCCACAGTACTTGCTAAGACAAAAGTCTATCTGAGTACAAAAGCATTCGGTGTATATAAAATCCAACCAACAACATGGAATCCCTGCACTTAGTTAGAACCATGACCAATAGCATAATAACATAATCAGAGTGCGGAAGAATATATGCTCATATTCATCATATCATAACCTTGACTTGTGTACTTGTGAGAATCTTATACTTATGAGATAACATGCTTATGAGATGCTTATGCTTATGAGATCATGTGCTTGTGAGATGCTTATACTTATACTTATTCATCTATTGAGATCATACACTTATTCGAATCCCTCATTGAGCTTATTCACTCTATCAGGCATATGCAATGCTTATGCTTATGAGTCTTGAGCAGCTTATTCAAAACATGCACTTATTCAGATTCCTCTTATTTAGTATATCAAGCATATGCAATGCTTATGCTTGTGGTCCACATGTGTGACTTGTGAGACTCTTATCTTAACATACACGTGAGTTTGTGCATAAATGTCACAATTAACATTCGAGTTGGTCATCGCTTAGATTCCGATCTCCTATCATGGAAACTCCACTATGCTGTCCCATACCATATAATTAGAGAATTTCTGGTTTGGAAGATGTTCCTCTAAGTTCTTACCTTCCCGAATATCAATTATCATGTAAATAATTAGGCATAACTTAACAAACAATCACATATATATACCTTATCATGATTCTTAGCATAATTCATAATTAATTTCAACAATTCCATAATGTCATATGAATATTTATCAACTCAAGCAGTTCAACAAACACCTAGGGTACGTAATTTATGAATACATTACCCTTTCTCATTTCCAACATTTCACCACACTATAATTCGTCCATACAACCCAAACACAATCCACATCCATACATTCATCACATCGTCCATAGTCTTTCCCATCCTCTATACATTTCATCCATAGTATTAAACCACATTTCCATCTCTAATAAACTTAATTCATACATAATTGGGGACAAACATATCAAATCTCTATTTCTATCATACTAAAATTCACAAAACATCATAATAAGATTGATTTGGATAGTATATCAACCTTAAGGATCCTTCCCTTAGATCCAAAACACTCCTAAGAAGGTTTGATGCTGATTTTCAAACTTTCCCTGCAATCTCCTTCCTCTCAAAGCAATCTCTTCCTTAGAACCATAGGTTTTCTTTTCCCTCTTTACCAAATTAGGTTTAGAAAGGTTAGAACTCTAAAACCCTTGAAATAGAACCTCTATTTATAGCCTAGGGGTTTAAAACCCCGATTGTCATAACTCTTTTAAGAAAAACTAGGCACAATTACAATTGATCGTCATATTGGGCGATCGATCATCTCTCGACTAGTGATCGATCGTCGCGTCTGATGCGATCGATCGTCCAAGAAACAGAAACATCCCCAAATTTCCTAATTCCGACAATCAATCGTCACGTTTGTGCAATCGATTATCGCACAAAATAGGGGCTTACCTTGGTCTCAGGTTCTGGGCGATCAATCGTCAGCTCACCTGCGATCGATCGTCAGCTCCGATTCTTCACCTTATTAACACTTAAACCATTTAGACCACACCACACCGCTTAGATAAAATTAAATATGTATAAAAACATGACAAAAGACTAAATTATTAACTCTATTAAAGGCATGAAAGAGGATTCGGGTCTCTACAGATTATCTCTTTGAATATATCAATCTCTATTTGATTATGAATTCTAGAAATCTCAGTGCATGGTCTAGATCTCAGATTAAATAATATTTTTTAGTTTAACATGTTTTTTCTTAATCCCAATAATTGGTATCAAGCACAGGCTCGTACCAGGTGATTAATTGTTTCTAGTAATCATGATCTGTTATTAGATTATTTTCGATTTTGAATAATCATGTTTAATGATCTGAGTGAATCGGATTAAAAAAATTGGGGTTCTTACTCGTTTCAGTTGGACGGGGATTCCGCCGTCGGTAGAGGCTGGCGGAGGAGGGGTTTTGATCACCAAAGTGTGCTCGTCAGTTTGGCACCGGACGTGGCCGAAATAGTGATCGACAAGTCACCCTATGGAAAGAGTTTTCAGTCACGGTGGTAGGGTTTCAAAGAAAATCATGTTGTGCGCGGGTTGGGAAGAAGGCCCCCAAGAGTCAACCCGAGTGGTTGACCCGACCCGCAAACCTAACCCGAAATTCCAACTCCGATTGTTTTGACTCGACCCATAAACATTGACCCGAATCTAACCCGAATAATTGCTGGACCAGTTCAATCGGACCGATCGGTCTTTTGAATCAGACCAGTCTAGGAGTTGAACCAGACCAATCTCATTAACTACCCATGCGGAACCGATCTCATGAACTGATTGGATCGAACCGAGGTCCAGACCGGACAGCGTGAACATCGTCAGATTGTCGCGCGTGATGTGCACTCCCGAGCGTGATGTGCAGTATGCGTGTGAAGCGTAGTTCTCGTGTGCGTGAAGTGCACTTCCTACGTGTGAGGCGCACGTGACACCCCGAAATATGTCTGGTTCACGTGACATGTTCCCAGGGCATTTCCAGGGGAGTGTCTGACCATTCATGAGGTTTTTTAATGCATGAATATCTCTTTTTTATGGTTGACATGAAATAAAGGAAAAAGTTGATACTTTTATCCAAAATTAATATTAGAAACTAAAGATTAGGTCATTTTATGGGGTTTAGAATTGATCTGTAAGGCGGTGGTTCAACTGGTTATAACTAAAGTAGGTTAGATTGGCTTACCTAAATGTGACTATCCTATGGAGATTATGGTTATTCGAATTTAGGGATTTTGGTCTCTTTAAGATCGCAGGTTTGCACTCAATTACATTGAATAGCTAATCTTGCCCAAAGGTGTCTAGGGACTTCACATAGATTGAGTGAGGCAGAATGATTTTTTTTTTATGGTGAGAGAAGGATAACCCTCTTACCCAAAGGTGTGGAAGTGTCCTAATCAATCTAAAACGCGATAGGCCAGTTATATGCGCGTCTGTTGTCGCCAATTAGGGGGTGAATTGCATGTCAAAATCTCTTATCCAAATGTGTGATTAGATGATGCGCCCACCAGTCTCGTAAAGTTGAAGTAAGCATTTTTAAATTAAACCACTTTATTTAAATCGGCTTAATCCCTAGACCGGATTAGAATGATAAAGTTTAAGTAAAGTCTTGCAAGGACAAGTTTAAAGTAAATTACTATAATTTGTGCAATAATTTGTGAGATATACCATAACATAGAAAATAATGACATTTACAGCTATAGAGTGGTCTATTGTTCATAAAAATTTGACTGGAATTGAGTCTTTGAATGGGTCTAACTATAGTTCTTGGAGGATGCAACCGGATATAGTTCTGGGCTACCTTAATTACCACTTTGTCCTCTTAGAGGAAAAGAAGGTTGCTCCCACTACTGAGTCTTCGGACTCAGAAAGGTCCTTGCATTCGAAGTGGAGGAATGCCAATCTGATGGTCATGATGATCATTAGGGCTTTTTATTCAAGAAGTCATGAAGGGTGGTATTTATGCTGTTGATACTGCTAAGGTGCTTCTTGAGACTATCAAGAAGAAATTTATGGGGTCTGTTAAGTCTCGTCAGTACATTTGTCTAACTTAATTGATCTCACTGAAATATGATGGTGCTGGAAATGTTCAAGAGCACATCCTGAAGAAATTTAAGCTGATTATCTCTCTTCGAGAGTTGGAGTTGACAATTGAGGACGACCTCATGGTTCATTTGGTCATAGCTTCGCTTCCTCAATCCTTTGATGCCTTTAAGGTTAACTATAGTGCCCAAAATAGGAAGTGGGACCTCCATGAGCTGATAGTTGTGTGTGTCAGTGAGGAAGAGCGAATGAAGCGTGAGAAAGCTAAGTGCAAACTTAGCTATGAATTCTGGTAACAAAAGAGATTTTAAGAATAAAGGGTTCAAGAAGCATAATTCACAAAATTTTTGGCAAAGTCAGAGTTCAGGACATCAATTTCAGGGAAAGAAAATATTGTGGAATAAGAGGAAATTGAGTGTTTCTTCTGTAAAAGGAAAGGTCACATGAAAAAAGACTGTTTCAAATATAAGGATTTGTCTAGGAAGAACAGAGGGGTTCATTCATCGGCGAAGCGCAAAGGCTGAGAAGTTGTTGTTCATGGGGAACTCTGCACCAACAACGGTGGAGGTTGTTGGGACTTGCAAAATAGTATTAGACTCTATTTATGTTTTGCAATTAGATGATATCTTCTTTGTGTCGTTGTTTAGGCGAGATATTATTTATGTTGGATTGGATAATGTATGTTTTTTATTTTATCTTTGAGGAGAGTACACTCTCTATTAGACATACTTTTCAGACTATTGGTAGTAATATTTTAATAGATGATCTTTATTAGCTAGCATTGGATTCATGTTTTGTATCATCCTTATTGTGTATGTTTGTTGATTTTATTACTCATCTTATCGATTTTAAACATGTTAGGCAGATCTAGATGGAATTGATTATGTTATTTTTGTTAGTTCATTTTGAGAACATTGTATTGTCCCTCAATACACCACTCATGAGACTCCAAAGCACAAATGTGTAGCTAAAAGAAAGAACTTTACATATTTGGATGTTGTTCGCAGCATGTTAAGTCACTCTAATTACCATAAAGAAACCAATTCCTTTTAAAAATTCTATTAGGGTATGAAGTCAGCTATTTCTGCTGACTATGAGATATATCTGGATGAATGTGTCATTAACTTAGAAGATCCTTTCAGTTTTCTAGATGTTGTGAATAGTGGGCACTCTCTTAAGTGGCTAGATGCAATGAGATATGAATTAAAGTCTATGAAAAAGTATTTTGTTTGTAAACTAACCTCATTACATTATTAATTCTTCAATCATTGGGTGTAGGTAGATTTACCATATCAAAGGAAAGTTTCAATCATTGGGTGTAGGTAGATTAACCTCAAGGTTGGTGGGAGCAAGTTTGTCATTCTTGAATTGTACGTTGATGATATTCATATGTTGCTTGATACCAAATTTTCTTGTCAAAGAATTTTGACATGAAATATATAGGGAGGCAAGTTATATTTTGGGTATCAAAATTTTCAGAGATCATATTTATGTTTGTTTGAGGTTATCTCAAAGGACTTCATGTTGGTTTACAGGAGATGTAATGAATTAGAAGTTGTAGGTTATTCGGATTCTTATTTTGCTAGTTTTCAGGATAGTTTGAAATCCACATCAGTTTTTATGTTTTTGTTAGCTCGAAGTGTTGTTTTATGGAGATGTGTCAAGTAGTCCTTGATGACATTATCCACTGTGGAAACAAATTATGTTGCATGCTTTGAGGCGTCGCACCAGGCCATTTAGCCATAAATTTCATTAGTTAGCTAAAAAATGTGGATTCTCTCAATTTTGCTTATGATTGTGGACCCGTTGACTAAAGGACTCTCCACCAAAAACTTTAAAGTACATGTCAAACCTATGAGAGTTTTAGAGTTTTTTGATTATTTTATTTAGTGAGAGTGTTTATTTATTTCAGTCATTTATATGATTTGCATGTAATTGTTTAAACTTTCAGATATTGAATTGTTATAGTTATGCAAATGAAATATTGATGCATCATTTGATTATGTTTATGTATTGAATTGCACGTGTAATAGGTAAAGACATCAAGTGATGGACTTCACATGGCGGATGCCATTAATGTCAAGTTTGCCCAAGAGCCTTGCACAAAGCTCTCAAGTTGTTTGGTCTAAACATGGTTAGACATCATATTTGAGGCCTTCATTCTAGATACAAGGTGATGGACTTCACATGACGGTTGTCATAAGATATTGGAATGACATGTATATGCTTAAATGCATGTAGCGTGGACAATTTTTGGACGTACATATTTTGATCATATAAGGTTGTGTACCATCCATATCACACCATACTATACCATCATAAAGTCCCACTCAGAAACATTAGTATTACTAACTATTTGACCATAGAGTGACTTGCATCATAGTAATGAATACTAGTAGATGCTATATGCTTCCATGATCACCATTAGTAATGCTTTTGAATCAGAGTGAACGTTAAAAGAAGACTTAATTTTCGACAACAATATTTTTCCAAATAGAAGAGTGGTCACTCGTGTTTTTTAAGGTTTTTCAATCCAAAGAGTCTTTTTCTTTTATTTTTATTTAAGGATTACTTGGATCAAGTGGGAGATTGTTAGAGTTTTTTTATATTAAATAAAAACTCATATGCAATCCTTAGGTTTTCAAAACTCGGATTGTATTACTGTCAATTAAGAATATTAAAGTTAATGGATCCTACTAAAAAAACATGATTGAATAGGGACTTATAAGTGTTCTTAAAACTAGCAATCATGATCGGTGTTGGCGACAGTTAGATCTTTGGTGTGATTCCTCGCAGCCCTTGGATCTTATGATGGGTAGAGTTTCAAGGGTATATAAAGAAATGGGAAGTCCCTCTTTTCTCTTACATCATTTTGAAGCTCTATTGAATCAAACCCAAGGAGAAAATAGAAGACTCCTCTGAAGCGCAATACGAAAAGTCTAGAATCACACCGAGAAGGGAATAAAGATATTCAAGTGAGTTGGTATGTGATTATCTATTTCAATCTATCAATCTCTATTTGATTATGAATTTTGGAAATCTAATTGCATGTTTTAGATCTCAGATTAAATAATATTGTTTAGATTAACATGTTTTATCTTAATCCCAACAGGATCACCATCCATACTCATAATTAAGGGTTGTACACGTTGTTTTTGATAGGGCTACCTACAATTCCAAATTCTTGTGATTCATAAATTCTACCCATTATGAATCAAAAAAATTTCTTGACTTGTATTAGAGAGAATAACTTGTGGTGAAATAAATGCAATTTTTATTACTAACAAGAAGAGATTAATTTTGAGTCGGAGCTCTGCTTCACGATGTTGAAGTGGTGCTCCCCTATTTACACTATGGTAGTGGCATGATTGTAATTATGGAAAGAGGCTGGGGCAATTTCTCAACACACATAATTACCACATTGCCACCATCCCAATGTAAAAAGGGGAGCTCCGCTCAACGCCCCAAAGCAGAGCTCCTCTTTGTATTTAAATTGTAATAAGAATAGGCATACTTCAAGAGCCAATTGTGAGTGTATACCTTTTACATTGGTTATGAATTAACTTAGTGCTCAAATTCAAGAGAAGGTTCCTTGATGCATGTTATTTACAAATGCGTGTGGAATTCATTGATGAGAGAGAGAAAGAGAGAGAGAGAGAGTAAATGAAAAACTAAAATAATAGAAGGATATTTTGGAATCTAAGGATTTTAAAGTAAAACCAAGACATAATATGTAAAATGCAACTTTAACAAGTATACAAATATGGTTTGAGGAGATTGGTTAAACTTAATAGATCGGATATACCACAAAGCGATCAATTTAAATATCTATGATCAATTATCTGTAAGGATAGAGAGATTAATGAGGGCATTGCCTATAAATTTAAAGCTAGATGGCTAGAGTGGAGTGTGCTTCTAGAGTATTATGTGACCAACACTTTATGATACATATTGTTGGTTAACAAGAAGCAGAACATTACATACGATGTGTATAGTTGAGATGAGGTTGAATGAGTAAATAAACTAAAAGATAATATCGAGCATTTGAATAATTTGGGATCTCTAAAATGAAAAATTGGAAAAATTGAGTGAGGTAGTTTAGACATGTTCAACGAAAACTTCTATGAGTGCATGCGGTTTAATAAACAACATATATAGTGCTGATAAATATTCTTTCAACATCCCATACAAAATTTACATGTATAGAAATATAATTGCATAGGGTTTCATAAACAATATAGAGAATTATCTGCACCGCTTTTATTATTCTCAATGACCTCTTCAGTCTTGTACCTGCGCGAAATAGTGCGTCAGCATTGTATTCTTTCCTGATAAAATTATGCACGACCATCGCAACAACTATATAATATTATGTTGTATTGGGAAGGAGTATGGTTCCATTTTTCTTAGAATGGGAAAGCGGGACTTGGCTCAAGGAAGAACCTGAGGGAAAAATTGCTTTCTTACCAATTAGAAGGAAGAAAGGAGTCGCTCCTCCTAAAACTCTGCTCTATCACACTCTTCAAAGAAGAGTGGACATAATTAAATATTTCCTGTAAATCATAAGGGTCACACACCTGGGTTTGTCTCAGTGGTAGTGTATCTCCCTTTGGGGAGGAGTGACTCGTGTTCGAGTCCTCGTGTGGCAAGTGCCCACCATTGAGTTCTAACCCCCTAACCCCCCTAACCTCTGACATAGATAGATAAATGATATAGCTGATGTAGAACCCCGGAATCGAGTTCACTGTGCTATGAACAGTGTTAGTAAATAGTGCCCTTATATGGTGTGTGTAAAGGCCTAAGGTTCCATTGTGTTCTTGGTATTATGGTGAGTCAAGTGAGGGTTTTAGTTACATGTTTTGAGTCTCAAAAAGAGAGTATAAAGATACTCTAAGTGGGTAAAAGCAAGGGTATAAAATATCCTAAGTGTTTAATGGGTTGTAAGTGAATAGTGCTAGTGCGTGAGGCATAAAGAGGCCGGGGCCTCTCATGCATATTGGTGTGAATTCAACGATCACCTAGGTGGGTTACAAACCTATTGGGAACGAGTCATAAGGTGTGAGTAGGGTGTTGGACCCAAGGGAAAAGAGTGTGAAAGAACTCGAAATATTCTAAGTGTTAAAGAGGTATGTCTTGACGTTTTTTTTTTTTTTTTAGATTTTAAGTCTAAGCTAAGTCAAATGTAGTTTTTTTGAAGTTTTGTCAAAGGTAGTTTTTTTGAAGTTTTGTCTGCTGAAATTCCAAACTAGTCAGCTTTAGAGCCCATTTAGGTAATTAAAAAACTCAGTTGAATCGTCTAACTCAAGTTGAATCGTCAAAATCCGATAAGTGAGTCAAAAGTTATTGGAAAAATAGCAAAGCGGGATAAATCAGGGAAGTTTCTGTAGAAAGTACGATCGTTCATAAATACCCTATGAACATTCGTAGAAACATTACGAATGTTCGTAGACACTCTACGAACGATCGTAGAGTCTTAGAAACTGAGCAAACTCACTGGAAAGCTTACGAATTATCGTAGGAAGCCTACGAACGATCGTAGGTGCGCGAATCAGTTTTAAAATAGCGCGGATTTTAGAGTTTTAACCCTCTTGGCTTATAAATAGGGACTAACTTGTGGGTTTTAGGTTACCAACACCTAAGAAAGAGTTTGGGAGAGAAAATAGAGAAATTCTAGGGTTCCAAAGAGGGGTTTTTGTTGGATATCAAGGAGGAGCTTGAATCCTCACTTCCCAAGCTTCCACGAGCTTTGATTTTTTTTCTCAAGCTTGGATTTCACCACTTGAAGCTTGGATTTCGCCTCCACGAGCATTCTCAAGTCTTTTCCTTAGATTTTTTAAGGTAGATACACTCTACTAGATTTTAATTCCATAAATCATTAATGAGAAGAATGAGTTTCTTAATAAGTATATATATATATATATAGCCTTGTGTATGTGTAAATACACTCTCCTAGCTTTTGATTTCATAAACCCTTCCCATATCAAGATAAAATCCTATGAATTGTGATGTGAATTAATTTGTGATGATGTCATGCCTTTAACCAATGAATAAAAGATGTAAATAGTTAGACGTTCTATATTTTAGTATCCAAAGATGAAAAGCATGTTAAAAAAACATAAGTTTTGGGAAAAACAAAGGAGAAAAACCTTATTTTCAACATAATTGGAATGATGTGATTTCATTGTATATGGGCTATTGCGATGGATGAATTATGTTGAGTATTGGCTATATAGCTATATGTAAGGTGTTTCCTTTATGTCTACAATGTTATTCACAATTGCTACACTGACACATATGCATATGCATGATCGAGTTTTTCTAAATTATGGGTATCCAAAAGAAGAAGTATAAGTATATAAGATGAAATACAAGAATAAGAAGATGAAAAGTATAATATGCAAATGAATCAAATGAAAAGTAAAAGAAGAAGAAGATGTAAAGGGAAAAGTATAAGATGGTAAAAGAAGATGTAAAGTATAAGGGGAAAAAGCCGACGGGGAGGCATGATAGTAGGCCGCTTGAAAGGGAAATGAATACTGGCATCAGACTTCGATGATAGCAGGCCGCCCGGAAGGGAAATGGATACTTGTCGTCTACTCCGAAGGTAGTCAAAGGTGAGGATAATATTAGGCCACCCAGCTTATGTAGGAACAAGTACTAGTTGTCCGACTCCTGAGGTAGCAAAAGATGAATACCAAGATATTTTAAACACCCGTACATGAGAAGATAATAAAAGATGAGAACCAAGATATTTTACATACTCGTATATGCAAAGATAAAAGATGATAAGAAGATATTTTACGAGATTTTTCCGAGATATATGCACATGATATTATTTCGTTTTCCGCACTCTGATTTCAAGAATGCATGTGAAATGATTAAACTGTGACATATGCTGTATTACTGTTTATGACATTACTATCTAGTAGTTTGTATACACAGAGTATTCAATACTTAGCCGTACATATTTATGTCGGCAGGTCCTCTTGATGCACATGCTCAGGAGTCGTGGGTCGAGGAGGAGTATATTAAGGAGGTGCCTACTCAGGAGGAGCTTCAGGAGCATCAGAGGATAATTGATAGGTGGTGGCCCAATGCTTGAGTGATGAGAGGGAGTGTCTTGTATATAAATTTTGATGAGCAAGCATGTTCGCTCCTTATTTTGGTTTATGTATAAACTGGGATATAGTATGTATAGAAGATTTTGTATTATGCTTATGCTATCATATGTCTTATATGTTGTACAAGATGTTTTGGTAATGAATTCACGACGCCAAAGTATCCTAACTCGTAGGGGGTATTTTGGGTCACGACAGCTGATTACTAAGAAAAAAAAAAAACACCACTACCTTTGAAAAATGGACATAACTAATACCAAACATTTGGATTTAGTGTTAAAAATTCATGCATATTCAAATTCATGCATCAATATCATTTCAAAAGGATTTGTACATCCTAATTTGAGAACAAACTTAAGAAAAAAGCAGTTCAAATTCATCCATCAATATCATTTCACACGACATAGGAACACTGAACAAAATGAAAAAAGCAAAGCTTTTAATTAATATAAGCTTACTACCTATTTTGAACCAAAGTTTGTGACACAAACATATATAGATATGCATTTGTAGACCTTCGCTTGCACAAGACAAAAAAAGAAGTAAAAATTTAGATTAAAGCAACATTGCAAATCTGCAGAATAATAGAGAGTGAGCTTCTTTTGTCTCCCTTTTTATTAGGTAAAACTAACAAAATTATAACATGCACCACAAAAAAAAAAGACGAAAAGGTGCAAAAATAAGTAAAATTTCATCCGATCAAATATGAGTTGTTGACAGACATATCAAATGAATTAGTCATAGTTCAATGAGAGATTGAAAGCAAAAACCCAGAGATTAATTAAACAAATACCATTCCAAAAAAACCAAGAGTTCTGAATGGTAAACAAATGCAAAATGGAAACCTTCTTGTACCTGAATTAATGATGTTTGTAAGGAGATGTTGCAATCAAAATATTAGAAGCCGAATTAACTCGTTCATTCTTTACCGGATGAGCAATATTTACCTTCCTCCATATAAAAGAAATATATGTTATTAGAGGATGAAAACAATAGTTTTTTTAATAAAATTTTTATGTGAAAAATTTCTTGAGATTTCTAGGGATTAGTTCTACAATAAATCCGAAAAATCAATTCTTCATATATAGATGATAACAAAAGAAGGGAAGAAAATGAATAAATTGCGTTCATTATCTTTTTGGAATTAGAGGGAAGAAAACAATAGTTTTTTTGGAAAATTTGGCTTTTACACACCAATTAAGGCATTGATGTGCATGCATACATCTTGATTGGAACTTATGTGGCACCAAATTTTTTTTTGTGACACTCAAATAAGACATATACTCACAAACACCCAATCCGAGCTACAAGGCTATTGCATCTAACACAATCCTCTCCCGCACCAACTATGGGATTATGGTCAATTGCAATTGAGCATTTACTATGACAAGTGTTCTACTATTTTTTTTTGGTAACACACAAACACACCCGCACACTATATCACACTCACATCCTACAAGGGATGTAAACGGTCGAATTGATCCGAGCCGGGTGCTACTTAAGCTCGGCTCGTGACATAAATATTGTTGGCTCAAGCTTGTCTTGAGCTCAATTATATTTGAGCCATCGAATGCTAGTTTGAGCTCGAGCCGGCTCGCGAGCTTGGACTATTATTTTAGGCTCGTTTACCCTAATTTTAACAAAAATAATTCAAATTAAAATCGTAAGAGTTAACACATGCTCATAATATTCTCCTCCCAAAAAAAACTTAAGAACTGAAAAAAGTTATTCTGATGAGTCTAATTGAAGGAACGTATATAGAGAATCTAAATTGTTTAAACAGATGAAGTTACTTTTTAAGATTTACCTCAACAAAAAACTATATATAAGTTTCTTAACTTTTATGCGTAAACTAATATTATTAGTGTATTATAATCGAGCTTGAGTTGAGCTGTTCATTGATTGTGTTCGACTTGATTAACAAACGAGCTCAATCATTTAACTCGCATTGGCTTAACGAGCACAAATACCAACTCAAGCTCAACTCATTTTGAGACGAATTGAGAAGGCTCACGAGCTGACTTGGCGCCCTACATCCTACAAATACACCCAACTCCTTAACACAAGGCGTGCATCAAACACAACCCTAAAAGAGAGGGGGATCTTATAGGGACATAGGCATATTATTTTGGGAAAATAGTCACCTCCTCAGCCGAGGAGGTGACTTACCATCTCGTCCCTCCTTTTTGGGGCCACGTGTCCCATTTTTTCTCCTATTAACTGTGGTTAAGATTTAGTCAACCCTACGGTTCACACATCTTCTTTGGTTTTAAAAAAAAATTATTAACAAAAAAATTAAACATAAGTAGTGGTTAATTTTTTTAACCATAATTCCAAGTATTTGTGAGAGTGAGGAGGAATTATTTTGTGATGAAGTAGTTTTAACTTTTAAAATAAATGTTTTAGAAAAATATTAATTTTAAAAGAGTTTTTTTTAAAACTACAGTTAAGGAATTTAAAGGAACACGTGTCATATTATGGGAGCGATTGAACACTCGCAATTGACTATGACACGACGAAAACGCCAGATGTGACCGTCAAAGTAGAGCCAACAGGCAGCAACACACGAACAGGAGAAAAGAAAAAGGAAATATAGATTAGAGAGAGAATTCCCCCTCTCTCTCTCTCTACATAAGTCCTCTCTCTTTTCTTCTCCACCCCGATAATATATATTATATAATTATAAATAAATAAAACAAAAACCAGTCTCTCTCTCTCTCTCTCTCTCTTTCCCCATCTCTCTCTCGCTCTCTTTGTTTTCCTCGTTGTCGCCGGGAAACCGCTTTTCTACATCTGCACAAGCCTCCAAAACCACTATTGGGATCAAATGTGATGGGAAGCGGTTTCTCGTGTCTGTTCCCGTGCTTCAAACCGGCCAATCAAAACCACCAAGCGGATTTGATATTCACGGAGTCAGAGCCGTTAGACGAAACCCTAGGCCATTCCTTCTGCTACGTTCGCTCCTCAGCTCGCTTTCTCTCTCCTTCTCACTCCGACCGTCTTTCGCCGTCTCACTCCCTCCGTCTCTCCCCTTCCCACGAACCCGCTCTGAAAACCAGACCTGGTTTCGCTGAAACCGCTTTCAAGTCCATCTCCGGTGCTTCAGTTAGCGCCAACACCTATACTCCCAGAACTGTCCCCCAACACGACCATATTTACGATGATGCCACGGAATGTGTCGGTAATACCAAGTCCAGTATCGTCAATGGTTTCGAGAGCTCCTCCTCTTTCAGTGCTCTGCCGCTGCAGCCGATCCCCCGTGGCGGCGATGCTTCCGGCCCGATCGACCGGGGATTCTTCATGTCCGGTCCGATCGAGCGCGGTGCCCTTTCCGGCCCGCTCGACGGGGGTCCCGGTTCTGATGCCAGGGGAGTCCCTTTTTCGGCTCCGCTCGGTGGCCTCTACTTGAAGAAGAAGAGGAAGAAGGGGTTTTCGGGATTTGGCAAATCGTTTTACCGGAACTTCTCTGAGAAGAAGCGACAGTGGGTGGTCCCGGTTCTTAATTTCGTTGCCCGGAAAGAGGCTTCAGCTCCGGACTATGGAGCTGATTCGGAGGCGAGGAACGAGGACAATGTTCATTGGGCTCATGGGACTGCTGGGGAGGATCGGGTTCATGTTGTTGTGTCGGAAGAACTTGGTTGGCTCTTTGTTGGGATTTATGATGGCTTTAATGGCCCCGATGCTCCGGAATTCTTGATGGGTAATCTCTACCGTGCAGTTTTCAAGGAGCTCGAAGGCTTGTTCTGGGATGCTCAGGAAGCTTCTTCGCTAGTTGTTCGCCCAGAGGGTGCGAATTCTAGTATAGAAGATGTAGTGGGTGTGGAGGGAAATGACCCATCTTCAGAGAATTGCGCAAGAAATGATGACCAGGAAGTGTTGGAGTGTGGCAAGGATTTGAGTTCTGGGTCCGTGAAGAGAGTGACATTTCAGTCAGAGCAGATGGGATTAAGGAGGAAGCCCCTTTGGGAATTTCTCGCGGAAGATGAAGCAGAGGATGGACTTGATCTTTCGGGTTCCGACAGGTTTGCATTTTCTGTTGATGATGCCGTTCGTGTCAGTAGTGCTAGCTCTACTGTGAGGAGACGGTCACTACTGTTGTCCAAGCTGAAACATGGGTTCTCCAAGCATAAGGAAGGTCAAAGCAGGAAGTTGTTCCCGTGGAGATATGATTGGGAGGATAAAGAGAAAACTGAACCCGAGAGCAAAGTAGAAGAAAGAGCTTGCAGGAGCTTTAGGAAACGTAAGGTGGGTCCCATTGATCATGAGTCAGTTTTAAGGGCTCTATCACGGGCTCTCGAAGTTACTGAACTTGCATACTTGGAAATGACAGACAAGGTTCTTGATCGTAATCCAGAGCTTGCGCTGATGGGTTCTTGTTTGTTGGTTGTGCTAATGAGAGATGAAGATGTGTATGTGATGAATTTGGGTGATAGTCGTGCTATCGTGGCACAATATACACCCCAAACAATTAACTCTAGTATGGATCCGAAGATACAGGGGAACAATGGGTGGGACATGGAGAGTATTGTCGAGGAGTCCACTACTGTCGGTGAGAGGGCAAAAAGGGTGGTAGATGAGGCTACTGCTCCAGCAATGAGGTTGAACGCGTTGCAGCTGTCCACTGATCATAGCACGAGCATCGAAGAAGTAAGATTTAGTTTCAAACAATCTGAAGTTCAGTTTTCCTTCTTTAACGTGTTGGAAATTGTTTTCACTCAATAACACAGGTTCATGCCATATAAAACTGATACCAATTGGTTACTGTTATATCTCTTTCCAAATATCTGCCTGGAAATTCAGTGCCCTGCATAAACCCAGTAATGTTTTGGCATATATTGATAGGAATTATGTAGCACATGACCAACTTATCAATTTGATTGAATCTTCCAACTTAGCCTCTTCCAAGTTCGGTTAGAACTTTAGCTTCCAAGTGGCTTAGTCAAGCGAACTTGGATGTATATTGACTCTTGTTGTGCTTTGAAGCAGGATTAAATTTGTAACATCCGTTGGGAAACTATGGATCGGTGCCATCCATTGATAGTAGGGTAACCTTTTCTATAAGTAAAAATTGTAACCATAGTTACCAAGTTGGAGTCCAAAAATTATTTGTCTAGGAAAATTTTTGACAAAAATTTAAATCAAGAAAATATTGTGAGAGAGATGAAAATATAAATAAAGTTTCTAATTATGATAAATTATAGGCGAATGTATTTCATATATTAGATATATATTTGGGATTTTTGAAAAAGTTGTGATAAAAAAGTCGTGTATAATTTGGGATGAATAGAAAAAATCGGAGACTCTGTTATTATGATTGTAACTCATAAGTAGCAAATGATCCTTTTTTTTGATCAGTAATCAATGATTATATGATACGAAATAGTGATACAAAAGTAGTACAACTATAGTAATTGAAAAGTTTAGAAGCTCATAAACTCAAGAAAGAAAGAGCCAAAAAGCATACAGAGACCTCCCTAGGCTTGAAAGCGAAGACAACTTAACTGATGTAGTTGTTAGGCGTCACCTCATGCGGTCGCCTAGGCCACCAGACATTTTGACAGGCTCAGGTGACTGCTCGCCTTGATAGTCATTATTAAAAATATGATATATGTAATTTTATTGTTGTTTAAGGATATAAAATTCATTTTATTTGAAGATGCCAATTTGATCAACAAAAAATCATACTAGATATGCGTATTGTGTCTTTTACCATATAATATGTTAGGGTTCGCGTATCCAAAAAAAATATTTGCAAATAGAATAAAAAGGAAGAGACCATATAGTATCAAATATGTTTCCCTCATGCTAACTTGCCCTCTCTCTCGCTTAATGGGTGCACCAATTGGTCACTCTTTCTCTCCTCCTTTGTTTGTGGTGGATCATATACCCCCCTCTATTTTTTGCGTGGTTGTTAAAGGAGGGTTGCCCAAGTGACGCCCCGCACAGTTGGGTCCTAGCGACCCAATAACAAAAAAAGGTCTTTAAACGCCCTAAAATCTCTCTAGGATCCCTAAATCTCCCATAAACCCCTTTAATGGGTTCTTTTATAATTTAAATAAGTGTGGACCCCATATATAATTTGCTTATTATTTATTTTTATTACATTTTCTTTGGCATAAACGAGAAGAATAAGAAGGAAGAAGAAGAAGGAAGAAGGAAGGAGAAAGGTACGGCCTCGTCCTATCTCCCTCTTCTCTCTCTCTCTCCCTCCCCTTGTTCGGTAGTCACAGTTAAATGTCGGGCTATTTTATTTATTTTTATTCAGTCCCTCACTCTTCCCCTTCTCTTCCTCTCCCTCTCTCTCTCTTTTGGTTATTACCGACTCTCTCTCCTCCTTTCGATAGTCATTATAGATTTTTTTTAAAAATTTCGAATACTTTAAAAATCCCTCTTTATTATTCATAGAACTGTCTCCAAGGATGGTTCTATCTAAGTGTATCTTGACAATAAAGATTTTGCATTCTACACCATTAGTAGGCTTCTTATTCACGAAAGTGCAGCATATACAAATCTTATGTTGGGAAATTTTTTTGCTGCAAGTTCATCAAGCGACGCCTCGGGCGCCTAATGCATCCATAGTATTTTTTTGTTTTAAGTCACCTTGACAACAATGCTAACTGAGTTTATGCGAAACATGCATAGTTTTGGCATGAAACAGTGATCTTATTATTGTCTCTCAGTGATTAACATCACTATCGAAAGAGGAGAAAAATGAATACAAACAATAGAAATCCAAATGAATTCTTTCTCCCTTGTTTCATGTAGTACTTATATATATATATATATATATATATATTTGCATCTAATTTTACTAATTAAAAAGAATCAAAGGGACTCAAAACTACATTGTTGGAGGGTGGAGGATCCTTCCCTAGCCAATGAGTTCATGTATTGTAACCTCTCAATTAACATTGTAAAAGGATAGTTGAAACTCACAAACATAATGGTTGTGATCTTGCAACTTTTTGATGTATTTGAATTGAGAAATGGGGACCATGTCTGAAGCCCAATATTTCGCAGAAACCCCATAGACAACGAGATCGAGGAATGCCTTCATCTCCTTGATAGGTTGAACAGGATAAAGATTAACATTGACCAAGATGACCATCAAGTCTAGAAGGACAACCCCAAGGGGATCCTCACAATTGAAGATATTTACAATAACCTCTTCAAAAGGACAATGTGGAGCTCGTCAGAAGGCCTCAATTTGGGAAGTATTTGGAAGGCTCTTGTCTATCCTAACATGCAAGTTTTCATTTGGATATCTGTGCTGGGCAAGATCCTTACCATTGACCACCTAAGGAGCTATGGTATGTTTTTCCAAACATGTGTTGCATCGTTCACAAGATGGGAGATGTGAGCCACCATCTTGTTCATTGTTTGAGGGCTTGGGTGGCTTGGAGTTTCTATTTTTCGTTGTTGATGGGCTAATGGTTCCAAAGGAGGGAGGTGACATCTTTCTCGGCTGGCTGGAAGGTGTTTTTGGTAGACATAGTTACCAAGTTGGAGTTTGGGAATTATTCGTCTAGGAACATTTTCGAAAGAAATTGTCAAAATTTGAAAAATTCGGAAATAAAATATTGGGAAAGTTATGAAAAATATAAAATAAGATTATTAATTATGAAAAATTACAGACAATTGCTTGACCAACATGTAGCTAAAAGTTAAGTTGTGTGTTCAACTCCCACTCCTCGACTTATCCTGGTTCTGAGTGAGTCTGTGCGGACACCCAAAGGGACTAGTACCTGCCTCGAAGGGTTGGAACACCCTCTGTTACCAAAAAAAAAAGAAAAAAGTTAAAACAACTGCTACAACCTTTTATCATCATCTAAATGATAATTAATCAGTTATAATTTGATATGGGTTCCATCTCACAATAAAGTGATATGGGCAGGGTTCTTCGTGCGTTATTCGCCTAGTTCTGGTTCGTGAGTTACTTCGTCATAAAGAAAAGGATGTTGAATCTAGTTTTGGTTTGTGAGTTCTTCGTGGTTCTAGTTTGTGAGTTCTGGCTCGTAAGTATGGTATGGGGTAAACAAGTCCTGTTTAGTAGTTTCATCCGTCTGCAACTTGTCGGCGGTGATAGACCAATTATTCGTCAGCGGCGTCCTTGTGGAAACCTGTTTTGGCAATCTTAAGTTAGGGGCACAGGTGGGTAACCAATCCCCAATCTGGATGGAGTTGTTCTAGAACAACACTTAGGTTAGATTCCATTAGCACAGGATTCTCCCTCCTTCAGAAAATAAGAAACTAAGGGGAGATGTAAAAGTTATGAAGGCATCAGAACGCCGGTATGGAGTTCTAGATATGGATTCGAAGGGGAGTCTAGTGAAAGGGGGTCCCTCGGAGAGTGGTCTCCAATGGTGAGCAGATTTCTACAGATAGAATCAAAAAGTTTTGAACTCTCCATAATTGATAGAGTCTGGTATCAAATTTCTGATCATGGTAGGGGCTATCAGTTGAGGCTCCGGCTTGCTTTTTCAGATCTCCCTTGGCTACTGCATCAGGTACTCAAAGCAAGTTCACCAAGATTGAGCGAAAGTGTAGTGGGTAAAATATTCCCCAACGGATTCTCCACTGTAATTTTCAAACACTGAACTATCAACGGTCTATTTTACCAAGATTGCGATCTACAAGAATGAGAGGGTATGCTATGTTCATCCCTGAGGGGGCAAAAGGCTGGGGTTGGGCGAGTTTCAGCATGGTCTTAAAGAAATTTCTACCCAATAATAGAACCAAGACTGCCCAATTCTAACTCTTTTCCACCGGCCTATTTCTTAGCCCAACAGAAAGAACCTGGCCTGGCCCAAACGAGGGAAGTTGTCTTGGCCTTAGGGGACCAGTTAACAAGAAAGGAAGATTCAATAGGGCCATTCTCTATTATGAATGTGGGTGGTCAACCTCAGATAAGGATTCATCAAGATTCCGGGTCTGCTAAGCTATGGGAATCAACCATGGTAGCTTTAGTCTCCGTAGTAGGGGTGAACTGTCTAGGGCAGAAGCATAACCGAGAACTTAGTCTATCGCTGTCCAGCATTTCTCTCAAACCCTTCGACTCAAGGAGGGCTCTCATTCTTGACAACTCCAAAAATAAGGATCTCAGCCGTGATATTAGAACAAGAAGCCCGATTCAGATTCCTGGAGGACCTTCAATCGGTTTCTACAGTTGGTGATCTGAAGCAAATATGTTATCTTATGCGGGATTATCTAAGTCTAGATGGATTGGTTTACTGGGTCTTCCCTTTCATCTATGGAAGGAAGATATTTTTATTAAAATAGGAGAGTTATGCAGTGGTTGAGCGGAAATACATCAATCCACCATTAACCTCTCCTTTCTCAGATTCGCCATAGACTGAAAGTGGGGGGAATCTTATCTATCCCCCGGATTGTTACAGTGCAAGATAAAACCTTTTTATATCTGGTCAATGTCATTTCGGTGGATGAAGAAGCCTTGAAACCATGGTCTAAGGGTGGATTCTGGTATTTTGCAGACCGTCCCAAGGTTGAAAATGATGCCATGGAGGGGCTGGAACTTGGTGATGTGGGGGTGGTTGCCGTCAGCATATAAACAATCCTCATTGGTCCAGAGTGGGTACATCTCTCGAGACCACTACCCACTATTCTCCTCTCTTACACCTCCAAGACGGTATCAGTGAAAGCAACAATGAGCCGGTAGATGTTATGGCCAATAAGGTGAAAGAGAATAAGAGTAGGCAGAAGGTTACGAAAAAGGACAAAAAACGCTATTGGTCTGGCAGCCATCCACCCAAGAGAGGAGGTCAATTGCCCAGGCTCGTCAGATGCCATAGGCCAGGGGTCCAAACTTCTCACTTAGGGGCTTGAGGTCAATCAATATTGAAAGTAGCAAACTCTTGTGGAGATTTGGTAGGGGACCTCAAAAGAAAACCATGGCAGGCTCCTTATACAAGTTGGTCGGGTTTAGGCCCAATCAAGGATAAAAAAATCGACAAATATCGGCGATATATCACTGATATTTGTTGGTATCGCCACTTGCCGACACATCTATACGGTGTAATAAATTTTTTACATGATATCGGGGGTTATTGCCGATATATCGGTAATATCGATGATAACTCACCGATATCGACCAAACGCCGTAAATCACATTTTTTCCCCATTTTTGTAGATGTGCAGAAAGAGATCACAGACTGAAAAGTCCGAAATCAGTCCTCACTCGCTTTGACATCTTTGATATAGAAGAAAAAAAGGAAAATGGGTTGAGACTTGAGAGTAGAGAAGAAAGAAGGAAGAAGAAGCAAGAAGGTATGTACTTGTCGCCATAGCCATAGCCATAGCCATAGCCATAGCCATAGCCATTGCCATTGCCATCATTGCCATTGCCATTGCCATCGCCATTGCCATTGCCATTGCCATTGCCATCATTGCCATTGCCATTGCCATTGCCGTGGGTTATAGCCTTCATTGATTACAAAAGCCAGATGCCAAGGTCGACTTATCCCTCGCCCGTCTTCCTATCTGAGCTCTGCGTCTACCTCTGTTCCTTTTTTTATGCCTGTATGAGGGCATGGGGGCTCTTAAGTGTATTAACCCTAACAAGGGTAATGCTAGGGTCACTCTCATTCTCTTGACTTAAGTGTTTTAACCCTAACAAGGATAATGCTTGGGTTACTCTCATTCTCTTGACTCTTAAAGTGTTTTAATCCTAACAAGGGTAACAATGATCGTAATATCGAAAATATCGGCGATATATCGCCGATATTTTTCGGTATCGGTGAAGACCGATGCATCGACAGCCTATTAAAAAAAAATTGCACAGTATCGGGGGTTATCGGCGATATATAGGCGATATCGACGAAATATCGGCGATATCCCACCGAAATCGACCAAATCATCCCAAAACAGTGGGGAAATCATCTTTTTCCCATTTTTTTCCATAAAAAAAAAAAACCATGTGCAATATTTTATATTTAGAAGAAAAAAAAAAGAAAAAAAGGGAGAAGGAAGAAGGAAGAAGGAAGAAGGAAGAAGAAAGAACAAAGAAGAAAGAACAAAGAAGAAGAAGAAAGAAGAAAGAAGAAAGAAGAAGGAAGAAGGAAGAAGGAAGAAGGAAGGTACCTTGGCCATCTCACGTCTGCCGTCGTCGCCATCGCCATAGCCGTCGCCAAGGTTCCTCCCCTCTCTTCGGCATGCAAGCTTTTCGAGCTCTGCTGCGTTTTTTTTTGGTTTGCTGTTTTGATCGAGTGGGTTATGTTTATAATTTAAACCCTAACAAGGGTTATGCTATCTCCACTCTCATTATGTTACTTGTTTTATAAACTTTAAATGTTTAAACCTTTAAACCCTAACAAGGTTATGCTAATATCACTCATTGTTTAAATGTTTTAAACCCTAAAAAGGTAATGCTAATTTCACTCTCTGTTACTAATATTCACTTTTAATTATTTTAAGCTAACAAGAGTAATGTTAGGGTTAAGGGTTTTAACCTAAACTTAAAAAGGTAATGCTAATTTCACTATGTTAAAACATAATTACTTCATAATAATATTTTATAAATTAAAAATTATTTATTGGTAATAAGATTATGCCCATAAGGGCTTTTTAGTAATATTTTAAAAAAATTGAATGAGCATATAGTGTTCAAGGGTTAAAATTTTTTTAGTTATGTTTGTAAAAGAATTTTAAATGTTTTGTTATTATTATTAATAGCTAATAATTCTTGATATTCAAATTATTGTAAAAAAATTATATTTGGAAAAGAATTATATTTGTAAGAGAATTATATTTGTAAAAGAATTAACCTAGTAATTCCACAACTCTATAATTTGTAAAAGAATTAAAATTATATTTTTCAACTAGTTAGAATAAAATAGATAAAAAAAATATTTTTTTATTTTGTATTTTGGCATAGAAGTCTTGCTTATATTTTGGCATTAAAAAAAAAAAACCATTGTTGTATCCTCATTTATGATTGATTGAGAAATGAATGAAACATGAATCAATCATTCATTATCGTCACTCGCCAACGCACATTTTTGCTCTATTCTCATTGCATCTCTCATGTACATTATTTTTTTAAATGTTTTTATTCTAAAAGGTGTATTAACATCTATTTTAACATGTCCTAAAGTTTCATTGCAAAATTTCATGTTTTGTCCTATTTTTTTACAATTTTTTTAAAAATCACCGATAAACGATATATCTTCCGATATATCTCCGATATATCTTTTTTCCGCGGCTCGACATGTCGAGCGATATCGACATTTAGAACCTTGAAGGGTAATGCTAGGGTCACTCTCATTAAACATACTTCCCTCTTAAGTGTTTTAACCAAAAAAGGGTAATGCTAGTTTCACTCTCTTTATAAATTATAAAAGAGGGTAATGCTATTGGAGACTTTAATTAACAAAAAGTTTCACTAGCTTTAAACATAATTTCTTCATAAAGAAAGACATTTGTCTTTAGCAATGCCCATAAGGGCTTTTTAGTAATATTAAAAAATTGATAATTTCTTAATAATAATTCATAAATTAAAAATTATTTTTAGGTAATAAGATTATGCTCATAAGGTCTTTTTAAAAATATACAAACACTTTGACTAATCACTTAGCTATAATTAATAAGTTAACCTAATATTAATTTCTTAGTACAAAAAATTTCTAAAAATGACATGTCATGTAAAAAAGTATATTATATGATAAAAATTAATATGTTAAAAACTAATATTGATTGAGAAATGAATGAAACATGAATCAATCATACATTATTGTCACTCGTCAGCGCACATCTTTGCTCTCTTATCATTGCATCTCTTATGTACATTGTTTTCAAATGTTTTTATTCTCGAAGGTGTATTAACGTCTATTTTAACATTTCTGAAGTTTCACCGCAAAATTTTATGTTTTGCCTCATTTTTTGCTTTTTTTTTTTTCAAAAATATTGATAAACGATATATATCTTTTTCCCACGGTTGGACATGTGGAGCGATATCGACATTTAGAACCTTGGGCCCAATAGACTCGGGATTTGATGGCTTGTCAAGTCTTTTTAGAAGTCCTAAATGAGGGGTTCAGAATTATGGAGGTTCGTCTTGTCCGTGGTTTGCTGGACTTGATCGAGCTTTTTCCTCAGCCTCAGGCCAGATGTGTAGGGAGCCCGTTCCACCTACTCCCATAACAGTGGACAAATCAGACCCCTTCCAAATCAATTTACTCATCGAGTGACTTGAGGCACGCTGGCGCAACAATTTAGAAGCAGTGTTATGGTTGATGATCTCTCCATTAAACAACATCCTTCCATCTTCTTTTTTGTCCAAGGAGAAGCAACGTTTGGATACCTCTATGTGCACCGGAACCTTGTGGGGGAATGGGGCATCAATGGACTTTGCTAGATCTAGTAAAGAGTCCCAAACCCCTATACTGATTGTGTGTGGGTCGGCATATAGGTTTGTGGATTACGAGTCCGATTGTTCTTTTGAAGATACCCCCAAAGAGACCTGCTAGGCCTGATTTGGGGTCAAAGGTGGTGCCGTTTGCGGATCAAATTGAGAATCGGGATTACACTGTTTCAAATGAAAGATGCAAGGTTTCTATGGTGAGTAAAGAGTAGGGGACAACATTTTCAGCCCAATTCAGATTGGGTTGGGGAGTTAGATTAGAATGAATACAGTCAGTTGGAAAGGAATTTAGGGGTCAGTGATACCTTATCTCTAGGGGCCTTGGGGATAGATGCTCTTCCCGTGGTTCCTTCTATCAATGGGAAACCCTTGGAGAGACCTTGGGAGGTGGTGGAAGAATTAACTGGTGCAGCGGTTTCCTTTCTAGAAGTTCATTCTGCAGTAGAGGTGCTCTGGGTGCCATCTTGCAGTGGTTCACCTTGTTTTGTGAAAGCTGATTTGGGAACTAGAGTCGAGAAGCAGACCCTATCTACTAGTGAGAGGAATGAAGCGCCACCTCAGGATCTCCCCCATTGTATGGGTAAAGACTTTACTTCTCCAGGGACCTGCAGGTTTCTCCCTACTCAGGTATGCCTCTAACTCTTCTCTGCGTTATCCATCTGCCCCAATTTTAATATGGATAGGTTGGGTAGTGGAGGCCTATGGTCTTCTAATGATCATCTTTCTCTACCATTTATGCTATGTCAAGAAGTAGGTGATCTACTTATCAATTTGGAAAAGGAAGCAGTTAGTCTCTCCGGCTTAGAGTGGAGGGGGATTGTATTGTGATTATATGTACACCTGAACCAGTGTCTCAAAAACTTTTCAAGTATTTGGGTCGACTTTGTTGGAGGGATTGTCTCCTAGAAGTTTAGCTTTCGAGCCTCATGTAGAAGTGTTTGACTGGGTCATAGGGAAACTAGAAGAGTTTGGCAAATTCTTGGGTTTTTCTTTTGAGTGTCATGAAGTAGAGGAAAGAGAGTTGTTCCAAAGTTTGGAACGAACTAGTGCGAGTCCAGGTTGTAGGGTCTTATCGGTATTGGTCTCGATAGAGAACAAGAGTGTAGTCAAGGTGCTAAAGAAGCTAGAATCCAGTGTTAATTATGAGGGTTGTTATTTATGGTTCCAGGTCCAGCAGACCTAGGGGTGTCAGGGGAGAATTGGGAGATTTGATGTTATTTAATGTTGAAATCCGTATTGTCTTGGAATATACAAGTGTTAGGGCGCATGAATAAGAGATTCGCTATCAAAGATCTGGTTAGATCTAAGAAAATTTGCAATTTTGTGTTCAGGAAACCAAATTAGATGGCATATCTGATACTATTTTTGCGTCATATTTGTTTGGGTCTACAAAGATAACCTACTATGAGTTTTGTTAAACCTAATTTTTAGGTTTGAGGCCGTAAAACAAGCGTACTTTGAGTTCTTTTAACCCATGTTTTTGAAGTTATTACATATATATTCCGAGTTGGACCGACTCGAGTTTTTTTCGAGTTTTCTGAGTTACTTGACCCGACTAACTTTCAAGTCGAGACGAGTTTTCAGGTTTTTGAACCATGCTCGGATTGGCTTGCCTTACCAGCGATCAGGGCCTCAGGGGGTTATCCTTTAGTTTGGAACAGGGATGTAGTAGAAGTCTTGGATTAAGAATTGAGTGCATTCTCCATCTCTATTTTGTGCAGATTCATATCAGAGGATTTATTTGGGTCTTCATAGGAGTGTATGGTCTATCTAGAGGAGTAGACTCCAGTGCATTTTAGCAAGAGTTAGAGGATATTAGTGTTAGATGGGGGAGACCTATGGTGCTTGGGTGGGGACTTCAATTGTATTTGGTTATCCTATGAGAAACTAGGAAGAAAGTCCATTCCTAAAAAAAAAAAATGAAAAAATTATATCTTGCCACATGCTCATTGATTGTCCCCTCAATACATCACAATATATTTGGTCAAACTTCCAATCAGTGGCAGTTATGCGCAAATTAGACAGATTCCTTGTGAGCGATCGCTGGGATGATAAGTTTCCAAGTGCAATCTCGTGCTCTCTTCCCAGATCTACATCAGACCATACTCCCATTTTTTTGGAATCTATCGATTGGAAAGGGGGGCCCCAACTTTCAAGTTCGAAAACATGTGGCTTACTTATCTGGAGTTCAAGCACTTTTTCCGTAAGGTTTGGGTTTCTTTGTCTTTCAGGGGTTTTGCGAGCATCGTATTTGGTCTCATACTAAAAGCTCTAAAGCAAAGAATTAAGATCTGGAACGAAGATGTGTTTGTCATACTTGCATTGAATAGGTGGAGGATTTTGGGAGAATTGGAGGCTATAGATGCCAAGGAATATCTTGGTGAGATTCTGGTGGAAGAGGCTAAACGGAAAGACAAGTCTTAAGCTGGATTTTCATAATCTATTAAATTAGGAAGAAATAAGGTGGAAGCAGAATGTAGGGTGAGGTGGCTTAAGGAAGGGGATTGGAATACAAGTTTCTTTCACAAGGTAACTAATATTCATAGGAAAACCAACTTTATCTCTCAATTGTCAGTAAGAGGAGATCTTTTGGATAAGGAGGATGACATCAAAGAAGCAGTGGTCTCCCATTAGTTTGATATTTGCAAGGAAAAAAGCTGGTTTCAGACCTAAGTTGGATGGGCTACCTCTTGATATGATATTGAAGGTCCATAGAGAGATTGGAAATGTCTTTTGAAGAGGTGGAGATCCTCGGTGCCATGAGGGATATGAACGAAATAAAGCCCCTGGGCTAGATGGGTTTACGCTAGAATTTTATAATCGTTGTTGGGATATTGTGAGTGGATTTTTTAAAAACGGGTAAAGAATTCCATGGTATGGGGGCATTGGATTATTCTCTCAATTGTACTTTCCTGACCCTCATTCCCAAGGTTTCGTTCTACTAGCTTGTTAGGGAGTGCTTACAAAATCTTGGCTAAGGTTTTAGCGGCTAGATTGAAACTGCTAATGGGTTTAATCATCTCTTCATCTCAAGGGGTGTTGTGGAATGACGTGAAATCCTTGATGGAGTATTGATTGCGAATGAATGCATAGATGAGGTTAAAATCGGGTCGCCCTGGTGGCTGATATTGTTTGCAAAATTGACTTGGAGAAAACCCATGATCCGTCAACTGAGAGTTTCTTAACTATATTATGGGCCAAATTGGCTTTGCTTCCAGATGGAGATCCTGGATGAAGTCATGTTATTCGTTGGTGTCTTTCTTAGAGTTGATCAATGAGAATCTTGTTGGTTTCTTTAGAGGTTGTAGGGGGCTGAGAGAAGGGGATCCAATCTCCAATTTTTTTTCATCATGGTATCAGAGGCTCTTGGATGCTTGGGAGAACGTCTACGTTTATTTTAGAGGGATTCTGAGTTGGTAGGGTCGGTTTGTCTGTTACCCATCTTCAGTTTGCGGATGATATTTTGATCCTATGTGATATGTCTTGTAGCCAATTAGTACATCTATGACGTCTTTTTCGTTGCTATGAGTCTGTCTCTGGTTTGTGGTTTGAGAGTTAACCTGTCTAAATCTGAGTTTTTTTTGCAGTTGGAGAAGTTCCACATCTACCAGAATTGGCTGCATGTTTTTGGGGCAAGAAAGGGTCTCTGCCTGCTTCTAATTTGGACTTACCTTTGGGTGCGGGTTACAAGGTCAAGCATATTTGTTTTTTGGTTCATTGAGGCCACATGAACCTATGGCCAGTATTCAAAGGGAGTTTTATGTAAAAAATAAACAGATATCACCTGGTGGAGTTTGGACTAACTGAGCACCAATGCGTAATTTTGGACTGTTGCTGAGTTAGTAAAGATCTTGAGGACATGGATCTTTCAATTGTGTTGTGACATTGAGATGGGTTATTTTGGTTTGCTTTAGGGTCGTGGGCCTTGATTATTTTTCCCGCTTTAGCCTTCTTTCCTTTTTCTCTTTAGCTCCTTTTCCTTGCAGCAACTTTTATTCTGTTTCTGTCTCTCCTTTGCCAGCTTCTGAATTCACTTTCTTATAATCTCTTTGCTGCTTTTGTTCTCCCTTTTCCTATATTTATATATCCTCTAATTTATCGATAAAAAAATAAAAATTATAAACAATATATTTCTTATATTAGATATTTGTTTGAGACTTTTTCAAAAAGTTGTGAATATTTGTGTTTAATTTGCGAAATTTGTGACTTCTTAAAAAAGTCATGATTTTTTCCAAAAGTTGTGAATACTTTGTGAATTAATCGTTCAACGAAACAATTGTGAATAATTTGGGAATTTTGAAAAAAATGGAAAACTCTGTTACTATGTTGGTAGAATGGCAATATCCTTTGAAAAATGATGATGTATGCTATCTGTTGGGGGATCTTGAGAGATAAAACAACAGGATCTTTGGAAAATTCGAGTCCTCTTTTCATCAGCTTTGCTCATCTGTTGATGAATGTCTATGTTCTAAGAATAGCAAGGGTATTTGCAGTGAGATCCTTCTTTCTACTCTTGCGAGACAATCCCTCTCGTCATTTTCCTCATCGAGCTTTCTGGATTCCGGGCATTCCATCCAAAGTATACTTCTTCCGTTGGTTTGCTGTGTTGGATAAGATCTTCACCTATGACTATTGGAAGAATAGAGGGTGGAGGATGGTCATTTGATCCTCTATGTTTCTGAGCAAGAAAGAATCGGTAGATCATCTCTCTTATTGCATTTTCCTTTTGCTTCGGCCATCTGGAATCAGTTTCTCCTCAAACTAGGGCTAGTTTGGGTGTTTCCTAGGACTCTTCGGGACTCCTTATCGGGATAGTCTTCGGTCTACCTAAAGGCTCCTTAGTCTATGGTGTGGGCTATGCTGCCAGGAGTTGTAGGTTGGTTGATTTGTGGTGAGCATAACAAGAGTGTTTTTGATGGACTGACTCTCTCTGAACTCTGAAGAGTGTTATTTTGAGTTCTCACAGCTACTCCGAGATTGATGTTTTATCAAGAAGGATTTTGACGAGGAGTGACTATTTTTGCTGTGATCCTTCTCTACATTATTTTATAGTTGCTTGCATATTTTCTTTTGTTGTTCTAGTTTTGAGTTTCTTGTTGGTTTATATTTTGTGAACCCCACTTGCTCTTGTATCCGTCTTCTTCTTTATATATATATATATATATATATGATGGTTTAGAATGTCGTAGCTCTAACAAAAACTTTTAGTGGAAGCATGATATCATCATATGGATGGGGTACTCTTAGATGTATCCTGTATGTGCATCTTAGTGTACTTAGATGAATTCGTGGGGGAAATTTCCCCTACTCTTCCTTTGTTTTTACGATTCACAAAGACATGATTCAAAGAAAAGAGGAACTGTACACTAGCCCATAACAAGAGCAGGAAAAGCTGAAATGGTTTCGTCGCTAAAATGAGAAAACAAAAGCCTAACCCTGTCATCAAATGGGATTTAGGTAGCCGAAACAGACCTAGATCTATTCTTTACATTGGAACTCCAAAATAGAAGAAGATTTTAACACTCCAGACAAACTTTTTCTTTGGGTGTTGAAGAGTTTTCAAAATCCCTTATTTTTTTTTTCCTTCCAAATATTCCCACAGCTTTCCCTAGGAAGCATTTTTGATAGGTTAAGCAAAATATCATCAATATGGCCCATACTCCAACTCAACATCACATTTTATGAAGCACGAAGGAATATCCCAGTGGATACCAATAATAGTGAAGCACCGAGTCCATTAGAAATAGCAATGATGTAGGAGGCAAGGTTTAAAAACGCGGTAAGACACCGTATTGGACACGGCCGAAACCGTTACGTAACGGTTTCGGCTGTTTTTTTTAAATTTAATTTTTTGCTTAAAAAAAATCCAAAAAATCCCAATAAATAAAAATAATAAAAAAAACATTTAATAAATGTGTAACAAGATACTTCTAAAGCTAAAAGCTAATATGAAGCTCAAAATTTAGAAATAAAGAAATTAGATGGGTCGAGGATTGAAACATACCCGAAATAAAGAACTCGTCTTGGATTCCTTCAAATCTATGAATCAAACCCCAAATCAAGTTATTAATCAATAAAAAATAAAAGGATTTTAGGAAAAAATGGTAAGAATAGGTAGAGAAGAAGAGAGGAAGCAAAGATGAGGTTTTAGAATGAGTTTAGGGATAAGAAGAAGAAAGGAAGCAAAGATGAGGTTTTAGAATGAGTTTAGGGATTTTCGGAACCTTTATAACATTCAAATTGCGAACGAGTCTTACGACTGAAACCGTTATGTATCGGGCGATATTCGAAAAAATAGTTTAAATGTACGGTATCGGGTAATGGGGGCAACCGAAACTGTTACGTATCGGGAGATACGTAACGATTTTGGCGATTTTTTAAACCATGGTAGGAGGTGATCCACTATCTCGTCCTCAGGCATGCACAAATAGCATCCATTGGCAAATTTCCGTCATCTATTTTTCAAATGGTCAATGATGAAAATCTTATTGTAAGAAGTTGTCCAAAAAAAGAAGAGAAAGAAACATATTTTGGATCAGATAATTAGGTTCTACACACTCTAATGGGGAAAATGGAAAATGAGGCAATCGGCAAGAGACTGAAGAAAAGATTTCATCGAGAATCGACCTTTGTTATCCCTGGACCAAAGCTTGATAACGAGAGTTAGAAAGAATTTGTTGAAATTAATTTTATTTTGATCTCATGTATATATATAAAGGTAGAAGACAACAAATACAAGAGCTAGTATGGTTAACAAAATATGAACCAACTTAAAAGCATAACACGAAAAGAAAAAAGCAAGCAACTACAAAGATACTAAAAAAGATGGGAAATATTACCTCAAAATAACAACTCCACATCAAAATCCCTCTTGATAGAGCACAAATCCCGGAGTATCTGCCGAGATCTCAAAAGAACACGCTTCTCAAAAAGATCCAGACCATCGAAGACTCTCCTATTGCGTTCACTCCAAATTGACCAAATGACAACTCCTGGTATCATCACCCACACCATTGACTTAGGTGCCTCCAGGCTGCCCGAAAACCAACCCGATAAGGAATCCCAAAGGGTCCTAAGAAAAACCTAAACTAATCTCAAGTTAAGAGGTGCTCTACCAATTCTTCCTCATTCAAGCACATAAAACATTGGTTAGCTAACTTTCATCCTATTTCTTAAATTGATCGCAAGTGAGGATCTTATCCAACACAACAGACTAAAGGAAGAAAGGATGCTTTGGATGAAATGCTTGGATTCCAGACAGCTCGATAAGGGGAAGGATGAGAGGTGGTGCTCAGAAGACTTGAAAGAAAGATTTCGCTGAGAAAAGACCTTAGCTATTCTTGGACAAAACACATTCATCTTTCCTTTGGGGGGGGGGGGGGGGGACTTTCACTAAGTTAGGAGAACTCCTCAAACACTCAAATCATTAAGATTCCATCTAAACTTTAGAGACCACACAAAAGACTGAGGACTCCTCAAAACATTAGATCACTAGCGCCGACCTATCCAAGGCTAATGAGAAAAGATTCTTGAAATCTCCTCTTAGGGAACTAGATCCACACTAGGGATCTTCCCAAAATATGGCTTCATGCCCATTATCCACTCTGAATCTAATGTGTTTGGAGTACTCATTATGGATTTTCAAAGTTGCTTTCCATATGCCCACCCCATGTGGCCCTAGTGCCATTTTTTATTCCCAGGCTGATTTCTCCCCGAACTTTGCCACGATCACCTTCCTCCACAAGCTTTCCTTTTCTTTGTCAAAATGCCATTGCCAGTTACCAAGTAAAGCCTTATTAACCACAACTAGAGGACGAATATTCAAGCCACTTGAATTCCTAGGGAGAGATATAGTCTGTCAGTCTACCAAATGGTATTTCTTTCTTGATATCCGGTCATTCCATAAAAATTTCCTTTGAATACTTTCCAACTTGTTAGCTATGGAACTTGGAATAAGAAAGAGAAAGTAAGTCGGCAGACTATTGAGTGCTTCTAAGAAGTGTCAAAGGTAGATGGACTTCCAATCCTCTAACTTGGTCAAAAACGATTGACTACGGGGGACCAAGCCTCTATTGATTTGTATCTAGCCCCTAGATAGAAAGACAAAGATTGCTGTTTGCAACCCAAACAGGCTGCAAGTTCTAATTTAGAGAACATCTTACTCAGGGATTTCATTTTTTAATAATTGTTTGATCTATTGTACCTCTATGGTGTAGTAGACCTTTGGGTGTTAGGATGATAGAGTGTATATAATAATGACATACTTGTTTCAATTCTAGAGGTTAAGTATATAAACTAATGAATGGGAGAGAAGAGCTAAGCTCTCTATTCTTTCTTTTCTTCTTCTTCTCCTTCTTTCAAACCCTAACCCTAAACCAAACTAATCAAGTCAACTAAGAATCAGAGCATCTCAAGATCTAAGGGGTTGTATGGCCAAGGTGTGGATAACCTAGTTTTTTCTCCCATCTAATGAGCCTTAATATGCAGGAATTTGTGGTATTGATTTCAAAATTTTTTTAGGCTTGGAGATGGGAGTTTTGTAAAGTTAGTTGGTTGTGTTTGATCCATAGACTTCCGAAGATATTGGTGGAAGTCTCATGTTTATTGGTGGGGTTTGAAGCTCTAATGAGGATTTTACTCCTCTCTAGTCATCGTGAAAAGGTATTTTTTGGCTGGTTTGACAAATATTTTCAATGGCAATGTGCATGAGAGGTGATATTTGGTCTCTCATATAGGTGGTGTGATAATTGGATGCCCTAAGTGTTTAAGGAAAGTTGTGTGAAAGTGGAAAGTGTTCCATGCAAGTTGGATGCCCTCTAAGCAGGGTTGAAAAACTCGGCAAAACAGTTACATATCGCCTCGATACTTAACAGTTTCGGTTGCCTCCGATTCCCGATACCATGCCTTTACAATGATTTTTCGAAAAAAATACGACTCGCCCGAAACCGTTAAATATCAGGCGATACGACTGATACGTAATGGTTTCGGCGTAGGACTCATTCGCGATTTTTAACTTATGAAGGGATTCCGAAAATCCCTAAACTAATTTTAAAACCCCATTTTTCCTTCCTCTCTTCTTCTCTACTTATTCTTACCCCTTTTACCTAAAATCCTTTTGTTTTTTGTTGATCAATAACTTGATTTTGTGTATGTTTCAACCCTCGACTCATCTAATTTCATTGTTTCTATATTTTGAGCTTCATATTGGCTTTAAAAGTATCTTGTTACTCATTTATTGCATGTTTTTTTTAAATTTTTTTTTCCTATTTATTGGGAATTTTTTGGATTTTTATAAGCAAAAAGAAAAAAAAATAAAAAACGGCCAAAACCGTTATGTAACGGTGTTATCGATTTCAGCCGTGTCCAATATGGTGTCCAAAACCGCGTTTTTAAACCTTGCCTCCAAGTGTTCAAGGAAAGTTATGTGAAGTTGGAAATGTTGTTTTAGGGCCTCCAAGTGTTTGAGAAAAGTTGTGTGAAAGTGGAAAATGTTCTATAAAGGTGATGTGCAAGTTGGGTGCCATCCAAGTGTTTGAGGAAAGTTGTGTGAAGTTGGAAATGTTGTTTTGGGTTGTGTAAACCCTATGTGAAGTTGGAAATGTTGATTTGGGTTATGTGTCCATTTGTGATGGTACCTTGAGTGCAATGGGTGACTCGGAAGTGAGCCAAGACTCCTCTAACCCTGTGACTAGTGGTGGGCAAGTGCACTTTGGACATGGGGATGCCCCAAATGTGCAAATCACTACTATTAAGTTGAATGGTAGTAATTTTTTAGCATTGTCACAATCTGTTATGTTGTTTGTGAAGGGAAAAAACAAGATGAGGTACTTGAGGGGTACCATTCTTATGCATAAAGAGACTGATAAGGCCTTTGATAAGTGGGAGGTAGAGAACGCAACTATCATGTCCTGGTTCCTTAACTCTATGCAGCCCTACATTTAGCAGTAGCTACCTATTTCTTTCCACGACTAAGGAGATATTGGATGCTGTTACCCAGACCTACTCGGAGGTGGGCAATGGGGCTAGAGCCTACGAGCTACGCTAGAGCATCTCCCAGTTAAAGCATTGGGTAGCCCTATTTCCACATATGACTCCACTCTTTGACGTCTATGAGAAGAGTTGGATAATTATTACTCCTTCCAAGCGAAGTGTAATGTCATTGTTGCCACTCATAGGAAGAGCATATAAGGGATGTCCGATTATTCAAGTTGTTGGCGGGATTGAATCCCGAATATGAGCAAGTCAGAGTTCAGCATTGCGAAGGAACTACTTCCTGCCTTGACAGAAGCCTACTCATACCTTCTTAGGGAGGAAAGACGTTGCATTGCGATGCTCGATCCTCCTCAGGAAAGGCTTGCTCTGTCCTTTATGTCACAAGGAGGTAGAGGCAGTGGTCATGGTACTCGTGGAGGAGGTTGTTCCAGGACCTATGGTAATTAGTGTGTTGGCATTTGGTGTGAGCATTGTGGTCGCCAACATCAAACCAAAGAGATATGCTAGGAACTTCATGGTTGATCACCGCAGCAGGGTCCTTCTAGTGAGCTCGAGGGGGCAGATTTTGTGATAGTATGAGAGGCCGATTTGGTGGTAGAAGCCACTCTAATGCCCATTCAGTTATCTTTGCTGCACCTGCTCTTGTTGGCTCTCCCTGCTACCTCTTTTACATCCACAACACACTTTTCAGATGGGAATGCCTTCTCTCGTGATGAGATGGATCATATCAAGCACTTTATGGCTCAGTTAGAGCCCTCATCTGCACCCTTTACATCCTCTTTTGCCCACACAGGTACTTCTGCCTCGGCCCTCAGTGCCTCGGTCTCACCACACAGTCACTCTTGGATCATTGATTCAGGTGCATCCGACCATATGACTGGTATGCCTTCTTATTTTTACGTTGTACCTTATCTGTTCAGGTAGAGATAAGGTTCAAATTGCCGATGACACTTCCTCATCCATTGTCGGGAAGGCAGTATAGCTGCTACTCCTATGCCTCTATCATCTGTTCTTAATATTCCCAATTTTGCTTTAAATTTCCTTTTTGTTAGTAACATTACACAATCGTTAAATTGTAGTGTTACCTTTTTTCCCTCTCATTGTGTTTTCCAGGACTTGGGAACTAGGAGGACGATTAGTACGGGACATTACTCATGGGGAGGGAGGATTGTATGTGCTGAACCCACTGTCACGTGTTGCATTACCTGTCTAACATCTTACATCGGATGCTCGACATATTACTGCTTAGCAGCAGTTGCTACAGTGTCATTTTGGTCTTGGCTATCTATCTTTTTTGTTACTTAAACATTATTTGCTCAGTTATTTATTTCTAGTTCTGTTAGTTCTTTTCAGTGTGAGTCCTGTGAGTTGACTAAATATTGTAAAACTTCTTACCCTTCTTGTGGGAACAAAAGTGATTTTCTTTTTGCTGTGGTTCATTCTGATGTATGGGTCCTTCCCTAGTCCCCTCATTGTTTGGTTTTCACTATTTTGTTAGTTTTGTGAATGATTTCTCATTTACTACCTAGGTTTACCTTCTTAAATCTTAACGATAAGGTTTGCTCAGTTTATAAAACTTTTCATGCCATTATTATTACTCAATTTGATGCGAAACTAAAGATTCTTAGATCTGATTATGAAGGGCAATATATGTCTGGGGCTCTTACTTCTTATTTTGATAGTCATGCCATTATTCATCAAACCACCCGTGTTGGTATTTAACAAAATGGTGTGGTTGAGCGGAAGAACTGTCACTTGTTGGAGGTGACCAAGTCTTTGTTGTTTGCTATGAATGTTCTGAAGGTCTTCTGGATTCGTGCTCTTTTAACTGTAGTGTCTCATCAATTGCATGCCATCTTGTATTTTGAATTTCTAAATCCCTATTTGGGTGCTATCCCCCTCTACGTGTTTGTTTCCCATTCCTCCCAAAGTGTTTGGGTGCATTTGCTTCGCTCATATTACTCGTCCTGACCGTATGAAGCTTGATCCCAAGGCTCTCAAGTGTGTTCCTTGGGCCTGCTTCGAGTAAGAAGAGCTACAAATGTTATCTTTTTTCTCGTCGGGTATTTGTCTTCATGGATGTGACATTTTTCGAATCCATTTCCTTTTATTTTGATAGGAAGACCTCTCTTCAGGGGACGAGTATCAGTGAAAAGATGTTTCTAAGTTTTCTCTGCCAGTTCAAGCTTCATTGCCCCTATTAATGTTAGGCAGAGATAAATTGTTCCTGTTTTGAAGGTATATGAAAGAATGAAGAAAGACAGTAAAGAAGGCCCTCATGCTCGCCTCCAAGAAGCCTTCTCCGATCCACCAGCCAAAGGTAATGTCCCTCATTTTAGTCCTGAGTTAATTGATGATTCTTCATTTCCTATTATTCTAAGGAAGGGTGTTCGCTCTTGTGTTCATCCTATCTTTAATTTTGTCTCATATTCTGCTTTATCTTCTTCGTATTGCTCATTTGCCTTGTCGTTGTCTTCTCGTTGTCTATTCTTCGTTGTGTGACAGATGCTTTATCTCATACAAATTGGCGAGAAGCAATGCGGGCTCTTGAAAAGAGTGACACTTAGGATATTGTTGAGCTTCGTAGAAGGAAAAGATCAGTGGGTTGCAAGTGGATCGTTACCGTGAAACACCTTTTAGATGGCTTAGTTGATAGCATGTTTGGAAAACCCAAAAACTTGACTCAACTTGAAAGTTAGCTGGTTTGCTTGGGAAACAAAAAAAAAAAACTCGACTCGGTCCAACTCAAAATATATATGTAATATATATTTACCAATTATGAAACTATCAATTTCTTAACATTTTATCCAAGATTGAATCACAAATAACTTCAAAAACCTGTGTTAAAAGAATCCAAAGAAGGCTAGTTTTGCAGCCTCAAGCCGAAAAACTAGATTTAATAGAACCCATCGCAGGTTGGCTTTTGCAGCCCCCTAAAAATATGATGTAAAAATAGTGTGATGACCGAATTTAGGTTTAAAAAAAATTGAAACTGATAAAACTACCATTTCGTGATTCGATCTAGTCTGGTAAGCCAAAAAACTCGACTCAACTTGACCGAGTCACCCGAGTAACTCGCCTAATAATGTCTCCTTCGAGTTTTGAGGCGACTCGACTTGAAATTTAGTTAAGTAACTCAGCTGAGTTACTTGGGTGACTTGCTGAGATTTTGAACTATGGTTGATAGGTATAAAGCAAGACTTGTTGCCAAGGGATACACACAGATCCATGGTATAAAGTATAGTCTACCAGGAGACCTTTGCCCCCGTAGCCAAGATGAACTCTATAAGAGTGTTGTTGTTCCTTGTTGCCAACCAAGATTGGCCCCTATTCTAGTTTGATGTGAAGAATGCTTTCTTACATGGTGAGTTGGAAGAAGAGTTGTACATGAAACTCTCTCCTGGTTTTATGAGTTCCTTAGCTAAGGGGAGAGTGTGCATGCTACGGAAGGCATTGTATGATCTAAAGCAGTCTCCTAAAACCTGGTTTGAGAAATTTTGCACTGCAATGTTGAAGAATGGCTACAAGCAGACCCCACCCTATTTATCAAACATTCCTACCAAAAAGTTACTATCTTTATTGTGTATGTGGATGACATTGTGGTGACTGAGGATAACTATGATGAAATGGGAAAGCTAAAGAGTAAGTTGCCAACAAAATTTGAGGTCAAGGATTTTGGCTATTTTGAAGTACTTCCTAGGGATGGAAGTTGCCAGATCAAAGGAAGGTATCTTTGTCTATTAGAGAAAGTATGTGCTTGACTTACTTGATGAGACTGGGATGATGGTGTGTAAACTCAATGACACTCCTATTGATGTGAACCATAAGCTCATTGAAGATAGTGGGGAATGTCTTTAAGATTCAGGGAGGTACAGAGACTTGTAAGATGCATAATTTGCCTATCTTTGACCAAACCAGACATTGCATATGCCGTCAGTGTTGTTAGCCAGTTTATGCACGCACCTACCTCGAGACATTTGGAGGCAGTATACAGGATACTCAGGTATCTCAAGTCCACCCATGGGAAATGATTAATATATTCCAGTCATGATAAAATACGGGTAGAAGTCTATACGGATGTAGACTGGACATGTTGTTCTGTTACAAATAGACGTTCTACGTCTAGGTATTGTTCATTTGTGGGTGGCAGCCTTATGACATAGAGGAGCAAGAAGCAACCAGTGGTAGCCAGGTTTAGTGCAGAAGCAAAGTTTAGAGCTATGGCACATGGGGTATGTGAACTCCAGTGGCTTCGATTGCTAATTTCAGAGATTGGGGTTCCTAGCATCCTGCTCAAGGACCCATGAGTCTACTGTGACAACAAGGTGACAATCAGTATAGCTCATAATTCCCGTGCAACATGATCGCCCGAAACATATTGAAGTTGATCGTCACTTTATCAAGGAGAAGCTAAGATTAGGCGACATTTGCACTCCTTTCGCGTGAAGACCGAGGATCGACAAGTGGATGTTTTGACCAAAGTTTGGGGGGGGGGGGACCTTAATTCATGAGTATTATTTACAAGTTGGGTATGAGGGATATCTATGAATACTGATTAGTCTATTGTACCTCTATGGTGTAGTAGACCTTTAAGTGTTAGTATAATAGAGTGTATGTAATAATGACATACTTGTTTCAATTCTAGAGGTTAAGTATATAAATTAATGAATGGGAGAGAAGAGCTAAGCTCCCATTATGAAAGGAAGAACGGGAAAGACGATAGCGGGTCACCCTGGCGTAAACCCCTAGAACTTCTGAAATAACCTGCGGGACTCCCATTAATCAGGATGAAGAATGAAGTTGTGTAAATGCAAAATCTTATCCAACTATGCCATCTAACTCCAAAGCCCATTCGTCTCATGACATGCTACAATAAATCCCAATTAACATAACAACGGATTCCCACTCTTGATCCTCGCATCTAGACATTCATTCGCAATTAAGATACCATCTAGGATCTGTCTTTCTTTAACGAAAGCCTCTTGAGAAGGGGACATCAAAGATTCTATGAATGGAATGAAGTGGGAGGCTATGACTTTTGCTAGTATTTTGTACACACTCCTCAGGAGGCTAATTGGACAAAAATTTATTAGATCGAGGACATTTTCCACCTTTGGGATCAAGACAATAGTAGTGCAATTTAGGACCACATCAATCTTACCATCCGAATAGAATCCTCTCAACACTTTCATAAGATCTGCCCTATCATATCCCAACATTTCCTGCTGAAATTTATGCTAATTATATATATTTCTATGTCATTTTTCTATAATAAACACTAAAATTTTATGGGTATAAGCCGTGTCCATGTCCATGCCATCTATGTCCAGAATGCATAGATTTTTTGGATATTAGTCACAACCATGGAAATAAAAATCGCCGAAACCGATACGAAACGAGCGACACGTATACTTTTCTGTAGCCCCTTATATGGTATTTATATTGATACGAAACGGGCAATACGTATCATTTATTAGTAATTTATGTTTTCATTCCTTGTGGAATTATAATTGTGTTTGCTACTTTATCTTTGAGTCACTTCCCATGACTTTATATTTGGTAAATTTGGTTCCTATAACTCATTCGATTTTTTTAAAATTAAATCTGATTTTTTCTAAGAAAATTCAAGACTATATGTATCGTCCAAAACCGATTCCGAAACCGATACAGTTGGGAGTTGGGACCGTTGCAACCGTATTTTTAATCCTTCATCACAACAGCTGTCCTTGTCCACACGTTTTGACACGGGCACGCCTGTTATGTTGTAGAATCCGCACAACATACCCTACAATTGACCACTACAATTGTTATCACTCACTTGGATAAGCTTATTGCATTAACATTTGCTGGTGTTTATCTGTTTTGGAATATGATGCCAGATGCATGGTTTGGTATTTTATTTTGAGCAGTATATGCAGATTCTGGTATTAAGACAACATAAGAAGGCAATTATTTTAGACACTCTTATGTTCTTAATGGATCTGTATATAGATACTTTATAATGATATATGACCAAATAATGCATGGATTCCTTTAGGTTACTGTTTAGTGTATTGGATGGTGCATTGTGTCCTTTTCCTTCTCGGTTTATGACCATCACTTATTTGCTGACATTGTGAAAATATTAGTGGTTTCTCTCCTTATTAGTATTGTGAAGACTCTTGATGATGAGACCATTTTATTTAGCCCACTACAAAATAACAATAATTAAACTAGGGTGGTGCTAGGCGCACCTCAACAATTACTGATTATACCCCATTACTAGAACTTACGTATTTTACAGCCAAAGTGGACCATATGGCCCTCATCTTCATCCTTTCTTTCTTTCTTTCTTTCATTCCCATCAAAGTTGCGTAGCATAACACCCTCGATTTTGACTGATACCTCCTCATTTTTGTCAAAGCCAAGATCTCAAACAACTACTCCAGACACTGAACGACCAATTGAGGGGCTTGAGGGGATCACAACCAATCAATGCTTAGTGCACCAAAAAACTTGATGACTGTAGGTCTTACATATGCAATGCAATAATACTTCTACTTCTTCAATGTCACTAGTAAAAATAAAATTCTTTGCATGTTGCAATCAATAATGCAAAATCGTTTTGCCAAAAATATATAATCCTAAATCTGGAACGGTCCATGTATACTAGAGAGGTAAAGGAAGATGCCCTTGTATACCACTGTCGTGTTCAAGTTTTTAAGTGCATCGAGCAGTTATCAGTCACCCAAGCTTCCCCACTGGCAGCTGTATGGAATAATAGTTTGAAAATATTTGTTGAGAATCCAGTATTTTCCGCTGATAAAAACGAAGAGAGACTATGGAGTGTTAAGCTCCCACAAAGGCTAACTTTCGCTCAGAATCAAGTTATGTTTGGCGGAGATTTTGGTTCCAGATGTTGGGAAGTTGAAAAGGATATTATTGTCCATTTCAAATTGTGAATGGATAAGATTCACTATTGGGGTTTAATCATCAACTGTTGGTGTGCGGGTAGCACCACCCTTAAACTAATATACTGCAATAATAGCATGGGAATCAAAATATCATATGGATTCTAAGTTTGTATATGTCCTGGATTCGAGGAAGTGTCAAGCCGTGTTCCAAATTCCTGTATATATTTGTAATAACATCCATATTGTGGCAGCTTACTATGAGGAAAAATCATATGAAGAAACTGACTTTGCCCTTTTTATTTTGGTATCGCTCTTATTAATGAATCAACTAACACTCAATGAACATGACCTTCGTTAGCGGAAATTCCGTTCTTCCAACCAATGCTTGTGTGTCATGCTTCTCGTTTCTACTTTCTAGTTATTCACATCAGTTATAATTATTGGATAATGAGGTACTTTCCACCAAGGTTTAAAAAAACGGTTTCGGACACCGTAACGGATATAGTCGAAACCTTTACGTAACGCCGTTACGTAACGGTTTCGGCCTTTACTTATTTTTTTTCCTTTTTGCTTAGAAAAATTCAAAAAATTCCAATAAATAGAAAAAAAATAAAATATAATAAATGAGTAACAAGATATTTTTAAAGCCAATATGAAGCTCAAAATTTAGAAATAAGGAAATTAGATAGGTCGAGGGTTGAAACATACCCGAAATAAAGAACATGCCTCGGATTCCTTTAAATCTATGAATTAAACTCCAAATCAAGTTGTTAATTAACAAAAAACAAAAGGATTTTAGGAAAAAAGTACTAAGGTGCTATTTGGAATGTCTAAATTTCAGGTCTACTTGTCTATACGTCTATTACGGGAAGATGTTTTCACGTTTTAGACCGTTTGGTAGCGCGTCTTCTTTCTATAGAAAAAAAGACATAAAACGTCTAAAATAGAAATTCAAGTTTTTGGTGTTTTTTGGGAAAAAGACGTGTGCGTCTATTTGAATAGATGTCAGAATTGAGATTTTTGTCATTTTTTCAACCGTTTTGCCCATTTATTATTATTATTATATTTATTAATAACTATTCATAATAATAATAATAATATTATTATTATTACTATTAGTATTAGTATTAGTATTAGTATTAGTATTAGTATTAGTATTATAATTATAATTATAATTATCATTACTATTACTATTATTACTACTATTGTTATAATTTATTATTATGATTATTATTATTATTATTATTATTAGTATTAGTATTGTAATTATAATTATTATTACTATTTATATAATAATAATAATTATTATTATTTGAAAATAGTATCAATTGCCCAGGCAATAAGATGATGTCACCAAACACAGTTTTATTACAAAGCTCTATCTATTATCATGCGTTGCCAAACGGTTTTACTATGTTTAGATCTATTTTTTATAGATCTTTTTGTCACAGATCTATTTTATCTAGTTTTGTCCGAAATAGACAAGACCTACCAAACGAGCCCTAAGAATAGGTAAAGAAGAAGAGAGTAAATATGAGGTTTTATAATGAGTTTAGAGATTTTTGGAACCCAGTCCTATGATCAAAACCTTTACGTATCGGGCGTAACGCCCATTACGTAACAGTTTCGGGCATTACGGTTTTGTTTCGGGATAAACGGGTAAATGTACAGTATCGGGCATCGGAGGTCATCGAAACCATTACGTAACGGTTTCGTAACGGTTTCGGTGTTTTTTTAAACCATGCTTTCCACAATCATCTCCTGCTCCCTTTTTTGCTTGGCAATTGTGATTTGTGAGTAAGATTTACTGGTGGTGTTGGCTTACTCGTGTAGGAGTGATGATTATCTGTTGTACGTACTGCGTACACTTGTCCTTCTGCTTACAGTGGCTAATGATAACCATCAACCATGCCAGAAACATCTTTGCCTAGTAGATGGATTTGATGGTTCGTCTTACGAACACACATTCATTTCAAATGCGAGTACATTAAGTAAATGCTAATGCTCGTTTTGCCACCTACTATAAAATTGATTTCGGAGTTTGTATTGGATGAGAAAATAAGGGTTTTGATATCTTGTAGACCTTGATGTATATGGAGCATAGTTGCAGGGAAGCTATGTTCAGGGTAGGAAGTTCGGTTCCCAGTAAGCTCGTTTCACAGACTCGCTTCCTCAAACAAACTTGATTCCTCGGACAGACTCGCTTCCTAGGAAGCTGATATGGGGGTAGACCACAATCTATAGCCTAGGGTGTAGACTCTAAGCAAGAATCATCGGTTTGGAACCTAAGGCACCTACTTTTACACAAAAATTTCATGTAAGATAAAATCAAAGATATAGCTACCCATAATAACATAATGAGAATTCTCACTTCCTGTTTCCTAAGGTGTTTTTTAGCCTCGCTTCTCACTTTCGCTTTACTTCTCGTTTTTGCTTATCTCTCTAATAACTATGATATGGAGACCGGTGACGACTTCAAACTATAGTAGGCAAAGGTCACATGGGGGGGGGGGGGGGGGGGGTAAGTATTGAACTTTATCTCCATAATTAATTGTCAGTTACTACCACTCTTTGGAGATCAAGCCTAGGGTACTCTTTTTTGCCCTTCTATTCAATAACCATGAAGTGTGAGGATCTTGTCATAAAAATGCCTAGTGTGTGTGTGTGTCTCCCTCCTTCCTCTCTGTAGAGTCAGGCCTGTAGAGTTTTGTCAATTGCCCGGCAGCTTTAGAGATATGGATAGTTTTCACCACGAAGTGTGAGGATATTGACATCAAAAGTGTGAGCCTCTTGAATCGTGTAATTGCTCTCTCTCTCTCTCTCTCCCCCTGTTATTTTCTGATTTTCATTTCTTGCCACATCAATTGCTTTAGTTGTAACCAAAGACTTCTCACTCGCTAAGTCTATAACTTATGACCTTGCTCTACTCGAGATCTTGGTAGATGTTTGAGCACGATCAGGAGCAGGATGGTGGGTCTGCAATATGATTAATACTTTTGAAGGTGCTAATGTTTTTAGAGCAAATTGTGCTAATTGTATGAGATCATCCAATATTGTTGTTGATTAGAGGGATGGATTTCATGACCATGCAAATCTCTTCTAGGCCTGCTTTGTGCAAGCAGCAAGACTGCAAAATCTCAAATTTTCAAGTTAGATCTGTATATCTAGCCTTGTTTTTAATCACCGGATCAGCTGCATATATATATATATATATATTCGTTCTGTCAGTTGCATAACATGTATTGGTTTATCCAAAATTTTCTTATCTGATAAATGTTCTTTGATACTTATGATGGGTATTAGCCTTCATGAGCTTGTGTTCTATTATTGCTGCAATTTAGGTCAGATTTGTTTGTAATTTTTCCCTCGCATATAATGTGTATTAACTTCTGCAGGAAGTCCTAAGAATCAAGGAAGAACACCCGGAGGATAGCCAATGTATTGTCAATGATAGGGTGAAAGGTCGTCTTATGGTCACCCGAGCATTTGGGGCTGGGTTTCTCAAACAGGTTTGTTCTTTGAGTATTCTTTTTACTTGGCTAAAAAATAAGGCAGTCTGAGAATTTTTTTCCCAACATAGCGTTGCATACGTGACATATTGATAAAGTGTTGTATTCTGTGCGCAAATATAAAGGCATGCTCTGTCAATGACTTACTGGAGGTTAAATATTCCAAAATTTTCTTTAAATGAGATAAAATGTAGCCAAACAAATAGACTTTAAGGATGGCCTGCCAACCGAACAGCAATAATTGTAGCCTGCATGCAGAAGATTGGAACCCAACACTCAGCAAAGAGATCTAAATGGGTCAAATTGACCTGATTGAGATTTGGTAATATTTTTTGTTACCATAATTCCATTCACCGTATCTTGTGGACCACCCAAACGAATATGATAGATCAGATGGTAGGGTGGTCATCCAGTTTGGCATGGAAAGTCTCCTAGTTGGGCACAATTGTGAATAAAAAGCTTCTCCCCCAAAAAGATCCGCTTGTGTGCCATGTGTACCAGACTAAGCTTTTCGAAGACCATTCCTGTGGCCTACTGGATGGCTTAACTAAAATTTTATCAAGTTTGTCAAATTTCTGTTATCAAGAATTTCTATGGAGAATTACATGATTGTTTGCATGTTGCTGCAGCCCAAGTGGAATAATGCATTACTGGAGATGTTTCGAAATGAGTATATTGGTACTGCACCATACTTATCGTGTTCCCCTTCTCTATGTCACCATAAACTTGGTCACAATGACCATTTTTTAGTCCTATCATCTGATGGCCTATATCAGTATTTGAGCAATCAGGAAGTGGTATCTCATGTTGAGAGTTTCATGGAGAAGTTTCCAGATGGAGATCCCGCACAACACCTAATTGAGGAGCTTCTTTTCCGTGCAGCAAAGAAAGCTGGTAAGATAAATTTCCTAACCTCACCATTGCAGTTTTCTATTTCTTAGTCTTTTGGTATTCCCATTCCATATTTGCTACTACATTTTTTGGAGATGCATGCATATCTTTATTTTGTTTGTTTGAGGGGGAAGGTTTATGTCTCGCCTTTCTTGGTGTATCCCCCCTTTTTATTTAATAAAACCGGTGGGTGTCCATGCCAAACCCCCTCCCCCACTGGGAGATTTAAAAAAAAATAGAGACTTGAATATTAGGGTAAATATCAAATATAGTAATCAGGTTTGCATGAGATACACCATGTTATTACTTGTCTATCTCATCAAAATGTATATAAGTATCAGTTAGTATTAAATTAGATTATATTATCTTTCTATTGAAAGATTCTTCACATGATCTATATAAACCCTTAATTGGGTCCATTTTCATCATTGAATTATGATATTTTACATGGGCCCCGACCCACACCAATTTTCTGTTCTTGATCTTGCACATTCGATGGGTTCATGCTACACGTTGGGCTTTGACCTTTAAAAAAAAAAAAAAAAAATTTAGTTTTGTTTGATACTGAGTCAACTGGCTATCAAGTCAGTCCTTATGTGGAAAATTATTCTTTTTCTTTTCTAGGAATTGAGTAGACTCGCAGCAACTCGATCATTTGACTTGGGTTTGAGATACCCGATCATTTGACTTGGGAGCACTGCAGGATTCAAACTCGTAATTGCTAGAACTTGCAGCGGCCTGAGTTAATTGCTGCAACTCCTTAATCAACTGGATTCTGATCATCAGTCATCCATCGCTTGTCACTGGAGTCCTCCATCGCAGCTGCTATTTCCCTTTGCGATTAGCTCCTCCGCATCTGTGGCCATGTCTTGATTGGATGCCTCTGTCTGCACAACTTACCTACATCAAACATATTCGTGCTCTCCCTACCGATTGGACTTGGTTTGTGTCTGATTATGTTTTCCTCCCCACCAATTTGATGGCTTGATTGCTGCTGAAATACCGGCACTGTCCAGGCCTCTTCATTTCCGAAGTCACAACTGATGCATAAACCACCATGGATTATCTTTTCTGATCATTGCAGCATTTGGCCTCTTTAGCACTGTCTACTCTCTCCATGAATATTCTCTCCCATGTACCCTACCCGTGGTTGCACCCTACCCATGGTAGGATCCTTTTCTTGGCAATGTTGACTTCCATGTGTTGCGACTGAATCAGTCCACTGCAGTGTAGTCAAGGCGTCTAGGCGATGCCTAGGCGATAAAAATAATTAAATTATATTTATATATAATATTAATATATACATATTATATAAATAATAGATACATAATTAGTTAGAAGTTTTCTAACTTTTAAGGTGATTTTGAGTGTTGACTTTGGATGTTGCTTTTAAAGTTTAAATGCACCACCTGTATCTAAGATAGTGTTTTTAGACTTTAAAGAGGGTTTTAGAATAGGGTTTAAGAGTTTAAATGATGGTTTTAAAATAGGAAAAGTTTAACTTAATGCCGCCGCATTCCATTGTAGAGGAATGTGCGGTCCTCATTGGTCCATATCCCCCTTTTTAATACCCATCAGTTGCGGTTAAGATCATTCACCCCTAGGGTTAAGCAATCTAATCTTAGTTTTTGAAAACAAAATATATTAACCTTAATTTTCTTAAGCTTAACCATAGTTAAAGGGGTATTAAAAGGGACACGTGGACAACATTTGACTACATAGTCAAATGCGTGGTGGCCTAATCACTATCCCATTTAAATATGGTTTAAAAGAGGTTTTTAAATGAATTTTTAAAATAAGATTTTAAAGGAGGGTTGAAAAGAGGATTTTAAAATAGGTTTTTAGAAAAAAAATTGTATGGACCGCCTAGCGCCTAGATGCCTAGGCGACGCACAGTGAATTTCGCCCGCCTAGAGGGGCGCCTAGGCGTTTGAGGCCCAAAAACGCCTAGTCGACCGCCTAGGTGACGCCTTGACTACACTGGTCCACTGACTGATTTGCTGCCTTACCTTTCCGGTGCTCAAGCCACCTCACCCTTATACTCGCGTTAACCGATTTCTTCCTGATCTATCTCCTCTGCAACTCTACCATGCCTCAATCAATATTTCCATCAGTGGGAGCCACTCACTCTGACTACTGCTGGATCTCGTGGCAATCACCGTGGCCTTACTTATTGTGGTTGCCGTCTCAACTTTGCAACCCAGTTGTGCTGGCCAATGTTCTTGTCTTCTGATGCTATTCACCTGCTCACAGCCACTGCTCAACCTGCTCGCTGCACCCATCTCCACAACCATGCTGTTGTCCAATCTATTCAAGTGAGGAAGCAGCCTTCAATATATGACCGGCCACTGCTACTCATGGACATAAAAGAGCCGTAGATACTATCATGTCTCATAGGCAATCACTACCTGTATTTTTCCTAACAAACTAGAGATAACCAAACATATCTGTTAATCACAACTCAAACTATAAGTCTATAATGTAGCATTAGAGTAAATTCTGTTACACAAAATATGACCATATATAGGATCTTCCCTGCTTCCAATAAGATGGTTAGCAGGATGTTTCACATCATTTGGTTTTGACCTTTCGTAGCAAGTGTGGCTTGCCTATATAATAGTTTGCCCTGATTTGTATTGGCATATAATATGCGGAAACTTGCTAGGCTATGAGCTGATAAAACCACCATATGCAAGGTGGTATTAAACTACGGTTTTGTTATAAACTTCGGTCGTTAAGGAAGTTGACACGTTTCGAGGAAGTTTAATCAAAGGAAGTTCTGTAAAAATGAAAGAAATCTAGGAAACTTTAAGGAAACATTGAAAATTTGAAATGAAACTTTAGAAATTCAAAAATTAAGAATAAATACACATCTAGAATTCATTATATTGCTCATACAAGCATGTAATACTCAAATGTGAGAATCATGTTAAGTGACATACGTTGTCTGATTGTCTAAGCTATAATTTCTTCTTGATATTTCTCTATATTGTCAAATTTTATGACTGTATTTTATCCTCTTTGTCAAGTGAATGGGATATGTATTCTCTTTATTTTTCAATGATTATCCAAGTTTATTGTTTTAGAAACCTGAAAAAACTTATGAATGCATATCAAAGTTGATAAATAATTGAAATTCAATTTAGTTTCTAAACCTATTTCAATTTGCAATTGATGAACTCAATTTTTTACAGGAGTAAATCAATATCTGAAATGAAGGAGATGGGTAGTTAAATAATTTTTAATTTATGAAATACAATTAGGAAATTATTTAATTATTTGATATTATTAAAAGGCCCTTATGGGCATAATTTACTAATAACAAAATTATTTGAATAATAAAGTTATGATTTATAATAAGGTTAATGATAAACCACACTAACAATAAATTATAATTTATAATAAGGTTAATGCTAGTAACACTCTCTTTTAAAACTAAATATATTTATAATAAGGTTAATGCTAGGGTCGCATGTCTTTCTTTATGAAGAAACTAAGTTTAAAGCTAGTGAAACTAGCTTCGGTTAAGTTCCACCGAAGTTTTGTATTTTCTTAACACATTTTTTATATATTGGTTGAAATTTACTGAAGTTCACCGAAGTTTACCATAAAGTCCAGTATTTTTAAAATACAAGTGTATTTCGCTTCGGACATCATGGAAGTCGACTCAATTCGGTCAACTTCGGCGGATTTGAGTTGATTTTTGACACCATGACCATATAGTGCGTATGTGGTAGTATTGTTCTACTGTATCAAGTGATTCCATTAATGGGATAAAACATGATAAACTTTTTCTTTGGAGATTAATGCAAACTTATTAGGGAAGAGAAACATTAACAAATATATGAGTTGGAGAATGAGGTCACATAATTTGGGGGGTTAACTTCTTCTCTAGCCAACGAATTGGCTAAGTCATTCACACTCGTTACACTTTTTTGATAAAAAAAAATTTCAAGTCTATGTTCACTTACAACGGTGTGATGTAATATATTGGATAGCTGCTTCTATGGAGCCTTGGCTATCTTAGAAGCCCAGAAGATTACAATAGATGAGTCACCTTCAGCTTCTAACTGTCTGAAATTGGAATCGGAGATCTTAATCCATATAATAGCGTGCTCTGATCTTCACATTGTTGATATGCAATGAAATACTTACTTAAACCTAAATAATCTTCTCTAAAGGTTCACCTAATCCTAGTCAGTCTGGGGTTCTCCAAGAAGCTTCTGCAGAAAATTAAGCTTCAAGTGACTTTTTTTCACGGTTCTTCCTTGAATTGGGGAAGAATGCTATTTACAGTGGATTTCTCAGAAGGTCACTGGAAATAAACCATGATGTAGTGTTTCATCCATACTCCAAATAAAGCTGCTTGAACTCTTTTGTTTTTTTGACAAGCCACCCAGGAGGGTGAGGTTTTTGTTAGGACCCACACCAGCTTATAAATAAGAAGCTTCATTTGTCCTCAGAAATAATGATGTTGCAACTGCTGAAATCTAAGAAAAACATACACCCCACCCTCTTGCGCCAGTGGTTGGGGTGTGGCCTCCAGATGTGGGAGGTCAGGGGATCAAATCCCCTCGGGTATGAGTTGCAAGAACTCCCCTGTCTAATGCTAACCCCTAACAGCCTAACTGATTCAAGATTACTAACGTAGGTACATGATAACTCCAGCAAAATAAAATAAAATAAAATAAAAAGTGAGTACCCCAAAGTGCTTTAACAGAAGTGCAGAGGGCCATCCTGCAAAGAAGCAAATGATCAATTTGGGAATGTTCATGTAAATTCTGGGTGGTTCTAGAAAATGATTTTAACTATTTTTAGGAAGATCTAAATGTTAAATAAGTAGTTCATTCCTTCCTCTGCTTCCTGGCATATCATACCTAGGTTGAGGTCTGGTCAACCACTATGAACAAGATGACCATATCTTGTCCAAATCGACAATTGATGGGAATGTCTAAACTCTTTGGGAAAAGTTTTTCTCCTGACCACATCAGTTCTTAAAACTCAATTGTGCTCTGGTACACAAAAATGTTCTTAATGGTGGGATTTCTAGTAAATATTAGAACTCCCATCTAAATCCTTTTTACTCGATCCTTGGAATGAATATCCCTCAGGAATGTTGAGAAGGGCCAAATAATGATCAATACCCTAATAGTCCTTAGTTTTCAGTATGTTGCTGCTAAACTATTACGGGCTCCTAGATTAGAGACCTTGGTAGTACTATCTTGACAATGACAGGGTTCAACAGGGCAAGAGATGATACGAGTTCAGCTGTTGTTTATAGCTTTTAGGATTCAAATATCCTTCCAGGTGGACCGATACAAAAAAAAAATCCTTCCAGGTTCCTTGTATGGTATCTCCTTTTGCTTTTATTATCTTACAATAAAGAAGTTAAAAATTAAAATATCTGAATTACAAGTTGTATAATGTAAGTTGTTGACGGCTTCTCTCAACTAGATCTAGTATTGTAATATAAATGATTGCCCTAAAAACTGTTACATGTAGAATGGTGAGATTAGATCCTCCTTGAGAATAATCTAAAGCTTCTGGCCTATGTAAATCCTTTTAAAGATTAATCATGTTCATATATTTGAGATTAATGCACTTCCATGACCAGAGGATCCATCCAATTCATGTTCTTTTGACCTGATCTAAGCTTGCCAGTTGTGGAACATGTTTTGCGATATGGGCTGTTTCTCATTTCTATTGAAATCACACATGACCTCTGCCACTTTGGAACTGATGGGCCTTGCTTGCAGGAATGGATTTCCATGACTTACTGGATATTCCACAAGGAGACCGCAGAAAGTACCACGACGATGTTACTGTTATGGTGATATCGCTCGAAGGAAGAATTTGGAAGTCATCAGGAAAATACCCTTGAGACCTCCATACAACAGGCTGCATCTTTACCGTAATTTCGTACTGGATACCAGTGACTCAAGCATTTTGGTTTTGTCTCTCAAGCTGAGTGACAAGCCCTACCAATGGCAGTTTATCGTTCATTTTGCTGACCCATTTTTTGTGGGTCCCATAAGGATAATTTGATCACACACTCACCAGGCATAAGCATCCAATCACAGGAGGGAACCCCATGCCAACGGCTGGGGTAATATTAGATATTCTTCAAGGCTGCCTCTTTTTCAAGAAGATGCAAAGATAGGTTTTAGGATGGAAAATGAGAGTTTGCAAATGGGATTGTTGGGAAGTGCTCGCTCGGTTGGGGAAAGTTCTCTCTGTTCTCTGTTTTTCTTTTACTCTTTGGTCTTGGGATTTTGCACAGAGGTGGAAGCTAGTCATTCAATTGTGTCCTTTCTTTTCTCTTCCTGTTCCTTTTTTCAAAGGGGAAAAAAATGTGTTACTAAGAAAGACAGTGGGAGGTTGTTGAATTTACTTGATGATCTTGGACATTCCCTTGTGAAAGGTGAGCATCTGTAATCTTGAAGGTGGAGTTCCACCATTGCGATTTATAAAATTCATAAAATTTGGAAATTCTTATCAGGACCCATGATCTTATCTTCTGCTAATGTGAACAAATGATTGGTGAAATCTTAGTAACCCAAACCCCCCAACCTATTACCAACTCTACTCAAACCTTGCTCTACGGTTTGAGAGTGAAATGAAATCGCCTTGAGGGTGTAGTTTCAACTTTTGTAGAGTACGATTTATGATTTCTGGAGAGCACGGTTTTTGGTTTCTAGAGATCGCAGTATCACCGGCTTAGAGAGAGTGATTTTTGTGTAAGTTTATTTTTATCCTTTTATGGGTACAGCATTCTTGTAAAGTTTGTTAATTATTGATTTCTGGAGAGCACGGTTTTTGGTTTCTAGAGATTGCAGTATCACCTGCTTAGAGAGTGATTATTGTGAAGTTTATTTTTATCTTTTATGGGTACAACATTCTTGTAAAGTTTGTTAATTATTGGTGATCTTGTAAGTGAATTTGGAAGGATACATTTGAGTGATTTTATTAATTCTCTTATAGTTTAGAAAGTGAAAACCATATATTTGCATCTATTAAGTAATTTTCAAGAATCATCCAGTACACACACATGTATATACATGTATGTATATACCAACGCCCTGGAGATGCTCTTAACCCTATCCCAAATTGAAATTTGTGTTAGGAACCTACTCTTAACGTGTCTTCTTTGAGAAGAGAAAAGACGGATCTCAACCCACTCGAACAAGAGAAAGAGTGATCTTGTCGTGCAAGAGCACAATTTAGTTTAAGCAAAAATGTGTACCAATTTATTCCTTGAAAAAGATATTATATAAGCTTACATTCAACCCTACTAGCAGAAATAAAAACTAACAAGATTAGGAAACTAACATAGAACCAATTTAAGATTCTCTAAAAAAAAACAACTCCTACCAAATGAAGAACACAACTCCTACTAAACAAAGAAAGCAACTACTAACATACTAAATACGATGGTAGGTCTCTAACAATACCTACCCCAAAAAACCGCCATGTCTTCATGGCGCAAACCCTAGAAATGTTGTTGCACGTCGTACGCCTCACTCTCTTCCATTTCCACTAGCATCTTGGTTTGATCATCATCATCCAACATGAATATTTGCATTTGTTTACACTTGTGTCTTGTTGCAAACTTTTTATCACAATTGAAGCAGTACTTTTTCACATCGATTCCGCATCTCCTCGTCTGAAATCTTTCGGATCAGAGCAAGTACATTGTTGGAGTTAGCTCGTGTTGGTGGTGTAGTCGTAGTAGTTGTGGCTAATCCAACCGCTGAGATAGAATTTGGGGCAGTAAAATGGCTTTGTTGGCGCAATTTTTGCAACTTTTCCTCTTTTCACCTTGCAAGGCTCATAGCTTCTTGGAGTGTAGATGACTTGAACATTATCACTTCTTGGCCGATTTCATCACGTAGACCTTGAATAAAGGTTCCCATCAGCGCACGATCAGACCATACTTCAACCCCATGGACCAAATTTTCAAATTCCTCCTGATAGCTCGAGACCATTGACGCTCCTTGCTTCATCTTGGTTAGCAAACCGTCTAAATTTTCAAAATCCATATGACTAAAATGGTTTAACATAGCTGATGTCATGTCCCTCCATGTAGAATGGAGACGAGTGCAAATATACCATTGATACCATAACAAAGCCGCTCCCTCCATGTGAAAAGAAGCTAACAGTGTTTGTTAATGTTTAGCAGTATGATGGAAGCAAAAAATTGTCCATCAAAATTTGAAAGTCAATTCTCGCGTACCTCGTTTGAAATCGACCCTCAATTCGATTTTGCCTTGAGTTAGAACCCAATCTTCAATCAACACATCATGATTACCTACACTTGATTCATCGATAACAAATTTAGCCGTACGATCAGGTGAATGGTGTGTAGATTGTATTTGGATTGAAATACGTTCTATGAGTTGATGTGTATGCTCCCGATCCCTATCTTGTTGCCGTCCTTGATTCTCTAAGGTTTGTTGCATGGTTGCAAGAATAGATTGCATGTTCAACAGAGATCCTTCATGAACACCCACGCATTCCTCCATGATTTTTAGTTTTGAAGACTGTTATCCTTTTTCTTTTATCGCTGGTATGCCTGAGAAAGACTGCTTTGATACCAATTGTTAGGAACCTAGTCCTAACAAGCCTTCTTCGGCAAGAGAAAAGGTGAATCTCGACCCACTCGGCCAAGAGAAAGGGTGATCTTGTTATGCAAGAGCACAAGTTAGTTTAAGCAAAAAGGTCTTCCAATTTATTCCTTGAAAAAGTTATTATAGAGGCTTACATTCAACCCTACTAGCAGAAATAAAAACTAACAAGACTAGGAAACTAATAGTAGAACCCATTTAAGATTTTCTAAAAAAGCAACTCCTACCAAACGGAGAACACAATTCCTACTAAACAAAGAAAACAGTTCCTAACATACTAAATACGATGGTAAGTCCTAACAATTGAACAATTTGACGCCCCCCCTCTCTGCTTTTGTTACTTAAGTTGAAATAGACATAATTTTTTCTCCCTCACTTGTTCTTTTCCTTCGGGACCTCCTCTCCCCCCTTGATTTTCTCAATAACTGTATCTTTCTTTATCTTCTTTTTTATTTTTAAAAAGAATAATAATCTCATGTGATTTTGTTACCTAAGCCTATTCTCATTGTTAAAGTACATACTTTTTAACTAATTGCAATGCTTTAACAAATATTAAATTGGACAGGTGATTGGCTCAGGCGATCATAAGAAAGGCTCGAGAGTAGTACTAGCATTCCTCACAAAAATAACAAGAGAGAAAGAAACCGATCACTACATCTGCCCCCAAGCTACATGTGTCATCAAGGTTATTTCTTTACTTTTTCTTAAGGTCACTAGACAACCTAAGCCCTACACACTTCTTTGCTGATTTATGTTGTCCCATCTCCTTAAAAACAAGACAGGCGACCACCCGAAATCGCCGAGATCGAATCACAGCCAATAGCAATCGATCTCGAGATAGTTCAATCGCACCCACATGTCAACATGTGTCCATGTTAACCCCAATTAACTAATGGTTACGATTCATTTCAATAATTTAACCTTGGTTTTTTGAAAAAAATATTTTAGCTTTAATTAAGAACTTTTAACTCTTAGGTTTAATATCTTTTATATATATTTTTTCTAAAATCCGAAGTTAGATTGTTGAAGTCTTAAGGATTAGTTAATCTTAACCATAGTTCATAGGATAAAGAGCGCCTCCAGAACACCATTATATATATAAACTTAAACCACTAGAAAATGAACAATTACTTATTTTCTAATGTATATATTTTTTCACTAAAATATAGTGGTAAAAAAGTAAATAATGAACAGTAAAAGTAAATAAAAAAAAAAGAAAAGAAAGTTGAACAAAAGTGTTTGACTGACACAATGTTGACTAACATTGATTACAAATGATTGAAAAAAGGCCTTGGATTGTCTCTGACGAAGGCAGAAAGGGCTTGTCTCGGGTTCCATAGAATAGGGGACAAGTGGTGGGGAAGTCAAAATCATGGGGCTCATGATTTTGACTTCTTCACACATAATAAGACATGTGGTGATAAGTGTATGAGAATAAGGGGGAGAGATATCATGTGGGGAGAAGTCAAAATCATGGGGAGAAAATGAAATGACTTCTCCCCATTTTTATGCCACTGTTGCACAATGTATGGAACCCCGAGACTAGTTTCTGGCTACAATTCGAGGCCTTGAAAAAAATAAAAAGAAAAGGTGAAAAGAGCTATATGAGAATCCAAAATCGTTTTACCAAATTAGAAACCGCGCTCCTCCACTCAATCCGCTCTCAAACCGTGAGACTTTGTTTGAATGTAAACACGCCAAGGATTGTTTCCTCGGGTGTTTTTAAGAGCATGGGCAATTGGGCATGGGCATGGGCATGGGCATGGCTGGAAAAGGACTTAGTGGCGAAGGTGCCATGGATTATCAGAAGGGAAGTTGGAAAAGTTTTGCGGGCAAGATGAGAAGATTGCTGGGACTTGTGTGGGATACAGCATGGAAGATTGGCCGAGAAGACCCGCGAAGGGTCATTCACTCTGTGAAAGTAGGCTTGTCCTTGACACTGGTCTCCCTTTTGTATCTCACAGATCCATTGTTTCAAGGATTCAGGAACAATGCTATGTGGGCTGTCATGACTGTTGTTGTACTGTTCGAATTCACTGTTGGTGAGTGTCCGAATAGCTCACCTGCAAAGTTTATATAAATATATATATATATATGAGAATTCAAGGTTTGGTTCCTCTTAATTTCCAACTCAATTTTCTCATGTATATTAGTATATCTCTATGCAAAGGACTGAACAGAGGACTTGGGACACTGTGTGAGGGATAGCTGGCGTTTCTCATTGAGTACATCTCCGAGGCGGGGAGGATATTTCATGCTATATTCATCGGAACGGTGGTATTTCTCTCCTCCTGTTTATAAGTATATTTTCATGATAACAAGCTATGCTTTTTTTTTTCCTTTCTAAATTTGTAAATTTTCACTTGGTCAGGAGCTACAGCTACATACATGAGGTTCATTCCCCATATAAAGAGGAATTTCGACTATGGTATCCTAGTTTTTATCTTGACATTTAATCTGATAACCGTGTCGACATAATGGGCATCACACACGAGCGCATCTACACCATCGCCATTGGCTGTGGTATCAGCCTTGTTTAGGGCTAACTCTTAAAGGGATGAAGGGGAAGCTACAACAACATTATTATTTTTGTTTCTATTATTTTTTTGGGGGCTAATTCTTCATCAATAGAGAAATCTAATTATATTTTTGCAGTTAAAGATCTAACCATCATCGAGTCGTTTAATCACCTTATGTGTGTTAATTATAAGAATTACAATATCTGAAGTTTAATTCTCCATGACTATTTGGATGACTTTTCTTTAGACCCCATGATCAATTCGAGCTCTCTTCAGCAACCCTTGCATTCGAGTTGCTGGTGAAGTATCAAAGGTGCTCATGGAACTTGCTGATATAGCATAAGAAAGCGCCTTAAATGCTATCCAGAACGACTCTCCGATCATCTCAAACAGGCCTTGCAAGACCTCAATACCGCTATCAAATCCCAACCTCGACTCTTCTCAATCAAGCCTCCAACATGCTGCCTGAAGCCACTGCAACTGCCAGTCCAAAATGTGACAAGGAGTCTGGAGTCCACTTACCAACGGTGAAGACCGAAACCTCCGCATTATCCAACCAGTCCAAGGAGTCTGCACGGAAGGTACTAAGGCCCTCTTTGAGCAAGATTGCAAGAACTAGTCTGGAATTCTCCGAAGCACTTCCATTTGCTGCCTTTGCTTCTTTGCTAGTAGAGATGGTCGCAAGGCTCGATCTAGTTATTGAAGAAGTTGAAGAATTGGGAAGGTTAGCAAATTTCAAAGATTTTAAACCAGGTGATGAAATTATTCTGAATTGCGAGACTCCCCGAATAGAGAACATTGCATACTTGCAAACCCATTTGCCTCTCCATGGGGCAGAGTAATGATGAAGATTGAAGTGTTCTTGGGTACTCATCCATGGCTACCACAGGTAATGTTGCACCATGGCTATGGTGCATCACCATTTCAGAAAAGTAGTTGTTAGTAGACATGTACCTACCAAAAGAACACATTAGAGAGAGCTATATAGATCGCCTTCTAGAAAAATATTGTTCTAATTCAGAAGATTTGAGTTCTAAATAAACAAATCAAAGCATATAGGTTTTGAATTAGTTCTTTTTTTTGTACACGACATCATTTAGCTATGTTAATTGAAAATTGACACTTTAGTATATTGTGTTGTGCGAAAGCATGCAAATATAGTATAATAATTCCAAAAAACAGTAAACAAAACAATGCGAAGCAAAAACAAACCACAAGAGAAGACACAAGAATTTACATGGTTCGGGCGAGATGCCTACATCCACGGGCAGCGATGATCAATCACTGAATCAAAAGGAAGATGTTACAAAACCCTCACAAACTCTATTTCTCTTTACACCCAGTTTATGGCTCTACCTTCTCTTCTTTCGAAATTAAGCCTAAAACATCTTATATACTGAGGGTTACAACATAAGAGAGAATATGGGTAAAATGTGTGGGGTAAAATACCCCACACATTGCCCATTAATCGGGTCGTCAACGGGTCATCATGATTCCGAGTAGAATTCATGCAACTTTATAACGAATCTCCACCTTAATTGGCTTGAATTCTACTAAACCATCCAAAACAAACAAAAATAATGAATCATGCTACCTCCAATTGCGCTCTTAGACGCTATGCACCTGAAGGTGCTCAAACATGTGAGATGTTGATAAAGTCCAAACAATGCTTAACTTGACCCCAGTTACCACCTCAGTAAACATATCTACAGGGTTATCTGCAGTCTCAATCTTCTAAAGAGGAATGTCACCTTCATTCACAACTTCTTAAACAAAATGAAAATGGACGTTGATATGCTTAGTTCGAGAATGATGAACTTGACTCTTTGCTAAACAAATTGCACTCTCACTGTCGCAGTAGAACTCAACGTGCTCTTGAAAAAATCCTCAAGTCCTTAATCATTTCATGTAGCCAAATGACCTCCTTAATGACCTCTATCACTACCATATACTCTGCCTCAGTAGTAGACAGAGCAACTGTTGACTGTAATGTCAATCTCCAACTCACCGGTCCCCTAGCAAGAGTAAAGATATATCCTGTAGTTGACCGGCGTTTTTCCAAATCACTGGCATAATTTGAATCCACATATCCAACCATGTGCTGATTGAGCATATCCGCTCAAACATCAACCCAAAATCAACTGTACCCTGAATGTATTGTAAGATACATTTTACCGCAAACCATTGTCCTTTTCCTGGATCATGCATATACCTACTCACCACACTGACGACATGTGAAATATTTGACCTAGTACACACTATAACATATATTAAAACACCAACTACGTTTGCATACGAAATCTGAGCCATATACTCATGCACCTCACTTGTGCGCGGAGACATCAAATCACTAAGCTTAAAATGAGGGACTAAAGGTGTACTTACATGTTTTGTTTTGTCATCCATACCAAAGCGCTGTAACACTTTCTTCAAATACCGTGTCTATGACAGACAAATTGTCTCCTTTACTCTATCCCTTTTAAATTCTATACTAAGTATTTTCTTAGTTTCCTCAAGGTCCTTCATTTCAAATTCATTTCTCAACTGAGTCTTCAACTTGTTTATCTCTACCTTGCTCTTAGATGTAATGAGCATGTCATCTACATATAAGAGCAAATATTCGAAAGAACCATCACAAAGGTTACGAAAACACACACAATGATCAAAATAACTTTTTGTGTACTTTTTCCTCATCATAAACCAATCAAATCGTTTGTGTCACTGCCTTGGAGACTATTTCAAACCATACAATGATTTTCTCAGTTTGCAAGCCCAATTCTATTTTCTAGTAACCTTATACCCATATGGTTGAGACATGTATATTTTCTCCTCTAAATCACTATGCATAAAGGTTGTTTCGACGCCGAGTTGTGCTAACTCGAGATCCAATTGAGCAACCAAAAGTAGCAAAATTCGAATAGCAGAATGCTTAATGATGGGAGAAAAAACTTCAATGTAATCTATCCCTTCCTTTTGCGCGTAGCCTTTAGCCACCAATCTAGCATTGAATCTCACACTATCCTTTCCTGGAGAACCTTCATTGTTGGTGTATATCCACTTGCAACCGATTGCTTTCTTCCCTTTGGAAGTTGTACAAACTCCTAAGTCTAATTTTTGTAAAGTGACTCCATCTCCTCATCCATTCTCTTATTCCACTCTACATTAATTTTTGAATTTCTTTAAGGCTTTTATGTAAGTAAGCAAAATATCATCATCAACTACTGGAAGTGCATAAGTCACCAAGTTAGGTTTTTGAGCATCTCTTCGAGGTCTACTAGACGCAATAAAGTCTTGTTGTTGTGGGGGCTCCTGAACTGGAGCCTCTTCCTCAACTGAGCCTGAGTCCTCACAACTTGAATCATGTATGGGACTGTCGACTGTCTAAACAGTTTTCTTTGGAATCACTGGAGCCTCAATCTCCACCTACTGCAAAACACCATTTTTCATCCTCTTCTCATGAGAATCCTTCTCTTCTTTTGATTTGACATCTCAGTCTCAACAAAAGTAACATTCCTGCTTAGAACAAATTTCTTTGATTCGGGACACCACAGCGTGTATCTCTTTATATGTGCTAAAGCCAAAAAATATAGCTTTTTTGGCTCTAGGATCCAATTTTTCTTTAACATTAAAGTATGCAAGACAACCAAATATATGCAAAAAATCATATGTAGTAGGTTTTCCATACCATACCTCTATAGGCGATTTTCCATCATTTGCAGCTGTAGGCAACATATAAATTAGATGGCATGCGTATGTCACTGCTTCAACCTAAACACCTTTCCCAATCTAGCATTGGACAACATACATCGCACGTTCTCCAGTAAAGTACGGTTCATGTATTCTACCACCCCATTCTATTGCAGCGTGTCTCTTACCGTGAAGTGTCTAACTATCCTCACGTCCTAACAAACTTGTAAGGTTGGATCTGACCTATACTCACCACCATTATCTGACCTGAGTCTTTTTATCTTTCTCCCAGTCAAGGTCTTGATCATTTTCTTCCACTCAAGAAACACATCGCTTTTATGCTGCATGGTGTACAACCAAACACGCCTTAAGAGATCATCAATAAAAGTGATGAACCAATGTTTACCTCCCAAGGACGCAACTTTGGTAGATCCCCATACATTTGTGTGAACATATTAGAGTCCCCTAAGTATGATGAACTGCAATCCAAAACTTGACTCTAGTCTGCTTGTCCAGAATGCAATGTACGTTCACAAAATCCGAATTTACCAGTCTTGACGCCTTTTAACAGGCCTTGCTTCACCAATCCTTGCAAAGCCTTCTCTCTCGCATGTCCTAACTGTGAGCATGGATTTTGTACCCACATATGGTTGACTGAGAGTCGCCACCTATTCATTCTTAGGGATAGGTCCCAGATAAATAATTGATTTGGATAAGACAAGTGGTCTAACAGAGATTAGGGTAAGTGGTTCGATTAAGCCCCGGGGAAGGTGTTAGGCACCCAAGGACCTCCGTTTTATAACGGTTACCTACTTCCTAAATTTAAGCCAATTTTAATCTCAATATTAATTAGAATGCCTAAGTGTTTAAAAAAATGCTAATCCAAGAAAAATAGAAAGCTAGATGGCTAGGGTCGAATCCGAGTAAGGGTTGCCTACGTACTCACATAGGGGTGAGATCAGAATGAGCGTAGTTTTGGCACATAGGCCCGTGCCAAGGCTAGGGGTGTGTGTGTGTGCATAAGGGTGACTTAGGGGTTAGCCCCGGGGCTAGGGTTGATTGATTAGGGAGGTCAAGTGTACAAGTGTTAAGTCTAACCACAAATAAAAGAGATTTAACTATGGTTAGGTGAGCTAACCAAAGCTAAGGAAGTCCTACAAGTCTCTTTTTGGTCTTTTTGTATTTTTTAATATTTTTTTTGGATTTTGGGGATATTTGAATGTTTTTGGTATTTTGGTTATATTTGAATGTTTTTTATATTTTGAGATTTTATCAATTTTTGGTATTTTGAGCTTTTATCATGTTTTTTTGGATTTTCATATAGGTAGGGTTTCGGCAAACTTAACTAAAGTCAAATTTAATCATAGAGAAAGATTAAGGAAAAGTTAGGCTAAAAGATTATATTTAGGACATAAAGAGGGATGTGCATTATGAATAGTAAATGGTCTATTGCCAACACCTATTTTGTTGGATTAGTGTTGATAATAGATCAAATACCATTGTCTTTGGTATGAGGCATTTTAAATAATGTCCTCATTAATTCCTTAAATCATCATTTATCCATTCAACAAGAACATGAAGGAAAAAGAAAGAAATGAAAAAAAGTGACAAGTAGAAAAAATGAAAACTCATCATCTCCTATCTAATGTAGTCCATTTACATCATTATGAATGATGTAATGAGGCTCTAAATATGAAAATTGGAGTGATGATGAGTTTTCCAAAGAATTCTAGGAGAAGGACTAGAATCTAAATGAAGAAACAAAATGAAAAGAGAGATATAGCTTTAACTTCCACTCTCTATGGGCCTACCCATATCCACACTTGTGGGTACATAAAGAGAAAGAAAAAAATATGTACATGAAAAGGAAAAAAAGAACATCTCCTTGTTTTTGATATGAGATCCCATTATACCATTAGACTGGTGTAGAGAGGCCCAACTATGCTTGAGAAATGAGAGACCAAGAAGAGAGAACTAAATAAAAATGAGATAAAAAAGAAGAGAAGAAGATGAAAGGAGTGCCTACTCCTCTAGGAATTCTTCTTCAATGCTCCAAGAGATAGAGTTTTGTTTAGAATCCACAAAGGAGGAGAGTTAGTGAAGAACTCTAAGCTTTTAGTTTTAGAATTTTTTCCAAACTCTAAACCTTAGTTTCTTCTCACTTCTTCAAACTCAAGAGAAACACAAGTGAGTGAGAACCTTCTAAGGGTCATGAGGGATGGATCTAAAGGACTAAGGGATTGATATTTATCGGAAAATTAAGAGGTTGAGTTGTGTCTTTTACATGGGGGATAAAATGAGTTAGTGGGTAAAGACTTGAGTGTTGTAAGGTGAGTTGATAGATTGAATGTTGTAAGGAGTGTAAGAGAGTTGATGATTGAGTATTGTAAGGGGTGTAAGAGAGTTGTAAGAGGTGTAAGAGAGTTGATGGGTTGAGTGTTGTAAGGGGTGTAAAAGAGTTGATGAGTTGAGTGAACTATGAGTTATATGGGCATGGGTTGTAGGATATAGATTAGGTGGATATGTATATGTGGACTATATCTTATGGATCATGGGTTATTAGTAGATGGGTCTTGAGTTATGGTTATTGGACTTTGATTATGACATTTGAGCTTGGGCTATGGAAATAGGCTTTGGTTTAGGCAATTGGGTAATTGGGCTTGACTACTTGGGTTGGGTAATGAAATTAGGTAATTGGGTTTGATTGAGTTGTTTAGGTATAAGTTTGGTCAAATGGGCTTGAGCCTTGGGTAAACTTTGGAGCCTTTGAAGAAGCAGGAAGAGGGATAGTGTAGAGCCCCGGAATTTAGGTTCATTGTTCATGTGAATAGTGCTGTAAATAGTGTGTGAATAGTGCACTAAATAGTGCCTTCAAGGCCTAAAGCCTTAATGAAATTATGGGTTCATGTTTTTAAATGAAATGAGGTTTTAAATGGATCAAAATATGTGTGGAAAGTGTTTTTGGGGGTTAGGGAAAAATGAAAAATGAGAGTATAACATATTCCAAGTAGCAAAGAAAAAGATGTCTAAACATACCCTCAACTTGAAAGAGCTCTAGAATTCTCACCGCTAATTAGAATTGAGTGATTCTTAAATTTTTGGAAAGATATTGAAACCTTCTTTGAGCTTCATGTTTACCATTTTTTCAGATTTTGAGTCGAGGTTGGGTCAAACGTCAGATTTCCGGAAGCGAGTCTGCAGAAAATCTGGACTGCTGAAATCCATTTTCATACCAGTCAGATTTAAGGAAACTTTGGTCCATGAATAAAGAAGAATTAAAAAATTTGTTAAACATGAAAGTTGTAACCCTTTGAAAGAAGAATCTAACACAAGTTGAATCGTCAAAATCGGATAAACGAGTCAAAAGTTATGACCAAAATACTAAAGTGGGAAAAACTCAAAAAAATTACTGTCTCCACTCGTTGCCGAGTGCCTTGGACTCATCGACAGTCAACCAATCTGAATGCAAAATAAACCCACTCGTCGACGATTTTTAACCCCTCATTGAAGAATGAAACCCACTCGTCGACGACTGGAGACCTCTCGTCGATGACTACATGCGCAGAATGACCCAGAACTTTTCCAACCGACCTCGGGAGATATTTTGAGATATTTTCAAGGACTTTTAGGGGTTTTGACAACCTTAGAACTATAAATAAGATCTAAATTCATGGGATTGATCTACTCAAACCCTAAGCTTGGATTTTTGAGAGATTGAAGAAGAGAAGAAGAAGAAGAACACTTTGATTTCTCAAACCGTTCTCCTCAGACCAAAGTGAAGCTAAATCTTTACTTCTAAGGTTTGTACCTTACCAATTTTAGTGTTTTAAAGCTTGGTTTTTCTACCCAAGGTGATTATCAAATTCTAAAATCAAAAGAGGGGTTTTTGGTTGTTTTTCTAATTAAGGTTCAGGCTTCTCAAAGCTTCAACCAAGCTTCCTCAAGCTTGATTCTTGTTCCACAGAAGTGTAAAAACTTCCATTTCAGGTAGATACACTCTACTATCTACCCTTGACTATTCTTTAAATAAAACCATGTTTTAAAGCGTGTTCTTGGACGAATTGGACGATAAATTCTAAGTGTTTGTAAGCTATCACTATTATTGAATTTCTATGATTATGAATCCATGTTTTTAAACTTTCTAAGTATAGTATGATGTTCACTTGCACTCTATGCACTCTATAGTTTTCCAATTACTCTAAGGCTCATAAGTCTCACATGTCTCCATGATTTCTCTTAAGTGTGGTATATCGAAACATTCATAAGAATCTCTAAGAACTCATAAGTCATAAGCTACCAAGCTTATAAGCATTGATAAAGTTAAACATCGGGTTGGTCAAGGGTAGGGTATATCAAAGGATATATCATGTCTGGCACTAAGAAATCTCATAAGAAATCAAGGATCTTGGCAGCCCACTTCTATGTATTCGATGAAGGGTATTTACATGCCCGACTCTAAGTCTTTTCACGGGTGATAAGGTCTGGCTCTAAGTTAATGCTCATAAGAAATCTCACAAGAATCAAGGAGGTTGGTAGTCCAGGGTTGTGCGGGTACTAACCTCTGGCTCACAAGAACTCATAAGAACCTCATAAGCTCATAAGATCTCATAAGTCTCATAAGTGAACGCTTACAAGCTCATAAGTGCTCTAAGATTTCACGGCTTACAAAAACTCATAAGAACTTTAAGGATCTCATAAGAACTCTAAGAACTCTAAGGAATTCAAAGAACTCATAAGACTTGATTCTCATACACTCGTAAGACTCATATGATTTTGGACTTCATAAGAACTCATAAGGAAACAGTTTTGAAATTGGTACGGGTTTTGACGGATTTCTATGCTCCACGGCTCTATGTCTTGCATGCTCCATGTTATTATTATCTCACTGTTAGCTAGTTGTTTGTATATCATTGAGTATTCCATGCTCAGTCGACTATTGACCTCGGTAGGTGCACATGTTCCTTTCGATGTCTATGGCACAGAGCCTTGGATAGAGGAAGAATACTACGAGCTGGAGCCTACCATGGATCATTACCAGGATGAGGGGGCACTAGATAGGCGACCTGATTTCGATTTCTGTTGAGAGAGTGAGAGAAAGTAAACTTATATTTTGATGGTATTGAGAGTGGGACGTGTCCACTCCATCCTTTTTGGCATGTTTTGTTGGTTCAGACTTGAACCGAATGATAGGAGTATTTTATTATAAACTGTTTCCGTTTTGTTTCCGTTATGTGCTATAACTTGTGTACTCTGACAGGTTGATATGTATGCCTTATGTATCATAAGGGATGTATGATACGGCGGTCATGAGCTAAAGTATCCCTAACTCCTAGGGGGTATTTTAGGCCGCAACAGATAGGGGGTGTAAAAATGGGGTGCTTACACTAACTGCATGCGCAATTGTCTTGAAGTATTAGACACAATCTCCTCTGAGTTGTCAGAGACTGTTGCTCTCCCTGTGGTTGTATTCCCATCTAGAAAATATAAAAATTTTCCGTCGAGTACCCTTCAGTATAACAGGTGCACCACATACCACTTTTAGGACTTCACCTTCCATAGTAATCTTGAAACCCTTTGGTCTAAGGTTCCCAATGAGATGAGGTTCTTCTTCAAGTTCAATACATCCGAACATCTGTTAGAACTCTAACTGCTCCATCATGCATCTTCAAATGAATTTTTCCTATCCTTTTTGTTTTGAAGGCATTATCAATTCCCATTAAAACAATTCCTCCATCCAACTCCTGGAAACTCGAAAATCAGTTCCTATAGGGACACATATGGTAGGAACACCCTGAGTCCAAAATCCACTCATCAAAATGACCAACTGATGGTGAAATAGTCAAAGCAAATTTTGAATCATCATCTTCAAAATGTGTAATGTTCGCATTAAAACTCTTCTGTTCCTTGTTTTTCGACTTCAGAAAATCCTTTTTCCAGTGCCCTTTATTACGAAAAAAAGCACACTCATCCTTCATAGAAAATTTTCTTTCAGATGATGCTCTTCTTGTCATCGAACGAGACGTACCCCGCTTACTAGATTTTCTGTCATCTAATCTACCACTTACTATCAATGCCTCTGATGTTGAGTCCCTATGGGCGTGTTGGTCCTTCTTCCGATACTCATTATTTATCAAAACATTTGATACATCATCGAATTTAACTTAAGTTTTCCCATACAGTAAAATAGTAGTCAAATATTCATAATTATTAGGTAAGGAATTTAACAATAACAATGCCTTATTCTCATCTTCTATTTTTACATCAACATTTTGCAAATCAGTAAACATTTTATTATAACTGTTCAAATGCTTAGGGATAGAAGTACCTGGTTTATATAGGAAATAGAAGAATTTCATCTTTAGATAGAGCCGAATTTCAATACTCTTGGTCATATACTTATCCTCCAGTTGTTTCCACAGATCCTTAGCTCAAGTTACTTTTATAACAAAATACTTCTAATCCTTAGCAAGGCAAAGTCTGATGGTGCCGCAAGCTTGATGATTGATCTTCTTCCAATCATTCTCTTCCATAACTACAAGTTTATCCTCCAAAGCAATATCAAACTCTTGTTGGATTAGAACATCCAAAACCCCACATTGTCACATGTTGAAGTTATTAGTTCCATCAAATTTCTCTACTTAAAACTTTGCATTTGAAACCATAGTTCTTGCCACAGATGAGGCCTTTGAAGACGAAGCCCCAACAACTATTTCAGTTGTTCAATCATGATTCAATACCGAGGTTGAAACTTGGCTCTGATACCAATTTGTTGTGCGAAAGCGTGCAAAGATAGTGTAACGATTCCAAAAAATAGTAAACGAAACAAATCGAAGAAAAAACAATCCACAAGAGAAGACACGGAAATTTACGTGGTTCGACAAGATGCCTACATCCACGGGCAACAGCGATCAATCACTAAATCAACAAGAGGATGTTACGAAACCCTCACAAACCCTTTTCCCCTTTACACCCTGTTTAAGACTCTCCCTTCTCTTCTTTCGAAATAAACCCTAAAATATCTTATATATTTAGGGTTACAACATAAGAGACAATATGAGTAAAATACCCAAAATGGGTCATCATGAATCCTGGTAGAATTCATGACAACTTTCCAACATATTGAGGCTTTCCGACCGCCTTACCATTAGAGGAGATTAGGAGTGGTCTCTAAGGAGTAACAGACATGAGTATTTATAGAGAATGATGAGGAAGGTCTTCTGTTTACATGAGGATTAAAGGGTCCCAATAATATTTTAGGACTTTGGGGACAAGGTGGAGGTTATGGAGAGAGACAATTCAGTGGGTGGGGGGTTTTTTGGTCCAAGGGAAGGGTGTAGTAATTATGGTTTGAGGGGATGATCGTAATTATGGTAATAGTTATGGTTTGTTTATTAGGCTTTTGTTGTGGGCTCTTTAAATGGTTGTTTTGACCAAGGTTTACAATTCCGTAGGGATTTGAGGGTTAACCGAGATTTTCGAGATTTTGGTTTGGGTTAGGCGACCGAAATCATGGATAATATCGTTATTTCAAACCTTGGTTTTGACTTTTGGTGAGTTTTTAGATGATTCTGTATAGCAAAAAAGAAAAGAAAAAAGAGTACGGTGGGTTTGTTTGGTGTGACCTTGAGACAACTTGAGAGAGGTGACAAGCTTGGCATGTCTTGCAATGTCATTGGGACAGTGTTAAGAATTTGAAGTGGCTATTGTGTATCTCACATACACTTTGGTGTACGTGGGATTAAAATATGTTCTAGGGCCTTTTAAGGCACCCATCTGTTTTGGGGTATTCAGGCCCATATGTTTTAGGTTGTTTAAGACCATCTGTTTTAGGGTCTTTTAGGCCCATCTCTTTTGGGGGTCATTTAGGCTCGTCTGGTTTTTAGGTATTTTCAGGCTCATTCGTTTGAAGGAGTCCAAGCCATCTATTATAGGGTGGGGGATTTCCGGTCAATCTATTAGTTGGGGGAGCATCGAAAGAGCATAATGGTCAAGAGCCTGATAGTGTTCCATCAGGATCTCCACAATTAAGGAAACTTCCGAAATCTAATGGTGCTATCTCAAGATCTTCACAAATAAAGAAATTGCCAAGGACTCTCCAAGATGCTAAATCAGTGCCTACTGTAATTGTGCAATCCAAAGAGGAAGTCATGCAATCCAAAGAGAAAGTCACAGCTGTTACTTCTCATACCCGGTTATCAAATCAAGAAGAAAATCCTGATTAAAGAGAAAGAGTCCGACATACAATGGTGGTTAAATTGAAAGATTCCTACTAGGACTCTTCTCCTTGAGATGTCCAGAACATTAGATTGATTCACCTTGCTGTAATCGTGATCTCTAGAAGATTCACTTCTCTGTCAAACTTATCTCTATAAGTATCAATGACATCCAAGATCTCTACTCACGATTGTGAGAGAAAGTAATATTGTAGAGTCTTTATGGTATCAGAACCTCTACATGACTGAGTGTAATTCAATCCTTTGCTCTACAGATTATCTTTCTCATCATCTTGGAACTGAAATAACATCCCTCTAGCTAGGCCCTTCTCTGTAAAAGCCTGTCGGAAAACTGCAGATTAGTTCCATGGTAACTGCAATGCTTAGTGAAAAGAATTATCTCACTTGGAAGGATCAGATTCTTCCCATGATTGATAGCATAGATCTCCTCAATCATCTAGCTGATGAGGTGAAAGAACCCCTAGAGCTACTGTTTACAGCTGATGGCAAGGAAGACACCAACCCAGAATATATAAGATGGAAACATGATGATCAGCTCCTCAGAAGCCTGATCTCCGGAACCTTGACAGAGGAGGTACATACCTTCGTTATTGGCCTTAAGACTGCAAAAGAGATCTCGCTATGTCTTGCAGAAACTTTCGCAGGAGCATCTCAAGAGAGAGAGCTTGGCTTGATTCACCAACTATAGACTATCTGCAAAGGAAATCAGAGTGTTATTGACTACCTAAAGTCTATAAAAATCATATGTGACGAACTCTATGCTATGCAAAAACCAGTCTCGGATAGAGACAAAGTATTCTAGACCGTGAATGGCTTGGGGCCCCGATTTGATAGCTTCTCCGATGCTATCATGGCACGTCCTCCACCTCCAATGTTCTCTCAACTCTCAGCCTCCCTTCTTGCTTTAGAACAACGTTCTACAATGAATAATATAGCCCAAAGTGCTGCATCTGAATCTCATGCGTATGTTGGGCAACGACAAAACAAATCCAACAAAGGAAGTAGAAATTGGAATGGCCAACGACGCCAATCATTCGATTCTAAGGGGCGTGGATTCACCCAAACCAGCTAGCACCATAATACACAAGCTGAATCAACTAAGGATGGTGCTCGTGGTACTAAGGATGGTGTCCGTGATATAACTCTTTTTTTTCAAATCTGCAAGAAACCAGGTCATGATGCTCTCCATTGCTGGCATCGATTCAATCATTCATACCAAGCAGAAGAAATACCCCAAGCCCTGGCTGCCATGTCGATCACTGACCCATATGATCCAGAGTGGATCCCAGATACCAGTGCTACATCCCATATGAAAAACAATCCAGGTATACTCTTCTCTATGTCTCCTTACACTGGATTAGACAAAATTATTGTTGGGAATGGAGATGAATTATCTATTTCTCACAATGGCAATACAAGTCTCTCAACCTCATATGGGAACTTGAAAGTCAAAAATATTCTAGTTGTGCCTAATATTACAAAAAATCTTTTTTCTATTAGCCAACTAACTGATGATTTTTCATGCATATTTGAGTTCACTTCTGATGGATTTTTTTATTAAGGACAAGCAGTTGGGATGGATTCTCGCGAAGGGAACTAGAAATGGGGGACTATATAGTCTGCGAAGTGACACATTCAATAAGGCACTCTATTCATCAAGACAACAACGGACTTCAGAAAATATTTGGCATCAACGTCTTGGGCATCCACAACCCAAAGTTGTTTCTTATTTAAATTCTATGAACTATATTTCTGTTACTCAATGGAATAAGAGTGGTTCTATTTGTTCTAGCTGTCAACTTGGTAAAAGTAGTAAACTCCCTTTTGTTACTACACCTACTCGCTCTGAAACCTTATTTGGCAAAATTCACTGCGATCTTTGGGGTAATGCACCAGTTAGTTCTATTCAACGCTTCCGCTACTACGCCTCATTTGTGGATGACTGTTCACGCTATACATGGATGTTTCCTTTGACATCCAATTCCGATTTCTTTGCGTGCTTTGTTCAGTTCATGTTGATGATTGAAAATCAATTTAATGCCAAAATAAAAATATTTCAGTGCGATGGGGCGGGGGGGAATTTGAGAACAATGAATTTCTCCAAATGCTACATGATATTGGCATTTTGAGACAAATCTCATGTCCCAAGACACCCGAGCAAAATGGGGTTGTCGAGCGAAAACACCGAAATATTGTTGAGTTAGGTTTGTCAATGCTCTTCCATAGTGGGCTCCCCACGAAATATTGGGTCGAAGCTTTTCGCTCCGTAGTATTCCTCATCAATCGCCTGCCATCTCGCAAACTGACTATGGAGTCCCCATTTAAACTCCTCTACGGAAAGTACCCTGATTACACCTCTCTTCGTGTGTTTGGATGCCGATGCTATCCGTATTTACATGAGTATAGAAAAAATAAGTTCTCGCCCAAGTCTCTTTCGTGTGTGTTTATTGGGTATAGTCTTCTACACAAAGGCTATCGGTGCCTCTTTCTGGAAACCGGCCTGGTTTATATTTCAAGACATGTAATTTTTGATGAAACTATTCTCCCGTTCTCTAACACCTCTCTTCATTCTAGTGGTGTTTCTCTACAGGGGGAGTCGGCTGTTCTCTCTAAATTTTTGGAGTATATGTCGGGCACACCTACTTCTGCTAATGATATTGAGGTATCGGATAGCTCTCTCGCCACGCCTCTGAATGGGTCCCTTGCTACTAGCCCAGTGCATGAACAAGTAGTTGAACCTGCCGTGTCCACACTAGAGCCTCCACCAATTACAACTTCAGTTCAGCAGCCGGCTCCATACCAATGTAATATGACTCCTTTAATGGCCTCACCGGAACTTGATGCTGTCCCAGAATCTGCTAGTGCATCAGCTCTTCCCTCTCGGCATACTTTGGCTCCATCCATGACCTCACCCACACGTGCTGCTGCATCTGAAATTGTTCCTGCACCAGCCACAACTACAAGCCCTCCTGCCCCCTTGGTTAATGGAGGTCATCACATTTGCAAGCTCACGCGTGCTCTCTATGGCCTCAAACAAGCCCCTCGGGCTTGGTTTGACCGTTTTAGTGCATATCTTCTCCAGCTTGGTTTTATTTGTAGCACACATGACCCTTCATTGTTCACGCTCCATAGCCATCAAGGTGTGGTTCTCTTGCTTCTCTATGTCGATGATATTATACTTACGGGTAGCAACTCCTCTCTCTTTGGTTCCTTTATTCAAAGTCTTGGGAAAGAATTTGCTATGAAAGATCTGGGGAATCTACATTTCTTCTTGGGGATCGAAGTTCAGCCTACCTCTACTAGTATTCTTCTCACCCAAGGAAAGTATGCTCGAGACATGCTTGCTCGAGCTCAGATGGCTGACTGCAAATCTATCTCCACTCCCCTTGCTACGAAGGTTGATCGTGCCCAAGACTCTACTCTGCTTCCCGATCCAAAAATCTATCGCAGCTTGGTCAGTGCTCTCCAGTATCTCACCATCACTCGCCCTGATTTGTCGTATGCGGTGAATCTCATCAGTCAGTATATGCATGCCCCCACTTTTGTTCACATGCAGCTTGTGAAACGCATCTTGCGTTATGTTTGCGGTACATTGGATCATGGGACTCATATTCATCACCACAATTCCTTTGACTTGTATGCCTTCTCCGATGCAGATTGGGCCGGCTGTCCCACTACTCGGCGATCTACCACGGGATCTTGTGTATTTCTTGGGTCCACATTAATCTCTTGGGGTGCCAAGAAACAGCCTACAGTGGCTAGGTCCAGTGCCTAAGCCGAATATCGGTCTATGGCCATTGCTACAGCAGATTTCACATGGATATCATTTCTCCTCAAAGCCATTCGCCTCCCTCTCCTTCAGCCACCCACTTTATTCTGTGATAATATCAGCGCCCTTTACATGTCCATCAATCTAGTATTCCATGCCCATACAAAACATATTGAGCTCGACTATCACTTTGTCCATGAAAAGGTGGCCCTTGGTTCTCTTGTTACTCGTTTTGTCCGCTCTCATCACCAATTGGGTGATATTTTGACTAAGCCACTTCTGCGTGATCTTTTTGTTACTCTTTGCTACAAGCTTGGCGTTCATTCCTCTCGCCTTTGCTTGAGGGGGGGTAAAGAGCCTAATGGTCAAGAGCCTTGATAGTGTTCCATCAGGATCTCCACAAATAAGGAAACTTCCAAAATCTAATGGTGCCATCTCAAGATCTTCACAAATAAAGAAACTGCCAAGGACTCTCCAAGATGCTAAATCAGAGCCTACTGTAATTGTGCAATCCAAAGAGGAAGTCATGCAATCCAAAGAGAAAGTCACGGCTGTTACTTCTCATATCCGGTTATCAAATCAAGAAGAAAATCCTGATTAAAGAGAAAGAGTCCGACATACAATGGTGGTTAAATTGAAAGATTCCTACTAGGACTCTTCTCCTTGAGATGTCCAGAACATGTAATCGTGATCTCTAGAAGATTCACTTCTCTGTAAAACTTATCTCTATAAGTATCAATGACATCCAAGATCTCTACTCACGGTTGTGAGAGAAAGTAATATTGTAGAGTCTTTAGCATCTACTATTTTGGGTGAGTGGTTTGTAGGCCCATCTCTTGTTATCTGAATATAATATATGGAGTGAATATGCTATTTGAGGTGAAGGTTTGCAGCCATAGACCACCGATTACTAAATATGCTATTTGAAGGTTTTTAGGTCCATATTCTATGAAGAGCTCACCATTGACGTGCAATGGCATTTGAAGTAAAAGTCTTATTCGTGTTTAGCAAACTGTAGATGATTAATCATCTTGATTTTGGGAAAGGCTGTGAAGATATATGTCTAAATGTAGATATATATATTTAGATTGCTTTATTCAAATATTAGATATGATTAGATTAGACCGAATTTGATTGCACTTCCGTTTTCTATGTCATTTTTGGTAAAGAAACAGTACAAATGTTTCTGTTTTTTTGTTTTTAAAAATTAGAATTAATTTCTGTTATCCGTTTTAGAAATAAAAAACAAAACATGGAGTGTGACAACACACCCACCACTAAAACGACTCACCACTATCACCACCCACCACACCACCACCCAACACCATCACCACCACCCCCACCACGCACCACCATAGTACCACCACCACCCACCATCACCACCACCACTTAACTACAATATTACTACCAACACCACCAACACCACTACAACTACCACCACCCCCACCACCACCACCATCAACACCACCACAACTACCACCACCACCACCACCACTCACTACAAGACCACGCCACCCCCACCCACCCATATCACCACCACCACATCACCACAACCAACTACCACCACCACCACCATCACAACCATTATGGATTGGAATAATTTACTCATTATTATGTTCATCATATTTACCAAACACGTTTTTTGTTTTTCTTTTAAAAAAGAAGTAACAATTAATAATGCCAAATGTGTTCTGTGTAAAAATTCTGAAAACAAAATGTCGTTTTTAGTTTTTAAAACATAAAATAAAAATTGAAAATGGCAGTGTATTCAAACGGCGCCGTAGTTTCTTACTTTGATTAGGTTTCCATTATTATCTTGTAGCTTATTTAAACACATCTTGGGATCTTATTTATGCAAATCAAGCTTTTGGTTTTTCAAAGTTAACATGGACTAGGTAAGGGCTTAGAGATTGGGTGGTCTATACTCATTTCCAAGGTAACATTTTATTTTACTTACGAAAGGAAATTCCGAAATTGAAATAGGGTAAGCTAGGTAGGAGTATTGAGCCAAAGAGAGTATAGTCTATACTACTTTTTAAGGTAGTTTTTTTCCTTTACTTATGAAAGAAAATTGAAATAGAATAAGCTAGGCAGGGGTGAGCCAAAGAAGGTGTGTAGATACTAGGAAAACCTTTGGTTCCTTTCTTTTCCAAGAAAGAAAAGTGGGATGCTTATTATATCTAAGGGAGTTGTAGCTAGATTGCTTTGAGGATTTATTTCAAAGAACGTTTACAACACTTGACTTGTCATCATGCAATTTGTTGCAAGTGTATTGAATAGAGCAGCTGCTAGAGATTGGAGGAAGAAGTCGGAAGATAGAGGAAGACCAGGAGAATAGAGAAGAATCGTTCCCGCCAAAACTGAGACGATATTAAGATGGAGTGTGTTTATTAACTAACGTGAAAACTGAAATTCCGAAGAAAGATCATCATATATTGGGGTGCGCCTAGCTAGCCCCACCCAACCGCCAACCCTCTTAATTTTGTAGACCTAAGAGGGTCGGACTGACCAGATACCCTCATTGGAGAGCTAGATTAACAACCCTGGATGCTAGTAAGGCAGTTTTAGGCTGAACTACAACACGCTAGTAAATCGCAGCTATGGAGGAACGCTAGGCTTACCGAAAAAATTTAGTGGAGAAGAATACGGCGGGCTTACCAGAAAAATGCTGGGCAGTTCGGATGTATTCGATTGGTTTTGGAGAGAAGACTATGGCAGGGCTTACCGAATAATTTTTTTTTCCGGCGGGGCTTGCCGGAATTTTTTTTTAAAACAAAAATCAATTTTAGTGACGAAAATTTTTCCGTTGCTAAAAGGTTTTAATTTTTTTTATTAAAAAGTCATCTTTACCGAAGGAAATAATTCCGTCCTTAAATACTAACGGTATTTTTTTTCATTTTTCCATCACTACTCCATTTACTGACACCAATATTAGCAACGGTCGTAGTGACCATCATTATTCCGTCAGTAAAATAAATACCGGCAGAAACTCAATTTTACTGATGGTTTCAGAACCGTCGATAATAACCTCTTTTCTTGTAGTGCGCCATAGGGGTTTTTTTTTTGGTTAAACGCCATAGGGGTTCACTTTTGTAATTTGACTTATCAAGTATCAACTCACCTAACTTTCCAAAAAAAGTTGGGGGTTCAATTTAATATCCAAAAAAACACTTCAACCGGTTAGGGCTGAATTCAAATTTCTTTTTTCTTCAGTGCATTAAAATTTTCTGAAGAATTTGACTACTTTATCCTTATATATAAGTTAAAATCTTAAAATTATTATTCTATTTGTAGAAGTTGTTTATTCTCTAACCATTAACAACTTCTAGTCATCCAGTGACGTGCCACTTTCCTATTGGATTAGATATACGTGGGAGGCAGGCAATGCATTGATCGGGCCCCATTTAAAAGACCAAGGAATGCTAGCCCTACTCTCAATCAACCAATACTTTCAAAAGACCTCATATGCCAAAAATCAGCCTAATTCCATGGCTGTAACCAACTAACCATTGAACTATATCTCATATGATGAAGAAAACCATAGTGGATGAGACCCAGACAGTAATGTAATGGGCCTTAGACAGGCTTAGGCCTGGCCCAAATCTATGGCCAGCAAGTTTCCCACCAGTATTCACAGACTAGGATTCGGCTAGGTGTGCAGGCCTTTAATGGGCTTTGCAAGACATAGCCCTGGGCTATAATTCGCAAGTACTGATTAGCTGACCTTAGCGACACTAGTTACCAAGTCTACCAGTGTGCAATTGTGGTATGTAAATATAGTTCAATTTCCCTTCTTTTTGCCCTTTAGTTTTATGTCATGAAAATGACACAAGTAAGTTGCTAGCACTACTGGGAAATGTGTGTTCTCAATGGGAGAGGACTCGGGTTCGAGTCTTTTAATGGTGATGCCAGTTGAAAACTCTCGATGTACTAACTAAAGTGTAAGTTAAAACTAACATAATTAAATGATGCCATGAATAAAAAGAGAAAAAAAAAAATAAAAATTCAAGGGGATTAATTTTCATCCATGGCACGTTTATAATTACTGAAAGTTATAGGGGTAATTTTGCAACACATGTAATTACATGATTGCCATTGAGATAGGAATTAGTCTAGGGATACTCCCAAAGTGCCCAAATCCTAACTGATTATCTCAATTATTAAACAGTTAGAATTAGAGCTGATGTGGCATTAGAAAAGACAAAATAAGCCAACTCAAACGTAGCCCTTATTAGGTGGTTATACACGGTTAAGATTAGGGAGTATATCTAGGAGTAAGTGTAAAAAGGGGAGCTCCGCTCAATACGGTGAAGCAGAGCTCGTCTTCGTATTTTAATTGTAATTCGACCTCTTCGTATTTTAACTGTAATTCGAAACTCATATGCATTTATTTATGTATTCAACTCAAATCTTCTAAATCTGGAAGAACATTTTTTTCTCGAAGGCGATCTTTATAGCTCTCTCTAATACATGTTCTTTTGGTAGGTTCATGTCTACTAACAACTACTTTTCTGAAATTAATGAGGTCATGGTGCAACATTACCTGCAGTAGCCATGGATGAGTACCCAAGAACACCTCATAATTACTCTCTGCCACTGAGAGGCAAATGGGTTTGTAAGTGTGCGATGTTAATAATTTGATCATCAGCTGCTTTTAACTCTTTGAAGTTTGCTAACCTTCCCAATTCTTCAACTTCTTCAATAACAAGATCGAGCCTTACCACCATCTCTACTAGCAAAGAAGCAAAGGCAGCGAATGGAAGTGCTTCGGAGAATTCCAGACTAGTTATCCCACTCTTGCTCAACGACGGCCTTAATACACTCCGTAAAAGCTCCTTGGACTGGTCGGATGCTTGATTGTGTATGGAGCCAAAGAAGAGTCGAGGTTGGGATTTGATAGCAATATTGAGGTCTAGCAAGGCTTCTTGGAGATGATCAGAGAGTCGTTCAGGATAGCATTGACGGCTCTTTCTTATACTATCAGCAAGTTCCATGAGCACCTTTGATACTTCAACAGCAACTCGAATGCAAGGGTTGCTGAAGAGAGCTCGAATTGATCGCGGGGTCTGTAAGAAAATTAAGTCATCCAAATAGTCATGGAGATCAAACTTCAGATATCGTAAAACGGCGTAATTCTTATTATAAATACACTTAAGGTGATTAAATGACTCAATGGTGCATGATTCGATCTTTAACTGCAAAATTTGTTTCTTTATCGATGGGGAATTAGCCTCCCAAACAATAATAGAAAAAAATAATAATGTTGTTCTAGCTACTCCTTCATCCCTTTAAGAGTTAGCCTGATGTAGAACATGCGGCTAGTGAGCTTCTGGAATGATGGGATAAGAAGAAACTGGACCCCGCCAAAAGAAGAAATAGCCTATTTTTGCGCAACCTTATAACTTCCAATGAGTGCAGCTTTGTGCTAGGATGTCTGAACGTCTATTATTATTGGAAATTAAAGCTATTGACAAGCGCTAGGACCATCCAACTAATGAACTAATTCATGTAAAGTATATAAAAGAGTTAGCTGTTGAAAAGTACTTTTTTTTGGTAAACTCAGTAACACCACAAGGTGAATACTGAAGGCAAAGAAAGGAAAACACACACCCCACATGCAAACACACACACACTCATGCAGACAGACCACTAGCCGCATTTTAGTGTAAATCGATCTTTCTGTACTATTGGCGATATTTTCTGATCTTTGTTAATGGGGGTGATAGCAACACACCAAACCCTTGGAAGCCACGGAATGATATGCAAGAATTTCATCATTCCACGACTCCCATGGAGAAATGATGAAATGGTTGACATATTTCCTATTAAGATAAAAACAAGTGCATTACTAATGGAACTCACATCCCATCACCATCATATTCAAGGTCAGATAGTGAAACAGGCACTCAGTAAAACAAGTGAACATGCTAATGTTTCAGGATAAGGATGATATGAAACTGAGTTGGTAGTGGAAATAGTACCTGAATTTCAGACTGCAAACATCCATTTAGAGCTATAGCACTATATCCAAAATGGCGAAGAACAGCTCCCAGTTTCACATATTGCTGCCACGGATGCCTGTTACAGTGTCTGAATTGCCATGGCTCCCAACTTGCATGTAAAGCCTGCTCAATTCACATTTATAATAAATATCATCAACAGATAGATATCTAGGGGTGGTTATTGAACAAAATGTTCGTGAACTACTCGGGCTCGACTCATTAAAAGCTTGAGTATCGTTCGTTTATTTAGTAAACAAGCCAAGCTTGAACACCGTTTTCGAACTCGTTTAGTAAATGAGCCGAGCTTGGACACACCCTTGCTCGACTCGATAAAAGCTCGATTCGATTATGTACATATTAACCTACTAAAATATTTAAAATATATTTATTTAATTTAAATATTAAAATTAAGTATAGGGATTATATACTAATAAATATTAATAGTATATAATGTATTTTATATGATAAGAATACCCTTTATATAATTACAATCGTATAATAAATTTTTTGTTAAAACGGTGATTTTTTTGCCTAGGATAATAAAGTGAATTTTTTACTTAATATAAATAGCTATATCCAATCAAACAAGCTGCTCGTGAATTACTCGAGCTCGTTTATTTAATAAACGAGTCAAGCTTGAACATGATTTCCATGCTTGTTTAATAAACGAACAAGCTTGAACACACCACTACTTGGCTCCATATGACCCCTACAGATATCCGTTGTTCTAAGAAACTCAACTATGTGATCTGATCGGATCGTCACTAGTAAGCCTAAGAAGCAAGATCAATCTTTCTAATAGATTTTGTTAAATTTGCTATAGATAACTTTCTAAGAAGGAAAGAAAAGATAGAAAAAGCTTACGAGGGTCTCGTCGCTTGTTTTGGAGTCCAAAACTGCCTTGTAATCCTGGTTTATGGGGTCCTTGGGTGAGTTGTCTTCACTGGCTTTAGTTTCTGCATCTTGAAAGTATTCATTGACACAAGCTGCAGTTGAAAACAAGTGACATAGAGTCAAATTCCTCAGCTATTAAATCAGGACTTAGGGCGAGTTGACTCATTGACTAGGAAGAACCATGGAATTATTTTAATATAAGTTCAATAATTTAACTAGCACAATTGTTCATTGATAACAGATCACTTGAATTTCATCCATTGGGTATTGGAATCTCATTTCCAATGGCTGGCAAGAGGGTCTCAATCACCGAACTTTCGAAACCTCAACAATGAATAAATACATACAGGATTATTTGCAAACCTTCAATTGATTTTGCTAACCCTTCAAGCTTGGACACTGTGGAATTATGAAGGTTCTCCCCTGACCAATTTGGAAAGACAAATAGACTCATGATAAGGCAGATACCGCAGCCAATGGCGATGGTGAAGATGCGCTCGCGTGTGAGGCCCATTATGTTGACGCGATAGCTTGATACGATTATCAGATTAAAGGTTAAGATAAAAATTAGAACACCATAGTCGAAATTCCTCTTTATATAGGGAATGAACCTCATGTATGTAGCTGTAGTTCCTGACCAAGTCAAAATTTACAAGTTTAATTATAAGAAGCATTAGCTTGTTCTCATGAAAATAATAGGGAGTATAGTTGAACATGAGGAGACAAATACCTATTAGAAATACCGCAGTTGCAATGACTATAGCATGACATATTGTCCCCGTCGTTTCGGAGATATACTCAATGAGAAACGCCAACGATCCCGCACAGAGAGTCCCAAGTCCTCTATTCATTCCTTTGCATAGAGTTGCACCTAAGGTACCAATATACATGAGAAATTAAAAGTGAGTTGGAGAAGAGGAAATAAACCATGAATTCTCATATATGCGACACTCACCGGCATTGAATTCGAGCACTATAACTACAGTCATGACAGCCCACATAGCATTGTCGCCGAATCCTTCAAATAATGGCTCTGTGAGATACAAAAGGGAGACCAGTGTCAAGGACAAGCCCACTTTCAGAGAGTGAATGAACTTTCGTGGGTCATCTCGGCCAACCTTCCATGCTGTCTGCCATACAAGTCCCGGCAATCTTCTCATATTGCGCGCAAAACTTTTCGACTCTCCCTTCTCCATTGAAACATGGCCAATAACTCCTTTTCCAGCCATAGCCATAGCCATAGCCATGTCCATGCCCTTATGAACACTAAGGAAACAGTCCTTTGTGTGTTTATAGTTATGGGTAGTGGCATTTGAATACATATAGGGACAATTTTAGTGTGACAGAATAGATAATTGCGGTTAGGAATTTTGGACTATTATTGTGTATAGAGTCCTGCAGATCCTGCCCAATTGCCCGCACTGACAAAGCCAACCGCCTTTTAACTAAACAAATTTTCAGTGTTTTCATAACCGGACTGGTCGTCGAACTGGCTGGGTGACCAATTCTGGTCAAATTTTGACTCTTATGCTATGTTTGGTTGCCAAGAAAATATGTGAAAACATGGAAAATAAAAGAAAATTTTTGGATTTCTAATATAAGAAAGTTATGTTTTGTCCAATTTTCTTTTCTTTTTCATGATTTCTCTTATTTTCTAGCAACCAAACATAAGTTTATAGGATTAAGTTTTTTTTTTTTTTTCAGATTAACTATGAATAGGAACTGGAGCAACCCAAAATTTGTCTTGGGAAATGGTAGTTTGATAATTATAAACACAAAGAAGGGTATTTTTTCACATCAAATTTTTTTCATAAATACCCCTTTCCAAGACAATATTTGGGTTGCCCAGTTGGCTGTTCAACCAGAGCTCCTGTTCATAGTAAATTTTTTTTTTCTAAAAATAAATGTTAGATTGTTGAACCCTAAGAGTTAGTAACTCTTAACCTTAGTTAATTAGTGTTAAATGGGACACGTGTTGACATGCGGGTGATATTGAACTCTCGCTCGCATTTGAATATGATCCCAACTCTTGTGTGTAATCTCACCTCTCTCTAATAGGCAGGTGTTATACCATATTTAATTGAGGGGGTACTAACCCCACTCTCACTCTCCCCATTTGGGGTTAATAAAGAAAGTATGTGGTGGTGTAGGCCCAACCACAAATATTTTATCTTTATTATCCCATTTAGGGCGAGTGCAATATAGGGAATGTGGGGCTAGCAAAATCCTCTTTTTTCTATTTAAGAAAGTCTTATTATATCTTCAGGTAATACCTATCTACTGGGTTAGACCGGTATTCAAGTGAGCTTAGTCAGGCTTGGCTTGATTATGCACGAGCTTGACTTGAGCTTGGCTCGAGCTTGATTCAAGTTCGAATGGTCTGGTTCGAGCTTTGCTTAAATAAGCTTGACCGGGCTCGATCGAGCTTCATTCAAGCCGAACGGAGGTCAAGTTGGTTCAAGTTTGAGTTGCATGATTATTTTGTCAATTTTATATGATTTTAATAAAGTATTTAATATTAAATTATAATACAAAATATTATATAAATTAATTTATTCAGTTAATGTAGGGATACTATATTATCATTTCAAATTAAAATCTTAACTACTATTAGAGGCATTTAATAAAAGATAGTATGTTGTCAAATTAATTTCTTTAAAATGTAGATCTGAGAAATTTTTTTAAGGGGCAGTACTCGAATGATATTTGTGATGACACACTTTATTTGCAACATAATTTTTTTTGGCTTTCAACACCAGTGACAAACCACTAATGTACACATGCATGCCCTCCATTAAAGTAATGGATATACTAATTAAGCTATCCACCTTTCAGAAGTAGTGCCAGAAATCATTAGAAGAAAGGAAACTCAAATTATAAAATGATGTTGGAAATAAATTACAAAGTGAGCTAGTGGAGATATTTATTAGAGTTTCTCATATTATTGTACCAATAGACGGGTATGTCATGAAAAGACAATATAAGGTGAAGTTTGGTAACACTAATCTAAATAGATAGAGCTTATTTGAAAATTGAGTTTATATAGACTTTTGATTGTTAACCACCAAACACTAATCTAAATTAATAGAGCTAGACTTTTGATTGTTAAGCTAAAAGATTAACCGGATGTCTATATCTTTTTGAAGTATAGATGTTTTACTTCTAAAGAAAAAAGTAGCTCATGTCTCCTTATTATTTTTCAGGTAAAACCTCTATTTCGAAAAGATCTGATCCTGAAAAGACAATATAGACTTTCTTAAATTAAGAAAAAAAAAAGCTCATGTCTCCTTATTACTTTTTAGGATAAAACCTCTATTTCAAAAGATCTAATCCTGAAAAGACGCGTATTTAGCTACTTTCTTAGATAAAGACGCGTATTTAGCGACTTTCTTAAATAAAGACGCGTATTTAGCTAGCCCCACTCTCCTCATACTGCACTCTCTCATTTCAGGGAAAAAATACAAGGGCCTAACACAAAATCCTCCCCTCTACTCATACTGCACTCTCTCATTCCAGGGCAAAAATACAAGGGCCTAACACAAAATCCTCCTTTATCTGGCCAATAAAGGTCATCCTGCATAGTGGGCGACCGAAACTAGCACTCACCCTAAGAAAGAAGTAAGTGCTTATAGCTCTTTATGTGTGTCGCTGATTCATGGTTCCCAATAGAAAAAGGTGCATAAACGGCAATCATGATTCATGTGTATTGCACACAGACAAACATGGGATGGACCCACCGCCTATGATGATGATGGTTGTTATAAGGAGATGATAGTAAGAGTGTTAATGCTCACACGCGTGCCCGTGCCACCGCTCCTTGAATGGTGAATGTGACAGGGAAGTAAGCATTTCATGCTGTTTCGCATACACATTAACCCCCCCTCCCTGAATGGCTTCTCATTAAAATAAAAATAATAATAATAATAATAATAATAAAATAAACTCTTAAATGGCATTACGGTTTTCTAACCTGAACCGAAATTTTGAAAATTTTAGATTTATTGATGAAATCTTTAAAATCTTTTTTTTAAAAAAATATTGTATTAAATTAAACATATTCTTAATATTCCATAAAATTTTGTCCAAAAATTTAAAATATTTAAGCCAAAATTTTGAAATATTTTGGGACAAAATTATTTTATTAAAACTAATATATTTATATAATATTAATAATATATTTTTTGAAATAAATTTAAATTTTTTTTCAAAATCCATGAAATTTCAATGAAAATTTCAGCATATTTCAAAGTATTATTAAAAATATTCAAAATTAAATTTATGAGATTTCACTGAAATTCCAAAATTTCACCTGAGATTTCTGATATCTCGACCAAAATCTGCATTTCCAAAATAGCATGTATATCGATATCAGGGGTGGGAACAAAATTGAGATTTCACGAAATTTCTCGAAATCCCACTTACATTTCAAACCATGCTTTCCTAAGTTCAACCCTTTCAGTCAAAAAAAATAAAAAATAAAAAATCATAATGGACATTGTAAGCTAGTGGAACATTTTTTAATCAGTTGTGTCAATAGAAGGGTGCGTAGGCGATTAAATTTAGCACACTCTTGCCTGCTTATGCTAGTAGCAGTGTGTATCCTCGCATTGGGGTGACAGATTCCACTCTTTTCTAGTGCGACAGTTAAGATGCCCACTGATTAGCTGAGTTTTCATGTTAGGCTTCTAACCTCTAACTAATGAACATATACTAACACAACTAACCAAGGTTACCCCAATGCAAAAAGAAACCATCTCTAGATTATGTATGGTTTGGTTGGTTGTAAGTCATCTCAACACGTCATTTTAACTATAGTTAAAGCATTAACTGTTAGGTTAAAGATAATCCTGAAGTTTAAGTATTTTATTATTAAATTACGGATGATAAGACATGATGAGACGTGCTGTATTTTGTAATGAGCCTCACATACTCGCCCTTCTCAGGCGTTCCCTATTTTCAGTCAAAAACCAACACAATCATAGCTTTCAGCTAAAAATGAATACCTAGGTGTTGGTTTTGTTGCCCAGTTATTGGACCCTACAGAGGGGGGGCGTTTTGGGTCAATGAAAAATTTAAAATACTATTGGTTTTGTTGCCCAGTTATTGGACCCTACAGAGGGGGGGAAATGTTTAGGGTCAATGACAAATTTAAAATACTATTTAGCTTCTTTTTGCGGAATTTACGATTAAGCTAATTTAACAATGATAGAAACAATTAATGCAAAAATAAATGAAACGATAAGAGATAAAGAATGCAAACACAGCAGAATATTTCTCGAGGTTCAACACTCCCGCCTACGTCCCTGCCTCAAGCTCTCCGGCTTAAAGGATTCAACACGATTTCACTATCGCATGAGCTTCTTCCCGAGTGAAGTCCAAACCTTTACAATCCTTTTCCCAGGCGAGGATTACCACCTTCAATGCAAGAGAACACCCTCTCTTGACTTCACAAAGCTCTCCGGCTTCTCGAACAAGAATCCACGACTCTTGATTTCCTTTTATACAAAAGAGTTGTTGGATTTGAATCCAAATAATAAAGCTCCTTAATGAGCTGAATAAGATTGGAATGCACACTCTAGAAATCTCTCAAAAGAATGGGAGTTGAAAGCTCAAATAAAGAGAGATGGGGTTCTAAGTTTTTCAACGATGTTCTTGATGAGTATTGAATGCTATTGAATGATTTGATCAATGGTAGTTCAAGAATGATTCAAGAGATGTTTAAAGTTCATTTATGAACTCAATTTATAGTTGAGGAAAGAATAGTGCCGTTGAGGAATTCATAAATGCGAAGATAGCCATTATGAGCATTTCTGCTGATTCCCGCGGGCAACCGTCGACAGTTCATAAGACAATTTTTAAAAACTTTCTGTAATCTCAACCGTTGACGGTTGACCAATCCCCTAGCCCATCCATTGACGATTCAAGCTTAAATTCTCATGAACCTTTGATTTTAAAGACCAATAAGATGTGAATGAGTTTTTAGGTCTTTTGGCTTCACTTAATCATGATTTTAACCATATTTTAAGATGTCTTAGGGCCTTAGAATATTTTCCAATAAATTCTAGGATTCCTAAGGTCAATCTAGGTACTTGAGCATTTCAACTTTCTATAATTTTGAGGACTTCTTACATAAGTCCTAGACTCAAAAATATAAATAATTCAATAAGATCTTCCTTAAGAGTTCCTCTTCAACTTGATCATAGCCTTTGAATTTGTCTTTGACTTATGATCTTCATTTCTTGATTATGGATCCAATCTTGGACTTTGGGTATGATTTGAGATCTTCAATTTGATTTAGACAACCCAATGATTTGATCTTGACTTTGATGGCATTGCATATGATTTCATGACTTGCAATTTGGAGTCCATCTTGGATTTTCTTTGAGTCACTTTCTTTCTTCATGCCTTGATTTGATGTGCTAATGTTCTCTTAATCTGAATTTTATATAAACTTCATAAAACCATTAGTACCAACATGATCATTCTATTAATGTGTTATCATCAAAATCATTAGCGGTACATAGGGTTGTAACCTTTAGGCTAACAATCTCCCCATTTTTGATGATTACATATTAATTTAATGAAATAGGAATAAGCTCCCCCTCAATATATGTTTTCAATAAAAATTCGAGGTAAGCTCCCCCTAAACATATGCACTTAAATTGACAAGATATGTTTAATTCATTTTGCATATTTTAGCCAATTTCATTTCAAGGTCATGATGTCAAAAATACCATTTTCCAAGTATGTTAAGCAGTCAAAGGTTTATGATTACTCAAATTATCTAAGCAGATATCAAGTCATATATTAAGAATTTGGAATTAAGTCACAATGTAGAAAGTCATTTTCATTTATAAAAAGTATTCCAGTGGAAATATATTCATATGATCTTTTAAAATTGTATTTCCAAGACAAAAAGAAATACAACCATTTCTTTTCATTTCATCCAAAAAGAATACAAAGGAATTTAACTATTTTCATTACATTTTCTCCCCCTTGGCATCATAAAAAAATCACACATACAAAACAAAGAGAAATGACTTCATTTGTCTTCTTCTCTCTTCCTTTTCTGATACACCTTAGAAGAAGTCATTTTCCCTTTTCCTTTAGAGTCACCGAGAAAGCTATCACTCGAAATGACCTACTCCTGAGGTCTCTGTTGGGGTGGCACCTAGGGTGGCTCTTGAGGTCTCTGTTGGGGTGGCACCTGGGGTGGCTCCTGAGGTCTTACGGGAACCCACACATCGAAACGTACTGGAATGTGAAAAATGCGGCTCCAGATAGCCATCATCTCAATGGCCGTATCAGTCACCTGAGAAGCAATCTAGTGAATGATAGGAACCTGAGCATTCATCAATGGTACAACCTCATGAAGACAGGAACCCTGATTCTGAAGGAGCTGCGCTATAGAGGAAGTCTGGCCCTTGATGAGAGATATCTCATCATCCATCTTGATGAACTCCTCAGAAGCATCCTTGCTTTTCCTCTGAACCATCTCAGTGGTGGCATCCACTCTATTCTTCAGAATATCCATATCAACGCTCACCTACCCCATAGTGCTATCCATAGACTCAAGGCGATCACTCAAGGTGTCCTAAATACTGGAGACTATGGCCTCAAGAGCACCTAACTTCTCTCTGCACTCAGTCAGGAAAAATATCAGGCTATCTCGGATCTCAGACTGGAAACTCAACATGCTCTCCCTCATCTCCAATCTGAATTCCATCATACTCACCATACTCGACCAAATAGATGCTATCTGGCACATCAGTAGGCTCATCTGATCATTTGCCAAAGTGGATCTCCTCGGGGACTCATGATAAATGAATGGTCCGGCATCCTCAAAAATGAAGTGAGTCCTCTCTCAGGTATGATGGCTTTAGCCTCTCTGGCTCAGTCTCTATCTCTGACATCTCTATCTCTGCTGCTAGTGCTGCTGAAGATGAAGGAATGTCTAGAACTGAGGGAGCAACAGAAGATGGTCCTGGAACCGAAACAGATGGTCCAGGTGCAGAATGAGTAGGAGTGAGAGGAGTAGAGTCGGAATAGGAGTAGGAGTAGTAGTTGGAGCATGAGTAGGAGCTGAAGGAGGAGTAGCTAGATCAGTGAGCTTGGGTACCCAGACATGATAATCTGCGTCCCATACATATCCCATCCTCATGATGTTAGTCCTGGAGTAATAGTCGATTTTTGAAACATTGAATCTATTAACATAGATCGATATAGGGACTTTGAAATATCTGAAGAGTCAGGTGAGAGCTTACCCAAAAGGTAATCCTACAGATTTTTTCTTGGAAGCATCCCACATGATATGAATGAACATGAATGGGAGGTCAATATGCTTTGTGGTGAGGATGCACCACATCAAGAAAACATGGTGAATGCTTTTTCACTCCATCCATTTAGACATTTAATGTCAAATAGTCGAACAATGAAATAAAGTTTAATGAAATTCTTGCATCCTGAATAATACTCTTGATCAACATCTTCCACCAACCTGTAAAATTTATTTGTTTCTTCATTAGGGGTCCCACCTTCGGTATTTGTCATCCCGAATTCCCCATGCAACATTCATTGCATATCATCAGCTTCGTGAGGTTCATGTTATGTAATGTTTCAGTAGAAGACATACGATTTGGTAATTCTCTGGGAAAATCCAAATGTTACTGGCATAACCCATATCCAATCCATCACATCTCGAATGCTCGTACACTATTGTTGACTTTCATAATATTGGTTACTCCATTTCTTACATGGAGATTTGATACTTTCACTTGAATTAGTAAATACGAAGTTCAGAAATCTTTAGACACCCGCTTCATATACTTGACTCAATTTGTTTAGTGTCAGCTTTAGATGTGACTGACACTAAAAAAAAGAAGACAGAAATTTCTAAGTGGCTGCTAGTGTTTGGAATTCTACCATAGAATAATACATCGGGAATAAAATACAAGCAAAAGATATGACAACAAAAAATAGAAGGGAGTTTCTCAAGACTTGTACATCCAATTCACGAAATGCATGCACAATATTGCAACATATCTCTTTAAAGAGTGGGATGTTCCTATCCTATTCATGATTACGTAATCCCCAAGAGTCAATAGTTCAAGTGTTTTGTCCTATTTCAAGGAAATTTTGGCAACATCTCCCCATGGTTGTCCAAGTACATGACTTAGACTAGGGGCAAACATGTGACCTTGTCTAAATATGTACTCAGAAAAGAAAAAAAAAGAGAAACGACTGACAATATTTTTCCTCAAATTTTTTTTAAAAAATAAAGCCAGCCAGAAGGGTGGGGGGGGCATAAACCTTACCCTTACAAGACAACCAAAAGGAAGGGAGGGACATAAAACCTTACCCCAAACAGACCACCAAAAAAAGAGAGAAGGGGGGACATAAACCTTACCCATTCACAACAAGACACCATTAAACAGGAAATTTAGAATGGACCATTCTTACATTTCCCAACCCTACCTTATCAAGGAAAATAAGAGCGGTACAAGGGCAATCATGCATAGTATAGAAAGAACGAGAGGAAAGCATATCACAACCATGATTAGCGAGGGAGTCTATAACAATATTAGCTTCTCTAAAAATATGGTAGATAGAGGAGAAGAGATTCTTTAACCTGTTAATCTATTTATTCCAATACAAGACATTTCAAGAGTGAGAGCAATTTCCATTCCAAGCTTCAACAAGCGATTTGGAGTCTGATTCTACAACCATTGAAAGACCACCAAGGCTTTTGCAAAGAAGGAGCCCATCAAGAAGAGCTCGAGATTCTGCAGTATAACTAGAGCAAACTCCATAAGAAGAATAAAAACCAGCTATCATATTACCTTTATGATCATGAATAATACCCCCACCTCTAGCATTACCCGGATTCCCTCTAGACACGCCATCCACATTAAGCTTTAATCTGCCTTGAGGGGGCAGAAGCCATTTGACATGAATAACAAAAGGTTTTTTTTTTGGTGGCTGAGATGGAGGTTGAAAATAGTAGAGCAATCAAGATTCTTCTTAGAAACAAAGTTTCCAATCTCAAACATGAGTGACTGAATATGGATTGCACATGAGTGACTGAATGTACTGGGAATTATGCATTCTCAAATTGTCTACATGACCAATTCAAGATTCATTTATAGACAAATACTCATTTTCATAGACTGGACAAAAAATTGTTACATTAAATTTCCCACATGAGAACTAAATGTCATAGTTTACAACTAATCCATCATAATCATTGATACGATCCCACTTGTCACACAATGATTCGTGAACGGGAGATCTAAGTTTTAATGCATGCATATACACGATGAGCTTGAATGATTTACACATAATCTTTGGGTATAACCACCCAATCATCATATATATATATGAAGCCCATCCTCTCACATGATAATATAGAACAACATAATTAGTATATTATCATACTTCAAAATATATATATAAACACAATCTCATGAAATCCCTATGCCATACACACAATCTCAGGGTATAACCACTCACTCGTCATATATAAATAAAGGTCATCCGGTCACATGATAATATACTACATAATCAATATATTATTATGCCCCAAAATATATATATATATATATATATATATATATATATGTATATATACACAATCTCTTGAAGTCCCTCAGCCATACAAAATCTCTAGGTATAACCACCCAATCATATATATATATATATATATTTAAAGTCCATCTACTAACATGATAATATATTACGTAATTAGTGTAAGCACCTAATTTTTGCACCCCTTGGTAATCATGGTTAACCATCTTAACCATGGTTAATACCCTCTAATCATAGGCCTAATCCTAATCAAGCTTTCGTTAAAACTAAGCAAACCTTAGGCCTAACCCTAGTCAAGCCTTAGTCAAACTTAAGCAAATCCTATGCCTAACACTAGGTCAAAACCCTAGGCAAACCCTAATCAAGTCTTAGTCAAACCCTAGATAAATCCTAGGTCAAACCTAAGCAAACCATAGGCCTAACCCTTGTCAAACCCTAGGTCAAGCCCTGGTCAAGCCTTAGTCAAACCTAAGCAAATCCTAGGCCTAACCCTAGGTTAAAAACCTAGTTAAGCCCTAGGCCTAACCCTAGGTTAACCTTAGGTCGAAACCTTGTGGGCCCAAGGCCCATTTCTAAAGCCTAGGAACTCAAAACCCAACACCAAACCACCCTGTGGGCCCACGCATGGGACCACAAGCTTTAGAAACCCATTGGTGGGGGGCCCACATGCGGATTTTTGAAAATTCAGGTAATGACGGTAATAATATTACCGCCATTTCCAATTTTGAGAAAATCTACAGTAACCCAGACCAATAGTAACCGGTTTGGGCCTATTTTATCATAAGATAGGTACTGGGGTAATATTACTACCACCATTTTTCATTTGGCCTAAACCAGGAATGGCGGTGGAATTACTGCCATTCCTGGTGTTTGCTTCAAGATCGGTCTGGCACCCCCTGCCACAATAGCTCCGCATCCCTTGTGGCCTACACCTTGTTTAGCCTCCCTAAACTACCCCAGGTCTCCCTAATCCTATAAATAGTCCTCTCTCTCAAGCTTTAAATCCTTTCCAAAAATTTCATAGGAAACCTCTGTTGAAACTCGGCCAACCCAAGTTCCAGCCCTTCTCCACTTTTTCCTCCACCTGAGGAGACCCTAGACCATCTAGGGAGCTACCCTAGGCCTCCCTCAGCCCTTCACCATCATACACAGCTCTCCTCCGGCAAGTTAGCGGGGTAGGATTCTCCTACCCCTCTCAATTTTTTTTGTTCAAAGCTCTGTAAGCCCCTGGTCCTATTCCAGGAGCCTTTTATTTTTAGTTTGTTGTGGTCTATACCTAGGAACAGAGGTCCCCTTGCCTCTTCATAGGCATGGTGACCCTCTTGAGGGTCTAATTTCCGGTCACAAGGACCCCCATCATGCATGGTATCTCCCCTCGACTTCTGGGGGACCTTCAGTCCATGAGTGATCCCCTGGATGTGGCCTAGATCTGTTCCAGAGGGAAAAATCGATTTTTTTAGAAAAAATCAGGAATTGCAGTAAACACAGTACCGCCATTCCTGAACTTCCTATTTATAGTAGCCTTAGCCCCCTATGGATTGAGCCCTGGTCCATTCTAGGGTCAGGTCTTGGTCTCTAGGACCTCCCTCTCTTTACCCTGGTCCTTCCAAGCTAACCCCAGTAGCTTAACCATGGTTAAAATCTTCCCAAATAGAAACTGTCCAGAATGGCGGTAAACAATCTACTGTCATTCTGAGTTTCTTTTACAGAGCAAAGATGGCCACTGTGGGCCCATCTCAGAACTAGTCCAGGGCCCACAACAGGCCCTAGAGGAGTCCCTTAGTCAGCCTTGAGGGTCCATACCCTATGGTTTCACCCCTGACCATCATCCAGACCTGTAAAACCATTCTCAGGAAAAATGAGAATGACGGTAGATAGTTTACCGCCATTCCAATTATGTGAATAATTGGAATTGGCAGTGAACACTCTACCCTGAATCACAATATTCTGTAAATGAGTTTTATATAGAGCCCAGACCAAGTAGGAAGCCATTCGAGGCCCTGCCATGCTATATGGGCTCATTCCAGACTTATCCAGACCCTTAACTGGGGTTAACTTAACTCGATTAGCATTTAACCATGGTTAAAATCCTTAACCATTGGAAATATTTAGAAAAATCCCAAAAACATTCAAAAAATACAAAAGATCAAAAAACTTGTCATTGGATCTTTTAACCATGGTTAGTAACCCTAACCATGGTTAACTCTCCCTTTAACTCCGGTTAAATACCTTTTGGCCTACCGGGCCTAATCTCTTAGCCTACTGGGCTTACCCTTGGCCTACCGGGCCTAATCCTAGTCTATCGGACTAACCCTTGGCCTACCGGGCCTAATCCCTTAGTCTACTGGACTAATCATTGGCCTCCAGGCCCAAACCTTGCATTGACCAACTCAGTTAACCAAACCCTAGTCCCCGGGCTAGACCCTTAGCCACCTCGGTGCACACACACTCCCCTTATCCTTGGGACGAACTTATGTGCCAGAACTACGCTTGGTCTAACCTCACCTCTTGTGAGTTCGTAGGCAACCTGTAAGCCTAAAAATTTATATTTGCTTATCAAATTTCCTCCATTGTTATATTGAAGTTATTGTTTTGTGTGTGAGACTATCCTTCCAATCTGAGTAAACACAGATTGTTAATTCCCTTCTCTATTTGGGGAAGAACCTCTGATTAAGAAAAAAAATAATAGGAAGAACAAGATATTGAATAAAATATATTTATTTATTCAATGGGGTTGTCCAGATCTTATGTAGGCGTTACAAGATACCTCATAAATATTTTAACATAAAAAAGGAAGAATAAGAAAGAGAGGTGGCCATATCGAGGGTTCATCTGGTATTCTCCATATGGGGAAGATCATTCTTCTTCCTAATTGGTTGTTGTTGCTTTTTTGATTTTTCTTTTTGTACGTACGTGAGTATATTTTTGCATTGGGAGTTTCTTATGAGAAACTCTCTCTTTTATATCTTTTGGAGAGTCCTCTTTGGACTATCCTTTGACTTCCTCTTTTTTAGGAAGTCAAAAGAGGCCAACTCTTCTTTGAGAGGGCCATCTGTCCAAGACAGCTGGTTTCTCTTATCTTAGAAAAACCATACGGATGTGAGTATTTTTTGAAGGACTCCAAATTGGTTTCCTTTTCTGAGAAACCTAGAAGGATCAAACTTTTCCTTTTCAAAGGGGAAAGATTCTTATCTTTCTAGAAAAGGAAAGAGATAATGTCTCCTTTTGGATAGGGTGTCATATGACACTCTCTTGTTAGAGAAAGAGAGGGGATCTCTATCTTAGGATCCCCCAAAGCTGGTAAAGAGTTCTTTTCGTTCAGGATTCTTTGTCATATAGCGGTCAGATACTAGCTACCATCTGGGAAAGGACTGACCTTGGTCAGTCCGCAATTAAAGAGGTAAGACCCATAGTCTCACCTGTGGTCTAGGTTAGGTCCAAGTATATTTGGACTGTGGACCAGGGTCTGACCTTAGTCAGTCCACGGACCAGGGTGGGACCATGAGTCCAACCCTTGGTCCGGGCTAGGTCCATGGCCTTTTATGGTCACAGACTGGGCTAGTCATTGACTGGCCCGTGGATGGACTTGTGGAGTCTATCCGCAAGCTTGAATGAGAGTCTGTCTATGAGGGCAAACCCTATACACGTGTCAGTCCCCTAAGGACTTACACAAAGAGTGTCCACGGGGCATTATTGCCCTACTGCTAGCATTTAATGCTAGGCTGGCTGGCGGTAAGCCAGCCCTTGGCCAGCTGGTGTGCATGCCTTTGGTATGCGCGATGCCTAACCGCCCATTCATAGGTGGTGATCCTGTGTAGGTAGGTGCACCATGCACCCGCATTGCGGGCGGTGAGATTTCATTGTCCACACAACCCAACCCGGGTTCGACCCTAGTTAACTTTTTCTTTCTTGGGTTAATATACTCTAAACATTTAGGAATTTGAATACACTTTAATTTAAATTTAGCTTATACCTAAGGAGTAGGTAATCATTGCAAAATGGGGGTCACGGGGTGCTTAACACCTTCCCTAGGACTTAACCGAACCACTTTCCTAGAATTTTAAGTTGACCATAAGACCTTATCTACGATCCGGGACTTATCCCTTCTTAATTAATAAGTAACGACTCTTAATACACCCCGAGAGTATAAAAATCCATGCTCACAGCTCTGGTGACTCCGTTGAGGATATCTTTTGAAGGTTCAACTCGAAACTTATGTTTAAGTCAAATAAATCTCAAAATTATTCTAAAGCCTAAGTAATTAGTCTAATACTAACTCTTTTATCTCTTTGGGTGTATTGTGTACTGTGCATATCATACATATCATAGTAGTGTAATGACCTATGAAACCCAGTAGATTGGCTTATTACGTTTACGGCTGCTGGATGATAATCCTCAGTGTTAGAGGCTTAAAAGCCTTGAAGGCCCGCAAAATTACGCCTATTGAGTGATTACCCCCAGGGAAAGATTTTGAATGCTCCTACTTACACCAACTGTCCCTTTTCAGGTATGTTGTATACCAGAGTCGCATATACAGTATTAAGTGACCCTGATCTTTTTTAGGAAAACACCTGTATTACCCCAGAATTTAGCATATAGACTAGGTTATGGTATAGTCTACAAACAGCCCACCCGGGAGGGATACTCCAAACCCTAACCTGCTTGCACCTTATACCTGTCCCCAATCGTGGTTGACTATCAGGGCACTCTTATCTCGATAAGCACTTACCTAGTAGCATGTAATGAGTCATACTTGTGTTTGTAATAAAACACATCCAACCCTGTATCCCGACATCGCATATAAGGTTCAAATCCCAAGCAGATAGGTCTTCACAAGATCTATCCCTAACCTTGACCTGATAGGCCCCCGGTTCCCAACAACCCGAGTAAAGCATATCGGATCTCTGTCCATCTGACCTATCGGATCACAAGTGCCTTGTCATATCCAATCAAAGTGAGAAATAAAAAAATACAATCATCATCATCTTTGCATTTTCATCTGCATACACAGTATACTCACACAGACTCCATCTTTGTCCAGGTAGATGGCAGGTCTTTCAAGGATTGTTAAGATAATTGGTTAACCGCCACGGCCCGTGCATTTGACCTCTTAAGCGGCATGTGACGACAACCTTCAGAAATCAATTGAAGCCTTCACTCCTAGTTAGCATCTCGGTTGGGCTCAGTACTACAAAATGGGGTCTGTCTTAAACCTATCTATAGTTAAACCAGATCCGCACCTCATGAATGCTGCTATCCAGTGTTGAAACCCATCACACATGGTGTTTCGTTATGGTAAGAATGAGCTGTGTCCAATACTAGAAGAAATCCAGTGCATTATGGGCTTAACCATGGACGGCAAAGCTATAGTACTACGCTACAAGACAACATACCAGGCAGACATCTCAAGGATTTTACATATCAAGCCTGCCTGCTTATAGCATGGTCCTAATGGCTCTTATGATCGGATGCGCATAAGATATCTTGAAGATTAGTACAGCTGTACGTGGAACCTTGACACCATAACAGTTGAATTTCCCGATCTCAATGCTTTTGCACTAATAGTTATGTCTCAGTTGGTATTCTCAAAGTGCCGCACACTCGCCGACTCAATACTTGTAGGGGTTATCAAAGACATGCACAGCTCTGGAACAGTTGTACCCGTTATCCTTGCAGAACTTCTTAGGGCTCTCACCTAAGCAGTAGACCGCAGAAATGGTATCTTCCATGCCAGTGCACCTCTGTTGCACTAATGGTTGGTAGACCACCTGCCTACAATCATCCCAATACTTGCCGATCTCTATGACGCTTTAAGTATGCCCGGGAATATTTATTAGAATCAGGGACAGATTGTGTCTACAGACGTCAGAACGCTCTAATAGCTTCTCCAAAACCTGTCAAAGGAGGAGATCACATGAAAATGGGAGTGGCCAGTCCCGAAAAAGCTACCTCGCGTCGTCATAATGGGAAGACGATGCATGATCCTCGCTGGTTTAACCGGCTCAGTAGCGTATGTAACCACTCTGAGTCCTTCATCAGTTTGGACTCCCTTAGCATATCCCATAACTAAAATGGTGGTTGCCTGGAGAGATATATTCCTGAAGAGGCAGTTACAGATTCAGGAGAAGGAGAGAAGGCTATGGAAAGCCCAACAAGCATTCAGGCAGCAGGAAGTAGAGCGAGGCCGCGAGCTTCAAGCAATGCAATGACAGGTCGAGCAACTCGAGCAGATAGTCCAATCCTCTAGAAGAGACACAGAGGTGACGCCCGAGAGACAGCCGTCATCAGGGCCCAACTGCACTTCTACGAAGAGTAGCTTGATAGTGTAAAGTTTGAGATGACCGCCCTGATCCGACAGTTTGAATCCCGAATGTTCAACGCTACTAAGACAATTGACAACATAGAGGTTGAGGTCACATCCCTCTAACAGCAAATCATGGACCTTAATGGTGTGCCCCGGCCACTTGACTTCGTGATCCCTGAAGGACCTGCCTAGGATCGAGTCTCTTTTTCTTTTCTTGAGTCACACAGTCCTATATCTCACTAGCATGCATCAATGAAAAATTCTTTCTAGCATCTTCTTTCTGGCACATCGTGCATATTCATGTTTAGCCGTTGCATTCTTTTCAGTTGCATGAGCCGACCCATGACTCTCTCTATGACTGTAATTCTCGTAAAAGCAGCAGCCTTAGACGCAGTTCTGACTGAGGTATCAATTACGGAAGAAGCATCTAGTAAGACCTCTCCTGAAAGCCATTTGGAATCAATGGCAGAACCTTTCGATCAGCATTAGAGAACTAGTAAGATCCTGCAGTCTCACGACAGAGACATCACAACCATGCAAGCCAAGGTTAATAGTGTTCTAGAATCCCTGATTCTTATTGGTGTTCGAACTAATGAACCCTCCATCTGAAACCCTATAGGAGAACCCTCTGAACAGCCGCGCTTGGAAATATAGCCTATTCCCATCATCTTCTTAACCCCGGACCCGCACCAGGTAGAGGTGAAGCAGAATATGATCAGTTTGATGAGGAAGAGCAACCCCGGGCTTCTCACGTCAACCAAGACAGACCATCATTTTCAGACCCTATCCCATCTCTCAGAGACCAGCATGAAGAGATCAAACAGATGGAAGAAGAGATGAGACGCATGAAAGGAGCATTTATCAGTTCCAATCTGTCTCTCGAGGATCTAATATTCTTATTTGGGGACGTTGTTCTCCCAGGTTTCAAAGTGCCCGACTTTGAAAAATATGATGACATAGGCTGCCCAAAGCAACACCTGCAACTGTATATGGGGGACATGCTCCAGCATAACAAGAACCAACCTCTTCCCATTCAGTATTTTCAGAAGAGTCTAAAGGGAGTAACCCTTACCTGGTCGATGTCAGTGGACAAACAACGGGTCAAGACTTGGCAAGATGTCATGGACATCTTCGTGGATCAATACTCATTCAATCAAGAACTTCGACCTTAGAGAAGCTAATTAGAACAGATGTATCAGTGTAACAATGAGTTTTTCTTAGAATATGCTATCCGATGGAGAGAGATGGCAGCAAAAATCCCTACTCTGATCCCTAAGGAGGAGTTAGCAAACATGTTCATGGGCACCCTGAAGCAGCCCTACTTTACTTTGATGGTAACTCTACCAGTTGTAGACTTTGGCACTATCATCAAGACTGGTGCCCGCATTGAGATGACCATCTAGAGTGGTGCAATCCACTCCAGCCTAGGGCTTGCTCCTTCTAGAACAACAGCTCCAGTAAGTAGGACAGTGGTCCCAAGGACTAGAGAAGGAAAAAAGATGTACAGATGGTGGCTTCCACAACACCTATTAGATTGCCGGCTCCTGTCGCTCAGCCTCAGCCAATATCCGGAACCACCCGGTCAGTCCGACCAAATCAGGGGCAAAAACGTCCCCCCCAGAAATTTCATCCCTCTTCTATACACTCTTGGCCAGTTATTAGACTTTCTTACCAAGCAGGGTCTTCTCACCTTGAGAGACCCTACTCCTTTCTTGCCCTCCGACAAACAGAACAAAAACTACATAGCCGATCATCACCGTACCTTTCATCAAGGCGCAGGCCATGCTACTGACTATTGCATTGGCTTAAAGTGCGTCATCCAAGATCTCTTAGATGAAGAAAAAGTTGAGCTGGTCTCCGGGAACACCAGCATCAACCAGGTGCCACTGCCCCACATAACAATCATGTGAATTTCTTGAGTGGGAAGAGCCTGGGGTAGGGCAGCCAATACCCAGCGCATCCATCATAATCCAATTCCCTTAGTCAAATATCTAAGCTATCCTACCACCAGTACAGATCGCTGTCCTTGAACCAAACAAAGAATAGATCATCTACACCATCCCTTACCCAACAAATTGGCCCATAGCACCAGCTCAAGCCTCTACCTCTTCTGGCCCCATCAGGATCCACTACATCCCGTTTCCACCTTTCAAACTTAATCATGTACCCACTCCTCACTGTCTCATCCTTGAGAGTGAATGAATAGCTAACCTCACCCGATCTAGCCGGGTGTACCAACCTCCGGTGGTTGAGCCAGTAAAAGAGAAAGAGAAAGCAAGGGTATCAGATCCAGAAAAAGAAGTAGTAGACTCAGCAATTCTACTAAAAATCTTGGAAAAATCAGAAGAGTTCAATATCACACAGTAGTTGAGCAAACCTCCAGTCCAGTTCTCCATCATTGGTCTTCTCTTGACTTCTGAGCATCACCGGAAGCAACTACTCTGGGTATTTAACAACGCCTATGTGGCACCCAATATCAAGCCTGAGAAATTGGGGCATATTGTGGGATAAGTGGTAGAATCGAGAATCATCTCTTTTACAGAAGAAGAAATACCGGATGGTGATAAGGACCATACTCGAGCTCTTTATATTGCAGTGTAGTGCATGGATAGAACTTTATCATAAGTGCTAATTGACAATAGCTCCAGCCTAAATGGCTGTACATTGCTTACATTGTAAAGCCTGATTCTAGACCTCAGTCACGTGAAGAAGAGACCCATGACCATCAGGGCTTTTGATAACTCGACTAAGCAGAATCTGGGCGACATTGACCTGACCATTGGGGTCGGACTTGCTTAGTTTTACAACAAAATTTTAATTCGTGAATGTGCTAGTCTCGTTCACTTTGCTCATGCAAAGTTCCTTCAGAGACATCCAGGAGCTGGGACAAAGCATTGCCTTCATGACATATCAGTTTGAGCAAGTCAATTCTATCGCCCAGATAGAAAAGCAAAGCAAGCAGGCAATACCTCCATTTGTCAAGATGATGGCCAGAATGAACTACCAGCCGGGTTAGGCTTGGGAGTCAGAAACCAGGGAATGAAAAAGAGATATACACCTCCTCGCTACACACCGTCATTTGGATTGGGATACAAGCCCAAGTTTAAGGACTATCTCTCCAAGCTCACAAAGAAGAACAACCAGTTGGCGAGACCAGAGCCCCAACCCCACATCTCTGTAACCTTCCCGGTAGGAACATTCAAAGCCTACCCCAACACCCCTTTTGCACCAGTTACCAAAATCTCAAACTCCTAGCCCAATGCAGAGTCTTCAGGAATTCCAGATCCAGAAGTGTTCAGTATGACACAAATGTTCGACGAGCTGATTGTCGAAGACACCACAGAAACAGAAGATCCAGCGGGAGAGCAGGTTTGCATCCTTTCCAACAGCGCCGAAGCATCATCCAGTCGCCGACCACTAATCCGTTGGTGGATAGAGGCTCTCACCATCGAGGCCATTCAGGGTTGGGGCAAGTTGTTGCCCAGGTATTGAACCCTAGAGGGGGGTGATTAGGGTTTAAGGCAAATTAAAAATTATTCATTCAATTCCCTAAGCGAAATTTCAACTATTGTAAGTTAAAGGGAATTAAAAGCTATGTAATTCTAAACATACATTCAAACAAGAATTAAAGAGATAGGGTTAGAGAGATGCAAACACAACGAATCCAAGATTTGTTATCAAGGTTCGGCAACCCGCCTACTCCCCGCTTTAAACACTCCAGCTTGAAGGATTCACCACGATTTATTCCTAAATCGATTAGACTACTTGCGAGTGAGTCCTAACCTTGCTAAGGAACAGTCCTCCTTAGACTTAGCCCCCTTTCAAGGTAGAGGCTAGACCTTTACCCTCCCTTGCAGGTTGGGATACCGCCTTTTACAAAGCTCCCAGTTTCATGGATAAGAGTTCCTCAGACCTCTTGATTTGAACACACTTAGACAAGTGGTTTTTCAGACTTTAGAGGCTCCTTACACAAGCTAATTAGTCTCTCTTAGCTCACTTGAAATCTCCCAAAGATTGGGGGTGAATAGCTCAAGATAAGGGATTTGGGGATTATAGGTTCAGTTGTGATAGATTTAGAAATCTAAGCTTAGAGTGAATGATTGTAGAGATTGGAAGTATTAGAGAGCTTCTATTGTTCATAAATCATTCTTATTTATAGCTCTTACAATAATATAGCCATTGAAGGCTTCATCCAAAATAAAAGAGTCGTTAAAAACTAGCCGTTGTAGCGTTTTTCAGGTCCAATTCGTCGACAAAGTGGGGTTCCTTCTTCAATTCGTCGCCGAATTCTAAGACAGTGAGCACAGGTTTATTTCCTGTCTCCAATTTGTCACTGAATTCAATTCACTCTGTGAATTCGTCGAGGAAGTCAGTACAAAAATTTTGATTTCTATCTTGGATTAGACCAAAGTGATGGGAGTGATTTCCTAGATCTATTCCTTTATCATTATCATGATTTTTATCATGTTTTTGGTCCTTAGATGATATTCAAATATGGTCTAAAGATACCTATGGTCAATCTAAGTAATTTGAGTAATTTAACCTCCGACCTTTGAGGACTTCTTACAAAAGTTACTCTTGACTCTTACTAAAGATAAACATTAAACCTTCTTGAGTCTTGTTCTTCATCTTGGATCTGATTTGGTTTTAGGTTCATGATCCTTCTTGGACTTTGGTTTGGGATCTTCAAGATCTTCAATTTGACTTCAAAGTGATCCAATGGCTTGGCTTTGACTTATTTGATTAATCTTCTTCATAGATGGTCTTTTCATGCTTTTTTTATTGAATGACTTACTAATGCTCTTGTTTATTTGAAGTTCACTTAAACTCATAGAGACATTAGTAACACAAATATCCTTTCATTATTGTGTTATCATCAAAATCAAGATGGAGACTTTAGATAGAAACCTAAAAGCTAACATAGGTAAGTTACAGGGTAGGTTGGTCCGATCAGGCAGTGACCAAGCACCATTCCTCTCCTCCTTCTAATCTCTCTTTGCTCCTATTAAGAAAAATCCAAATGTCGGCCATTGTTGGTCCCTTTTTGTTGAGTAAACTTTTGTAAAACAACAATCATCTGTTTTATTAATGAAAATCTGATGTTTTGACTCAAAAATCATGTTTTACAAAAATTTTCAAATTGGTTGATGATTATATCACACGGACTCTTCCACTAGAAGGCCTAGCGTCCTGAAGCCAAGAAAAATAACAAAAAGCATGCTAAACTAAGCTTAATGATTTGCTAGGAAATCACCTCTGATAAGGCTACCCCTGAAACTCTCCTTGAACTTTCGGAAGTTGAGTATGACTCAGAGAAGGAAGAGAAACCACCTCAAGAGATCTTGGACCTCCTAAAGCACAGCAAATGGATTTTACAATCTAACATTGAGGACACTGAGACCATAAAACTCAGATATGAAGATATCCCTCAGTTCGTTAAGATCAGCACAACCATGAGCCCTCAGTAGAGAACAGACGTGATCAGCTTCCTGAAGAGCTACAGTGATGTATTCACCTGATCCTATGCAGATATGCTCGGCCTGAACCTAGCTTTAGTGGGACAAAGAACGCCCCTGAATCCTGAGATGAGACCAGTTAAAAAGAAACTGAGAAGGATAAGGCCCGAATGGTTACATAAAGTCAAAGAAGAAGTAGAGAAGTAGATTAAAGCAGATTTCCTAGCAGTAGCAACCTATCCTGAATGGTTAACCAACATTGTGCTGGTACCCAAGAAGGATGGCAAGGTCCGAATGTGTATCAACTACCGAAATCTGAACAAGGTAAGCCCTAAAGACAATTTCTCTCTCCCACACACTGACATCCTGGTCGACAATACAGCAGGGCATGAGACACTTTCATTCATGGATGGTTTCTTTAGACACAACCAGATCAGAATGGCAGAAGAAGACATGGAAAAAACCTCATTCATCACACCTTGGGGCACATTCTGCTACAAGGTAATGCCCTTCGGACTCAAGAATGTGGGGGTAACCTACTAAAGGGCCATGACAGCACTATTCCATGACATAATCCACAAAACAACTAAAATCTATGTGGATGACATGATCGTCAAATCACCTACTATCAGGCAACACCCTGAAGACCTGATGAAGCTATATGGCAGACTCAGAGAGTTCGGCCTAAGATTCAATCTGGCCAAATGTGTCTTTGAAGCCTCATCAGGAAAGCTCATTGGCTTCATAGTCAACAAAAAAGGCATTGAGATCGATCCAGCTAAAGCCAGACCTATCATCGAAATGCCAACACTCCAAACTGAAAAGGAAATCCGCGGATTCCTGGACAGAATTCAGTACATCAGCCGATTCATCTCTTAACTCACTCCGATATACGAGCCGATCTTCAAGCTTCTCAGGAAGAATGTACCTACAGTCTAGATAGACGAGTGTTAGGAGGCCTTCGGTAGAGTAAAGCAGTATCTTCTCCATTCTTTAGTGCTTGTGCCCCCTACACTGGGACGATCACTACTATTCTACATCTCAATACAAAAAACCTTCATGGGGTGAGTCCTATCACAGCATGACGAGACAGGCAGAATAGAGCAAGCCATCTACTACATCAGTAAGCGCTTGCTAGAGTATGAAGAGAAGTATAACCCACTTTAGAAAACTTGTGTAGCACTGGTCTGGGCTACTCAACGTCTACGACACTATTTGCTTTCTTACCCGACAATCTTGATCTCCTAGATGGACCCACTCAAATACTTACTAGAAAAGTCAGCCACCACCGGGAGGACAGCTCGATGGCTTATGATGTTATATGAATTTGACATCAGATACATGACTCAGAAGTTAATCAAGGGGTAGGCAATCGTAGATCACCTAGCTCACAGTCTAGCATAAGACTACGTTTTAGTACATGATCAATTCCCAGATGAAGCCATCCTGTATGCAGAGACAGCAGAGCAAGAATACCTTGCCTGAGAGTTATGTTTCGATGGAGCCACTAACAGTTATGGACATGGGGCAGGAGTAGTCTTAATCTCTCACAAGGGAGCCCACCTCCCCATCCCAGTTAAGATGAAATTCAAATATTCAAACAATGAAGCAGAGTATGAGGCATGCATAGTTGGACTAAGAGAAGCCCTGGGCATCGAAATTGAAGAGATAGACATCTACGGTGACTCATCCTTAGTAATCTGTTAGGTAAATGAATCTTGGGCCATCCGAGAAGCCAGGCTAGTCCCATACCTAGCATATCTCAACGTGCTGATCACTCAGTTCAGAAGAATCACCTTCAGTCATAGGTCCAGGAAACACAACAGGTTTGCCGACGCACTGGCCACTCTCACCTCAATGGTACAGATTCCTAGGGGCATCATGCTCTGACTAATTGAGATTCAGCAACAGGACCAGCCTGCCTACTGCCTTGAGATAGAGAAGTATCAAACAAGAAGCCTTAGTATGTAGACATTAAGCAATATTTCGAGGATGAGACCTTCCCACTCGATGCCACCAAGATAGACCATCGGGCAATCAGAAGACTGGGCATTCAGTTTATCATCTCAAGGAGAATCTTGTACAAAAGATCATTGAACATGATCTGGCTTAGGTGTCTCAATACTCGTGAAGCTGTGTAAGTAGTCGAAGAAGTTCACGGAAGAAGTTACGGCCCACACATGAACGGGCTAATGCTGTCTAAAAAGATACTCAGACTAGGCTACTACTGGTCTATACTAAAAATTGACTGTTTCCAGCATGTACAAAAATGTCACCAGTGTCAAATTTATGCCGACAACATCAATGCATCGCCAACCAGGCTACACAATCTCACGGTTCCCTGGCCATTCTCAGCTTGGGGCATCAACATCATCAGACCCATAACACCAAAAGCATCAAATGGATATCGATTCATCCTGGTAGCAATCAATTATTTCACCAAATGGGTCAAAGTAGCCTCTTATGCCAATGTCATGACCTCCGTGGTTCAACGCTTTCAAAAAAGGATACCATCTGTTGATACGGTGTCCTGTTTGAGATTGTAACAGACAATGCTCTCAATTTCTGTAACAAGAGGATGACAGATCTCTGCAAGAAGTTCAAGATACAACATCACAATTCTATGCCATACAGGCCTCAGACCAATGGTGTAGTTGAAGCCGCCAGCAAAAATATGAAGAAAATCATAGAGAAGCCGGCAACCAATTACTCTGCCTAGCATGAGATGCTCCCATATGCACTCATGGCCTATAGAACGTCCATCAGAACCTCAATCAGGGTAACACCATTTTTTTTGGCTTATGGTATGGAAGCGGTCTTTCCCATCAAAGTAAAAATTCTATCACTCCGTGTGTTAATGGAAGTAGGTTGGGCACAGACCCGATATGAATAGTTGAATCTGATAGAAGAGATGCGACTGAAGGCCATCAATCATTTTCAGGCCTACCAGAGGTGCATGGCTATGACATTCAAAAGAAAAGTTCAAACCCCGAAGCATCAAAGTCCGTGACCTGGTTCTCCGAAAAATATTGCCAAACCGCCCTGACCCAAGGGGCAAGTTCACTCCCAACTACGAAGGCCCATACATCGTTCGAGCAAAATTCTCTGGCGGCGCCCTTCGACTCAGACGTATGGATGACTAAGACCTCTCAGAACCTGTCAACATGGACAAAGTCAAACGATAATACGCTTAGGGTCTAGATCTGATAGGCACTTTACACTCGTAGATTCTTCGGGAAATGACAGGAGACCATCCTGGGTACCCTCCTCATCCTCCAACAATGTAAACCATTTTCAAATCAATGAAATCCGCTAGTTAGCCCCATGAGCCTAATAACCCTTCTTTCATATAACCTTTTTCAGGGACACCCTCCCTTGCCCTCTGCGGTATTTGCTTAAACTACGTCATGACTTGATCCTGCAAAGGGTACGTAGGCAAATTGACATCCAGGTGCGGTCACCAAAGGGATTAAAAACCTCTCCTGAATTCCCCCCACAGAGTCAAACTTTCCTCAAGCAGAGTTAGAACTCTCCCGACTTCCCCAATGGAGTCAACTCTTAAGGGTATAAAATTTCCATAAAAGGAAAACTCAAAATAGAAGTTGAAACATTTTCTAAGTTAGAGACTCCCCACAGAGACAACCTCTCTGGACTCTTTCCCTAGTAGAATATCCATACAGAAATCTCTCAGGGACAACCTCTCTCGAAAACTTTCCCTAGCAGAGTCAACCACTCTCAAACTCCCCAAAAGTCAGCCTCTATCAAGATGAGAATTCCCCAGTTGAGCAAAAAAAAATAGAATAATAATAAAAATAAAAAAATCTAGCGGAAATCCCAGAGTGCAAATCAACTGCAATGGGAAAAATCCTTAAGAAAATACAAATCAACTACAATAGGAGAAATTCCAGGGTGCCCCAAACTTCGGCCCTTTAGCCTACATTTTGTTCCACTCTAAGTCCTCCTAGATCCTCTAGAAACTATGAGTGCCAGCGCAGTATCACATCTATATTCCTAGTAGAACACAATCTCTAGTAGAGCACCATCTAGGGCAATGAAGGGAGAAGATCTATTTCCCCAACAAATCACAGGCATGAGTGAAAACCGGCAATGGCCTCATTGCGTAAAAATCACGTGACCCCAGGGGCAAAAAATGGACAAAACTCAATTAGTTTCGCACGCATGAGAAAAACCGGGAGTGACCTCATTGCGAAAAAATTATGCGAATCCCATGACTTGGTCATTCCAAGGGTAAAAAAGGGAGAAAAGTTGAGTAGTTTGACAACAAAATTCGGCAGCAATCAGTCTCACCAGATTCCCGACTATCCCTAGCAGAGATTCCGTCGAGAATAATTCCCCGGCGGACAGTAATCCTCAATGGTCTACAACGGTGCCCCATTCTCTAGCGGACCCCTAGTAGAAGTTTCAAACTACCTTCTACACTTCGGCAAGCTCTCCCCAGCAAGAGTCCTCAGTCTTCAACAGCAGCGAGACAAGCTTGTCTACCCCCAGTAGCATCCCCAGTGGAAGCAAATCCTCTGTTAAATCATACTCCGCTCTCCGAGAGTAAAAGACAGACTACAAATCCCCTCTAAGCCCTAACAAAGGCAATTTATTGCAAATCTAAAAGCTAGCTAAACATTTTTTTAGTCAAAATCAAAAACTTTTGCAAAAGTCCACAACACTTTTTCTAAAATTTTTTTCAAACAGAGCTTCTGGTACTAAGACCCGATCATACCAACCTCCTCTAAGCAGCCTAGGTAAGACAAGCAGAAGAAGCCAACGCCTCGCATCTTTGCAAGTCGCAGTCAAGAGAGTCATGGGAAAATATCTTCGCCTTTATCTCTTGTATGACATCATTTTGCATAGTGTCACACCATGCGTGACAAAACTCCTCAGCATCACCCAAAGTGATCAATATCCAGCGCCTCAAGGCCATCTCAATATCAATTTGGCTAGTATCTCTGGGACATGTCACATCCCTTTTGACACCCCATATATCCTTGAAATCCTGTGTACCCCTTGAAAAACTCGTCATACCACGGCAGTACCTCCTACATGTCCCCCTTTCGACACCCCCGTGTGTCCTCGACATCCTGTGTGCCTCTTGAAAAAATCGTCATACCGCGGCATTACCTCCTGCATGTCCCCCCTGTGACACATCTGTGTGTCCTTGACATCCTACATATCACTTGAAAAACCCATCATGCTGTGATACCTCATACTTGTCCTCCTTTGATACCCTCGTGTGTCCCTGACATACTGCGTATCCCTTAAATAACCCGTCATACTGCGATACCTCCTACATGTTTCCCTTTCGACACTCCCGTGTGTCCTTGACATCCTGTGTGCCCCTTGAAAAACTCGTTATACCATGACATCACCTCCTGCATGTCTCTCCTATGACACCTCCATGTGTCCCCGACATCCTATGTATCCCTTGACAAACCCGTCATATTGCGATACCTCCTGCATGTCCCATTCGACACCCCTGTATGTCCTCGACATCCTGTGTATAACTTGACAACTCAATTGTCATACTGCTACACCTCCTGCATGTCATCTCTCCTGATGCTCAGATAATGTACCCTAGAGGGGGTGAATAGGGTTTATGGCAAATTAAAAAAGTTCTAAGTAATTATAGCAGAAATAAAAATTTATCGCAGCAACTACCAAGTAAAACCAGAGATAATAAATAGAGAGAGAGGTAAAGATACCAGACACCAAATATGTTATCGGGATTCAGTAATTTGCCTACGTGCCCGCCTTTAAGCTTTCCCGCTTCAAGGATTTTCACACGATTCACTAATCGAACTCTTCTTTTCTGGTAGAGAGCAAGCCTTAAATCATTTTCCAGGCTCAGGAGAGACTCTCTCTTGGATACACGAGAACTCTCTTCTCAAAGTAGTGCAAGAATCCCTGATTCTTGACTTCCAGAAAATTACAGAAATTTGTTGGCTATTGAATCCGAATTGAAGGCTCCTAATTTGAGCTAGATAAGAATTAAATACAAGGCTGACAATCTCTCAAGATGGATTGGAATTGAATACTCAATGAGTGAGGGATTGGGTTTCAAGATATTCAATGCAAAAACAGAGTATTGATTGCCAGAAGTTGGTGAGTGATGAATGATCAATAGAACAGTGTAATAGTCTCTAAAATTCTCTCTTTTGATCATAAATCAACTTTATTTATAGTTTGGCAATCGATATGGCCGTTGGGGGTAGCATGGAATGTGAGCTAGCCGTTTAAAACTAGCCATTATAGGTTTTTCCCCAGGCACTCGTCAACGAGTGAGAGTAATTTGGGTCTGAGTCATCGACGAGTGGAGACAGAAGCAATTGCTTCATTTTCCTGTCACCTACTCGTTGACAAGTCCCTTGTACTCGTCGACGAGTTCATTGAATTTTTTCAGTAAACTCATCTCAATGAGATCAAAAAGATGGGAAGCATGTTAGGACCCTTAGGCAATCAATTTAATATTATTTTAATCATTTTTAGGGCCTTAGAATGATGTCCAAATTATGCTAGGTCTCCTAGGGTCAATCTAGGTAGTCTTTGAGCAATTCTTTTCCAATGACTTGAGGACTTTTACTAGATCCTAGACACTTTAACTTTGACACTAGTCTTCATGGAAAGATGATCTTCAATTTTGATTTGAGAAGCTCTACTTTTGATGGATCTTCATGAATTGTCTTTGAGCTCTTGGGGCTTCTTAGAAGAATTAGTACTTGAACTTTGACCTTTATTACTTTGAATTGATTTAAGCTCTTCAATTTTCCATATCTTGAATTTTGATCTTAATGGACTTCTTCTCTGAAATTTCACATACTCAATGGAAATATTAGTACATCAAGAGTCATTTCATTATTGTGTCATCATTGAAACTAGTAAGGATACATAGAGTTGTAAGCTTGAGGCTAACAATCTCCCCCTTTTTGATGATGACATAATAATGTGAATGACTTTTGGATGAGCTCCCCCTCACTATAAGTGTTCTTATAAGCAGTGAGAGTAGCTCCCCCTCAACATGTGCAAAAATTTCAGAATTCAAATTTTTAGAGCATATGTCATATCATTCAATAATAAGTTAAAAGTCTTTTTTTTTTTAATTATGGAATCAAGAGAAGTTTCATGTACAAGATTTTCAATTGATTTTAGAATTTTGATTGTTTCTAAAACCAAAAAAAATATAAGAATACACAATCATACACATACACATTCACATTTTCTCCCCCTTGGCAACATCAAAAATATAATAAAGAGATGGAAAAAGAAGTGAATTGGATTTCATAGAAGATCATCAAAAGTTCATACGGAGTTAGTCATTACATAAAAAAATCACAAGAACAAAATAAAGCAAATCATGACAAGTCTTCATCAAAGTTTCTGCCTTTTGGTAGGCCTGTCCGGCTTGGAGGTAGGCTTCTTTGGTTTGGCAGTCTTGGACAAGTCATCTAATGAGTCAGATGAATCTGAAGATGAAATCACTGCAGGTTTTGTGGGGGCTTCTCTGCTGGAGGGACTGAAGATGTGGCTGGAGGAGGCTGAGAAGGGTGAGATGGAATGTCGACATCATTGGGAATAGGAACAAGCTCCACCTTCTTCTTGATGAGAAGCATCTTTGAAGTGAGGTCATCAACTTTAGCCGCCATTTCCCCAACTACTGGAGCCTGTGAATCCAGTAAACCAGCCATGCTGTGAAGATATCGAGCTTGGACATTTATTGCATTCCTAACACTAGTCATATCCGCACTCAGATGATCACTAGTCACATTGGCTTCAATAGCCTTCCTCCCTACCTGTGAGATGATCGAGTTAACTCTGTTCTTCACAACCTCACTCGAGATAGCCAACTCCTCAAACTTGGGCCGTAGCACAGTCTCTCTGGTATGGAACTCAGTTTGAAGTAGGTCTTTCTTGGTCTCAAGAGAAGATAGCCTCGCCCTGGTCTCATCCTAGAAGAGCAACTGGCTCTGTCTCATCTCAGATTGAAATTGCTCCATGCTAGAAGTCATGGAAGCAATCTGAGCAGCCTGTTGTCCAGGTAATGACCCTAAAGGGGGATGGGGTCAATAGGGTCTATGGTAGATTTAAAATTTTTTGAACTACAAGTTCAAGATGCGGAATAAATCAAATATGTAGCAAGCAAAAACAATAGAAATACTGTAAGAGAAAGAGAGAAGAGATAAGGAGAGTGCAAACTTAGAATTTGTTCACGAGGTTCAACAAACCAGCCTACTCCTCGCCTCAGCTTCTAGCTAGAGGATTCACCATGATTTCTTAATCGCACAGGCTTCTTCACAGGTGGATTCCAAACCTTTAAAATCTCTCTTACAGGTCGAGATATTACCTTTACAAACTCTCCTTTAGGCCGAGCTGAAACCTTTCAAGAGCACTACCCTCTCTTGATAAAACTGAAGCAACAACTTCAGTGCAAGAATCCTAGATTCTTGACTGATCTCAATAAATGAGTTTGGATTGAAAATCCAAAATAAAAGCTCCTTGAGTAAGCTAGATAAGAGTGAAATACAGACTCTAATAGAGTCTCTCAAAAGAAATTGGAGTTAAAATGAGCTCAGCAGAGATTTTGGGGATTTTCTAAGTATGAGAGTGAGTGAGAATCACAAGCAATTAATGAGTGATCAATAAAAGTTATTGCTATGATCAAGGGTTGTTATTTTTTCATAAATGAAATCCTTTTATAGCATTTGATTCAATAAGACCGTTGGAGCAGCATTTAATGCCTTTTAGTCCATTGAAAACTAGCCGTTATAACGAATTTTATATTTTAGACTTGATTTCGTCGATGAAGTGGGGTTCCCACTTGAATTTTTCGCCGAATACAGAAGACAATATAATATCAAAAATACTGTCATGACTTCGTCACCGAATTCAGCATATCCTGAGAATTCGTCGATGAGTTCAGAACAAAAATTCTGAATTCCGTCTAGGATCAGATCAAAGAGATGAGATTGATTTCCTAGGTCAATTAACTATGTTTTAACATTGTTTTATGATGCTTTAGGGCCTTAGAATGATTTCCAAAAAGGTACCCTAGGCTCCTATGGTCAATCTATGATTCTTGAGCTTTTCAACTTACCATTCTTTTGAGGACTTTTTACATAAGTCCTATGAACTCTCAAAATAAAATATAAGTACATTTAAATTGTTGAGAGATGATCTTGGCTTGACTTGGGTCTTGTGATTTTGCCTTTTGTCTTTAATGGAACCAACTTGGACTCTGGTCTTATCTTGGATCTTCATCTTGTATAGTTACACTTCCTCTTGGGTAATTTTCATCCTTTTCATGATTGGAGTGCTATCAACTTTATCTTCTGAAATGGTCAAGCACTTAAATATAATTATTAGTACAAAATATTTTATTTCATTATTATGTTATTATCAAAATTATTAGGGTACCTGTAGCACCCCGGACTTTTCTATACTTAATGAATACCGTTTTCGTAGCTAATTGGCCTTCCTCATAGTCTAATTAATAAATAAGAGAGAAATCGGAAATTCTGAAACGTCAGAAATGTTCATTTTCAAAAGACAAACCCAACGCAAGTTGAATCGTTGAAATCCGGCGAGCGAGTCAAGAGATATGGTCAAAACAGTCCAGACCTACAGAGCACCGATCGCTCGGTCCAGTCAGCGATCGATCGGTCCAAAACCGATCGATCGGTATCTATCGCACGGTCAAAGATTTTGTATGGGGAAATTTTCCAGAGAGTAGTTTTTTGACCGGTTGCTCGGCCAGAGTACCGATCGCTCGGTAGGCAACCGATCGATCGGTCATAAGCACCGATCGCTCGGTCCCCGTGTTTTGCAAAAAATTTTGTAAGGGCATTTTCATCTTTTGGGCGTTAAACCCTTACCCATAAGGGCTGGCCCGAGCCTTAGAGATTATTTACAACACTTAGAAGCTTTTTGAGAGTTAGGGAGAGAGGAGAAGAGACTCTAACCTAGGGTTTTGATTTTGAGGAGGAATCAAAGGGGTTTAAGAACCCTAGATCATCCTCAACTTGGATTGCTTCAAGTTCAAGGTTCAACTCGTGAGGGACTCCTCCTCCAAAGTTAGGGCAACAACTCACACAAGTTTTTCCAAGGGGTTTCTTCCTCAACTCAAGCTTTCTTCAAGTAAGGATCTTTCTTCTTGCAAGTTGGAGCTTCAATCAAGGTTTCTACCAAGGATCAAGCCTTGATCTAAGGTTAGTACACCCTACTAACTTACCCTAGCGATAAATCTAAGTTTTCTTTATGAAATGTGATTTATGCAATTATGTTTGCTTTCTTGTGAAATGTATCATCCCTAATAAATATAAACAAGATAAAGAAATGGTATGGATGTTTGGATGGATATTGGATGTGGCGATTGGATGCCGAATGGGTGATGTATGGTATGTGTGGGTCGTGGATTAGAAAATGGAGGATGGGCATTACACAAATAATAAACTTACCTTGTGTGATTGAATGTAAAATATGCACTAAAAAGGAGAAAATGAACAATGAGGAAACTTGCATGCTAAGTGTTTGACAAAATACCTAAACTATGAAATAATGATTTAAATGAAGAAATGGAAAGGGGCCTTATGCATATATTCTCATGAATGATGAATGGATTTAAATACCATGTTGATTACTCAAATTCTCATATGCATATATTGTGAATTGAATGGTGATGTCATACCTCTCCTATTATCCTTATTCCATGGTTGTCACGATTGACACGTACACGAGCACGCATGATAGCATGAACCGAGATTTCAAGAGCATGTGCATATAATAACCAACAAGAAAATATTGCATGTCAAGGAGGTTGGTAGCCCAGGGACATTCGGGTACTAGCCTCTGGCTCACAAGAAAACCCCTACAACACTTATTGTCAAGGAGGTTGGTAGCCCAGGAAAAATTCGGGTACTAGCCTATGGCTCACAGGAAAACTAAACAAGTAATAAAAATCACATATTGTCAAGGAGGTTGGTAGCCCAGGGACATTCGGGTACTAGCCTCTGGCTCACAAGAAAACCATACATATGAAGGAGGTTGACAGCCCAGGGAGATTCGGGTGCTAGCCTCTGGCTCACAAGTTACAAGATGCAAGGTTACAAGATGATGACAAGACATTCATGCACGCACGCATACATGATTTTTACAATGCATACCGAGACATGGAAACGGGTTTTCAAGCACGAGTTTTATCGGAGTTTTCGCATTCATGCACGCACGTTATGATGATTGTATTGTACCATGCCTCCTAATTCTCTTGCGATGCTATTACTACCGTGTACTATATTCCTGTTGTGGTGCATATTATTGTTATGGTTAGCTAGCAGCTTGTACTCGCTGAGTATTCTATGCTCAGCCGTACTTTCATGTCGGCAGGTACCGAGGGAGCCCTCGACCCGGAGCCTTGGGTCGAGGAAGAGTATATAGAGGAGAAAGAGCCGTCTATCCCACTGCAGTCTCAGGCGGACCGAGACCTTGACGTGTGGCCATACCTCGACTACTGTTGAGGGGAGAGTACGAGAGGATCTTTTATGTATTTTGACATTTTGATTGGTGGGTCTGTCCACCTTAGACTTAGACATGTTTTGTATATATGTTAACTTGGAATACTATTTTGGAAATCTTAGAAGAAAAGAAAAAGTTAGTTTACGCTTCCGCATTTATGTTTAGCTTCCGCGCTCTGATTATCATTGTTTAGTACGTTAATTATCTTGTTCATGACAAGATGGTTTGGCAGGTACGTATAGTCACGCCTAAAGTATCCCTAAACTCCTAGGGGGTATTTTGGGGCGTTACAGAAGTGGTATCAGAGCTCTAGGCATTAGAGTCCCTAGGGTCGCGTAGTACTAGAAACCATGATTGAACAAGGCATTAGTTGTATTCCAAGTATGGACTAACAAGTTAGTCCTAGTCAAAATAGGTTGAATCTCAACCAAACTTAGAGTCCTACGCTAGGAACACGGATTGTATGGATGATGTTGTGTTGTATACCATGTGTGCATTAATTGTGTTATGCTTATTAAATATGCTTGATGAATATGTATTGAGCGAATTGCGAAATTTGTACTAAATGCGTATCCAAGTTAGACTCATGTTGTATTGTCGTTCTCAGGAGAAATCATGAGACGCAATACCCGGGGTCGCGGGTACAACACAAGGGGCAATGGAGGTGATGCTCCATCGGGTGATGATCAACCCGATTTTGCCCAAGCTTTTGCCTCAATAGCCGAGACCTTGGCTATGCTAGCGGCGAGGCAACCGGCCACTCCGCCTAATGCGGCACTTATACCGGCTCCTCCTAATCGAGCACAAGCCGGAATAGAGGCTTTTCGGAGGATGAGGCCTCCAACCTTTGGTGGGAGTATTGACCCGCTTGTGGCTGAAGGATGGATTCGGCAATTAGAAAAGATCTTCTCCGTGTTGGCGCCTACTGAGGCAGAGAAGGTTACTTGGGCCGCCTTTATGCTTGAAGGTGAGGCCGACCATTGGTGGAAATCCGTACTTCGGACCCGAGAGTTGACCCGCCAAGGTCAAGACTGGACTTGGGAGGAATTCTTGGACGTTTTCAACAAGAAGTACTTCCCAGTCGGGATGAAAAAGAAGATGGAAGTTGAGTTTATTACCTTGGAGCAAGGCAATATGTCGGTAGCGGCCTATGAAGCCAAGTTTTCGGAGCTATCTCGGTTTGCTCCACATATGATAGCGACCGAGGCTATGAAAGCCCGAAAATTTGAAAGGGGGTTGAAGGCCTACCTCAAGGACCGAGTCTCAATGTTCAGACATGAGACATATTCAGAAGTAGTGGACAAGGTACTGTTGGCTGAGTCAAACTCCGAGGAGTTCTTCAAGAGAAGAGGAATGGAGAAGGGACAGTCGAGTAGTTCGGGGGAGAAAAGAGCAAGGACTACTTTGTATCAGTCCGCAGGGCCGGCTCAGTCACAGAGGATATATTCGGCACCACAGTCTCCCCGCCCTTTTGCTCCACCGGCTTTTCGCCCGGCTTTTGCCCAGACTTCTCGCCCCGCAGTGACACAGGCTACGGGATATGCTCCTCCCACCTATTTGCACGACATATGCACCCTTTGTGAAAGGAGGCATCCAGCGGGAGAATGCCGAAGGGTTACTGGAAGTTGCTTCCATTGTGGTGACCATGGCCACATGGTTAGAGATTGTCCCCGACGTCAAGTGCCAGCTCAGTCTTCAGGGAGCAGACCCCCGATGAGGCAGACATCTCAGCCTAGCTCTTCTCAGGCTTCGAGGGCCTCACAGTCTACACGGCCTCCTCGCCCAGCCACCCAGGGTCGAGTTTTTGCTCTATCGGAGAGAGACGCACGTGCATCCGATGATGTCGTGCAAGGTACGCGAGGATTTTGAGTTTAAGTTGTATAAAATTTCTATGGTTTGTTATGTGGTTATTTATACTAAGGGTTACCTATGTATGATGCTTGTTATTGTTTGAAATCTACTGATATTAGTTACTTAATCGCACAGGCACTTTATTAGTGAACGAGTGTCTCGCTCGAGTGTTGATAGACACAGGATCTACTCACTCTTTTGTCTCACCAAGTTTTGCAAAGGGCTTTTTGACTGAGGCTACTCCGTTGGAGCGGGAGTTGACCATTGTAACTCCGCTCGGCAAGTCAGTTGATACGGACAAGATATTCAGGGATAGTGTGGTTCAAGTGGGGGAGAATGAACTATTAGCCGATCTTATCGTCCTGGATTTCCAAGACTTAGATTTTGACGTCATCCTAGGGATGGATTGGTTGTCAAACCATCACGGGCATGTTGCGTGTTTTGAAAAGAGGGTGAACTTCAAGCCGGAAGGGGTTAAGCCTTTTCATTTCCGAGGATTAAGAGAGAGGGACATTGCTCGCCTCGCAGCTTTGAGCATAGCAAACCCAGAGGCACCGAACTCTTTGGCCATTCCGGTTGTGAGTGAGTTCTTAGAGGTGTTCCCGGAAGAACTTCCCGGATTACCTCCCGATAGAGAGATCGAGTTCGCTATAGAGCTTGCTCCGGGTAGCGCTCCAATTTCAAGGGCACCATATAGAATGGCCCCTATAGAGCTTGAAGAATTGAAGAAACAGATTGAGGAGTTACAACAACTTGGTTTCATCCAACCAAGTGTCTCGCCGTGGGGAGCTCCGGTTCTCTTTGTGAAGAAGAAAGATGGGTCAATGAGAATGTATATAGACTACCGTCAGTTGAACAAGGTAACTATCAAGAATCGTTATCCCTTGCCAAGGATAGACGACTTGTTCGACCAACTGAAGGGAGCGAGATTTTTCTCCAAGATTGATCTTAGGTCGCGGTATCATCAGCTAAAGATCAAGTCGGAGGATGTTCCGAAGACGGCTTTCAGGACTCGGTATGGGCTACGAGTTCCTTGTCATGCTTTTTGGGCTGACGAATGCACCGGCGGCGTTCATGGATTTGATGAATCGGGTGTTCCGATCATACTTGGATCGATGCGTGATTGTATTCATCGACGACATTTTGGTGTATTCCCAGACACGGGAAGATCACGCACGAGACCTCCGCCTTGCTCTAGAGATGTTGAGAGAGAGACCATAGGCTATATGCCAAATTGAGCAAGTGCGAATTTTGGTTAGAGAAAGTGGCGTTCTTAGGCCACGTAGTGTCTGCCGAGGGTATTTCTGTAGATCCAGCCAAGGTTGAGGCAGTCATGAGTTGGGAGAGGCCCAAGAGCGTCACGAAGATTCGTAGTTTCCTTGGGTTGGCAGGCTATTACCGGAGATTTGTAGAGGGATTCTCCAGTTTGGCCGCACCTCTCACTTACTTGACGAGGAAAAATGCCAAGTTCAGTTGGAGTGACCGATGTGAAGTGAGTTTTGAAGAGTTGAAGAAGCGCCTCACCACGGCCCCCGTCCTTACTGTGCCATCCGGACATGGTGGTTATGAGGTATATAGCGATGCTTCGCATATCGGACTTGGGTATGTCCTTATGCAGTATAAGAAAGTCATTGCCTACGCATCAAGACAAATTAAGGAGCATGAAAAGAATTACCCCACTCACGACTTAGAACTCGCCGCGGTTGTGTTTGCATTGAAGATTTGGCGACATTATCTTTATGGGAAACAATTTGAGGTATTCACAGATCATAAAAGCATTAAGTATTTGTTTTCCCAGAAAGAGCTGAACCTGAGGTAAAGAAGATGGGTAGAATTTTTGAAAGACTACGAGTGCTCTATTCAATACCACCCGGGCAAAGCGAATGTAGTAGCCAATGCTCTTAGCCGGAAGCCTACTGGACTTTTGGCGCATATGATGCTGAAGGAGTGGAGGTTGCTGGAGGATGCATCCAACCTCGACATCAGTTTTAGTCTCCCTACCTATGGGCCGGTAATGGCTAACATCACAGTTAGGCCATTTATGTTGAGCATGATCCAGGAGTTGCAGGAAATGGATGCCGAGCTGCTTTCTTGCCGAGACAAGTCAGTTAAGAGTGGCAGCAAGGATTTTACATCGAGGGAAGATGGAATTATCACTTTCAAGGGAAGAGTATGTGTCCCAGCCGATGAGAAGCTTAAGCGAGAAATCTTATACGAGGCTCACCGGTCCAAGTACACTGTTCACCCCGGAGGTACCAAAATGTATAGAGACTTGAAAAAGCACTTTTGGTGGCGGAACATAAAGCGAGAAATAGCGGAGTATGTGTCTAAATGCTTGGTGTGCCAACAAGTCAAAGCCGAACACAGGAGACCGGCTGGACTTTTGCAGTCCCTCCCCATTCCCGAGTGGAAATGGGAACATATCTCTATGGACTTCATTGTGGGGTTGCCGAAGACGGTTAGAAACTATGATGCTGTATGGGTCGTGGTCGACAGACTCACGAAGTCCGCCCATTTCTTACCGTACCGGACTACATTCAACTCAAATCAGTTGGCTGCATTGTATATCAAAGAAATAGTCCGATTGCACGGGGTGCGAGTGAGCATTGTGTCGGATCGGGACCCTAGATTTACCTCCAGGTTTTGGAAAAGCTTTCAGAGTGCCATGGGTTCCCGGTTGGACTTTAGTACGGCTTTCCATCCACAGACGGATGGGAAAACCGAGCGAGTGAATCAGGTTATTGAAGATATGCTCCGAGCTTGTATGTTGGATTTTAAAGGAAGTTGGGAAGATCACCTACCTTTGGTGGAATTCGCCTACAATAATAGCTATCAGGCAAGCATACAGATGGCTCCTTTTGAGGCTTTGTACGGAAGAAGTTGTAGATCCCCGTTGCATTGGGATGAAGTGGGAGAAAGAAAAATTTTGGGCCTCGAGTTAATTGAACAAACGGCAGATAGAGTCAAGCTCATCCGGGAGAGGTTGAAGACCGCACAAGATAGACAGAAGAGCTACGCCGACAATCGAATGAGAGATCTTGAGTTTCGAGTGGGTGATTTTGTATTTGTTCGGGTTTCACCAACCAAGGGTGTTATGCGATTCGGGAAGAGGGGCAAGCTTAGCCCGAGATATGTGGGTCCGTTCGAGATCATTACTAGAGTCAGTGAGGTAGCTTACCGTGTTGCTTTACCCGCTCATATGACGGCGGTCCACAATGTATTCCATGTCTCTATGCTTCGAAATTATATCCCGGATCCTTCTCATGTCATCGAGTTGGATCCGATAGAGATTCGAGAGGACCTCACCCTAGTTGAACAACCGGTGCAGATCTTGGATAGGAGAGATCAAGTCTTGCGTAACAAGACCATTCCCTTGGTCTTAGTGAGATGGCAACACCATTCAAGGGAGGAAGCTACATGGGAACGAGAAGCCGAAGTGCGGGAAAAGTATCCTCAGTTATTTGTTTAGGGCCTTGGCATTCCCTTGTAATTGTTATGGTCTTGTGCATGTATGTATCGTCCAAATTTCGGGGACCAAATTTTTGTAAGGGGGGGAGAATGTAGCACCCCGGACTTTTCTATACTTAATGAATACCGTTTTCGTAGCTAATTGGCCTTCCTCATAGTCTAATTAATAAATAAGAGAGAAATCGGAAATTCTGAAACATCAGAAATGTTCATTTTCGAAAGACGAACCCAACGCAAGTTGAATTGTCGAAATCCGGCGAGCGAGTCAAGAGATATGGTCAAAACAGTCCAGACCTACAGAGCACCGATCGCTCGGTCCAGTCAGTGATTGACCGGTCCAAAACCGATCGATCGGTATCTATCGCACGGTCAAAGATTTTGTATGGGGAAATTTTCCAGAGAGTAGTTTTTTGACCGGTCGCTCGGCCAGAGTACCGATCGCTCGGTAGGCAACCGATCGATCGGTCATAAGCACCGATCGCTCGGTCCCAGTGTTTTGCAAAAAATTTTGTAAGGGCATTTTCATCTTTTGGGCGTTAAACCCTTACCCATAAGGGCTGGTCCGAGCCTTAGAGATTATTTACAACACTTAGAAGCTTTTTGAGAGTTAGGGAGAGAGGAGAAGAGACTCTAACCTAGGGTTTTGATTTTGAGGAGGAATCAAAGGGGTTTAAGAACCCTAGATCATCCTCAACTTGGATTGCTTCAAGTTCAAGGTTCAACTCGTGAGGGACTCCTCCTCCAAAGTTAGGGCAGCAACTCACACAAGTTTTTCCAAGGGGTTTCTTCCTCAACTCAAGCTTTCTTCAAGCAAGGATCTTTCTTCTTGCAAGTTGGAGCTTCAATCAAGGTTTCTACCAAGGATCAAGCCTTGATCTAAGGTTAGTACACCCTACTAACTTACCCTAGCAATAAATCTAAGTTTTTTTTATGAAATGTGATTTATGCAATTATGTTTGCTTTCTTGTGAAATGTATCATCCCTAATAAATATAAACAAGATAAAGAAATGGTATGGATGTTTGGATGGATGTTGGATGTGGCGATTGGATGCCGAATGGGTGATGTATTGTATGTGTGGGTTGTGGATTAGAAAATGGAGGATGGGCATTACACAAATAATAAACTTACCTTGTGTGATTGAATGTAAAATATGCACTAAAAAGGAGAAAATGAACAATGACGAAACTTGCATGCTAAGTGTTTGACAAAATACCTAAACTATGAAATAATGATTTAAATGAAGAAATGGAAAGGGGCCTTATGCATATATTCTCATGAATGATGAATGGATTTAAATACCATGTTGATTACTCAAATTCTCATATGCATATATTGTGAATTGAATGGTGATGTCATACCTCTCCTATTATCCTTATTCCATGGTTGTCACGATTGACACGTACACGAGCACGCATGATAGCATGAACCGAGATTTCAAGAGCATGTGCATATAATAACCAACAAGAAAATATTGCATGTCAAGGAGGTTGGTAGCCCAGGGACATTCGGGTACTAGCCTCTGGCTCACAAGAAAACCCCTACAACACTTATTGTCAAGGAGGTTGGTAGCCCAGGAAAAATTCGGGTACTAGCCTATGGCTCACAGGAAAACTAAACAAGTAATAAAAATCACATATTGTCAAGGAGGTTGGTAGCCCAGGGACATTCGGGTACTAGCCTCTGGCTCACAAGAAAACCATACATATGAAGGAGGTTGACAGCCCAGGGAGATTCGGGTGCTAGCCTCTGGCTCACAAGTTACAAGATGCAAGGTTACAAGATGATGACAAGACATTCATGCACGCACGCATACATGATTTTTACAATGCATATCGAGACATGGAAACGGGTTTTCAAGCACGAGTTTTATCGGAGTTTTCGCATTCATGCACGCACGTTATGATGATTGTATTGTACCATGCCTCCTACTAATTCTCTTGCGATGCTATTACTGCCGTGTATTGCATTCCTGTTGTGGTACATATTATTGTTATGGTTAGCTAGCAGCTTGTACTCGCTGAGTATTCCATGCTCAGCCGTACTTTCATGTCGGTAGGTACCAAGGGAGCCCTCGACCCGGAGCCTTGGGTCGAGGAAGAGTATATACAGGAGAGAGAGCCGTCTATCCCACTGCAGTCTCAGGCGGACCGAGACCTTGACGAGTGGCCATACCTCGACTACTGTTGAGGGGAGAGTACGAGAGGGTCTTTTATGTATTTTGACATTTTGATAGGTGGGTCTGTCCACCTTAGACTTAGACATGTTTTGTATATATGTTAACTTGAAATACTATTTTGGAAATCTTAGAAGAAAAGAAAAAGTTAGTTTACGCTTCCGCATTTATGTTTAGCTTCCGCGCTCTGATTATCATTGTTTAGTACATTAATTATCTTGTTCATGACAGGATGGTTTGGCAGGTACGTATAGTCATGCCTAAAGTATCCCTAAACTCCTAGGGGGTATTTTGGGGCGTTACAGTACCCATGGTTGTAACCCTAAGGCTAACAATCTCTTCCTTTTTGATGATGAAATAACAATGTAATGAAATGGGGTTAAGCTCCCCCTCACAACATGCTTTATATAAAAACTTTTTTGGTAAGTTCCCCTTAAGCATATGCATTTTAAAATAATAATCATAGTTGTTATTTGAGTGCATATTTTAGATGGATTAAGAGACATATCACCCTGTTTTAATACCAAGAGAAGTTCCACAAAGATAAGTATCAAATTAAATTTCTATTCACAACAAATTGGATCAGGACAGATTAATCAAGGATAAAGAGTTGATCAAATTGAATTGTGAATCAAGAGAAGTTCCATGTATTTAAATAAGTTATTAATTTTGAATAACCAAGAGAAGTTCCATAAAAATTAGATGAACACAAAGCATTTTTGTATATACTGCCAAAGATGCAAAAAAAAATTTGGATAAACAAGATTCATAAATGTATTTCATAAAAGTATACACTTTTTCATTACATTATATTTTCTCCCCCTATGACAACATCAAAAAGAACATAAAAGATTACAAAATATCAACAAAAATTACAGCCCATCTTGCTTTTGTTTCTTGATTAGGTCTGCAACCTTTGTGAAATAGTCTTCTGAGGGTTCTTCATCTTCATTGTCTAGAGCCTTGTTCAAATCTTCGCTGTTAGAGTGGATAGGAGAATCATCAGGAGAGTTAGAAGAAGAGGAGTCTTCATCTGATGATGCAAGAGAGATGATGGGAGCATCCTTGGACTTTCCCTTCTTGGAAGGGGTTTCCTTGATCTTCATTGGCCTCTTGCCTTTAGAAGAAGAAGGTGAAGCTTGAGAGGGGGTTTGAAAAGAAGTGGCTCTATTAGCCAAGCTAACTAGGAAATTGTTCATCTTCTTTAGCTCATCAGTGGCTCTCAAAATGATGGAGGCTGACAATGAATCATGCTCAGCCATATCCAGTAGGAGTTCGCCATGAGCCTTCAACTGAAGAGCAGAGGAGTCCACTTGGCCTTGGATCACACTGGTTACTTTCCCCATCTTCATGAACTCTTCCATTTGATCACCTTCTAGTCTTTGAAGCAGAGAAGTCTCTGTATCCACTCTATTTTCAGTGACTGAGCAATCCATGTTTACAGTCCCTAGGACTGAGTAGGCTGCATCTACTCTTTCCTTTAAGTCTTCATGCACAACAGCTATGAAGGCTTCAATTGAGGACATTCTTTCTCTTATTTCAGCTAAAAATTCAGTTGAGGATCCTTCTAGATATGCAAGTCTGTCCCTGACCTCTATTTGCAAACCAGTGGCTTGAGCTTCTTGGTTGTCCATTCGTTGCCTCATCTTAGTTTGAAAAGCTAACATCCCAGTGATCAAGGAGTCCAACTTACCCATCATTAGACTCAAGGTATCCTCAAAAATCGATGGTCTGAAAAGGGGCTCAGGTTGACCAGAGGAGCCACCAACCTCAAAGTGAGGAGGTGAAGCTCTTAAAGGAGAAGGAGGAGAGAAAGCAGCTCTGGCAGGAGATGGGGCTGGGGATGGAGAAGGGGATTAATCCTTGGAAGGACCAGCAAGGACCAGCAGGAGGAACAAAAGGAGAGGCTTGGGAAGGTGCTGGAGTGGAGAGGGTGGGAGGGACAGATGGAGAGGTAGGATGGATGGAAGGAGTAGAGTCTGGAGGAGGTATGGAGGTATGGAAGGAGTAGAGGAGGGAATAGTGGAGGACTTAGAGACAGGGTGTTTGGGAGTCCAAACCTTCTGGTTTTCATCCTAAATATAGCCCATTCTTTTAATGGTGTTTTTGCTATAAATGGAGGAGTCATCTGCAATAACAAAATCTGTCTGGGAAGAGAAGGGGACATTGAAATGTTTGAAGATTTTTGTCAGGGCCTGACCAAAAGGAAGACACCCTGATTTTCTCTTAAATGCATCATCCATTCAATGGACAATGATGTAAGAGAGATCAATAGTGTGGTGGTTAGGATACACCACATGAGAAATACATCGAAGTTGGTTAGGTATTTCCTACCACCAGCCCTAGGTACTAAGTTGTAAGTGTTGATGTGGTGAATGAGCCTAGAGGTTAATGTAAGGTCTTTAACCTTAGGTTGGAAAGTGGTGGTGATGTCTTGCCTAATGCACATCATTTTCAGTGCTTCTACTACATCAAATATTTCATGCTTGGTCCACTGACCATTCACAAAGGTCTGAAGAGTGCATTGAGAAATTCTAAGGATTGTGTGCAGTTGATTGGGGTGAAAGGATATGTTTTCCCTAAGACAAAAGATGTAATAAGAGATTTAGATTGGTCAAAGTGGAAATGAGTGTAGAATAGTCTAACTAACTCAGGAAACATTATTTCGTTGGATTCAAGGAAGGAGTCCCATTTAAGGGCAGAAAAGAGGATTTTTATGGGTTCAAGACCAAAAGCAGAGAGATTGAGACAGTTAACAACTTTATCATATAAAGGGTAATGAGGTAGGAGTTTATCCTTGAAAATCTTCTCATATTTTGGCTCTTTGAATTTGGTTGGAGGTGGAGCAAAGCTGGAAGCAGGTTCTTTGCCCTTGTCTGCTCGTGGCTACTTCCTTGGAGGCTACACGGAAGCATTCTTCATCCATGGAGGCATTCTTACACGCTTTGGAAAAGATTTGGAGTGATTTGAAGGAGATTTGGGTGCTGAAGCAATGGAATAGGAAAAAGAGGGAAGATTTTAGGTTTTAAAAAAATCAGATTTTGGGGGTTTCTATTTATACCCACAACCTATTTCATTGCCGAAATGGGTTATAGCCCTGATTTCGTCGCCGAAATCAAGTCAGGAAACCTGCTGTTTTCATTTTCAGATGGACTTCGTCGACGAAGTGGATGATATTCCTTAATTCGTTGCTAAAATGAGTACAGAAAACATTTGGTTTTTATGTAAACTCATTGATTCATCGCCGAAATCTAATTTCAAACTGAATTCATTTCGCCGAATTCAGTTCTGAATTTGAGGAAATGAATTATCTTACAATTTTCAACTATTTTTATTTAAACCATTGGTTCATTAAAGCATCCAAAATCATCATAAGGCATTCAAATCATTCTTCTAATATAATCAAACAAGTCATAAACATATCAATTCAAGGATTTTGATTTTTGATCACTTTTGTTCATGATTAGATAAGCTCATTAAGACTAGCCATACCCAATTCTCTTCTCAAAGCATTAAACCTATTAGATTGAAGCGGTTTGGTAAAAATATCAGCAAACTGATTAATTGTATCCACAAACTCCAAGATAACATTTCCATTTTGCACATGATCTCTTATAAAATGATATCTTATTTCTATATGTTTAGTTCTTGTTTATCACACTTAATATGAATTTTAGTAAAGAAAAGTTTGAAATCTTCTAACTGTTGTTTCATATATAAGGTTTGAGCACAACAAAGTCCAGCTACCATATACTCAGCCTTAGCTGTGGATAAGGCTACTAAGTTTTGTTTCTTACTAAACCATGAAATAAGAGAATATCCTAGAAAGTGATAAGTTCTACTGGTGCTTTTTCTATCTACTTTGCATCCAGCAAAGTCTGTATCTGAATAGCTTATTAGATCTAGATTTGTGTCTTTTGGATATCATAAGCCTAAATTAATTATTCCAAGCAAGTATCTAAAAATTCTTTTTTACAGCAGTTAAGTGAGATTCTTTTGAATAAGATTGGAATCTTGCACAAATGCAAACACTGAACATAATGTCAGGTCTACTTGCAGTGAGATACAAAAGACTTCCAATCATACCTCTATAGAGTTTTTCATCAACATTTTTTCCTTTTTCATCCTTATCAAGTTTGGTTGATGGACTCCTAGGTGTATCCATTAATTTAGTATTTTCCATTCCATAATTTTTAAGTAATTCTTTAGTATATTTAGTTTGATTTATAAATGTTTCAGGTTTGGTTTGCTTAATTTGAAGTCCGAAAAAGAAGGTTAGTTCATCCATCATGCTCATTTCAAATTCTTTTTGCATTGTTTTAACAAATATTTTACAAAAAGAGATTCATTTATTGATCCAAATATGATGTCATCTACATAAATTTGAATTATTAGCATATCATCATTTTTGGTTATTATGAATAAAGTTGTATCAATTTTACCTCTTGTGAATCCATTATCAATTAAGAAACTACTTAGCCTATCATATCAAGCTCTTGGAGCTTGCTTTAATCCATATAAGGCTTTAGTTAGCTTAAATACATGATTTGAGAATTTATGATTTTTAAAACAAGGTGGTTGATTTACATAAACTTCTTCATTAATATATCCATTAAGAAATGCACTTTTTACATCCATTTGGAATCATTTAAATTCTTTATGATTAGCAAATGCCAGTAGCATTCTTATAGTTTATAGTCTAGCAACCGTGGCAAATGTTTCATCATAGTCTATGCACTTTTCTTGGTTGTAACCTTGAGCTACTAGTATTGCTTTGTTTTTAATTACATTTTCATTTTCATCATTTTTATTTTTAAAGACCGATTTTGTACTAATTATAGATTTGTCATTTGGTCTAGATACTAGATCCCAAACTTGGTTTCTATCAAATTGATTTAATTCTTCTTGCATAGTAATGCTACAAGATTCATCTTCAATAACTTTTAAGGTATTTTTAAGTTCAATTTGACTTAGGAATTCAAGGTTTATTAGATTTTTTCTTGTTCTAACCCTTTGTTCCATATTACTAAGTATTAGGTCCTTAGGATGATCTTTTATTAATTTTCAAGCTTTAGGAAGTTGATAGGATTCTTCATTTTCATTTTCTTCCCCATTTTCTATTTCAATGGTTTTATCATTTGAATTTTCCTTGTCTAGATCATCTTTATTTTCTTTATTGATTTCTAAGTTGGATAATTCTTTTGGAAGATTTTCAATTTCATCAATATCATCATTATTAGAAGATTTGTTAATTAGATTAGATTCATTAAATACCACATGGATCGATTCTTCAACAATCAAAGATTTCTTATTAAATACTCTATAAGCTTTGCTATTTGTAGAATATCCTAAGAAGATTCTTTCCACAGATTGTGCATCAAATTTCTTAAGATGTTTATTATTAAGTATAAAGTACTTTCATCCAAACACCTTAAAATAACTTATATTAGGAATTCTTCCATTCCAAAGCTCATATGGAGTTTTATTTAACTTATTTCTTATAATTACTCTATTAATTACATAACATGAGGTATTAATGACTTCAACCCAAAAATAATTAGGTAGTTTATTTTCGTTGAGCATAGTTCTAGCCATTTCTTAAAGAGATCTATTCTTTCTTTCAACTACACCATTTTGTTGCAGAGTTCTAGGAGCTGAAAAATTATGGTTAAAACCATTTTCATCAAAAAATGATTTAAGCTCTTTATTTTTTGAACTCTCCTCCTCTATCACTTCTTATGTTGTTAATAGAATAACCTTTTTCATTTTGAACTATTTTACAAAACTTTTTAAATAGAGAATGTACTTCATTTTTATGAGAAATAAATAGTACCCAAGAGTATCTTGAAAAGTCATCCACAATACAAAAGCATAAGTTTTTCCAGCTAGGCTAGCTACTTCATTTGAACTAAAAAGATCCATATGTAAAAGTTCTAAAAGCATAGTTGTTGAAATGATTTTCTTAGTTTTGAATGAAGTTTTATTTGTTTTCCAAGTTGGCAAGCATTACAGATTTTGTCTTTAATAAATTTAATTTTAGATAATCCTTTAACTAATTCATTTTTAGAAAGTTTAGACAAGAGATCCATACTATCATGTTCTACTCTTCTATGCCATAACTAACTAGCTTCATCTATTGCAGAAAAACATATCATATTTTGAGGTTTAAGTTCATCCAAATCTAAAGTGTAAACATTCTCATTTTTATGTGCTACAAACAAGGTGTTTAGATTATCTTTGTCCTTAATCATACAAATATTTGATTTGAATGAGACATTTAATCCCTTATCACAAAGTTGACTAATGCTGATGAGATTATGTTTAAGACCATCTACAAGTAATACATTTTCAATAAAAACAGATTCATCCTTACAAATGTTACCTATGCCAATGATCTTTCCTTTAGCATTGTCTCTAAATATCACATGTCAACCATCCTTTGGAGCGATTGATGCAAATAGCTTCTTGTTCTCAGTCATATGTCTTGAGCATCCACTGTCCAAGAACCATGTTGTCTTAGATGTTCTTGACTTGAAGCATACATACACAACCAATTCAAGTAACTCCAAAATATTTTTCCCCCGATACCCAAACTATTTTGGATGGAACCCAAATTGATTTGAGTTTTGATTTGGGAGAATTAGTTCCCTTGGGAACCTATATCATTCTTCGTCCTTTATGGTTAGTTTTAGTTTTTGAAAGAGAAGATGTTCTTTATGGAATCCAAACTTTTCTAACTATTTTACCATTATAGAATGAAGTAGAATGTAGAGTTTGATTATTACTTAATTTTGTAAAGAAGTTTTGACACTCTTTTTGTTTTAAAAAAGTATTATAGCCAAGTCCAGCTTTGTTAAAAACACACCTTTATTGTCCTAAGAGTCTTTCTAGGTTTTTTTGACCATTTGTGAATGTGAGGATGATATTAGTTAAATCTTTGACTTTTGCTTTTAACTCATCACATTCACAAGATGAGTCATGAGGAGAATCTTGAGCTTCATTTAATTTCTTACTCAATTCCTCATTCTCATTCGTTAACACATTCTTTTCTTTTTGCAAAATTTCACATGAATGTGTAAGAGTGTGAATTTCCTTTTTAAAAAATTTATTTAATTTAGCTATTCTACCAAATTCAATATAAAGTTCATCAAATGCCTCTCTTATTTCATCATATATAAGAAAATCATTTGGGAAAGAAGTTACCTCATCCTCATTTGTCATGAGGCACAGATTTGCCACCTCTTCATCACTAGAGTCTTCTGACTTGCTTCATTTTGAGTCATTCCAAGTAGCCATTATAGCATTTTTCTTGTATTTTTGGCTCTTCTTGAGTTCAGGGCAGTCAGTCCTTATGTGGCCTAGCTTCTTAAATTCATAGCAAGTAAGGGGTTCCTTCTTGCTTGATTTAGCCTTATTTACCTCTTTGGAGAACTCCTTCTTCTATAGTCTCTTTTTGAAGTTCTTTTTATGCTTGAGGAACCTCTTGAACCTTCTTGCCATCAAGACTATGTCTTCATCATCATTGCTGGATTCCTCATCACTATCTTCAACTTGAGTAGTCTAGAGGGCCAGTCTTTTCTTGGTTCTTGGTTCATGAGACATTTGATAATTCATTATGACTTCATGAGTCATTAGAGATCCCAATGGCTCATCCATAGGCAGTCTGGTGAGGTCCTTAGCTTCTTGGATTGCTGTCACTTTTGGAGTCCACTCCTTGGACAGTGATCTCAGAATCTTTCGCATATTTTTTACATTTGAATATACTTTACCCAGAGATTTTAGACCATTTAAAATGTTAGTAAATCTGGTGAACATGTCGCCAATAGACTCTTCTTTTTCTATTTTAAATAATTTATACTTGTGAACAAGCATGCTAATCTTTTCTTCTTACCTAATTAGTCCCTTCATAGGTGACTTTCAGTTTATCCCATATTTCTTTAGCAGAGTCACATTCGGAAACTCTATTGAATTCTTGAGGACTTAAAGCACAGTAGAAGTTACTAATAGCTTTAGCATTGATTTGAATGAGCATAATATCAGCTTCATTCCACTCTTCCTCTACATTAGGGATTCTAACATCATCCACAAGTTTTGTAGGAAGATGAGGGTCATTGACTATTACTATCCAACACTCATAATCTAAAGCTTTATGTAATACATCATTCTAGTTTTCCAATAGTTATAATTTTCTCCATTAAACAATGGAGGTCTAGTGGTGGACTGTCCTTCTCTTAGGCTTGTTGCAAAAATGTTGTTTGCCATTATAAAATAGACTACTCATATTTTTTAGATCTATTTAGAGTATTAGGCTCTGATACCAATTGTTAGCCACGTAATAACCCTAAAAGGGGGGTGAATAGGGTCTATAGCAGATTAAAAATTTTATGAACTACAAGTTCAAGATGCGGAATAAATCAAATATGCAGCAAGCAAAAATAATAGAAATACTATAAGAGAAAGAGAGAAGAGATAAGGAGAGTGCAAACTCAGAATTTGTTCACGAGGTTCAGCAAACCAACCTACTTCCCGCCTCAGCTTCCAGCTAGAGGATTCACCACGATTCCTTAATCGCATAGGCTCCTTCACAGGTGGAGTCCAAACCTTTACAATCTCTCTTACAGGTCGAGATATTACCTTTATAATAGGCCGAGCTGAAACCTTTCAAGAGCACTACCTTCTCTTGATAAAATTGAAGCAACAGCTTCAGTGCAAGAATCCTAGATTCTTGACTGATCTCAATAAATGAGTTTGGATTGAAAATTCAAAATAAAAGCTCCTTGAGTGAGTTGGATAAGAGTGAAATACAAACTCTAATAAAGTCTTTCAAAAGAAATTGGAGTTAAAATGAGCTCAAGAGAGATTTTGGGGATTTTCTAAGTATGAGAGTGTGTGAGAATCAAAAGCAATGAATAAGTGATCAATAGAAGTTATTGTTGTGATCAAGGGTTGTTATTTTTTCATAAATGAACTCTTTTTATAGCATTTGATCCAATAAGGCCATTGGAGAAGCATTTAATGCCTTCTAGTCCATTGAATACTAGTCGTTATAACGAATTTTCTGTTTCAGACTTGATTTTGTCGACGAAGTGGGGTTCCCACTTGAATTCATCACCGAATACAGAAGATAGAATGAAATATCAAAAATACTGTCATGACTTCGTCGCCGAATTCAGCCTATCCTGTGAATTCGTCGACGAATTCAGAACAAAAATTTTGAATTTTGTCTAGGATCAGATCAAAGAGATGGGATTGATTTCTTAGGTCAATTAGCTATGTTTTAACATTATTTTACAATGCTTTAGGGCCTTAGAATGATTTCCAAAAAGGTGTCCTAAGCTCCCATGGTTAATCTATGATTCTTGAGTTTTTCAACTTACCATTCTTTTGAGGACTTTTTACATAAGTCCTATGAACTCTCAAAATAAATATAAGTACATTTAAATTGTTGAGAGATGATCATGGCTTGACTTGGGTCTTGTGATTTTTCCTTTTGTCTTCAATGGACCTGACTTAGACTATTGTCTTATCTTGGATCTTCATTTTGTATATAATGAGTTGAACTTCCTTTTGGGTAATTTCCATCATTTTTCATAATTGGAGTGCTATCAACTTTATCTTCTGAATGGTCAAGCACTTAAAAATAATTATTAGTACCAAATATTTCATTTCATTATTATGTTATTATCAAAATTATTAGGGGTACCCATGGTTGTAACCCTGAGGCTAACACAGCCATCATGCTCATCTGCTCATCTGAAACTGGAGCAGCCTTAGGAAGAGAAGCAAAATGTTGTCCTAAATCCTCAAACTGATCTGAGTCATGTCTCTGGGAGGTCTCAGGCACATCTACATCAATCATGATGTTGCCCCAATTAGGCTCAATTGCAGTCTCGGTCTTTGTGATAGGCTCATCCTCTGACTCTGTATGCTCTGGCTGTACTGCTGTCTCTGCTGGGTGAGCTGGCTCAGAAACATGAGAAGATGGAAGGATGGGAGAATGAGGAGTAGAAGGGTGAGGATCTGTGATGGGAGGAACAGAAGGAGTGGAGTGAGAGGGTGGAGGAGTGGGAGTAAGGATAGAAGAGTCAGGAATGTCAGATGAAGCGGATATAGGAATGGTCTGGGATTCTGGGACCCAAACATTACTAGATTCAACATAAGAATAACCCATTCTCAAAATGGTACCCTTGGAGTAGACATGTGAATCAGAAATAGACTTTTTGTCTTGATAGGAGTCTAAGGGAATTTTGAAATATTTAAATACATAGGTGAGAGCAAGACCATATGAAAGTCTGCCTGTGGTCTTTTTGGCAGTCTCTTTCATCACATTTGCAATGATGAAAGATAGGTCTATATGTTGAGTAGTCAAAATGGACCAAATGAGAAAAACGTCAAAGAAAGTAATAAAATCTCTGCCACCACCACGGGGAATGATATCATAAGTAATGATGTGGTGTGTAAGGCGAGCATCAAGGGTAAGATCCTTGAGCTTAGGAGGAATGGGGTTAGTGATGTCTTTATTGACACACATCACTTTCAATGCTTCAATGACATTGAATCCCTCATGGGAAACCCACTGATTAGTGGTGTATTCTTGAAATGTGCCGGTAGGCAGTCTCAAAATTGATCTAAGTTCGGTCACATTGAAAGATATAAGTTTTCCATGTTCATAAGAGTGAACTTTTTATGAAGTTTTTTCAAAAGTGAGATGAGAGTAAAATTGTTTGCACAAGTCAGGGTACATGGGTTCATACATGGGTTCATGGAGTTCAAGAAACCTATGACATCTAAGATTAATGAATTTGGAAGCAAAAACATCAAGACCAATGCATTTAAAGAAATCAAAATTAGGAACTTTACCATAAACTGGTTCACGCTTGATGAAGTATCTCGTGTAGTTTTCTTGAGCGGCTTGGGTCTTGAAGAGGCTTGGCACTTCTTCATGGGTAGCCTCTGAGGCTCGGTTTTGGGAAGATTCTCCCAATTTCTTCTTTCCTTTCTCAACTACCATGGCCTTCTTCTTTGGCATTGAAGGGTTCTTCACATGAGGAGCCATTGGTAATGAAGTAGATTTTAAGGAATTTTGAAGATTAGGGAAGAGGATTGGAGAGAAGGAGAAAGTGAGGGAAAAAGGATTTGAGCGATGAAATAGTGAAAATGAAAAGAAATAAGGGTTATATAAATAGTCCCGAGGTCACTAGTCGACGAGTAGGTCTGACTCGTCGTCGAGTGGCTTCAAAACTTAGAAAATTTTGAAGAACTCGTCGCCGAGTAGCTAAGATTCGTCGTTGAGTAGAGACAGAACCAAAATTTTTAAAACTTGTAACTCACTCGTCACCGAGTGGAGATGACTCATCGATGAGTCCAGACAAAAATTTTCAAATTTATTAACTCGATTGATTTCTAAAGCATTTCAACCTTTTTATAAATGATTTTGAGAGATTTTAAAGCATGAAAAACCGCACATCAAGTTAAGATATTATTCTAACATAATCAATCAATTCACACATATAATTTTTAATTTTGTTACACTTTAGGTATATTTTCAATTGATGTCTTCAAGACTAGCCATACCTAATTCTCTTCTTAACTTACCAAATTTTTCATAAGGGAGAGGTTTTGTAAAAATGTCTGCAAGTTGGTTCTTTGTTTCTACAAATTCCAATATTACATCTCCATTTTGAACATGATCCCTTATGAAATAGTATCTAATTTCAATATGTTTGGTTCTTGAATGTTGAATTGGATTCTTTGTCATACAAATAGCACTTGTGTTATCGCATTTAATTAGAATTTTATAATAAAATAATTTAAAGTCCTCTAATTGTTGTTTCATGTAGAGAGTTTGAGTACAACAACTTCCAACTGCTAAATACTCAGCCTCAGCTGTTGAAAGAGCTACAAAGTTTTGTTTCTTACAAGACCATGAAACCAAGGAGTGTCCTAAGAAGTGACATGAGCCACTAGTGCTCTTCCGATCAACTTTGCAACCAGTAAAGTCAGCATCAGAATAACTAACTAGTTCTAGTGATGTGTTCTTATGGCACCACAATCCTAGTTCAATTGTTCCAATTAAATATTTGAAAATTCTTTTAATAGCAGTCATATGTGATTCCTTAGGATTAGCTTGAAATCTAGCACACATACACATACTAAACATAATATCAGGTCTACTATCAGTTAAGTATAATAAACTACCAATTATACCTCAATATTTTGTTTCCTCCATACTTAAGCCATTTTCATCTTTATTTAGCTTTGTGGTTTGACTCATGGGAATATCAGCATTCTTTGAGTTGTCCATCCCAAAATTTTTGAGTAGCTCTCTGGTGTACTTGGCTTGATTTATGAAAATGACTTCCTTAGATTGCTTGATTTGAAGTCTAAGGAAGAAGTTCAATTCTCCCATCATGCTCATTTCAAATTCATCCTACATAGACTTAGCAAATTCTTGACAGAGAGTTTCATTAGTGGATTCAAAAATGATATCATCAACATAGATTTGAACTAAAAACATATCATTATTTTTGGATTTTATAAACAAGGTAGTATCTATTTTACCTCTAACAAACTCTTTTTCAAGAAGGAAGTCACTAAGTCTATCATAACAAGTTCCAGGAGTTTGCTTTAAACCATAAAGAGTTTTAGTGAGTTTGAATACATGATTAGGCATTTTATGATTTTCAAAACAAGGGGGTTGTTCTGCATAGATTTCCTCTGATAAAAACCATTCAAGAAAGCACTCTTAACATCCATTTCATAAAGTTTAAAATCTTTAAAGCTAGCATATGCAAGTGACATCCTAATAGCTTCAAGTCTAGCAACAGGAGCAAAAGTTTCATCATAGTAAATTCATTTTTCTTGGTTGTATCCTTGAGCTACTAATCTAGCTTTATTTTTAATAATATTTCATTCTTCATCCTTTTTATTTCTAAAAATCCATTTAGTACTAATTGTAGATTTACTTTTAGGTCTAGGTACTAAATTTCATACTTGATTTCTTTCAAATTGATTTAATTCTTCTTGCATGGCAATTCCCCATGATTCATCATTAATTGCTTCAATAGTATTCTTAGGTTCAATTTGAGAGAGAAAAAAAAGGTTATTACAAATATTTCTTATTGTTCTTACACCTTGTTCTATGTTACCAAGAATTTGTTCTATAGGATGATCTTTTATTAATCTCCATGCTAAGAAGATGAATTTCATTTTCTTCTTTATATTCACCTAAGTTTTCATCTTCTAAGTTAATAGCATTGTCTTGGTTGGCATTATCTTCTTTATTGATTTCCAAGTTTGTAACATTTTTAGATAGTTTTTCAACTTTGCCAATTTGATCATCATCATCAAGAATTTTAGTTTTAAGAGGATTTGATTCATCAAAAATAACATGCATAGATTCTTCAACAATGAGTGAGGTTTTATTAAACACCCTATAAGCTTTACTATTAGTAAAGTAACCAAGAAAAATTACTTCACTTGATTTTGGTTTAAATTTCTTTAAGTTTGGTCTACTATTAAGAATAAAACATTTGCAACCAAATACTTTGAAATAACCAATATTGGGTGATCTACTATGCCAAAGTTCATAAAGGGTTTTGTTTAATTTATTTCTAATAACCACTCTATTAATTACATAACAAGAGGTATTAATGGCTTCAGCCCAAAAATAGTTAGGTAAATTATGTTCATTTAACATGGTCTTATTCATTTCTTGCAATGATTTATTTTTTCTTTCAACTACTCCATTTTGTTGAGGAGTTCTAGGGGCGGAAAAATTACGATTAAAATCATTTTCTTCACAAAAGGATTTAAGCTCTTTATTCTTGAATTCTCCACCTCTATCACTTCTTATAGAATTAATGGAGTAACTTTTTTCATTTTGCACTCTTTTATAGAATTTTTTAAATAAAGCATGCACTTCACTTTTATGAGATAGAAATAGTACCCAAGTGAATCTAGAGTAGTCATCTACAATAACAAAGGCATAGAGTTTTTTGGCTAAACTACCAATATCATTAGGCCCAAACAAATCCATATGTAATAATTCTAATGGCCTAGAAGTAGATATTACAAGTTTCTTTTTTAAGGAAGATTTTATTTGTTTTCCTAGTTGGCAAGCATCACACACTTTGTCTTTTAAAAACTTTATTTTTGGTAACCCTTTAACAAGTTCTTTTCTAGATAATTTAGATAGTAAGTCCATACTTGCATGACCTAATCTCCTATGCCACAGCCAACTAGTTTCATTAATAGCTGAAAAACACATTAGGTTTTGAGTGATTAGATCATCAAAATCAATTGTATAAACATTTTCATATCTATGAGCTATGAACATGATATTGATGTTATGTTTATCCTTAATGATGTAAACATTTTATTTAAATGAAACATTTAGACCTTTATCACACAATTGACTAATACTAATTAAGTTATGTTTAAGACCTTCAACAAATAAGACATTCTCAATAAAAGTGGTAGAGTTCTTACCAACTTCACCTATGCTGATGGCCTTTCCCTTTACATTGTCCCCGAAGGTTACATGTCGTCCATCCTTTGGAGAGATTGAGATGAATAGCTCTTTGTTCCCTGATATGTGCCTTGAGCATCCACTATCCAAGAACCATCTTGTTTTGAAGGAGTTAGATTTCAAACAAACCAATAAGACAAAGTTTAAGTAACTCCAATATATGTTACTCCCAAAACCCACACAGTTTTGGATGAAACCCAAACTGATTTTCGAATAGTCTTGGGAGGGTGAGTTCCTTTTGGGACCCAAACCATGTGTGGTCCTTTGTGGATGGTCTTGAGAGTGATTGATCATTTTGGGACTCAAATTTTCTTAATTATTTTCTTTCCATTAAATGTAAAGAAAGCTTTAGAAGGTGGGTTTAAAATATTTGTAGATTTTGAAAAGAAGTTTTGATACTCTTTTTGTTTTATAAAAGAGTTGTATCCTAAACCAGCCTTTCCAAAGATACATCTTTGTTAACCTAAAAGTCTTTCAAGATTCTTTTCTCCCGTAGATAAAGTGTGAGCAATTTTAGTCAAGTCATTGACTTTTGCTTTTAGCTCTTCACACTCACAAGATAATCCTTGGGGTGAATTTTAAAATTCTTTTAACTTTTCATTTAAAACATTTTTTTCTTTTTCAAGAATGAGTTTCTCATTATGGAAATCATTTTTCTCTTTAAGTAAAGAATCATTTGAGTTTGAAAGAGAAATATTGTCTTTCTTGAGTTGTTTTTTTTTTGAACCAAGTTTTAGAAATTCAATGTAGAGATCATCAAAAGTTTATCTAATTTCTTCATAAGATAAAGATTCATTAGGTGAAGAATTTAGCTCTTCATCTTCAAGAGCCATGAGGCAAAGGTTGACGACTTCTTCCTCACTTGAATTGTCATCCGACCCACTTCCTTCGGAGTTGTCCTAAGTAGCATTCTTTTTCTTGAATCTTTGGCCTTTCTTTAGTTGAGGACACTCGGTCTTGATGTGTCCCGACTTCTTACACTCATAGCAAATAATTTGCTTCTTTTTGCTTGATTCTCTTTTAGCTATCTCCTTGGAGAATTATCTTTTGTAAGGCCTTTTCTAGAAGTTTTTCTTGTGCTTCAAGAACTTCTTGAACTTTTTTGCCATAAAAGCAATTTCATCATCTTCATCACTCTCTTCTTCCTCACTTTCTTGAGTGGTCTTCAAGGCAAGTCCCTTCTTCGCTTTTGGTTCATTTTCTTGATCCTTCATAATGACCTCGTGTATCATGAGAGATCCAAGAAGCTCATCTATTGGAAGCTTGGTCAAATCCTTAGCTTTTTGAATGACAGTGACTTTGGGACCCCAACTTTTTGGGAATGAACAAAGAACTTTTTTAACATTATTTGCATTTGAGTACACCTTACCAAGAGATTTTAGTCCATTCAAAATATTGGTAAAGTGAGTAGGCATGTCTCCTATGGATTCATCATTTTCCATTTTAAAAAGTTCATACTTATGAACAAACATACTTATTTTTTCTTCTTTCACTTGATTTGTGCCTTCATATGTGACTTGGAGTTTGTCCTATATTTCCTTGGCCAAATCACATCTGGAGATTCTATTAAACTCTTGTGGAATTAAGGCACAATATAAATTGCTAATTGTCTAAGCATTTGTTTGGATGAGTTTAATATCAGCCTCATTCCATTCATCTTCAGTTTTAGGAATTCTAATACCATCTACAACTTTGTGAGTTAGGTGAGGTCCTTTGACAATGACTTTCCAACAGTCATAGTCAAGAGCTTGGAGATAAACCATCATCCTGGTTTTCCAATAGTTATAGTTTTCTCCATTGAACAATGGAGGTCAAGTGGTCGATTGGCCCTCTCCTAAGGTAGTAGCAAATATGTTTACCATAAGAGATCTTTAACTCAAGATGGTTAGTTCTAAAAAAAGAGCAATTAGCTCTAATACCAATTGATGCCCAAATAATGGAACCTAGAGGGGGGGTGAATAGGGTTTATGGCAAGTTAAAAAAGTTCTAAGTAAAATCAGAGATAATAGATAGAGAGAGAGAGGTAAAGATACCAGACACCAAATATGTTATCGGGGTTCAGCAACTTGCCTACATCTCCGCCTTTAAGCATTCCCGCTTTAAGGATTTTCACACGATTCACTAATTGTACTCTTCTTTTCCGGTAGAGAGCAAGTCTTACAATCCTTTTTCAAGCTCAGGAAAAACCTCTACAATCCTTTTGACAGGCTCAGGAGTAACCTCTTCAAGAGAGACTCTCGCTTGGATACACGAGAACTCTCTTCTCAAAGTAGTACAAGAATCCCTGATTCTTGACTTCTAGAAAATTACAGAAATTTGTTGGATATTGAATCCAAATTGAAGGCTCCTAATTTGAGCTAGATAAGAATTGAATACAAGGCTAACAATCTCTCAAGATGGATTTGAATTGAATGCTCAATGAGTGAGGGATTGGGTTTCAAGATATTCAATACAAAAACAGAGTATTGATTACTAGAAGTTGGTGACTGATGAATGATCAATAGAACAGTGTAATAATCTCTAGAATTCTTTCTTTTGGTCATAAATCAACTCTATTTATAGTTGGGCAATCAATATGGCCGTTGGAGGTAGCATGGAATGCAAGCTAGCCGTTTAAAACTAGTCGTTATAAGTTTTTCCCGCAGGCACTCATCGATGAGTGAGAGTAATTTGGGTCTGAGTCGTCGACGAGTGGAGACAGAAGTAATTGCTTCATTTTCTTGTCACCCACTCGTCGACGAGTCCCTTGTACTCGTCAACGAGTTCACTGAATATTTTCAGTAAACTCATCTCAATGAGACCAAAAAGATGGGAAACATGCTAGGACCCTTAGGCAATCAATTTAATATTATTTTAATCATTTTTAGGGTCTTAGAATGATGTCCAAGTTATGCTAAGTCTTCTAGGGTCAATCTAGGTAGTCTTTGAGCAATTCTTTTCAATGACTTGAGGACTTTTATAAGATCCTAGACACTTTAACTTTGACTCTAGTCTTCATGTAAAGATGATCTTCAATCTCGATTTGAGAGGCTCTACTTTTGATGGATGATTGTCTTTGAGCTCTTGGGGCTTCTTAGAAGAACTAGTACTTGAACTTTGACCTTGATTACTTTGAATTGATTTAAGCTCTTCAATTCTCCATATCTTGAATTTTGATCTTAATGGACTTCTTCTCTGAAATTTCATATACTCAGTGGAAATATTAATACATCAAGAGTCATTTCATTATTGTGTCATCATTGAAACTAGTAAGGTACATAGAGTTGTAACCTTGAGGCTAACATCTCCGACACTCCGCGTGTCCTTCGATCGTTTTGACTAAGCACCTCCGGGTAACGCCATAACAACCAATCTGGTCGCCGCCTCTAGGCAATGCCTTTTCAGCTAGTGCCTCCAGGACATGCCCTATTTCTTAAACATCCATTAATCCCCAGTATGAGTGGCCTTAATAACTTTCTTCCTTCCCCCAACCAAAGTCGCTCGTATCTCCAGCAGATGTAAGCAGGCACATCAAATCCATTTGCACAGCATGCATACATATCATCATCTCTAAAAATCCAATCTTGGTGTAAAAATAGGATGATTACAGTCTTTACCATTCAATTGCCAACTTGTCATTCTTCGACAAAGAGGAGTAGCTGTAAGCACCCAATTTTTATACCCCTTGCTAATCATGGTTAACCATCTTAACCATGGTTAATACCCTCTACCCTATGCCTAACCCTAGTCAAGCCTTAGTTAAACCTAAGGAAACCCTAGGCCTAACCCTAGGTCAAAACCATAGGCAAACCCTAATCAAGCCTTAGTCAAACCCTAGGTCAAACCTAAGCAAACCCTAGTCAAACCCTAGGTTAAGTCCTATTCTAGCCATAGTCAAACCTAAGCAAACCCTATGCCTAACCCTAGGTCAAAATCCTAATCAACCCTAGTTAAACCCTAGGTTTACCTTAGGTCGAAACCCTGAGGGCCCAAGGCCCATTTCAAAAGCCTAGGAACCCAAAACCCAACACCAGACCACCCTGTGGGCCCAAGCATGGGCCCATAAGCCATAGAAACCCGTTGGTAGGGGGCCCACATGTGGATTTTTGAAAATTCAAGGAATGGTGGTAATGGGCTTGTTTTAGTATAAGATAGGTAATGATGATAATATTATTACCGTCATTCTTCATTTGACCTAAACCAGGAATGACGGTATTGGAATTACCGCAATTCCTGGTGTTTGCTTCAAGATCAGTCTGGCACCCCCCTGGCCACTCCAGCTTTGCCTCCCTCATGTCCTACACCTTGTTTAGCCTCCCTAAACTACCCCAGGTCTCCCCAATCCTATAAATAGCCCTCTCTCTTAAGCATTAAATCTATTCTAAAAATTTCATAGGAAACCTCTGTTGAAACTCGGCCAGCCCAAGTTCTAGTCCTCCACTTTGTCCTTCACCTGAGGAGAACCCAGACCATCCAAGGAGCTACCCCAGGCCTCCCTCAGCCCTTCACCACCTTGCATTGCCTCTCTCCGACGAGTCAGCAGGGTAGGATTCCCCACCCCTCTCCTTTTCTTTTGTTCAAAGCTCTGTAAGCCCTTGGTCATATTCCAGGAGCCTTTTATTTCCAGCCACAATGCCCCCCATCATGCATGGTACCTCCCCTCGACTTCTGGGGGACCCTCAGTTCATGAGGGATCTTCTGGACGTGGCCTCGATTAGTCCCAGAGGGGAAAATCGATTTTTTTAAAAAAATCAGGAATGACAGTAAATACAATACCGCCATTCTTGGACTTCCAGTTTACAGTAGCCTTAGCCTCCCTATGGGTTGAGCCCTGGTCTATTTCAAGGCCTGGTCTTGGTCCCCAAGACCTCCCTCTTCTTACCCTGGTCCTTCCAGGCTAACCCAGTAGCTTAACCATGGTTAAAATCCCCCAAATGGAAACTATCCAGAATGGCGGTAAACATTCTACCACCAATCCCAGTATTCTGTAACTGGGCTTTGCATAAGGCCCAAATCAGGTAGGAGGCCATTCTAGGCCCTACCATGGTATCTGGGTCCATTCCAGACTTACCCAGAACCTTAACTGGGGTTAATTCAATGTCGGTTAATATTTAACTATGGTTAAAACCCTTGACTATTAGAAAATTTTAGAAAAATCCCCAAAATATTCAAAAAATACAAAAGAACAAAAACCTTGACCTTGGATCTTTTAACCATGGTTAGCAACCCTAATCATGGTTAACTCTCCCTTTAACTCCAATTAAATACTTTTTCACCTACCGAGTCTAATCTCTTAGCCTACTAGGCTTACCCTTAGCTTACCGGGCCTAATCCAAGTCTACTGGACTAACTCTTGGCCTACTGAGCTTAATCCCTTAGTCTACCGGACTAATCCTTGACCTCCGGACCCAAACCATGTACTTGAACAACCCGTTTAACCAAACCCTGGCCCCCGGGCTAGACCCTTAGTCACCTCGATGCACACACACACTTCCCTTAGCCTTGGCACGGGCTCATGTGTCGGAACTACAATCGGTCTAATCTCACCCCTTGTGAGTATGTAGGCAACCCAACCCGGGTTCGACCCTGATTACCTTTTTCTTTATTGGGTTAGTATACTCTAAACACATAGGCATTTGAATACACTGAAATTTGAATTTGGCTTATTCCTAGGGAGTAGGTAACCATTGCAAAATGGGGGTCCCGAGGTGCCTAACACCTTTCCCGGGACTTAACTAAACCACTTTCCTAGAATTTCAAGTAGACCATAAGACCTTATCTACAATCTGAAACTTATCCCTCCTGAATTAATAAATGGCGACTCTTAACACACCCCGTGAGTATAAAAATTTGTGCTCACAATTAGTACATTATCTTGCTCCCACATATAAAATTGCAAGTTTACACAAATAGTAATAGGAATAATCCAATGACAAATTTAACTAGCATTGTTAATTTGGTACTAAACTATAGGGGTTATCCAATAACAGGAACAAAAGAAAGCAAAAGATAAAAATGAAGAATAATCGCATCAATACAATAATTTCAATTAACGCATCACATACACAAGCATGACAAATAGTAAAATTTTATCTAACTTAAGATGGGATTTTTCTAATTCAAAGGTTCAGAACAAATCCATGAATTCAGCCACCACCACCACCCCCCCCTTCCAAAAAAACAAAAAAACCCATCAGGGAGATGGCATTGCCATCTTTTCAAGAATCTTAGTCTATTATTCTTTATATGATGAAAATATTGAAAGAAACGGTAACTAATTGAGTTGAAGAATCGTAATCAAATCCTTGACTTGTCTATCCAGACCAAGATTCTCCATCCCTCTTTTATAAAGCTTTTCAAGAGAGCTGAATTTCAATCTCTAAAGTAGTGGAACACCTTTATGGAGAAAGCAAGTCAATGCACGATTCTGATTCCTTTCACATACGCATGTGTAATTTGAAGATTGAAATACTTCATTTTACTTTGTTACCTAGTGAATTATCATCTAACCCACATGTCCTATACTCACAGTAACACATACAAAAATAATTTCAGAATTTAAACTAACTGCAAAAATTAAAAATAAATCTAATTTCAAACTAATCTAATTAAAATTAAATCAACCTAATCTATTTTCAGAATTTAAACTAATCTATTTTAGAATTAATCTAACTTCAAAGTAAATTAATCAATCATAATTTTGAAAATTAATTAATCTAATTACAGAATTTAAATAACCAATCTAATCAAAATTAGATTAACTAAATTTAATTAAGTCTAATCAAAGTTAAACTAATCTAATCATAATTTTAAAAAGACATTATTCTAATTGCGGTTAGATTAACTAAATTAAATAATTTTTACTAAATTAATCAAAGTATAACTAATCTAATCTATATTACATAATTTAAATTAAACTAATTTCTATCTAATAACCTAAAATTGTTATTCTGGTTGTGAAGGGGTGAGCAACGAGATGATGAGAGAGAGAGACTTACTAGCGGGATGAACAACGACGGGGACTAGAGGAGGTCGGAGAACCTAAGGACGATCGAGGGTGGCAGAACGATGGGAGAGAGGGATAAAAGAGAGGAAAGGTTGGTTTTCACATGGAGTGACCTGGGCTTTTAATAACTGATCTTTAGAGACGGATATATTTATGTCGTAATAGATTTCCTAAAGTAGAGACGTAAATATTTACATCGCTATATGATTATTGTGACTGAAATATTCCATTGGTATACATTATTCTTAGGGTAAATTACACTCACCTCCCTTGAGGTTTGGTGAAATTTTGAGAAACCTCCCCTCTAGTTTCGGAAATTACACTTCCCTCCCCTCAACTTTGGTCGTCGGTAACAGAGAGCCCCTTCCCTTAAGTTACTTTATGGATGGACTTTACTGATGTCATCATTTAAACATTTTAAAATATCTAAATTATCATTTTTCAACACAAGATTAGTTAATTCAATAAAATAAATGATAATTGGTTTCTAACCAAGGTTAATTATATCAACTTAAGGTTAATATATATTTTCAAAATCAAGTATATATATATATATATATTTTCTAAAAGGCAATGTTAGATAGATGAACTCTAGGGGTGAGTGAATCTTAATCATAGTTATTGGTTATTAAACGGGACACATAGCAACTTATAGAGATCATTTAACTGTGGTTAAACATAATTAACCTAAGTTTAATATTTTTAATTTTTTTTCTTACTAGCAAGGTAAAATGGATTAATCCTAGGGGTGAGTGAATCTTAAGCACAATTAGTGGGTATTAAAGGGGACACGTGGTGGCTTATAGAGCCCCCTTTAATTGTGGTTAAGCATAATCAACCTAAGGTTTTTTTTTCAAAAAATCAAGGTTAAATGGATGAATCCTAGGGGTGAGTGAATTTTAACCATAGTTAGTGGGCATTAAAGGGGACATGTGGCGGCTTGTAGAACTCCCTTTAATTGTGGTTAAGCATAAGCAACCAAAAGTTTTTTTTTCTAAAAACCAAGGTTTGATGGATGAACCTTAGGGGTGAGTATTTTTAACCATAGTTAGTGGGTGCTAAAAAGGACACGTGGCGGCTTATAGAGATCCTTTAACTGTGGTTAAACATAATTAACCTAAGATTAATATATTTTATTTTATTTTCTTATAACCAAGGTTAGATTAATGAATCTTAGGGATGAGTAAATCTTAAGCACGGTTAGTGGGTGTTAAAAGGGACACATGACGGCTTGTAGAGCCCTCTTTAATTGTGGTTAAGCATAACCAACCTAAGGTTATTTTTTCCCTAAAACTAAGGTTAGATGGATAAACCCTAGGGGTGAGTAAATCTTAATTATATATAGTTAGTAGATATTAAAAGGGACACATGGCAGTTTGGGAGTTTATGTTTTTCTTTGGTTGAGCTTTCAAACGGTAAAGATGTGTTTCCTCAATCAAGTATTAGGGGTAAATTAGGAAAATGATAACTTTAGTTAATAGTGTTAATATTAATAGTCTGACAGGGGAGAACAGTGTGATTTCAGAAACTAGAAGGGAGGTTGATGAAATTTCACCAAATCTCAAAGGAGGTGAGTGTAATTTACCTATTAATTTATTAAAAAACTATTATAGCAATCGACAAAATATGCATTAAATATTAGCAACGGTATCTATTACCATTACTGTCGCTATGGTTATTGTTTCCATGGCTAAATTTCCGTGCCTAACCGTCAATTTTCTCGTACTGTGTAAAAAAGTTATCAGTTACTGTTCTTCACGTGGAATTGATTAATATAATGACATGTCACTGACTCATTGTTGGTGATGAAATTTGGTAAGCTGCCACGTAGATAAATGCAACTAGTTAGACTTAGAAAAACCACCATGTGTATCATTCAGGATGATATATGATTATTTTTTGGTAAACTCAATCATACCACAAGGCAATGACTGAAGGCAAAGACAAGAGAATACTCACACCATCCAAGCAAACACACACACCACACACATGCAGCGGTGGAGAGGAGTTTGAGTATTGATGCCGATTCCTTAGAGCAAAAGTGCTCCATAAGGGAAAATTTGTGGAGTGTGGCTGCCTTGTTCTCTCTCAGGGATTCGCCGGAGTGTGGCCAGCATGGAACCCGAGTGTTTTATTAGGGTGTTTATGAGTAGAGTGTGTCCACTATTTTCCCTGTAGGAATGAGCATGTGCATTCCCTTCATATCCTATCTTGGCGGAATTGCTTACTAACCATGCTGATAGTCAAGAGGGTGTTATGGAATGCATCCATGCCCAAGGGGAGAATTAGGGGGTTTATGAGTAGGGTGGCCACCATTTTCCTTGTAGGAATGAGTATGTTTGTTCACTTCATATCCTATTTTGGCGACATTGCTTAACAACTAGGCTGATAGTCAAGAGGGTGTTATGGAATCCATCCATTCCTGATTGCCCTAAGAGTTTGTGAGTGAAACATGGCCCCGCTTCTTTATTCCTGTAACAGCTTGGTGTTAATGAACTGACGTCAGATGAAATTTTCGCCCAGGGGAGTGTATATTCAACACTCTATGCCCCTTCTTTTTGAACGGGTATCTTAAAGGCATGTGACCTGCCTTACAGATATTCAACTCTATTCTTAGAGGGGTGTTTCAAAATTGTGGTTTGGAGGATGTCCCGGAATTTATTAAGGTTTGTGATGCCATGGAGGATATTTTTACTAATATTTAGTTAGAGATCATCAATGGATCCTTTCCTTAATCCATGTTTTATGCTTGGGATGATTGATGCTTAATTAGGGCGGACCTGGTTTTGGCGTCCTAAGGCAATTTTCTATGACCATCTTTCTAAGCTGTTATGTTCAGATCCTAACAAAAAAGATCAGCAAAAGATTCGATCTATTACATTTCTAACCGAAAAGGGATCCTCTCCAAAATCCTATAAATAACTGTCTAATTGACGAGATCATTACATACTTTCAGAGCAAGTACATAACTCTCAACATCCCTGGTTATCTGTGCAACATTGTTATTCCCAAGAGATTCATAGTTCCTCTCTTCCTCTAAACTATATTTTGTATCCTTTTTTGTTTTCTTAATCTTCTCCTTCTCACTATTTCTTTTCATGAAACCTAGATCAATACGGATAGAACATCTTGTTTAGGTTGATTAAGATTGCAGACTCATCATCAAGATCATCACACTCCAATCTTGGTTCAAAAATTGGCGACTCTGCTAGGGAATTTTAGCAAATTCTAATCGAAATGGTGACTTGTAAGGCTGGATTGTCTCATCCAACCTCAGTACTAGAAGAACAATTAAAAGAAACTCGAACTTCTCGACCTTTAGAGCACGGATATGATCTCGCTGCTCCGATAGCACCATTAATTGCGTCCATGCAATCTTCACAAGTGCAGTTATAGGCTTCATAATTCCCAATGCATGGTCCGTTGCAAGCCCAGATCAATTCCTTATAGGCTCAGATGGTGGCACAACTTCAAGCCTCTTAGAAGCTGATGATGGACATGATTGAAGGCAACTATTAGTGGGGGGGATAAAATTTAAATAAAGGCACGAAGAATGGATGCCGGGAAGAGAGGTGGTTGTTTCTCAAAGTCCGTAAATTGATAATAAAGATTCAAAAATTATTAACTTTCTGCTCAAATATCAGATCACAAATCAATTAGATGCGCTGGAAGGAAATTTCAAGATCTACAATAACCATTTCACGAATATTTTCAAAATTTAGTATTTAGGATATTAAAATTGAATTTTAATTTTGGCTATAAAATTAGCTACAAAAATTAGGGATATATTAGGTATTTTAAAATGTTGCTTTAATTGTTTTAAAAGTAGGGTTTAAATTAGTTGCTTAGCTTCAAAATAGTTTTAGGGTTTCTCTTTATTATAAATAGTTGCTAAAAGATCATTGTTAAGAGACTTTTGAATTATTAAATTATAATTGACCTTCGGCTTTTCTTTGAGTTCTTTTGTGAGCTTTTGGGTGCTTAGATTAGCACCTTGCAGGAAGGTTTTTTCTAGGTTTACTCTAAGAAACATAGACTTCAACGGTGATCGAAGATCTGTCTTTATTTTTTCATACTACAGGATTGTCATACATCAGTTGGTAATATTAGCGAGAGGTCTTCCCTGGTGTGATCCAATTGTTTGACAAGTTAATTCATTATGAAGATTGTAGAAAAATAGATTCAAGATCTTGTTGAAAAGCATGCGGCCAAGATAATGCTCATGGATGTGAATCTGACGGTTTGTTTTCATTTGAATCGATTTCTTTGTATGAAGATTTGAAGGAAAAGAGACACAAATTCCAAAGACTAAAAGTACGACCTAGATGAAGATCGGAGTGAGGAAATTGAAGTAAAAGATGAAAACAATAATGAAGTTTCAATTCTGAATAAAGAAGTGATCAGTTGGCAAACACCTCTCTTTCGAATTATTTGTTAATTTGCATCACCAACTACTCATGAAAAAGACAATTCTAAAGAAAACAAAGATACAGAGAGTTAGGGAAGAATGATGGCAGAGATAAAATTCAAATAAAGACACGAAGAATGGATGCCGGGAAGAGAGGTGGTTGTTTTTCAAAGTCCATATATTGACAATAAAGATTCAAAAATTCATACCTTTTTGCTCAAATATTAGATCACGAATCCGTCAGAGGTGCTAGAATGAAATTTCAATATCTACAACAGCTATTTCACGAAGATTTTCAAAATTTAGTGTTTAGGATATCACAATTGAGTCTTAATTTTGGCTATACAATTAGCTACGAAAATTAGGGATACATTAGTTATTTTAAAATTTGGCTTGAAATTATTTTAAAAGTATTTAAATTAATTGCTTGGCTTCTAAATTAATTTTTAGGGTTTCTTTTTATTATAAATAGTTTCTATATGAGCATTGTTAAGGAACTTTTGAATTAGAATTGGCCTTTGGATTTTCTTTGAGTTCTTTAATGAACTTTTTGGTTGCTTGGTTTAGCACCTTGCAGGAATGTTTTTTTTTCTAAGTTTGCTATAAGAAACTTAGACTTCGACAGTGATCAAAGATATGTTTTTTTTTTTTTTCATACTGTAGGATTTTCCTACATCGCACTGGCCCATGTCAAGCGAAGTCCTTGTGTCACCTATTAAGTTTCAAGGAATTCTCCTTCACTAAGTGAAAAGTAGGTTAAACCATGCACGACCAAAGGCCTTCGTTTGGATATAAACAATGGTTTCTAGCCGTTGAGCAAACCATAAAAAAAATCTCCGCCTTTTATATAAACCACAACCTAAGACTGTTGTTGATTGAGAAATAAACAACAGTTGAAATTCATCATTTATCTATTCAACAACGACGGCTACAAATTGTAATTTGTGAAAAATAAAGCAATGGTTTGTAGCCGTAGCATATTTGTTATATAAATAAACAAAATAAATCTCTTTTAAATTAAACGACAATTTTGGGCCATTTAAAAAATTCAGAAAATAAAACATTTATTTTTCTGCCAAACAGTACATGTCATTGTTACCTGCAAGTTCACTTCAAGTCTAAGAACATTGAAAATCACATCTCCATGATTTTTTTCTCTCACTCTCTCTAGTGGAGGGCTCTCCCTCCTAGCTTTTTAGGTCTCTCCCTTGGTCTACAGATTCTCTTTTGAACCGAGATCATCCCTTTCACAATTTCATACCCTATACTTCTACGTAAACCGTTTTTTTTTTTTAGCATAAAACCTATTGGAGACTTCTGTAATCATGGATGATGATTGGGAAGCTGACCTCATTGCAAGAATTCATGGTCAAAACTAGATAGAGATTGATGATAGTTTACTAGAGGAAGGAAAAGAAAAATATAGCAATAGTCTCATCAAAAAATTTATGGTTGATAAACCTTTCAATCTCACGACAGCAAAGAAGATGATGCTTCAAGCTTGGCGTCCTAAATCAAACGTAACTACTTATGATCTCAGCAAAGATATAGTTCTTTTTAAATTTTCTGCAGAACCTAATCTCCAAAGGGTCTTTACCAATTCTCCCTGGTCTTTCAATGGAAATCTCCTTATTCTCCAAGATTGAAAGAAGATACGAGTGTCTCCGAACTAGTTTTCGACTCCAACTCCATTTGGGCCCAACTTCATGACTTACCCTTGGAATGGATTACACAGAGGATTGGAATGAAGCTTAGTGCAGATATAGGCAATGTGGAGGAGATTGACATCCCTCTTGATGGGATTCTGGGAGGTAAATTCTTAAGGATTTGTGTGACAATCAAACTCAATAAACCTCTGGTGCAACTTGTTTTTGCCAAAAGAAAGGATGATTCTCCTTGGATCATTGAAGTGAAATTCGAAAGACTCCCCAACTTCTATTTTAAATGTGGCATACTAGGTCATGATATACGACATTGTGACTATCGTAACCCAAAATCCCCCTTAGAAGTTTTTGATACTTTGGCATCGTGACCTATACTTCAAACCATTCTGTAAGAGCACATAAGGCATACAAAGAGGTGAACTTGAAAATTTCTTATTTATAACATGATCTTCCAAGTGTTATAACATAACCCAAAAACTAAAATATAAACTAAACTTGTACACAAGGTTCATCACTTGAGTTACCAACTCAAGTCCAATACACAAACCGCCACAAGTTAATCCTCAAATACATGCCTCTCCCTCTCATCACTCAACCACCTTATGATGACTGCCTATTGGCTGTTTGACATACTCCTCATCAACCCTTCGTTTGGAGCACAACCATCCAACCTATAACCTGCCGAATTTAACAATTCGACTAAGCATTGAATACTCAGCGTATACCAACCACTAACTAGCAATGTCATAACATCAAAATTGCACACATATGTGTAGAAACGAAAACATTTCATATACATACTTTAATCAGAGCGCGAAAACCATACTTTGAATCTTACTTTCAAAACATTGCTTTTTTGAGCAAAACCAATACTTTGAGTAAACTATACTTTTCAAAACATACTTTGAGATCAGCCTGTACAAAACTTTATTTGAGACCCATACTTTCAAAACATACTTTACAGAGGTATCACATACCTTTTTCAAAACATTCTTTTCTTTTAAACATCTTTATAAGGGGGTATCACATACCCTTTTTCCAAAACATACTTTACAAGGGGGCAAAAGATACCATTTGACAAAACATTCTTTACAAGGAGGCATATAAAATACCCTTCGTACTTTTCAGCTTTACAAGAGGGCATGTAAATACGCATTTTGGAACATCATACTTTACAAGGGAGCATCAGATACCTATCATTCTTATTCAGCTTTACAAGGGGGCATCAATTACCCTTGATCAGTCTTTCCACCATTACAAGGGGGCATGTAAATACCTATTTCAGAAACTTCCTCAACTTAACAAGGGGGCCTCAATTGCCCTCATTCAAGCTTTCACAACTTAATAGGGGGTATTTAAATACCCTTATTGAAACCTCAATTCTTTGCAAAACTTTACAAGGGGTATCCAATACCCTTTTTAAAAATCATTCTTTACAAAGCTTAATAAGGAGGGAGTAAATGCCCTTTTATCGAACATCACACTTTACAAACTTACAAGGGGTATCAAATACCTTCTTTTCGAAAATCCAACTTTGCAAAACTTAACAAGGGGGTTTTTAACTACCCTTCATCGAAAATCATACTTTGAGAAGCTTTACACATACAACAAAGTCCGTTTTTCATGTCCCTTATACTTAGCAAACTCTTCACAAGTTTAAAAACCCAATACCTTCACACTTTTACCAAATCCAATGTTTTTCATCTTACTTTTCATCTTTAGTTCAAAACAAAATCAGCATTCATCAAAAACCATAGTTTATATCTTGCTTTTCATGTATCAATCATAACAAAGTTAGGTAGTAGAGAGTATCTACTTGTACAAGGTCATACACCTCAACTCCATTGCTTTTCATTGAAAACCATGTATTTTTAAAATAAAAATTCTAGCCTTTCATCATACTTAGTCTTAATGAATCATAACATGTCAAGTTAGTAGAAGGTATCTACTAAAAAAATTTGGACAAAGCGAGTTAGTAGAAGGTATCTACCTTTTGAGACCGGATCCTTACGGTCTAGAGCTTTGGAAAACACCTTGGTAGCGAGATCCAAGCTTGGGAAAGATCCTTGAGGTGAAAAAAAATCAGACTCTACCTTGATCTTGGCACAACCCTAACAAACCCTAGCTTTCCCTTTTCCTTTCTCTCTCAAAATCCTCTCTTAGAACTCTCTTAGGGTTTGATGCAAGCCATCACAAAAGGACGAGAGTGCCCCCATTGGGATATTAAGTCCATCTTCGAAGACATCAAAATTCTATGGAGGAACTTCCCAAATTCTTCTATTTTGTGGGTGTGCAGATCTCAAAATGTGGCTGCTCATAATCTTGCCAAGCAAGCAGCTAGGGAGGCAGCTAGCTTTCACCGATCCAGATTTTGTACTAAGGAAAATTTGATTAGTTTTGGTAGAGGTTTTAACCTCCAGGCCCATGTACACCAATCGTGTAGATGAATAAATTTTTAGTCTTTATAAAAAAAAAATCCTAAAAATAATTTGTGTGAAAGTCACTTGCATGCCTTCTTTGATGAAACTAAAGCTCCTGTAATTTCGTACGGGAGATTGGTATGGGAGAATGGTGAAAATTGGACTTCCTATATGCCCCAGAGATATTAATTCAATTAACACATTTTGTTTAGATTATTAAATTTTACGTGATAAATATTTATCAAGTCAAGCTGATAGCTTGATACACAAAATAACCATGCCATTGACATCAAACTCAATTCCAATATATTATTGTAAAAAGATATGTATGATTACTTACAATTACATTATAAACATATTTCGGCCTTTTAAAGTAAGATATATTATTATATTTTTTTTGGTTAAGGAGATAATCTAAACACACATCAGACCTAAGGTAACCACTAGGGTGACAAAAAGGTAAAGTCATATTACTATATTAGACAACCAAAAAAACATGCAAAGTCTTTGTTACTTGTTCGAGTGCTCAACACTTGTAAATAAAATGCAAAAGCCATACAATAACTTGCTTAAACATGATTAAAAAAAATATATAAGGACTTTTCTTGATGGAAAATGGCAAAAATTTGAACAACTGGCTATAATATTGAACAAAAGAACACCAATTTAATGGTTTGGCCTGCTTGTTCAAAATGATTATTAGGTGAGAGTATCCATAATAATAATAACAAGTCCACATCGGTTGTACGATAAAGGGTCAAAGGAGAGGTCGCGAAATGAGTGAGAAGCAAGGGGTGTTCGAGTTTTATTTTGCTAGAAGATATCATTTACCTAAGTTAGTTCTTGCTACTCATCACCCTAGGAATGGATCTTGAGACCTTTCTATTGAGTGGTGTTCAAATTTATGAGAAAGAAATTAAATGATACCGTACTACAGATTTTTAGAGCATTGGTGTCATTCAATTCCTTCCAATATGGTGAGTCCCCACAATGAGCACTCCACTGGACTTTGGAGGTACCATGAAGAACACAGTTTAACTCCACTAGTGGAATTGATAGAAATGGAATCTCATGGGTGGGATTTATGTCATATGTTTGTACATGCTTCAGTAGAGAGCGGAAAATTTCAGTACCCACAATTACCACTTCACCTTCTTTTATATATATTTGTCAAAAATAAGAGAGCAGCATGGCCAAGAATTGTTTTTTAACTATGACTGATTAAAAGTGGTGCTGGGAATGGGATAGCAGGTAATAGGATTGTTAAGATGAGGCTGAAAAGTTTGTCCTAGATACTTCTATAGACTGTAGTGAATACCCTCAATTACTCATAGGGATCACAAGTTGTACTACTTGTTGATTGGGTTTAGGGTTTATGCATCTACCTATTTTGAATAGGGGAGCCTAGGCTAATTTTCACCACCATCCATTAAGGTACTCACCCCTTAAGGGTCCGTTCTTTTGCTGAGACTTGTAAAGCCTGACACTTTGCACTTTGTCATGGTTAGTTGTTAAGAATTTGGGTCACTTGGTCAAGATTTTCAATAAAATTATTTCTTACTATCATGAGATTCTAAGTCTAATAATTTCTTGTTAGATTTGAAATCATTCATTTACTACATTTGAAGTCTTACGGGAATTGCAACCCAAGAGATGAAATGCTAGCATGACACATATAGTTGTGAAAAGAAAATGCATATTCTCAAATAACAAAACTTGCAAAGTGTCAAATTTTATAAGTAGATCTCAGCAAAAGAAAAGGTATGTTTGGTTGCCGAGAAAATAGGTGAAAACATAGAAAAGAAAACAAAATTTTGGATTTTTAATACAATTTTTAATTGTGTTTCATCCAATTTTCTTTTCTTTATTTTCCCTTATTTTCTCGGCAACCAAATAATATAGGGTAAGTGAATTGCAAGACATACTGTTATGGCTGTTGGGATTCCTCAACCATACAATTACAACCCTTATAACCATAACATTTTAAAATTCTATGACACATGTAGGTAGGTTGCAAGTTGGGCTGGAATGCAGCCAACCTGAGCCTAACTCTTAAAAACAAACAGTCTAGCTACAACCTAAACTAATTGCATGGAACTAAAAAAAAAAAACTTGTGAGAGAAAAATGAGCATGGTAATTATTAGAGATAGGTTTAGAGAATACAGAGTGGTGTAATAAAGTGAGATGAGATACACTGTATCTCATCTCATATCTAGGTAGATTTGAATTTGAAATAGATTAGTATCAAATCTTAGATTTGATTAGGATTAGATTTGATTATGATGTGATAATGCTTCTATCTTGAGACTCATGTAATCTCTATATAATCCATAGGGAGGAGCCATTATAACTACTTAAAAATTCTCAATAATATTTAGTTTCTTTATGGTATCAGAGTGGGTCAATCGGACCTTATTTTGAATTTTTTCTTTCTTTTAATCTTGTTTTTTCCACTGCTGCCCGTCCGACCAACACCTCTTTTATTTTTTCCCCTAAAGTTGTAGTCATCACCAATTCTAGTTGAAATCTCTATCATTAATACCTTCAAGTTCCTTTTTTTTTTCCTTCAAATGATTAGGCGGTTTCTCATTAAGTGTTATTGGGAGAGATCGTGACAGTTTGCTCAAGCGGACCACCGGCTCTGACAGACTCTAAGATGAGCAGGATGCGACAGTGAATGATTTCACAGACTGATGGTGATCACCAATATGTACAATTGAATTTCCCGGCAACTTTTCAACAAAGCTCAATGATCTCGAGCTACTTTTTTATTTGTAACAATTGCAAGATCTTTCGTCAAATGATCATGCAATTACGGGAGAGTATTAGAGATAGGTTTAGAGAATACAAAGTGGTGTAATAAAGTGAGATGAGATACACTGTATCTCATCTGATATCTAGGTAGATTTGAATTTGAAATAGATTAGTCTCAAATCTTAGATTTGATTAGGATTAGATTTGCTTAAGATTAGATTTGATTATGATGTGATAATGCTTTTATCTTGATACTCATGTAATCTCATATAATCCTTAAGGAGGAGTCATTGTAATGAGTCAAGAATTCTCAATAATATTTAATTTCTTTAGTAATAAGTGCATGTAGTTCGAGTGTTCCATCTTATCCTGACACTGGTTGAAGTTTTTTGGTCCAGTGATAGGCTCAACCTTGTTACTGACAATTTTCAATCATTTGACTGTACATGGAAATAAAGGACAATGAAGAGGAGTGGTAAAGATGAGAGGATTTCCGAGATATATATCCAAGAGGAATGCTAGCCTTACTCTCAATTAACCCATACTCTCACCCTCTATTAACTACTTGTCAATTTTTTTGGTGAGAGAGTGCTTTAATCATTACATAATTGACAGATAGTTGGAGGGTGAGAATATGGGTAGAGTGAGAGTAGGGAATCTTGAGGTTTCTGGCTATTTTGTTACATATTTGCCCCACCTTTAGCAAATAGTACTTCCACTTTTGCAACCCAAATAGTCCTACACCAACTTCCTACTGTTCATAGAATATCAGCTATTAGGACATCAAGGCAGAGAGAAGGAAGATTTAGGACTTGAATGGACAGAAAAGTAAAAGATAGAAGGGCTGAAGTTCCAGAATACTGAACCAGAGTGAAGTATAAATCACATTAGAAGAACTGTATAATGTGCCCAATGAGTAGAAAGTTTGGCCTATAATGCAACAATTAATTTCCCTCAAGACTCTGTGCCATAGACTCCTCATCAAGCCACTGCTCATGGTATCAACTTTCGACTCAAGACTTTCCTGTGCTCTCTTTTCCGGTTGAATAGTCTCCTTGTAAGGAGTTTGACACATGAAGAGCAATCTTAAAGACACCACTACTCCTGCCCCGTACATGGCCCCTTCAATCACGGCCACAAATTTGAATAAAATGGAATAAGAGAATGGCATAAGGTAAATGATGGAGATTCCTATTTTTCCTCCAAATTGTGTAGGAGAACCCTACTATCTTAGAGGCGAGGTAGGACTTCTACCTCCTTCTAGAAGGAACTAAGAGCTACAGTAAATAAAAATAACTTAAGCAATGCAATAAATATATATATATATATAAGAATAAAATAAAATGAAAGAAAAAATGAGATGGTTAAACCTTGATTAAGGATGGCAAAGAGAGGCTCTTAACAGTGTCTTCTTAATCAAAATAAAGTGCCAAGGAGGTGAAATGGTTAGACTAGAGGAATGACTTGTCTTAGAGGGGTATGGCCAATGAATTCCACCTTTAAACGACAGTCTATGAGCTTTTCTCACTTCCATGCAAGTCCAAGCCTTTAGGGTGTGTTCATTTGGCAGGCAAGAAAGTGGTAGAAACTTAAATTTTTTTGTAAAACAATCATCAAAAGATGGATGAAGTTTTTGGAAGAAATTTTTTCATTATTGAGTAAGTGAAAGAAAATGAAAGTGTGTTTCTTGCACACCGAACATAAGAAAAGTGCAAGAAAACTAAATTTTCTTTTTCCCTCACTTTCTCGCCAAATGAACGTACCCTTAGGGAGTTTTTATTTTGGGGGGTGGGGGTTAAGGTTTCTAAAATTCTCAAGGGTTTTTTTGAGGGGGGTTTGAGAGTCATCCTAAGGAGGAATAGGCTTGGATATTTATGGAGAATAATGAGGGAACAAGTCTTCGTTTTACATGGGTTTAAAGGAGGTCCCAAGGATAGGGTATAGGTAGGTGGCTAGGTAAGGGCTTAGAGAGGGGGTAGTTTATACTTCTTTCCAATGTAGCTTCTTTTTTATTTTTACTTAGGAAACGAAATTGAAATAGGGTAGGTTAGGTAGGGGTGAGCTAAAACGAGTGTGTTTATATTTCTTTCTAAGGTAAGTAGGAGTGAGCTAAAGAGGGTGTGGTCTATATTTATTTTCAATGTAAATTTTTATTTTACTTGAGAAAAGAAATTATAATTGGGTAGGCTAGGTAGGAGAGAGCCAAACATGACGTGGTTTATACTTATTTCCAATGTGACTTTATCCTTTTTCTTAGGAAGTAAGTTAGTAGGGTTGGGCTGAGATGTTCTTTCATGAGGGGAGCTTTGGGGGTGTGAAAGAAAAATGAGAATTAGCTCTACCATGAACAGGGAAAATGGGTCTTTTGAGTTATGGGTTGTTGGGTCATGGATCGTGGGTTTGGTTTGTGGGTTATTAATGAAGTTTTACGGCCCATAGTAATAGGTTTTGGAAGGGGTGTCAATGGGCCGGGCTAGGCCTGGTTCGGGCTGGCCCGATTACAGCCCGTTTAATAATCAGGGCTCAAGGGTAGGCCCAAGCCCGCCCTATTATGAATCGGGCCGAGCCGGGCTCAGGTCTTTGTGGGCTACGACGGGCCAATTTTATTCGGGCCTTAGATGGGATTGGACAGGCCTACAAATTTTAATGGGTGGGCCAATTTCTAATCGGGCCTTATATGGGCTTGGACAAATGGGCCATCTATTTCTCTACCTCCCCCACAATTAGCGATCTATCCAAGGAAGGAATAACTGATCCGCATGAGAGGTCAACTTATGGAGTGCAATTTCAGCATGAAATATAGTCCAACCGTATCTTTATTCACATGTGATAGTTCAACCGAATCAATCACATCTTTTGCAGATTGGATGACTAACAAACAGACAGGAGATACACACCCATCTACGGAAGCTAAGACATGGTATACACTTGGAGTCTCGGGTAAGAAAAGCAGGGGAAAGAGGGGTGCAAAAATGTAGTGCTTATACCTGTTACCTTGAGAACCAATATAAACCATAACTTCATCATTGGAAAAATTTGTTTTCTTAACCTATTGAATGGGTAGCAATACCGGGTGATGCACTAACAATGAGAGTTTAGAAAAAAAATTGAAGTTTGTGTGGGGGGGGGGAGGGGGGGGTTGCACTCATTATTTTATGGCCCCTAAGGCAGTTTTAGGCTTGACCACAACACACTAGTAAAGCGCAGCTAGGGTGGACAAGTCGCGCCATAGGGGTACAGTTTTGCTGATTTGACCTGTCAACTCACCTAAATTTTCCACGGGTTATAGACAATTTTATATTTAAAATAATTAAAAATTAAATTTCATTTTAAACATTATTATCACTTAATATATAGAAAATTAATTATTTATTTAGTCAAAATAGTTAAGAAAGTGGGGTTAGGAGTAGATTGCTGGGCCATAGGCCCATAGTCAACCAACAGGACGCAAATCATTACCATCCCTACACAAGTTGCTAATATACTAGCATCATTACCAGCCCATGGCTGATGGCCTAGAAAGCACGGATACTTCAAATAGGTCCTCATACTTCTATCCGATACATATTGGATACGGATACACCTCCGATATGACGGGATACATACGGGATACAACTTAGACTTATCCGGTTAATTAAAAACAATTTTTATTTTAGATACAGCAGGGATACAGCTCCGATATGGCATGGATACGGCCAGGATACTAACATTTTTTTTTTTTTGGAGACCTGAGGGTGTGACCGTATCTTTTTTGTTTTTGCATGGACATAGTCTTCTTTATATTTTGCTTAGTGGATGATAGGATGACTTTCTTTTCTGCTTAGTGGATGATGAGATGACCCTATTTCTTTTGCTTTTGCAAGGACATGGTCTTTTTTTATACATAAACAGAACTAAACCAATGGTTATTTTGTAATTATAACACAAAATATATTATTATTATTTTTTTTTAAAAAAAAATTACAAACATATCCTGGCCGTACCCGTATCTTGTTTTTTTAGGTTCTACCATATCATCGTACCCGTATCGTATTGTACCCGTATCCGTGCTTCCTAGCTGATGGCAATATTACTTAGGCGGTGCGTGCTTGCGAATTTGCAAATGTTTTAACTTCATGTCGTAATATAGCTTAATGTTAAGTTAAGCTTGTTTGAGAATATGTTTTGGGAAGTGATTTAGAACCTTTGAAAGTATTAAGAGTTCGAGCCGCCGGATTCAAAATCCAACGGCGCCAAACATCAAGTGGGGCGCAACATTTAAAGCATGTACACCTTGGGGCCGTTTGATTTTAAATCTTGCAGCACTGCTCACGGTAATATCTATCGAGAGTCTTTAAACAGTTTCCATATGTTTTTTACATGTTTTAACAAACTAGCTAGAATGTTGAATAGGTTTGGCCTACCAAGCTCCTAGATCCATGCTTAATTAAAATGGTAGAATGAGCTTTTGCACAAGCTACTTCTAACTATCATGTGGTATCCTTAATCAAAATCTCAAAATTTTATTAGAGATAAGTTTAGAGAATACAGAGTGGTGTAATAAGGTGTGATGAGATATATCGTATCTCATCTAATTTCTAGATAGATTTGAATTTGAAATAGAATAGTATCAAATATTAGATTTGATTAGGATTAGATTTGATGTGATTATGTTTTTATATTGAGACTCATATTATCTCTATATAATCCTCAATGGGGATTCATTGTAATCACTCAAGAATTCTCAATAAATTAGATTCTCTTTATGGTATCGAAGCGGGTCAATCGGACCTTATTTTGAATTTTGTTCTTTTTTTTAGTATTGTTTTTTCGGTGGGCGGCATTGCCGCCGGATCGGTTTAAACCATTTTTTTCTCTAAAGTTGTAGTCATCGTCAACTCTAGTTGAAATACCTTCGAGTTCCTTTTTTTTTTCTTTAAATGACTGGTTGGCTTCTATTTATGTGCTATTGAGATAGATCATGATATTTTGCTCTAGTGGACCATCAGCTCCAACAGACTCTAAGATGAGCGGGATATGACAGTGATGGATTTCACAGATTGATGGTGACCACCAATATGTACAATTTGATTTTCCGACGACTTTTCAACAAAGCTCAATGATCGTGAGCTACTTTTTGTTTGTAACAATTGCAATATCTTTCGTCAAAGGATCATACAATTGGGGGAGGGTATTAGAGATAAGCTTAGAGAATATGAAGTGGTGTAATAAGGTCTAATGAGATGCACCATATCTTATCTCATCTCTAGGTAGATTTGAATTTGAAATAGAATAGTGACAAATATTAGATTTTATTAGGATTAGTTTTGATTTGATGTGATTATGTTTCTATGTTGAGATATGATCTCTGTATAATCCTCAATGGGGATTCATTGTAATCACTAAAAGAAATCTCACTAAATCAGAATTTCTATCAAATTTCTCTTCCGTTTTTAAAAGTCGCTTATTCTTTTACTATTAACTAAACAAGCTTCTAGATCTTATTTCAAATTTACTTCTATGTTATCAAACAGTCAAAACTGAGTAGTTCAACAGTTCAACTGCAAATCTTGAAGTTACATATATATCTCAACTTAAATAGTTACCGTTCTTTGGTCTCTTAACACTTATACATTCAAAGAAGCTTGATGGGTTCCTTCACCACCTTAGGAACACGGATCATGAACTTACAGGCCATCAGCAGATGGCTAATACAGGCCCTGCACTCTCATTCATCACTAACTACCTCATGAGACCCCGAGTTATTGAAAAGTCCTAAGGTAGCTTAGGCCCAGCCCAAATCTATGGTCGGCAGGCTTCCCACAAGTATCATAGACTAGGCTTTGGCTAGGTGCATCAGACGGGCTTTACAACACATGGCCCTAGGTTAGCTATAATTCGCAATTCCTGATTGGCAAACCTTAGTGGCCCAACCAGGCCCATTTGACAACACTAGTTTCCAAGTCTACCAGTGTGCAGTTGTGTTCTGTAAATGTAGTTCAACTTCACTTTTCTTTTTTTCTTTAGTTTTATGCCATGAAATGACAAATAAAATAAGTAGCTAGCACTAATGGATTCTCTGTGAATGGGAAGTGTGTGTATCTTCCATGGTGGAGGACCCGGGATCGGGTATCTTAACTGTGAAGCGGTTGGAAAACCCCCCAATTTACTAACTAAAGTGTCAAGTTTCAACTAACAAAGCTAAATGATGTATGCAGTGTACAAAAAAAGTAAAAAATATATATATAATTTGAAACCCATATGTTTTGATTTGTGTATATAGATCTGAAATCTTCTGAATCAGAAGAAATATTTTTCTCGGTGCTGTAGCTCACTCTAATACATGTTATTTTAGTAGGTACATGTCTACTAACAACTACTTTTCTGAAATGGTGCAACATTACCTGTGGTAGCTATGGATGAGTATCCAAGAACACCTCATAATTACTCTGTGCTATTGAGAGGCAAATGGGCTTGTAAGTATGCGATGTTCTCTGTTCGCGGGGTCTCGCAATTCACAATAATTTCATCACCTGGTCTGAACTCTTTGAAGTTTCCTAACCTTCCCAATTCTTCAACTTCTTCAATAACCAGATCGAGCCTTGCGACCATCTCTACTAGCAAAGAAGCAAAGGCAGCGAATGGAAGTGCTTCGGAGAATTCCAGACTAGTTATTGCGATCTTGCTCAATGAGGGCCTTAATACCTTCAATGCAGACTCCTTGGACTGGTTGTTTGCAGAGGTTTCGGTCTTGGTAGATTGTAAGTGGACTCCAGACTCCTTGTTACATTTTGGACTGGCAGTTGCGGTGGTTACCGGGAGCATGTTGGAGGCTTGATTGTGTTTGGAGCCAAAGAAGAGTCGAGGTTGGGATTTGATGGCGGTATTGAGGTCTTGCAAAGCCTCTTGGAGATGATCGGAGAGTCGTTCTGGATAGCATTTACGGCACATTCTTATACTATCAGCAAGTTCCATGAGCACCTTTGATACTTCACCAGCAACTCTAATGCAAGGGTTGCTGAAGAGAGCTCGAATGGATCGTGGAGTCTAAAGAAAAGTCATCCAAATAGTCATGGAGGATCAAACTTCATCATTTGTATTAAAATGTCGTAATTATAATTGTAAGCACATTTAAAGTGATTAAACGGGCTCAATATTGATTTGATCTTTAATTGCAAAATTATAGTTACTTCTCAAATATTGATGGAGAGTTAGCCCCCAAAACAATACTAGAAACAAAAAATGATGTTGTTCTAGCTTCCCCTTCATCCCTTTAAGTGTAGCCTGATGTAGAATAGGTGACTACTGAATTTCTAGAACCATAAAATATGAAGAAACCAGGCCGCCAAAAGAAGAAGTAGCCTATTTTTGTGTGACCTAATTTCCAAGAACCGCAACTGTACACTTGGATGCCAGAATATCTATTAATATATATTGTTGGAAAGCTATGACGATCACTACGAACACCCAATAGATAGAAATCCACCGTACCTCGGCTTCATTGCAAAAAAGAAGCCCTTTAGAGGGTCAAAAGGCAATTTGAAGCCTTTTTTTAATACTATTTTAAATAAATTTTTATCTTGCTACTTTTAGGTTAAATAGTTTTGTTTTTCAAAAGTGTAGTTGGTTCCGGATGCCCTTAAGTAAGAGTTTAGTAAGGGTTTGTGTCATCTTTTAGTTTCTATTATTTTTGAAAACTCACTATTTTTAGTAAGTTTGTCTTTTTAGAGAGTTTGAGTCAAATTAGGACCGATCGTCATCATATGGCGTTTCAGGATGACATCTGCTAATGAGATCCAGCGTTATTTCAGTGCATAAAATCATTGAAGGGCTCCTCGACTCTAAAGAGAGTCTCTTTGGACAGAGTGTATTTAAGCTTACTATTTGAATGAGTATTTTTTCAATGTTTGCTTGTAGAATTTTGATTCTTTTAGAGAGTTTTCTCTATTTTCTTGTGGATTCAAGGTTGGTTCTTAGAGAGAGACGATGATCTATTCTTTCATTGAATTTAACGTTTCAATCTTTGACATTGCCTAATTAAGGAAATGGATTTGCCATGAATATTGACTATGACATTCCAAAGCTCCTTCTTGTATTAACCCTTTGGTTTTGCTTGATAAAGCTGGTGTTAGCTTTATTAGACTTGTTAATAGACAAGATTCATGATTTTTTGTAGGGGTAAAGTTAATGTCCCTCCCAATTTGATTTGATTAGTAATAAATTGTTTGGAGTTTGCCAAACCCCAACCCCGACTGGATGACATTTCAAAAAAAAAAAAAAAATTCCGTAGTGAAAGAATGCAATGCCCTAAAATCTTCATGAACAAAGACCTAGAGTGGCAAATAGCCTAAGATCCATGTAAGGATAAGGAACCTCTTTCCCAGTCCAACCTACTCTCTAACATGGTGCTCAGATCACATTGGTTTTATCTCATCAAAGTAATCAAGTTTTAATTTTTTCCTTTAATTATAAACAAGAAAAGAAAATAACAACACTACCTAACTTCGATGCCACTGCCAAACTTGCTAACCTTGTGAAACCCAATAAGCCTACACATTCATACAATTATTGATCTAAGATATAAAATATATTATATGTATGATGAAAGCAGATTAGTGTGTTAATTAATATCTGTTGAAAGAAGAAGAAGACAGATGGATTAGTCAAAATTCATGTAAAGTATATATAATAGCTAGCTGTTCTAAAGCATCTATTTTACTATATATAAATCCATCTTTGTGGATGATAAGCAAGATTTTCTAATCTTTGTTAATGAGGTGATAGCGACACAACAAATCCTTGGAAGCCACGTATACTTCCATATAGTTTAGTTGAAGGAACAATATGGAAGAATTTCAACATTCGACGACTCTCATCGAGAAATGATGTAATGGTTTCCAAATTTCATATGCAGAGAAAACAGGTGCACACTAATGGAACTCACCATCACCTTCATATTCAAGATCTGATAGTGACAAAGGAACTCAGTATACAGTACTATACAAGTGAAGGTGCCTTATTATAAAAGATGAACAGTATGGGGATGATGTTAAACTGAGATGGTAATGGAAATAATACCTGAATTTCAGACTGCAAACATCCATTTAGAGCTATAGCACTATATCCAAAATGGCGAAGAACAGCTCCCAGTTTCACATATTGCTGCCATGGATGCCTGTAACAGAGTCTCAATTTTCTTGGCTCCCAACTTGCATATAAAGCCTGGTCAACTCACATTTATCATTCATATCATCAACAGTAAGCCTAAGAAGCAAGATCAATCTCTTTCTAAATGGCTAAGAAGTAAGATCAAATTACAGATTTTGTTTAATTTTATTGAAATCAAAGAAGAAAAAGAAAAAATAATGAGAAATCTTACAAGGGACTCATCGCTGGATTTGGAGTCCAAAACTGCCTTGTAATCCTGGTTTAAGGGATCCTTGGGTGAGTTGTCTTCACCAACTTTAGTCTCTGCATCTTGGAAGTATTCATTAACACAAGCTGCAGTTGAACATTAACAATTGTATAGAATCAGGACTTCAGGCACACTTAAGGATTGGAAAACAAGTGACATGGGATCAAATTGCTCAGCTATAAAATTAGGACTTGGGGCTGAGTCGACTCAGTGGCTAGGAAGAGCGATCAAATTATTTTAATAGAAGTTCAATAATTTCATTAGCCCAGTTATTTATTGATAGTAGATCGCCTGTATTTGATCCATTGGGTATATGATTCCTATTTCCAATGGCTGGCATTCAGGTGATATTGCCATGATTAAGCCTTCCTTGGTCATCTAAGTACTTATATATGGCATAGATAAATAAACATATAGGACTATTTACATACCTTCAATTGATCTTGCTAACCCTTCAAGCTTGAACAGAGTGGAATTATGAAGGTCCTCCCCTGACCAATTTGGAAAGATCAATAGACTCATGAGAAGGCAGATACCAATGCCAATGGCGATGGTGTAGACGCGCTCACGTGTGAGGTCCATTATTTCACCCCGATAGCTAGACACGGTTATCAGATTAAATGTCAAGATAAAAACTAGGATACCATAGTCGAAATTCCTCTTTATATGGGGAATGAACCTCATGTATGTAGCTGTAGCTCCTGACCAAGTGAAAATTTATTAGTTTAGATAGAAAAAAAAAAAAAAAACATAGCTTTTTCTCATGAAAATAATAGGCTGTCTCCTTAAAATTATACCAATCAGAAATACCGCAGTTGCGATGAATATAGCATGAAATATCTTCCCCGCCTCGGAGATATACTCAATGAGAAATGCCAACGATCCCGCACACAGTGTCCCAAGTCCTCTGTTCAGTCCTTTGCATAGAGTTGCACCTATGATACCAATATACATGAGAAAAGTGAGTTGGAAAGAGCAAGTAAGCCATGGATTCTCATACATATATATATATTTATATACATATGTACTAACTGTGCTACTGGAACACTCACCAGCAGTGAATTCGAGCACTACAACAACAGTCATGACAGCCCACATAGCATTCTCCCCGATTCCTTGAAACAATGGCTCTGTGAGATACAAGAGGGAGACCAGTGTCAAGGACAACCCCACTTTCAGAGAGTGAATGACCCTTCGCGGGTCTTCTCGGCCAACCTTCCATGCTGTCTGCCATACAAGTCCTGGCAATCTTCTCAACTTGCCTGCAAAACTTTTGGAACCTCCCTTCTCCAATGCAGCTTCTCCAGTAACTCCTTTTCCAGCCATAGCCATTTTCATGGCCTTAATTAAGAACACTGAGGAAACAGTCCCTGGTGTGTTTATAGTTATGGATAAACAAAGGCCTAACACAAATGATAATGGGCATTTGAATACAAAGTGACAATATTAGTGTAACAGCTCAGATGATTCATATGGAGCATTAAGACCTTGAGAAGGAGATGTATTAAAGGAGTTGAGATTAATTGTGATGGTTGCAGGTGGCAATTTTGGACACCACTTATGAACATGCCTCCATTAAAATAATGGATATACTCATCTTTAAGAAGTGACAGAAATCAATGGAAGAAAGAGAAACACAAATCATAAAAGATGTTGGAAATAAATTACACAGTGAGCTGGCTGGTGGTGATATTGATTATAGTTTCTTATGATGTTACCAAATAGACAGGTATCTCCTGAAGAGACAATATATGACTTTCCTGAATATAGAAGAGGGTTTTGCTAGCCCCACTCCACCCCTACTGCACTCTCATTTCAGGGGCAAATATGCAAAGGCCTAACACAAAATCCTTATTTTTTTTGGGCCTGTAACAGGGATACTGCGACTGAAACTAACACTGCCCCTTATAAAAGAAGATAGTGTTCATAGCTCTTCATGTGTGGGTGATTCATGGTCCCCATAGGCATAAGTCTATAAACGGCAGTCGTGTATATTGAAGACAGACAACATGGGATGGACCCACTGCCTATGATGGTTGTTACATAAAGGAGATGATAATAAGAGTGTATGCTCACACGCGTCCCATCACCACTTGAATGGCGGAGCAAGGATTTTCTTGTAAGATAAGTGATGGTCGACTGATAATGTTAGTAACTATTGATGAGTTTGTAGAGAATGATAAAGTAGGAGAGATATATTCCCGACCAGGACCACACCTTAGGAAGCAGAGGTCCTAATTTCAGTTCTCTTTCCCTTTTTGGCCACCCTCAAGGATTTATCCCTCATTTCCTAATGTGTATGCATATTGAGGGGTTTGTACACACCTGAAGGATTTAGTCGGGTGCTCTAAGAGGCCCGGACACCCTCGTTACCAAAAAAAAGGGTGAGAGGGTATTGAACTGCAAGTATTGTTAGCATTCCTCTTAAGAAAATGGCCTCACATTGCCTACCCAAAAAGATAAGAGAAAGTAGAAATACCAAAAAGTGAAGAGTAGAGCTCATAGTTAACCTAACATTTCATGCTGTCGCATACACATCTACTCTTAAATCTTAATTGGTTCCTTTCTCCATTTTTTTGGTGGAACTTTAAAAAGTTCCGAACAATAATTTTTTTTGGAGCAATGCTACGTCCACTTTCCAGCCATCCACTCCGGTTGTGTTTAGTAATTCTAAAAAAAAAAAAAAAAACAAACAAAAATGGTGGGACCCACAAAAAAGTGGAATACTATTTTGTTTTCTTGTATAACAATAGGGGAGAGTGGATGGCCGGAAAGTGGACATAGCATTTCTTTTTTTTTGAATAAACGACTAGGCAAGAGTTGGGATGAGAGGGGAAAGAGTTTCTAACATTTTTACACAAATTTATTGAGTTCAATTTAATTAGAAGTTCCACATATATGGAACTTAAAAAATCTAAATTTTTTTGTGAAACTTAAAATTTCATATTTGTGGAACTTTTGCACGCTATGGAATAATATAATTCTAGACATTAAGTAAAAAATTAGGCATGAAACAATGAAAGTTCTAGACTATTTAAAAAGTTCTACCAAAAGAACGGAGCCTCATAGATATTGCACATAGTGGAACAATTTTTTATATATTTTTTTAACCAATTGCACATTTTACGAAAATGTAAAAAAGAATGTTATTCATGTGTAAAAATTAGGGGTGTATTCAAGCCAAGCTGAGCTGAGGTAGGCCTAGCTCGGCTTGAAATGAGTTTAATCTAGGCTTGGCTTGTACTGGTGCTCAAAAACTCAGGTCGAAGCTCGGCTCAAATTTAAATAGCTTGGTTTGAGCTCGGCTCGAACTCAAATTGATTTATTTTAAATAAAAGTAAAAATATTATATATGATTTATATATACAATAATGATATATAAATAATATTTTTCTAATTTTTTATATAATACTCAAGCCGAGCAGAGCTCGAGCCAAATCGAACCTCAATCGAGCTCGATCTCAGCTTAACTGATTTGAACTCGAGCTCGATCTCAGCTTGAACACATTTCAAGCTTGAAAACTCAGCTTGATTCGAGTTCGATGCTCAGCAGCTCAGGCTTGAGCTTAACTAGAACAAGCTTAATTGGGCTCTAGCTCAGTTCAAAATAGAACTTGTAACGAGTCGAGTCAAGCTCATATTAGCTTAAGCTTAATTTGAATTTTAGGGTTATTTTGAATATAAGAAACGAAAAAAAATTAATCTAATCATACCAAAAAAAGATTTGAGGATAGTCCTCGATTCCTAAGTAGAGAGTTAGGGTTTTTTCTTCTAACATCTCAATTTTCTTTTATTATTATTATTATCTCACAGTTGTTTATTATAAGTGAATTCACAAGTCCTGATTGGTAGACCTTAGCGGCTCCAACTGGGCCCATTTGACAGCACTAGTTACTAAGTCTACCTCTTTTTTTCTTAGTTTTATGTCATGAAAATGACAAATAAAATAAGTAGCTAGCACTAATGGATCCTTTATGAATGAGAAGTATGTATTCCCCATGAGAGGAAGACTCAGGTTTGAGTCTAATGAGAAGGTTGGAAAGCTCCCAATTTACTGACTTGGTAACGACCACCAAGACATTTTTACTCCTGCATTAATTACCAAAATCCATTAAAGGTATGAGTATTTTAGTCTTTTCATAGAAACCAATCATTAAATGCAGGAGAGAATAAATACAGTTTGACCCCTATGAAAATACTAAAATATCCTTACATTTAATAGAATGGTATTTAATACATATGGGTAAATAAATTTGATGAAGGTTAACAATTTCACACATTAAGTGGTCGTTAGCATTTCCCTACATTATATACAGTTTAAATATGAAACGGAGCTCTGCATCATGCGGGGCTCCCTTTTTACACTAAGGGGGACAAAATGTGTAATTATTGATAATTACACATTTTGCCCCCTATAGTGTAAAAAGGGAGCTCCACATGATGCAAAGCTCCCCATAAAAATTAATCTCTATTATATATATATAGGGAAGGGATTTGGAGACATGAAAAATGACATATATATATATATATATTCCATATGGAGACAATAGCATGATCCGGAGATCTAAGGATGGCAAATCACACATCTTTTTTTAAGGAGAGAGGGCATTTAGGGAAATTTGTCATTTTTAAAAAGCTACGTCTCCTTCCTCATTCGTCCCCTCTCTCTCTTCCTCCCCTCTTTATCTCTCTCTCTTCCTCCACTCTCAACGATTCTTGGTTATTGTCAACCAGTTTTCAGCCGCCAGATTTGGTCTGGATGTGGAGCCATAGAGGCCATAGCTCTGACTTCCTTTTGTATAGTTTGATTGAAGACCGTGGCAATGAACCTGGTTTAATTGAACACCCTTCACCAGAATTCTGCATACTATAACAACTCCCTGATATAGCAATCAACTTTCTTTGAGACAACCAACCTGTATAATTGAAGACCCTGAAGGTTTGAAAAATATTCAAGACCGTGACATTAGATTCAGCATTACAGAACATTTAGAAATCAACAAGGGATTGGTTCTGTTAGATACTAAAACCCTCCCATACTGAAATTAGGAATTTCTTCATGGCTACAAGACTGTAGAAGTTACAGACCCAATCAAACACATGTTTTTATTAAACATGCCCTAAATTAAGCAGGGAAAGAAGATAAACATTCAAAATAAGATAAAGCTGCAAAGATAAGTGACTGAAAAGTGCAAAGATATAGCTATACTACATTCCCCATTGCAGCTCTTCTCTTCCTCAAGCGATCAGCTATCTCATGGGACATCCAATATGTATATCTTTTCCTTTCTAGTAAACAGCAGTTGCAGTAGTCGTGGATGTTAGAACAGAAAGTCGATTTGGCCTATCAAAAACCGAGAGTCGGGATCATGCTGTTGTCTCCATATGTGAATATATATGTCATTTTTCATATGTCTCCTACCCGTTCCCTATATATATATATATATATGGCACAGGATTCTCTCGAGTTCGAACCCCTAGAGGTTGCCACGTGTCTCTTTTAACACTCCTTAACCATGGGTAAGGTTCACCCACCCATCCGTGGTTTTTTTATATATTAATTATTATTTTTTAAATTAAAAAAACTGTTTTTAGAGTTTTTTTAATATTAAAAAAGTTTTTAATTTAAAAAAAGAATTAATAATTTTAAAAAAAAACCAAGGATGGATGGTTGAACCCTAGGGGTGGGTGAACCTTACCCATGGTTAAGGGGTCTCAAAGGAGACACGTGGCGACCTCTACGAGTTCGAACTCGAGAGATTCTCTCAAGTTGAACTCGAGAGGATTATGAGAGAGAGGGGACGAATGAGGAAGGAGACGTGGCTTTTTAAAAATGACAAATTTCCCTAAATGCCCTCCATCCTTTAAAAAGATGTGTGATTTGCAATTGTTGGATCTCCGGATCGTGCAGTTGTCTCCACATAGAATATATATGTCATTTTTCATTTGTCTCCGGATCCCTTTCCATATATATATTATGAAACCATGATTTGATTTGTGAATTTTGAATTTAGAACTCAAATCTTCAAAATCTGAAGAATATTTTTCTCAAAGGCGATCTGTATAGCTCTCTCTAATACATGTTCTTTTGGTAGGTACAAGTCTAGTAACCTTTACGAATTCTGAAATGTTGATGCACCATAGCTATGGTGCTACATTATCTGCGGTATGTAGCCATGGATGAGTAGCCAAGAACACCTCATAATTACTCTGTGCTATTGAAAGGCAAATGGGTATGTAAGTGCGCGATGTTCTCTGTTCGTGGTGTCTCACAATTCATAATAATTTCATCACCTGGTTTGAACTCTTCGAAGTTTGCTAACCTTCCCAATGCTTCAACTTCTTCAATAACAAGATCGAGCCTTGCCACCATCTCTACTAGCAAAGAAGCAAAGGCAGCGAACGGAAGTGCTTCAGAGAATTCCAGACTAGTTATTGCAATCTTGCTCGACGAGCGCCTTAAGACCTTTCCTGCAAACACCTTCGACTGGTCAGATGCAGAGGTTTCGGTCTTCATTGATGGTGAGTGGACTCCAGAATCCTTGTCATGCTTGGGACTGGCAGTTGCGGCAGCTACAGGGTTGGAGGCCTGATTGTGTTTGGACCCAAAGAAGAGTCGAGGTTTGGATTTGATGGCGGTATTGAGGTCTTGCAAGGCTTCTTGGAGATGATCAGAAACTCCTTCTGGACGGCATCGACGGCGCTTTCTTATACTATCAGCAAGTTCCATGAGCACCCTTGATACTTCACCAGCAACTTGACTGCAAGGCTTTCGGAAGAGAGCTCGAATAGATTGTGGGGTCTAAAACAAAGTCATCCAAAGAGTCATGGAGGATCAAACTTCAGATATCGCATTAAAATGTCGTAATTCTTGTAAACATACTTAAGGTGATTAAAAGGCTCGATGTTGATTCGATCTTTAACTGCAAAAATATAATTAGAATAGAAGCCAAAAAATGATGTTGTTCCAGCTTCCCCTTAAACCCTTGAAGAGTTGGCCTAAACAAGGAAATGGATTTGTCATGAATAATAACTAAGACATTCCAAAGTGAAGGGATGAAATGCCCTAAAATCTTTAACAAAGTCCAAGAATAGCTAGCAAAAAGCCTAGGATCCATTTGAGGACTAGGGACCTCTCTCCCATTCCAATTAACCTACTCCTTACCATGGTGTTCAGACCACATTGGTTGATGTCATCAAAGTAACCAAGTTTTATATTTCTGTTTATTTATAAACAAGAAAAGAAAATAACAATACCTATATAGCTTCGATGCCGCTGTCAAACTTGCCAACCTTGCAAAATCTAATAAGTATCTATTTTGCTATAGATCCATCTTTCTGGCTGATTAGCGATATTTTCTAATCTTTGTTAATTAGTTAGGTGATAGCCACACAACAAAGTACAAACCCTTGGAAGCCACATGCTTCCAAGTAATTTAGTTCAAGTAACAATATGCAAGAATGTCATCACTCGACGAATCTCATCGAGAAATGATGTAATGGGCTTTCATATGCATATGGTGTTAAACTGAGATGGTAGTGGAAATAATACCTGAATTTCAGACTGCAAACATCCATTTAGAGCTATAGCACTATATCCAAAATGGCGAAGAACAGCCCCCAGTTTCACATATTGATGCCACTGATGCCTGCAACAGTGTCTCAAATGCCTTGGCTCCCAACTTGCATATAAAGCCTGGTCAATTCACATTTATTATTCTTATCATCAACAGATCCCTTGTCCTAAGAAACTCAACCATCCGATCTTATCGTCACTAGTAAGCTTATGAAATTAGATGCATCTCTTTTTAAGCAAAGAAGGAGAAAATGACATATTTTGTTAAATTTTATTGAATTCACAATAAATACCTTCAAAGAAGGAAAAGAAAAGATAATGAGAAATCTTACGAGGGTCTCATCGCTGGCTTTGGAGTCCAAAACTGCCTTGTAATCCTGGTTTATGGGATCCTTGGATGAGTTCATGTCTTCACTAATTTTAGTCTTTGCATCATCAAAGTATTCATTAACACAAGCTGCAGTTGAACATTAACAATTTAGCAATTAGATAGTTGATAATGATGGAGATAAATGAGTAATGCACGGATGCACACACACTAAGGATTGGAAAATAAGTGAATCAAATTGCTCAGCTGTAAAATCAGCACTCCGGGCGAGTCTACTCAGTGGCTAGGAAGAGCGACAAAATTATTTTAATTGAAATTCAATAAAGTCACTAGCCAAGTTGTAATTTGATAAGAGACCACATGAATTTTATCCATTGGTTGTAGGAAACCAATTTCCAATGACTGACATTCAGGTGGTATTGCCAAGACATAAGTGTCCTTAATAAACACCCAAAATTCACATAAAGTGATAGTGTATTCCCTTGTGCCTAGTAACCCAGCTGGTCTGAAAACTTGGCAAAGTCAGCCGAGAGATGCCATTTTTTAGGCATCATTTATATGCCTCACCAACAACGGGAATTGATCCTAGTCCACCCAAGCGAGGAACACACATTTCCACTGAGATTTTGAAATTTCAACAATGAATAGACTATTTGCAAACCTTCAATTGATCTTGCTAACCCTTCAAGCTTGGACACAGTGGAATTATGAAGGTCCTCCCCTGACCAATTTGGAAATATCAATAGACTCATGAGAAGGCAGATACCGCAGCCAATGGCGATGGTGTAGATGCGCTGGCTTGTCATGCCAATTATGTCGAAGCGATAGCTAGACACGGTTATCAGATTAAAGGTTAAGAGAAAAACTATGACACCATAGTCGAAATTCCTCTTTATATGGGGAATGAACCTCATGTATGTAGCTGTAGCTCCTGACCAAGTCAAAATTTACAAGTTTAGAATGAAAAAGAGCATTGCTTTTGCTTGTTCTCATGAAAAAAAAATTATAGCCTCCATGAGTAATACCTACTTAACCGGAGGAGAGAAATACCTATCAGAAATACCGCAGTTCCGATGAATATAGCACGGAATATCTTTCCCGGAATATCGGAGATAGCCTCAATGAGAAACGCCAACGATCCCGCAAGCAGTGTCCCAAGTCCTCTATTCAGTCCTTTGCATAGAGTTGCCCCTAGGAAATATACCAATATACATGAGAAAAATGAATACTAAGATGGCGTATGTTAGATATATATGCTAAGTCCCAAGTCACTCACCAGCAGTGAATTCGAGCACTACAACAACAGTCATGACAGCCCACATAGCATTGTTCCCGAATCCTTGAAACAATGGATCTGTGAGATACAGAAGGGAGACCAGTGTCAAGGACAAGCCTACTTTCACAGAGTGAATGACCCTTCGCGGGTCTTCTCGGCCAATCTTCCATGCTGTATCCCACACAAGTCCCGGCAATCTTCTCATCTTGCCCACAAAACTTTTCCAACTTCCCTTCTCCATGGCACCTACGCCTGTTACTCCATTTCCAGCCATGACCATGCCCTTGCTCTTAAAAAAACACCCGAGGAAACAGTCCTTGGTGTGATCACAGCTTTGGGAATTGGGTATTTGAATGCAAAGTGGCAATCTTAGTGTAACAGCTCAAATGATTCTTAGGATGTACTGTATTTGTTATTCAATTCCGGCTTTTTAACAATGAGAGGGGAGGTGTATTAAAGAAACTGAGATTGTGATGGTTGCAGGCTGGAATCTTAAACTATTGTCTCTAGTCCCACCACTCAGTTATACCATATGAGTCGTGCTAGCCCTAATCTCAAAGCATTCCCTAGCTACTTATCTCAACCAAAACTTAACATGTGACCTTGCTTTCAATTAATAGTCAACATGTGTCTATGGTTTCAATAAAAAATAAATAAATAAATAAAAGGCATCAGATTGTTCTAGCAAATGCCAGAAAAGTAGTCTCGAGCTTCCACATATCATGCGACATGTGGCGATAAAAGAGGAGAAGTCATTTCATTTTCTCTCTATGTTTTTGACTTCTCCCCACTTGATTTCTATGACCTTTTTTATCGTCACATGTCGCATAATGTGTGGAAGCTCGAGACTTGTCCTTACTTTAACAGATTTTGGTTTTGGCGGATATTAATAAATGCTTATGAGTAAGGCTAGCATGCTACTATGATGAGGGGCAATGCTAGTCCCACTCTCACTCTCCCCAATTGGGCGTTTGGATCACAGTAAATTGGTGGAGAGTTCAATAGCACCAACAATGTGACACATGTCTCTTTAATTTCTTTTAATTGTGGTTAAAAATCTTTAACCATTAGGATTATTATTCTTTTCCTTAAAAATTTTTATCCTAAAGACCAAGGTCGGAATTATCCGAGGTCAATTGCAATTGACTATGATCTAAACTCTCTTTTGGGGTTAATAAATAAAGTCTTTGGGATGTGGGGCCCGACCACTTATTTTATTATCGCATTTGAGGCAAGTGCAATATGGGGAAAATAGGGCCAACAAAATCCTCTTCATCTATTTGGGAAAGTCTTATTATCTCTTCAGGTAATACTGTCTACTAGTTAGACTTGTATTTAGGGGTGGCAATCGGGCGAGTTTGAGCTTCAAAGTTTAAAGTCTATGTAAATGTGTTGGGCTTCGGGCTCGGCTTACCTCTCTCGAATACAAGTTGTATTCGAGGGAGCTAAGCCGAGCTTGGCTTGAAAATGTTCTAGCTTGGCTTAAAATTCTCGAGCTCAACTTGAGCTTGGCTCGAGTATGATTCAAGCTCCAATGGTCTGGTTCGAGCTTGGCTTGAACAAGCTTGACTAAGCTCGAGCTTCGTCCAAGCTCGAACTTGATTCAAGCTGAACCGAGCTCAAGTTGAATCAATCTTAATTTACAGGGTTATTTTGATAATTTTTCATTATTTTAATAAGTATTTATTATTAAATTATAATACAAGAACATGCATAAAATTAATTCAAGTGAGCCTAGCTCTAAATGAGCTAAACTTCGAGCTGAGTGGATTCAAACAAAGTTTGGATCGAGCCCGACTTGTCTAAACAAATGCGTTCAAATAAAAACTTGACTTGATTCCTTTAAGCTCGAAATGCCAGATTGAACTTGACTCCAACAAATCAATGAGTCAACTTGGCTTGAGTGCATCCCTACTACCCCTATATTATAGGGGTCTCTAATCAATATCACCACCAAATCACTTTGTAATTTATTCGTTGCAAGTCCTTCTCAATGTCAATAAGAACCTCAACAATAAGAATCTACTTCCAATTATTTGCATCTCATTATTAACATTAAGAAGGGTAAGTAAGGAATAAAGAGAGAGGAATGCATGGGTTTTTCTATTGATATGAAAATTATTTAAAGAAACATAAAATAATATATTAGTAAAGAGGTATTTAAGAGCGCATCTCTATTTATTCAAATATTTAAAATGTAGGTATGAGGAAAAAAATTAGGACTTTGCTACTGAGACCCACTAAGGGCTGAGACCACCGAGACCATGCTCTAAGAGAGCATGATTTCAGGTGGGGCCCATTTCACATGGTGGGCCCCACCTAAAATCCTGCTCTCTTAGAGCATGGTCTCGGCCCTCATCTCAGAAGCTTTATCCAAAAAATTAAAGGAACACTTGAATATCATTTTTGGGATACAGTTTAAATATGAAGCAGAGCTTTGCATCATGGGGAGCCCCCTTTTTACACATTAAGGGGGGGTCAAATGTGTAATTATTGCCCCGCCTTAGTGCGTAAAAATGGGGCTCCGCATGAAAATTAATCTCTTTGGGATAACATATATTCTGATATATAGTAAACCTTTATTTGCAACATTGAGACCACTGATGCCCATGCACTCCATCAAAGTAATGGATATCTAAACCCTTTACTTCTATAGTGCGTAAGTGAGAGACCACTAAGCTGTACAGCTTTCAGATGTGTTGGAAATCAATACAAGAAACAGAAACCCAAATGATAAAAGAGGTTGGAAATAAATTACAAAGTGAGCTGGTGATATATTTAGAGGTTCCTATAATGTACCAAATAGACAGGTATATAACCCTTGGGGTATAGACAGGTATATAACCCTTGGGGTGTAGCCTACTGGTCGGAGGACGAACCATAAAACTGGAGGTCTCGAGATCGAATCTGGGCTCCTCTCAATATTGGATGTATGAGTTGAGGGTTTACCTATGGATCACGTGGGATTAGTGATCCCGACATTTACCAAAAAAATAAAATAATAGACAGATATATCATTCAGATACAATAAGACTTTCCAAAATAGAGAAAGGCATTTTGTTAGTCCTCTATCCCTATCCCTATTGCACTGTCTCTTTTCTTGGGCAAAAAGACAAGGGCCTAACACAATATCATTGCCGTTTTTGCTTGAAAAGAAGATACTGCACCAGGGGGCGACTGAAACTAGAAAGAAGATATTGTACACTTTATAGCTCTTTTTGTATGTCCCGGTGATTCATGGTCCCCATGACAAAGGTCCATAAAAATTGACACAATGGACGCACTTTCCTTTGAAAATAGGAAAGTTATCTAGTTCTAAAATCAAAACTAGAGTTGGTATCGCATTCAATTGCGATTGAACTCTTCTTACAAACGCACCCACAAGTCAATACGTGTCCCTTTTAACCTTTATTAATCGTGGTTAAGATTTACTAACCTTTAGAATTAAACAATCAAACCTTGGTTTTTAGGAAAAAATATAACTTGACATATTTAAATTTTTTAACCAGATAACAGTTAGAGGGGCCTTGTGTGCGATTGCGATTGAACTCTCTTGAGTTCAATCACAATTGGACAGGATGGACTCTGTAAATTAACAGGGAATATGGAAAAGCAACGACATTTGTCACTACTAAATTAAGAATTTGAAAGTTTGTGTCTGGGCTTGTCGGTGGCTTAGCATTCTTTTTTTAATTTTTTATACAAAAAAAAATATGTATAACTGAGGGTGGGTGAAATTGAGTCGCACTCGCGGCACTCATAAAGCCCGTTTAACTGGTCGGTTAACTCTGATTAAGAAACTTTAACTATTAGGTTAATAAAATTTTTAAGAGTCAGGCAATGAGGATTCTCAAGTAACCTCCAATGATTTTGTTAGCCCCAGTCACAAATCTTCCAAAGACGCAATTGGGGCGCTACAAATGTCAAACGTTTTATGGCTTTTACTTTAAAAATTGTTAAAATAATGAAAGACCTCCACATGTTAGTACCATCTTGGGTCTATAGAAATATTTAGACTAAATGCGATTGGAGCTAGCACTCCTCAAACTCCAAAATCCTAGTCCTTTAATTCATTTAATTCATATAATTAAGGGTTACGATTAGAGCAGATAAGACTTTCTAAAAAAATGATTAAATAAGTCAAGTCAAATAAGGTAAGTCAAATCTAATTTTGACCCTTAATTATTTGAATTAAAGAATTTTAAACGAAGAGTATATTTACCTATAGATTGATTTTTAAAAAAAATAAATAAATAAGACACGTGTTAATTAGTGGGTGAAATTAAGCCCTCTCGAGTTCACTAGCAATTGAATATGAGCCAAATTGGTGAAACGAGCCTGATCCTTTAGACTCGTCATTCTCTCCAGCTGTAACTGGACCACATGTCCCTTTTGACATCCCTTAACTGTGGTTAAGATTCACCACTTCTAGGATTGACCGACAAATATATCCTTAGTTTTTTTTTTTTTTAATATTTAAAAAGAAATTTAGCCCCGGTTAAAATTCACTAACTCCTAGGGGTGGGTGAATCATGACCACAGTTAAATGGTGTCAAAAGGGACACGTGGCAGCATCAGTGTTATAACCGGACCCCCCTGAGTCCGGTTACAACTGGAGATGATTACAAGTCGATCCTTTATGGCTCCTGTCTTAATCAAGTAAGCGTAGCTAAGGGTCACAGGAACAGCAATGCTATAAGAAATCTCTTCACAGGAGATTGAAGCATCTATCCAGTTGATTCCAGCCCCCAACGCACATGCTGGTTTGGTCGAGAAGTGAGTGGGCATGCACCAAACGCAAAAGGACAAGGAGGGCATAGGCACCTGCACATGCATGATGGAGAGACATGTTAACCTTGGTACCAGTTGTTGAAATACAGCCTTTCCTGCTACGGGGATATGGGACTTGAATCTCCCAAGAAACGAAGGAAGGCTAAATAATTTTCAGATACGAATATTGACAACCGGCACGGGAAAGGAACGACATCTATATCTATACTATTAATTTATGCCTGGTTGGGAGTGCAAATCTTCTAGTCGGCGCCCAATACGGAAACTCGGTATTAGACGATGTGTTCTAGTTTTAAAACCACCACTTCTCTCCCTCTTTTAACATCTTTTAATTGTGGTTATAATCACCAGTAATTATTGATATATTTGTGAAGAACTAATAGGAGGGCATGAAATTTTATCAGTTTAGGGGTGGGCTGTAGGGGCGTAGCCCTCAAATATTTTTTTTTTGATGACTAAGTTTTTGGGAAATTTCATCCATACATTTTGTAAATATCTTATAAGTATTGTTTCTCCTTAGTTACAAGACATTTATCCCCTTGCACTATAGATATGTCTGGTTAAATAATTAAATAATATGATATAGAAATATATTTTGTTTTCAAAAGTTCAACAACAATTGTCCTCTTGCCCTCATGGTTATATCATATTTAATATTTAAATAATATAGTATAATTTTTTTTAAGAGGCAACTAGGATTATGTCTAGTTAGATAATTAATCAACTAAGTATAAAAGATATATATATATATATATGTCTTGGGAGAGTTCAATCGCACCCACATGTCAACACGTGTCTACTTTAACCCCGGTTAACTATGGTTAAGATTCATTAATTCTTAGGGTTTAATAATCTAACCTTGGTTTTCAGAAAAAATATTAACCCTCTAACTTTGATCTTGCCGACTCCATTGTGAATGCAATCCCAAGTTCTCACAATTGGACATATTTAAACTCAAAGCCCAAGGGCACTGGCCTCCATTCCCATGACTGAGATGGAATTAAAGCCAATCGTGATTGAATTCAAGGAGAGTTCAATCGCACACACAGGTCTAACACATCTCCTTTTTAACTCATATTAACCGTGGTTAAAATTCACTAACCAATAGGGTTCAACAATCTAACCTTGGATTTTAGACAAAATTTTAACCCTAAGTTAAAGGGAATTAAAATTTTATTTTATTTTATAAAAATCAAGGTTAATTATTTAACCCAAAAAGTGGATGACACTTAACCACGATGTTAAAAGAGAAAATTATGGCAATATAAAAGCAGAACACGTTAGGCACCGACTAGAGAATTTGCACTAGCTAGTTAGTGTGACCCATCCATTTTCTTTCCCATTGTCTCCTCTTTCAATTCCCAAAAAAAACTAAATATCTATCTCTCCATGGATTCCTCTCCCCAAGAACTACTTTATCTCTATCTAGTCTATATTCATCTCCCCATGTACACCTCTCTAATTTGACTCTGATTCGACTCTCCAATCCTCTCTCTTAGTCATTTTCCTCCATTAAATCTCTCCATGTATTATTCCAAGGGAGATTTCATTAATTACGATAAATAAGGACTATACATTAGAATAAGTAGTCCACTCCGGCAATAAGTTATGTATTTCTCTAAATTAATAATGTTAATGAAGGAATTCGCTCTTCCCAAGTTCCTCTTTGTATTCTTGGATGTGTATCCATCTCTTTCCTCACTTGGCTCCTCCCCCGCTAACCCCTCCCCAACTCTCATTTTGATCCTTATTCTCCCACATTAAATTAATAGATTTTAAATAAGTAGCAATGCTAGTCTTACTCTCAGTCAAAAATCAATAATTGTCATTGATTTTATTCTAAAAACTAATACAAGTGCAGAAGTTGGTTGTGGGCTGAGAGTAGGAAGTGCATGAGGGTAGGGCTAGCACACCTCATAAATAAGATAATGTTACACATTACTAATTAGACACGTAAACATTTTTTTTTTTTTTTTTTTTTTTTTTTGAGTTTGAAGATATCAAAAGACTTCCATCCGGCTCCAAGGCTCTAACCTCCCTACCTCTATCTACCTATTCATTATAGAGTGCTGTTACGAGCACACCAATATTTATTGATTGGACACCCTTAAAAAAATAATGATTTGTCTATGAGCACCTGTACCCCTAAACTCTCTTCTAAAAACATCTTCTCGGCCTTCTAAGAAAGAACCCACAAAGCTCTTCTTACCTTACCTTTAAAGACTCGAGTTGTAGAATCACACACTACTTAAGCATCTCAACCAAAAAAAAAACAATCATCATTCATATTTATCTTTTTGTCTATTTTGTTCAATTATAGTAGAGTATGAAATTACTTTATTAATAAGCAGATGCTCTAAGCTCTTTATTTTGAGACTATGCTCTTTATTTAGAGATAAATTTCCCATAGTCATTTTCAAATACCATTTTTAACGTTGCATTTCCTATGATCTTTTGTTACAAGTTCTTTAACCCACACAAAAAATAAGAGTGCAATATATAAGGAATTGGGTATGGTTCCTTTGATACCAATTTATTAGACTTCAGTTGGGTTTGGGTCCACTAAAAGGTTTATGAATTATCATGTTTTATGGTTTTAAGCTTAGAATAGTGAATAATTAGAAATTTTATTGGTATTTTTTTATCTCTTGATGTGTATTTTAATGGTGTCCAGTAAGTTATATATTTAGTGTCCAATCAGAAAGTATTGGTGTGCTCGTAGCAGCATCCTAATTATATTTCATAAAATGAGTGTTTTGGTTTAGTAGAATATCGCAGACCGAATAGGCTTGTTCCAATGGTTGTGTGACTACTCATTTGGGGGTAGGATCTGGGACCGAGTTTCGAGAGGTGCGCAAATAGTAACACTAACTTTAACAAATACTAATACTACTACCTAGGGTACTTACGCATGCAATTTAAAGAGTTGAAACTCCTATCCCTCACTTATCCTGATTCTTAATGTTCCCTGTAAACAGAACCTAACCCTGTATCGATTTCCAATACCATCATTAATCTCAAACATCATGACTTTTTTTTTTTTTCTCTCTAATTTCTCTGTATGTGTTGCAGGTGAGCCAATATCAGTATGGCTATTGTTGCTGCTCCATAATATCTATATGAGGATCCATTGCTCTACCATTTGCAATTCTTCTCTTGTGAAATTTCAAAAATAAGATGTTTCTTTTAGTAGAAAGTGTAAGATGGAGATTCATAGAAGATCAATCGATCACCAAATCCACTGAAGCTATCTGACTTGAAACCGGATGGGCACATGCATGCATCTTCACACTTACCCCCGGGCCGGCCCAAGCCATTTGGAGGCCTAACGCGAAAATTCTAAATGAGACTTTTTTTAAAAAAAATTTTAAATATTATTAAAAAAAATTAACTATAAATGAGGCATTTTTAATATTCTAAATGGACATTTTCGTTTTTTCCAATATTCTAAATGGAGCCTTTTTAATATTATTTTTTTTATTTTTTTTAATGGGGCCTAAAGCAAAGGCTTTGATGGCTTAATGGATGGGCCGGCCCTGCTTACCCCCCACAAAATGTAGCCTATAATTTCACAAGGTTCTTCAAAGCAGTGTTACCTGATTCGTCGGTTCAAATTTGGGTTTGTGGTTTGCAGTTCGCTACTCTAGAATGAACCCGGTTCATTATGCGTAGGATGAGATAATTCGTTTCTCGGTTCGCTTAGGTTATTTAGTTTGGTTCACAAGTTTGGTTCACTACTTAAGAATGTAAAACAAATATCTATTTTGAAAAACCATTTAAAAAAAATGTCTCTTTCTTTAAAGGTTCATGAACTCAAAGTATAAATTTGTCGAATTTGAAGAAAATATCAATGAATTTAATTAAAAATTTTGACAAACAAAGACCGTTTTGAAACCACCATGTGATTTGCTCAATTTCACGAACCAATGCGAACTAATCACAATCTAGTTCGGGTTCACTTGGTTTGCAGTTTGCTGTAGCATACAATGAACTTGGTAACCCTGCTTTAAAGCTTGGAATTATTTCGTTACTTATTACTTTGAATTTTCCAAGCCCAAGATATATGAGATGGTCCCTAAAGAACGCGTAGATCATCGGTTCGTTATATGTAGTCCCTATACAAGCTCCGATCTTTTCTGTGCCCTCTCTTCTTCTTAATCTTCCTCGTGTGTGGGTTTTTTTGTAAATGCTTAAGAGAGTAATTACAAAATTATTACTTATATCCTAAGATCATTTACCCATTTGTTGAGTAAGCTAGCTGCCACTCACCTCTCTTATTGAATTTGATAATAACATATTTATTATTACTCATAATATTTGTAGTATATACTATTTATTAAAGCTAATATTTTATATGTATTTTAATATAATTTACTACTAATATTAAAATATACACAATTAGTTAAAATCTTTTAATATTAGTAATTTAATCAATATCTCATTAATGTGGCAACTCAAAACTGCGCTAAACAACTAATTACTAACCAACTAACCAAGAGCAATACAAAAATAAAAGGAAATTTATCCCTTTTTAAAATGGGAAAATGACATTTTTACAGGTATTATATTATATTCTTACATTTTTTTAATCTGCTTTCTGACCTTCTAACCTCCTATGCATCACACATGGTGTTCGCTAGTATTCTTACTAAAGTAGATTCTGGATTTAGGGAAATTTTTATTATTTGGCCAGAAGCCTGACGACATTCAAATAAAGTCCGATTAATGTAATCTGCATTAACCAAAGGGACTTTGGCAAAAATGTAATAGTCATCCGCAAAAAGAAGGTGTGTTAGTATTGGAGATCACTAGGTAATTCGAACTCCTGTAATTTCTTCCCCAACTTCCCTTTTATTAAGGAGACTAAAATGGGCATCCGCACAGAAGATAATAAATATGGAGAGATCACCCTGACGAAGGCCTTTGGTTGGGAAAATATCACCATATGCACTTCAATTGATGAGAAACACCAATTGCATATGCTTTGGTGAATTAGGTGGAGACATTTCGGACTAAAGCCCATTTTCGTCTAGCCCTTAATTAGGCAAACTTTACAAAATTAGGCCCAACTCGGCCCATGGTTTTTAGAGAAAAAAAAAAGGCGTTATTAGGGTTTGCGGGCCATGGAGGGCAGGGCTAGGTAGAGTATCCTCACCCAAGATCCAAATTGAAAGCCCTATTCTCTACACGCATATGGCAAGTTCTAGTTGAGTATGTTCTTACTTAGATTGGAGCACAAATCCTCTACTTGGAACTATTTTAGAGAATTTTGTTCCTGAGCCCATGCATGGAACAAGTGTCTCCTTTTGAGTAGAGAGTTTCTAAAACCTTGTTTGGTCTAGTTTTAGAAAAGTTATGAATGCCTATCCACTAGGATGGTAAGTAGCATATTCCCCGTTTGGGAGGCCATGGCTCGAGTCCTTGTATATGTATAATGAGCCAACAATCTTTTAAGTCCCTTCATATCTAACTACTAAACTAAGTTGATATTTCTTACTTCCAAAAAAAAAAAAAAAAAAGTAAAGGGTACACTTGTCATATCGTCCTTAATCGTGTGGGCCTAGGTACATAACCCGATCCAAACATGTGACTCACTTTTGAGCCGTTTTGTATCACTCCTGATAAGTGATTATCTCTTACAAGAAAATTGAAAATGTCGTTTGGATGTGTTTTAGAGTGGAACAATTCTAATAAATAGAGTGATACTTTTCGAACAAAATTTTGGGAACAGAAAAGTTACTTTTCAGACATCGGTTGTTAAAAAAAAGTTATATGACTCCTAGCACCTCCGCCACATTAGCTCCCACCCACACCTCCTTCAGCACTAGCTCCCACCCATACCTCATCACCACCACTTCCCGCCACCCCCCATTGGTACCGCCCTCACCACCACCACCCTCATCCCACCACCCCCATTGCCACCACCACTTAGGGGTGTCTAATCGGCCCTCTGAGATCCTCAAAGTGAAGGGCTTAGCTTTTTCCTAATGCTCAGGGGCTAGGCAAGGCCAGGCCAAGCCTAATATTCTAAAGCCCTTTACTTGAGGGGCAGACTTTGAAAATACCCTACAAAGTTCGGGTAGGCCTCTATCCTTATTATACATATTAATAATTTAATAAATTTTTCTTTTTATAATTGAAAATTTTAGTGAAATAGATGCGAGAGAAATAAAATAATATATATGGCATGCAAAATTATTAAAAGAAACATAAAAATTCTTGCCCTAAAAAGGGAAGAGTGCAATAGGAGAGAGTAGGGTTAGCAAAATCCATGCAGTGTTTTTATAACCTGATCGATCGGTCGAATCGGCTGGGTGGCCGGTTCCCGGTTTGACCGGTTTTGGCCCATTTTAGCCGATTTTTTATGTGAACTAGTTTAGGGGGTTTTGGAAACCGGTGAGGAGACCGGTTCCTGGTTTTTCTGGTTCGACGGGCTAGTCCGGTCCAATTCTGATAACACTTATCATATACTATGAGGGTAGAGGGAGAAAAAATAAAATCCTATACATTATTGTTATAAGACAATAAAATTTATGAATACTCCTGCACTAAGCATCATAAAACTATTAAAATCCAAGCTCTTGGAACCAGTCTACACTGTTATACAAACGAAGGCCAGATGAGGGAATTCTTTACAATGTTGATTATAAGTAGATTGAAGAGAGAGAGAGAGAGAGCGAGGGAATTAGAATATACGGACAATGATGATAGTTGAAAAACAGAAAATTAAAGAGATTTTATGATCCATATGAAATAGAAGAAATTGTTTGATTCTAAGAGACTACAATAAAAACTTTTATGCTCTTTTTCAGCCCTGCCTGACCTAGCTCTTGAGGTTAGGACTTTGGCATAAGTCATTTTTAGGCCTTCGAGGGTTAAAGTCGAACTAGGACCGGGTAGATGGATGATGGAGATCGAGTACATAACTGAATTAGTAGGGCTATCAACGGTCCCTTGATCCGAATCCAATCCGATTAAAAATCCGACTGATCCGAATTCGATCAAAGATCCACCAGATCATGGATTAATCATTCTGAATCTGATTATATTTTTAAGAACCGAATCCGATCGATCCGATCCAATCCAATTCGATTAAGGTTAATTTTTTTAAAAAAAACTATATTTTAATAATATAAAAAATTTAATAGTATCTTAATTAACTCTAATTAATTTTATTTTTTTAAAATTAATACTTTATGCATAGAAAATCCATGTAATATATTTAAATTGATTTTAAAAAGTTATTATAATCGGACCGGATCTGTCAATGTGTCCCTTTTTACACCCCTTAACTGTGGTTAAGATTCACCTACTCATCCTTCGATTTTAGAAAAAGAAAAAAATATTTTATTCTTATTAATATTAAAAAAATATTTTTAGGTTATTTTTTAATATTAAAATATTTTTAAAAAGAACTAATATTTTTTCCTAAAAACCAAGGATGGGTGGGTTTCACCCTAGAGGTGGGTAAATCTTAACTACAGTTAAGGGGTGTCAAAAGGGACACCTGGCGACCTCAAGGGGTGATAACCGGATTTGCCGTAGTAGAGGATTTGGTCTCTTTTCAAAATAACAACTAAAAAGTATTATTCTTCCGAAAATAATCTGGACAGGTGGTTACGTTATAGACTCTCCAATATTGAGTTTATATTTTACAAAGACTCCTTACAGAGGCCTCTATACAAAAGATCCGGACTCAAAAGAAGTATACACTGTAGAGTTACTAATTTATTTGCTATTCCTTTAGGGTAATGCTGCTCCACTTTTATTTTAAAGTCACTTTACTTGTACATGTGTTAGTCTCTTCCACTAAAAGAACCACGTGTTTTGTACCAGCCCATATCATCCATTTAAAGAAAGTGATTTGAAAAAAAAAAATAGAACTAGCATTACACTCCTTTTTAACAAAAAGAAAAAAACGTAATTGCTATTTTATTAAGTTTGAGCCCAGCCCGAATGGCCGATGTTAGTTGGACTTGAATAATCTAGGCCTGGATAGGCTAGGGGTCATCATTTTCTGATCGAGCTGAGCTTGGACAGTCACTCGGCCGTTGAAAACAACAAAGTGACAAAGGATTCATACCTCTCTTTTAGGGCCATACGGCTTGACCCTCAAAGGTAGGGCTTAGATTTGTAGCAAGTCCAGGCCTGTTAGGGGCTGGGGCTGGGGCTGGGGCTGGGGCTAGGGCTAGGGCCAGGGCCGGGCCTTATAAGACCTAGCCTTTCCATTTGAAGGCCTCACCCACCAGTCACCAAAAACAGCCTGTTGGACCATTGATGAGATTATATATTGACCATCCATCTGCAATATTCTTTTTGGTGGTTCAAGAGAATGTGACTAGATCCAATCGGTAAATCTCTTCCAATCAAAGCTTGTTTTAGGGGTATAAATCATCCCATAAGTAAGACACATGTGTTGGATTTGATTGTGTTATTTCAAAATTATCAAACCATTTGTAACCTTTGGTATTTACTTTGATTATCAAAACGTTTTCAAATTAAAATCTGTTTCAATTCTAGATTTATTGTCTTCATTATTTGACTGTTACAGTCATTACTTCTCTACTGGCTGTTATAGATTTTGGAGCCTATTTAAGGGAGCTCCACCTTCAACTTTTCTACACAGCAATCTCCTCTACTCCCTCTCCCTCTCTCACTCTCTCTCTCTCTCCTTCAATTTTATCCTTGGAGCATAACTGAGTTGTTCGGTTTTTGCTTGCATTGCGAGGGCACGCTTGCAAGCTATTTTGATTGTTATACCCTAGATGATAGACCTCCATCAACCTACTGCATCGGGAAACCATCTGAGAGGGGCACAATCTGCTCTTAAGGGCAGTACTTTAGTACGCCTCAATCTCCTATTCTTTGTTGTTTGGTTTTATTCATAGTTGCATCCTCTCTTCAATTTCCAACAATCTTAAGAACATATATGGTTGTTGCTACTATGATTATTGCAAAATCACTTCCTGACACTTCCAAAATTGAATCGTTCAATGGTTTGTTCTTCAAGCGCTGGCAAGAAAAAGTATTCTCTTCTTTTGATATGGTGAACCTAACTCATATACTGAAAGACCCTAAACCCTCTTTGGATATGGTGAACCTAATTTCTTTAATTCTTTTTATAAAGAACATGACATAATACATGAGACTACACCACCATCCTCACCTGCATATATCTAATGGGGTAGCTAAAAGAAAAAAATAGAACACTTAAAGAAATGATGAATGTCATGTTGATTAGAACTCGTTTTAAGAAAACTGGTAAAATGCCTTATGAATTATGGAATCGTCATGTACCCACTTTGAAATATTTAAAAGTGTGGGGGTGCCTTGCTAAAGTTTTATTACCTGATCCTAAAAAGAGGAAATTGGACCTAAAACATTTGATTGGATGTTCATTGGTTATGCGTTGAATAGTGTTGCATATAAATTTTTAGTAGTTAAAAGTGTTGATGATATTATGGAACACAATACTATTATAGAATCTAAAAATGCAAATTTCTTTGAACATGTTTTTCCTATGAAATCAAATGTAACCTCTATTCCTCGTTGCCTCATAATGAATCTATGGATGTATCTAATGGAAATGTAGAATTTGAATTGAGGAGTAAAAAAGTAAGAAAAGAAACTAGCTTTGGTGATGATTTTTATACTTTCTTAGTTGATAATGATCTCCTTACATATTCTGGTGGTATTACTTCTATTGATACACCTTCTTCGAAAGAGGCTATTAATAATGAGTTAGAATCAATCTTGTTTAATCAAACTTAGAAATTAGTTGATTTACCTCCTGGTACTAAAACTATCGATTGTAAATGAATCTTTAAAAAGGAGCTTACACTTGATGGGTCCATTGATAAGTTTAAAGCTAGATTAGTGGTTAAAGGGTATAAACAAAAGAAAGATATTGACTTCTTTGATACTTTGCTCCTATGACTAGAATTTCTTCTATTAGAGTAATAATTGCTTTGACTTCTATTAATAAATTAGTGATTCATCAAATGGATGTCAAAATAGCTTTTTTGAATGGAGATTTAGATGAAGAAATTTACATGGAACAACCTGGGGGTTATGTAATGGATGGTAATGAACATAAAGTGTGAAAGCTAGTAAAGTCTTTATATGGTTTAAAACAAGCACATAAACAATGCATGAAAAGTTTGATAAAGTATTAGTTTCTAATGACTATTTGATTAATGATGCTTGTAAGCATCCAATTTTTACACCCCTCTTTAACCATAGTTAGGCCTTTTAACCATAGGCCCACCCCGGTCAAACCCCAGTCAAACCATAGAAAAATCCTAGGTCCAACCATAGGTCCACTCCAAGTCAACCCTAGGTCTAATCCTAGTTAAATCTTAGGTTAACCCTAGGAGAACCATAGCCTAGCCTTACAAACCTAGGGCATGGGCCCAAGGCCCATGCGACACCTACCCAAGGCCCCTAGGACCCAAAACCCATAAACAAACAGTCCCTACACCCACACAGGGCCCATAAACCCTAGCCAAGCCCTAGGAGGGGTCCAGGCCCACAAAATTGAAAAATTTTTGAATTTCGGTATATGATCTACCGACATTCCATTTATGGTAAAAAAAGTACCGCGTGCATAAGCATTTAACGCAAACCAGACCCTGTTTCAGAAAAAATCCAGGAATGGCGGTAGAGTTTCTTCCGCCATTCTCATTTTGGCCTTGTGAGGGAATGACGGTACTGGAATTACTGTCATTCCTAGTTTTCGTATTTGCAGTGCTCACTTGCCCTCCTCAGTGCTCAGGCATGCCTCATGACCACCCCACTCCCCTCTGAGACCTCCGCCTATCCTAGTACTAATTCCCTGTGGGTCCCCAACTCTCTCTCCTATAAATCTAAGCCTCCCTCAACCTTCAGATGGCATGCCAACTCTACCCCTACAGAAATTCTGAAATCCGAAAGTCCCAGGGGAACAACTCCTGCCACAGCCTTGTTCCATCCCTATTCTCCACCAAGGGCAAGACCAGAAGCACCTGATATTTCCAAGGACCGTCCCAGGTCCTTCCTTAGTCGAGCACCACCACCACAGGCCACCACCGTCTCCACCGGAAGAAGCTAGTAGGGTAGGGCCTCCCCCTACCCCTTTTCTTTTGTAAAAATACATCTGTGAGCCCCTGGTCCTATTCCAGGGGACTTCATTTGCTATTTTGCTGCATAATCCCAAGAGCAAGGGTTCCCCTTGCCTGCCTCTTAGGCATGGGGAGCCCTCAAAGGGTAAAAGCTTTGGTATCGTGGCTCCACAACACTCCGACCCTCCCCTAAGCCTTCCGAAGGATCAACATTCCATGAGGAATCCCCTGGAAGTGTTATAGTGCTGCACTGTGGGAAAAAAATTAAGTTCTGGAAAACTTCCAAAATTGGGGTAAACACTGTACCGCCATTCTGGGATTTTCCCATTCCAGAAGCTGTATACCTCTTTTGGGTTGAGCCCTAGTCTATTCCAAGGCCTAGACTGGGTCCCTACGACCTCCCTCTACCTACCCTGGTCCTTCCAGGCTCACTAGGTTAGCCTAACCATGGTTAAAACGCATAAAATTAAAAACAGCCCAAAATATCGGTAAACAGTCTACCGACATTCTGGATTTCTTGGCACAGTGCAAAGATGGCCTCTATGAGCCCAAATCAGACCTGGCCCAAGGCCCAGACCAGGCCTATGATCCTAAGTCCCCTGGACACTTTCAGGGGTCCAGCACCCTCTAGGTCACCCCCTCACCTTTTCATGGCTGCAAAGCCAGTGTTCCTAGAAAAGCAGGAATGACGGTAATTATCCTACCGTCATTTCCATTCTGCACAAGATTGGAAACAGCTGTAAAATAATTACCATCATTCCCAATTTTCATTAGAATAGTGGTCTTGCAGGGCTCAGACCTGGTAGGAGGCCATTCTATGTCCTGCCAAGCCATCTGGTCCTACCCAGAGTAGACCATACCCTTAACCTAGGGTTAATTCAATCCCGATTAACTTTTAACCATGGTTAGTCGATCTAACCTTAGGGGAAAAATCTCATAAATTCCTTATAAAAACTCTAAAAATATAGGAAATGGACAAAATCGGACCTTGAAACTTTCTTAACCATGGTAAAACAAATTAACCATGGTTAACCCATGCCTTGACCATGGATAAGCCAATTTAACCTGGGAAAAATAGAAGAAAATCCCTGAAATTGCCAAATAATGCAAAGGGACCAAAATCTGACATTGGACCCAATAACACCCTTAACCGTGGTTAGATCACTATGAACTCCGGTTAAGCAAACTTAGCTTACCGAACTAACCCTTCAGCCTCTGGGCCCAATCTCAGCTTACTGAGCCCAACCTTAGTCTATCGGACTACACCCTTAGCCTCTGGACTCACCATTTGGCCTCTGGGCCCAACCTTAGCCTACCGGGCTAAACCTTGGCCTCCGGGCGCAATCTCGACCTCCGGGCCCAATCTTAGTCTACCGGACTAAATCCCTAGCCTCCGGGCTCACCCTTTGGCCTCTAGGCCCAAACTTTGTCCTTCGGGCCCAAATTCTTTAGACCATGCACTTGACTAACCTGGTTAACCAAACCTTAGTCCCCAGACTAAGCCTTAGCCACCCCGATGCACGCACACACTCCCCTATCCTTGGCACTGGCTCATGTACCAGAACTATGCTCGGTCTGATCTCACCCCATGTGAGTACGTATGCAATCCTACACGGGTTCGACCCTAATTAGCTTTCTCCTTTATTGGATTAGTCTAAGCTAAAAACTAAGGCATTTGATTAATATTTGACATTAATTTGGCTTATACCTAGGGAGTAGGTAACCATTGTAAAATGGGGGTCCTAGTGTGCCTAACACCTTCCTTGGGACTTAATTGAATCTCTTACCTAGACTCTAATGCAGACCATATGACCTTATCCATACCTGAGACTTATCTCTTTAAAATTAATAAATGGCGACTCTAAAACTTAGAAACACCATAGTGAGCAGAGTATCGAAATCCGCGCTCACAGCTCTGGCGACTCTGCTAGGAAGCATTTTCTAAGGTTCAACTCGGAACCTAAGTTTAAGCTAAATAAACCTCAAAATTATTCAAATGACTAAGTATTTAGCATAATATTTATTTTTTTTATTTCTTTGGGTGTATTTTGTACTGTGAATATCATATATATCATAGTAGTGTAATGACCTATGAAAACCCAGTAGACAGGCTTATTTCACTTACGGCTACTGAATGACTATCCTTAGTGTCAGAAGCTTAAAAGTCTTTGAGATCCATAGAATTACACCTGCTGTGTGATTGCCCTCAGAGAAGGATTTTGAGCGTTCCCACTTACATCAATCATCAATTTTCAGGTATGCTCTATACAGAGAGTCGCATATAGACTAGGCTATGGTATAGTCTACAAGCAGCCCACCTGGAGGGATACTTTAAACCCTAACCTTCTTAAACCCTATACCTGTCCCCAATCATGGTTGACTATCAGGGCACTCTTACTTCGGTAAACACCCACCCAGGGGTATGCAATGAGTCATACTTGTGCTTGTAATAAAACACACCCGACATTGTGTCCCGACACCGTATATGAGGCTCAAATCTCAGGCAGACGGGTCTTCACAACACCTATCCCTAGCCTTGACCTGATAGGCCGCCGGTTCCCAATAACCTGGGAAAAGCATACCGTACCTCTGTCCGACTGCCCTATCGGATCACATGTGCCTTATCACACAAAAAAAAAATCAAAAATATACAATCGTCATCATCTTTGCATTTGCATATATAGTACATTCACATAGAGTCTGTCTTTGTCCAGGTAAATTGTAGGACATTCAGGGATTGTTAAGTCAATAGGTCAATCGTCACAACCCATGCATTTAACCTTTCAGGCGCCATGTGATGACAGCCTCCAGAAAATAATTGATGCCCTCACTCGTAGTCAGCGTCTTACTTGGGCTCAACACTACAAAATTGGATCCATCTTAAACCTATCCTTGGTTAAACTAGATTGGTGCCTCATAAATTCCGCTATCCAGCGTTGGAACCCATCATACATGTTCTGTTTTGGTAAGAACGAGTTGTGTCTAACATTAGAAGAAACTCAACGCATTCTAGATTTAATCATGGAAGGCGAAGCCATAATACCACGCTACTAGACAACACACAAGGCAGACCTTTCAAGGTTTTTGCATATTAAGCCTATCTGCTTGCAGCATGGTCTTAACGGCTCTTACGATCGGATACCCGTAAGATATCTAGAGGATTAGTACAGTCGCAAATAGAACCCTGACACCATAACAGCTAAACTTCACGGTTTCAATGCCTTTGCATTGATAGTCATGTCTCAACTGGTCTTCCCGAAGTGTCGCACCCTCGCCGACTCAGGTACTAGTAAGGGTTATCGAAGACATGCACAGCGCCAGAACAGTTATCCTAGTCATCCTTGCAAAGCTTCTTAGGGCTCTCAACCAAGTTGTGGACTACCGAAGGGGCATCTTCCATGCCAGTGCACCACTTCTACACCTATGGTTGGTAGGACACTTGCCTAAAATCATCCCAGTGTCTGTCGATCTCTGTGAAGCTTATACTCTACCTAGGAAGATTTCTCAAAATCAGGACCAGATTATGTCTGCAGATGTCAGAACTCTCTACCAATTTCTCCAAAGCCTGACAGAGGAGTAGATCACGTGAAAATGCGAGTGGCTAATCCAGAAACAACTACCTTGCGTTGTTATAATAGGAAGGTGATGCATGATCCTTGCTGGTCTAACCGGCTCAGCCGTATATATACCACTCTGAGTCCTTTGCCAGTTCAGACTCCCTCAAAGTATCCTGGTAACAGACAAGCTGGGAAATGATTGTGTTGACTTTACTGTGCATTCGGAATGCTTCACTTGCCTCTTCTAGGCAGATTGGTGAAGCTCCAGAATAGAACAGTGGTCAGACTTTGTGGTTACAGCAGGATCACCTATTAATTCAGGATACTTGCTTTGGGTGGAAGACCCTGACATTCCATCCAGTATGCCAGCACTAAGGGAACTTCCTACACTAGTTGCAGCACCATCAAAAGGAACTATTCTCATAGCTAAAATGGTGGTTCCCTGGAGAGACATTCCTAGAAAGACAAAAGCAGAACCATCGGATCAGCATAAGAGAACCAGTGAAATTCTACAGTCTCACGATCGAGACATTGCAGCCATGTAAGCCAAGCTTGATAGTGTTCTGGAATCTCTAAAGATTCTTATTGGTGTCTAAACCGATGACCCTTCCACCCAAAACCCTACTGGATAATCCTCTGAACAGCCATACCGGAAACCACAACCTACTCCAGTTATATCCCTAACCCAAGACCCGCACCAGGCGGAAGTGAAGTAGAAGATGAACAATTTGATGGGATAGAGAAACCCAAGGCCTCTTATGTCAACCAGGATAGGTCATCTTCTTCAGATCCTATGCTGTCTCTCAGGGATCAGCATGAAGAGATCAAGCAGATGAAGAAGGAAATGAGATGAATGAAAGGACTTTTCTGGCTTTAGTCTAGGCTACTCAACGTATACGGCACTATTTGTTTTCCTACCCAGTAGTCCTGATCTCCTGAATGGATCCACTCAAATACCTATTGGAAGAGCCAGCCATTATCGGGAGGACAGCCCGATGGCTTATGATGTTATCTAAATTTGACATCACGTACATGACTTAGAAGTCAATCAAGGGGTAGATAATCATAGATCACTTGGCCCATAGTCCAGCACAGGACTACGTTTCAGAACATGATCAATTCTCAGATGAAGTCATCTGTATGTAGAAACTGAAGAGCAAGAATACCTCGACTGAGTCGGACCCATAACACCGAAAGCATCAAATGGAGATCGATTCATCTTGGTAGTAATCAATTACTTCACCAAATGGGTCGAGACGACCTCTTATGTCAACGTCACAACCTCTATGGTTCAGTGTTTTCTGAAAAAGGACATCATCTACCGATACGGTGTCTCCTATGAGATTGTAACAGACAATGCTCTAAATTTCTGTAATAAGGGAATGACTGATCTCTGTCAGAAATTCAAAATACAGCATCACAACTTCATGCCATACAGGCCACAAACCAATGGTGCAATTTAAGCCGCAAACAAAAACATAAAGAAAATCATAGAAAAGATGGCAACCAATTACTCTGCCTAGCATGAGATGCTTCCATATGCACTCATGCCCTATAGAACATCCATCCGAACATCGACTGGGGCAACACCATTCTCTCTAGCTTATGGTATGGAGATAGTCCTTCCTATCGAAGTAGAAATACCATCACTCCGGGTATTAATGGAAACAGAAATCTCAGAAGTAAAATGGACACAGGCCCGATACGAGCAGCTAAATCTGATAGAAGAAAGGCGACTGAAAGCCATCAACCACTCTCAGGCCTACTAGAGGTGCATGACTAGGGCATTCAAAAAGAAATTCAAGCCCCGAAGCATCGAATTCGGTGTCTTTGTTCTCCGAAAAATGTTTCCAAACCTCCCAGAGCCCGTCAACATGGACAAAGTCGAACGATACTACGCTTAGGGTCTAGATCTAATAGGCGATTTGCACTCGTAGATTCTTCAGGAAATGGTTGGAGGCCATCTTTGGCACCCTCCTTATCCCCAACAATGTATACCATTTTCAAGCAATGAAATCCGCTAGTTAGTCCCTTGAGCCTAACAACCTTTCTTTCAGCAAAACTTTCTTTAGGGACATCCTCCATTGCCATCTGTGGCATTTTCTTGAACTACGTCATAACCTGATCCTGTAAAGGGTATGTAGGCAACCTGACAATCAGGTGCAGTCACCAAAAGGGTTAATACCTCTCCGGAGTTTCCCCCGCAGAGTCAAACTTTCCCCAAGCAGAGTTAAACTCTCTCGACTTTCCTAACAGAGCCAGCCTCAAGGGTATGAAATTTCCATAAAAAGAAAACCCAAAATAGAAGTCGAAATATTCTCAAAAACCAGGGACTCCCCATAGAGACGATCTCTCCAGATCCTCTCCCCAGAAGAATATCCATACAATAACTCACGGAGACAAGCCGAAAACTTCTCCCTAGTAGAGTCAATCTCTCTCAAAAACTTCCCAAATGAGTCCATTTTAAATGGAGAAAAACTCCAAAGTCAACCTCTGGCAAAGAGGAGAATTCCCTAGTGGAGCAAAAAAAAAAATCCAAGAGAGTACAAATCAACTACAGGAGGAAAAATCTCAGGGTGTCCCAAACTTCAATCCCCTAGCCTACATTTCGTCCCACTCTAAGTCCTCATAGATCCCCTAGAAACTACGAGAACAAGTGCAATATCACATCTACATCCCTAGCAAAATATAATCTTCAGTAGAGCGTCATCCAGGGCAATGAAGGGAGAAGATCCAAATCCCCAACAAATCGCGGGCATGAGTGAAAACCAGCAATGGCCTCATTGTGCAAAAATCATACGACCCTTAGACCTAGTCTCACGACTAGGGGTAAAAAAGGAACAAAAAAATCAAGTAGCTTCTCATGAGAAAAACTGGCAAAAGCCTCATTGTGCAAAAATTATGCGAATCCCATGACTTGGTCATTCTAAGGGTAAAAAAGGAAAAAAATCTGAAAAATAGTTTGACAACAAAATCTGGCAACAATCAGTCTCACCGAACTCCTAACTATACCTAATAAAGATTCCTCCAGGAACAAATCCCTAGCAGATAGTTAATACAAAAATTGTCAATGGTCTCTAACAGTTTTCTACTCCACAGCAAGTCCCCAGTAGAAGTCTCCAACTACTCTCTACATTCCAGCCAAGGGCGGGGGAGGGGCCATGGCCCCCCCAAATTTTTTGTTAATCATTTATGTTTTAGTATGAATTAATGGGCCCCTCAATTTTTTTAAATATTTTTTAGTATACTGCCCCCCCCCCCCCCCCAAATTTTTGTCTTATATATATATATAGTGGCCCCTCCCAATTTTTTTGTCATATATATAGTAGGCCCTCTAATGGAGTCCTATCATGCCCTTTAGGTTACCACATGTCCCAATTGACACCCTTTAACTATGGTTAAAAGTTACCCACTCTTAGGGTTCATCTACTTATCCTTGGTTTTCAGAAAAAATATTGAATTTTTTTTAACCTTAGGAGTTTGTGAATTTTAACTAGGGTTTGAAATTTTTTTTTGATATATATATTTAAAATCAAAGGATAGGTGGGTGAATCTTAACCATAGTTAAGGGGTATCAATAGAGACACCACCTGGCGACCTCAAGGACATTATCGGAAAAAATTCTCAAAATAAAAAAATTACCCCCAAAAATTTTTTCTTGGGTAGCCCCCAAACCCTCAAATTTCATACCATGAAATCTATTAATTTTTTATATGTGTATTTTGGGCCCCCTAATCAAAAATTCCTGGCTCCACCCCTAACTCTAGCAGACTCCCAACAACAGTCCTCAGTCTTCTACAACAAAAAGACAAGCTCATCTATCCCCCAGCAACATCTCCCATGAGGGTAAATCCTCTGTTGAGTCATAATCCACTCTCCAATAGTAAAAGACAACCCATAAACCCCCACTAAGCCCTAACAAAGGCAATTTACTAACAAACCTAAAAGCTAGTTAAGCATTTTTCTAAAAAAATTTACAAAAAGTCCACAACACTTTTTTCTAAATATTTTTAAAACAAAGATTCTGGTACCAAGACCCGATTGTACCAACCTGCAATAAGCTGTCCCGATCAGACAACCAGAAGGAGCTGACACCGCGTATCCAGTCATAGTAGACAGAGTCATGGGAAAGCATCCTTACCTTTATCTCCTGCATGACATCATTTTGCATCCAGGAATAGCGTCATACCCCACATGACAAAACTTCCTAGCATCACCCAATGTGATCAAAATCTAGCGCCCTTGAGCCATTTCAATATCAATCTAGCTAGTGCTTCTGAGACATGCCATAACCCTTTTGACTCCCCCATGTATCCTCCACATCCTGTGTATCCCTTGATAAACCCTTCATACCGTGATACCTCTTTCATATCCCTCTTTTGACACCCCCGTGTGTCATCGACATCCTGTGTATCCCTTAACAAACACGTCATACCGCGATACCTCCTGCATCTCCTCCTTTTGAAACCATCGTGTGTCCTCGACATCTTGTGTATCCCTTAACAAACCCGTCATACCGTGATACCTTCTGCATGTCCCTCTTTTGACACCCATTATGTCCTCGACATCCTGTGTATCCTTTGACAAACTCGTCATACCGCGATACCTCCTACATGTCCCTCTTTTGACACCCCGGTATTTCCTCGACATCCTGTGTATCCCTTGAAAAACCCGTCATACCGCGATACCTCTTGCATGTCCCCCTTTCGACACCCCTGTGTGTCTTCGACATCCTATGTATCCCTTGACAAACCTGTCATACCATGATACCTCTTGTATGTCCTCCTTTTGACACCCCCGTGTGTCCTTGACATCCTGTGAGTCCCTTGACAAACCCCGTCATACCGTGACACCTCCTATATGTCCCCCTTTCGACACCCTCGTGTGTCCTTCGACATCCTGTATGTCCCTTGACAAACTCGTCATACCGCAACACCTCCTACATGTCCCCCTTTCGACACCACCGTGTGTCCTTCGACATCTTATATGTCCTTTGACAGTACGACACCTCCTGCATGTCCTCATTTTGACACCCAGTGTGTTTTTGACACCCCGTGTGTCCTTCGAACGATTTGGTTAGGACCTCCGGGCGATGGCTATTTTTCCTCTTTCGGCTAATGCCTCATGGACATGTCATCTCTCATAACATCCAATCCTTAGCAAGAGCTTTAACCACCTTTTTTCCCAAGTCGCTCGCATCCCCAGCAGGTATAGACAGGCACATTACACCCACATTTGCATAGCATGCGCATCATTTTGCATTCCCTAAAATCCATTCTTGGTCTAAAAATAAGGTGATTCCAATCTTTGTCGTTCATTTGCCAACCTTGGCACTCTTCGACAAAGAGGGGCAGCTGTAAGCACCCAATTTTACACCTCTCTTGAACCATAGTTAGGCCCTTTAACCATAGGCCCACCCCAGTCAAACCATAGAAAAACCCTAGATCAAATACTAGGTCCACTCCAAGTCAACCCTAGGTCTAACCCTAGTTAAATCTTAGGTTAACCATAGGAGAATCCTACCTTAGCCCTACAAACGTAGGGCATGGGCCCAAGGCCCATGCGACCCCTACCCAAGGCCCTTAAGACCCAAAACCCGTAGACAAATAGTCTCTGGGCCCACATAGGACCCACAAACCCTAGCCAAGCCCTATAAGGGAGGTCCCAAGCCCTCAAAATTCAAAAATCTCTGAATGTTGGTAGATCATCAACCGACATTTCATTTATGGTAAAAACATATCGCATGCATGAGCATTTAACGCACGCCAGACCTTGTTTTAGAAAAATCCAGGAATTACGGTAGAGTTTCTACTGTTATTCTCATTTTGGCCTTGTGAGGGAATGGTAATACTGGAATTACCACAATTTCCAGTTTACGTATTTGCAGTGCTCACCTGCCCTCCCCAGTGCTCAGGCATGCATCCTGGCCACCCCACTCCCCTCTGAGACCTCCGCCTATCCTAGTACTAATTTCCTACGGGTCCCCAACTCCCTCTTCTGTAAATCTAAGCCTCCCTTAACCTTCAGACGACATGCCAACTCTCCCCCTACAAAAAATTCTGAAATCCGAAAGTCCCAGGAGAAGAACCCCATGCCGTAGCCTTGTTCCATCCCTATTCTCCACCAAGAGCAAGACCAGAAGCACCTGAAGTCTCCAAGGACCGTCCCAGGTCCTTCCCAAGCCGAGCACCACCACCACAGGCCATCACTGTCTCCACCGGAAGAAGCCAGCAGGGTAGGGCCTCCCCTACCCCTTTTCTTCTATAAAAATATCTTTGTGAGCCCCTGGTCCTACTCAATGGGACTTCATTTGATATTTGTTGCATAATCCTAAGAGCAAGGGTTCTCTTTGCCTGCCTCTTAGGCATGGGGACCCCTCAAAGGGTAAAAGCTTTGGCCTCGTGGCTCCACAACACTCCGACCCTCCCCTAAGCTTTCTGTGGGATCCTCAATCCATGAGGAATCCCCTATAAGTGTTACAGTGCAACACTGTGGGAAAAAAATCAAGTTCTGGAAAACTTCCAGAATGGCGGTAAACACAGTACCGTCATTCTGGGTCTTTCCCATTCCAGAAGTTGTATACCTCTTTTGGGTTGAGCTCTAGTCCATTCCAGGGCCTAGACTAGATCCCTACGACCTCCCTCTACCTACCCTGGTTCTTTTAGGCTCACTATGTTAGCCTAATCATGGTTTAAAAAAGAAAAATTGAAAATTATCCAAAATGTCAGTAAACTGTCTACCGACATTCTGGATTTCTTGGCACAGTGCAAAGATGACATCTGTGGGTCAAAATCAGACCTGGCCCAAGGCCCAAATCAGGCCCATGACCGACCCTAAGTCCCCTGGACACTTTCAGGGGTTCAGCACCCTTTAGGTGTCAAAAGGGTGCCACCCCCTTACCTTGCCATGGTTGTAAAGCCAGTGTTTCTGGAAAATCAGGAATGACATTAGTTATCTTACCGCCATTTTCATTCTGCACAAGATTGGAAATGGCGGTAGAATAATTACTGTCATTGCTAGTTTTCACTAGCATAGTTGCCTTACAGAGCCCAAACTTGGTAGGAGGCAAGCCATCTAGGCCCACCCAAACCAGACCATACCCTTAACCTGAGGTTAACCCAATCCCGAATAACTTTTAACCATGGTTAGTCGATCTTATCTTAGGGTAAAAATCTCAGAAATTTCTTAAAAATTCTAAAAAATCTGAAAATATAGGAAATTGACAAAATTAGACCTTGAAACTTTCCTAACCATCGTAAAACAAATTAACCATGGTTAACCCATCCTTGACCATGGTTAAGCCAATTTAACCTGAAAAAAATACAAGAAAATCTCTAAAATTGCCAAATAATGCAAAGGGACCGAAATCTGACATTGAACCCATTCCAACCCTGGTTAACACCCTTAACCGTGGTTAGATCACTTTTAACTCTGATTAAGAAAACTTAGCTTACCGGGCTAATCCTTCGGCCTCCGGGTCCAATCTCGGCCTACTGGGCCCAACCTTAGTCTATCAGGCTAAACCCTTAGCCTCTGGACTCACCCTTTGGTCTCCGGGCCCAACTTTAGCCTACCAGGCTAACCCTTCGCCTCCGGGTCCAATCTTAGTCTACCGGACTAAACCCCTAGCCTTCGGGCCCAAACCTTGGCCTCCGGCCCCAAACCCTCTAGACCATGGACTTGACTAACTTGATCAACCAAACCTTAGTCCTTAGACTAAGCCTTAGCCACCCCGGTGCACACACACTCTCCCCCTATCCTTAGCACAGGCTCATGTGCCAGAATTACGATCGGTCTGATCTCACCCCATGTGAGTATTTAAGCAACCCTATACGGGTTCGACCCTAGTTAGCTTTCCCCTTTTTTGGATTAGTCTAAGCTAAAACTAAGACATTTGAATAATATTTGAAATTAATTTGACTTATACCTAGTGAGTAGGTAACCATTACAAAATAGAGGTCTCAGGATGTCTAACACCGTCCCTTGAACTTAATCGAACCTCTTACCTAGACTCTAATGCGGACCATAAGACCATATCATGGGACTTATTCCTTCAGAATTAATAAGTGGCGACTCTAAAACTCACAAACACCAAACTGAGTAGGGTACCGAAATCCGCGCTTATAATGTTGATAAGTGTATTTATAGTAAATTTGTTGATAATGTTGGTGTTATAATTTGCTTATATGTAGATGATATGCGTATCATTGTGTATAGCCTTGTCATTGTTTTAGAAACTAAACAATTTTTGTCTTTTAATTTTGATATGAAAGACATGGGTGAGGTTGATGTTATCCTTGGTATAAAAATTACTAGAACACCTAATGCTTTAATGCTTTTAGAAGAACACTATGTAGAAAAAGTTTTAAAAAGGTTTGGACATTTTGATTATAAAACCATGTCAACGCCTTATGATACAAATTCTAGCTTAAAGAAAAACACAGAACATAGTGTTTCACTATCTGAGTATACACAAGTAATTGGTAGCCTTATGTATTTAATGAATTGCACCTGACCTAATATTGCTTATGTTAGAAAATTAAGTCATTATACCCATAGTCCTAATAAGGACCACTAGACTGCTTTATACCGAGTACTTAAGAGGAACCATAGATTATGGTTTAATGTATAGTGGTTTTCCTACTGTAGTTGAGGGGAATAGTGATGCAAACTGGATGATGGATTCAAATGAGATAAAATCCACGAGTGGTTACATATTCACTCTTGGTGCGGGGTGCAGTGTCTTGGAAATCTTCTAAGCAAACATGCATAGCTCGGTCGACTATGGAATCCAAATTCATGGCTTTAGAGAAAGCTGGTACTGAGGCTGAGTGGCTTAAAAACCTCTTAGCAGATATTCCTCTCTGGATAAATTAAACCAACTTCTTCTGTATCTTTACATTATGATAGTCAGGCTGCAATAACCCGAGCTAAAATCAAATCCTATAATGGAAAGTGTAAGCATATACGACTAAGACATAACATATTGAGACATGAAAGTGCAAGCATATACACCTAAGACATTACATATTGAGACAACTACTTGATGATGAAATTATATCCCTTGACTTTATGAGGTCAGAGTTGAACTCGGCCGATCCTCTAACAAAACCACTAGATAAGAAGCTAGTGAGTAATACATCGAGGGGAATGTGACTACTGCCTATAACAAAGAATCAACTATGATGGTAACCCAACCTATGTGACTAGAGATCCTAGGAAGTAGGTTCATATAGGTAATAACAAATCACTGGTTGATTTGGTGGTGCACTATCATATATAATAATCTGAGAGTCCCTTCCAATGTAGATAGTGCAAACTACAATGTAAGAGGTTGAGTTATGACTCTTAATAGATATCATATTCCTTTTCGGATGGTGTGTCTGATTGAAGTACACACTTGATGGATCCATCTATATGAGTGTGGGAGTGGGGCCACTTCCTATGAGAACTAGGCAGGTTCTCTAGAGCACTCATGAATATCCAGGTATGGGGCATGGCCTATTCGTGCTAACCCGATTAGAACAACTCAGTTTTCAAGAAAGACAATGTGGGTAGTGAGTCGATTGGTTCATACAAAGATATTTTGGTTCATAGAAATTTTTTAATTTCACCAGATTTCTGTGGATCACTGCTTACATATCCTAGGAGCTAGTTCATAGTCCAAAAGACACCAACTGGATTCTAATGCTCCATCCTTTTGTTTATATTTTGAAATAAGTGGGGGATTGTTGGATTTTGATTGTGTTATTTCAAAATTCTCAAACCTTTTGTAACCGTTGGTATTTACTTTGATTATCAAATATATTTCAAAATAAAATTTGTTTCAATTCCAGATTTATTGCCTTCATTATTTGACTGTTATAGCCATTACTACTCTATTGGTTGTCATAGATTTTGGAGCCTATATAAGGGAGCTCTTCCTTCAACTTTTCTACAAAGCAAGAGCAATCTCCTCTACTCTCTTTATTTCTTTCCTGTAATTTTATGTCCTTGGAGCATAATAGAGTTGTTCGGTTTTTGCTTGCATTGTGAGTACACGCTTGCAGGCTATTTTGATTATTATACCCTGGAGGATAGACCGCCATCAACCTGCTGCACCAAGAAACCATTTGGGAGGGGCGCAATTTGTTCTTAAGGGCAATACTTTAGCACGTCTCATTCTCCTATTCTTTGTTGTTTGGTTTTATTCATAGTTGCATCGTCTCTTCAATTTTCAACAACATGTTCCCATATGTAAATGAGTCCTGACTCTAAGAATGGACCGCGAGGTCTCCTTCTAGCTAAACTACGTCTCGTGTCCCTTTTAACCCACTTTTAACTATGGTTAAGCATAACTAAATTATAAATAATAAATTTTTTTTTCTAAAAACCAAGGTTGGATGGATGAACCCTAAGAGTGAGTAAATCTTAACCACGGTTAATGGGTGCTAAAAAAGAGGGGATGGACCAATGAAATCATACAGTCAGCTGACCGGAGGAATCCATTTACCATTTCCCTATATAAATTGTAATCATTGGGAGCGGATAGTCGTATATCTGAATTCGTATCCTGATTACATATCCGACTATCAGAATTCGAATAAAAATCTGACGGATAATGAAATATAAATATTTGTATCCGACTTCAATTAAAATATCCGAACTCAAATAATATTCAAATTATCCCATTACTTTATATATATATAATAACAATTAATATTTTATTTTTTTTATATTAAAAATAATAATTTAATGTATTAAATTATGTATTTTTTTTACATAATTTAATACATTAAATTATTATTTTTAATAATTATCGGTTGAATAATTATCAAATCGAATATATTAATATTCGAATTCGATCGTATCCGATTATAAACGTAGTGTAAAATTAATATTTGAATTCCCTCCGTTGAATAGGTTTTTAGATAATTATCCAATTAAACAGATTTAGCTACGAATCAAATGCAGATAATTTCGGTATCTGTTTACAAACCTATTGGTGAGACCATCTAATTGACTAATTCCAATGCGCAACAGATTGTGGATCGGGTCAGAGTTAGGTCAACTAAGATTAAACAGTTAAAGACCGCGCCATTTATAATATGGTTACCAAAATCAAACCGAATAAGGGACACTGCAACCTGCACCTGCCCGCCCAACCCATTTTAAAATTATTAATTAAAATGAAAACATTAAAATTATAACAAGTAAAATTATAACAATTGAAGTTCTAATAATATTTAAACTTAAAATCAGGGTGTGTGTGGTCAAAGGCTTGAGTTGAAATTGTAGGGCTGTATGTGGATATGTTGGTGTTTGTGTATTATCTAAAACACCAGACCATTAGCTTCCTCTTAGCCCATTATTCCACATCGATTGCCAATGATAGGGCATTCTCCTTTTAAGTACTCCCACCATGGCCCTCTTTTTTGAGGGGTGTGTGGTTAGAGACTTGAATTGAGATTTTACAGCAGGGTGCGCGTGGTGTGTGTTGTTTGTGTATATATAAAAAGGCAATGCATTGTTTCCCCTTAGCCCTTTATCCCGCATCGATTCCCGATGGTAGGACCTTCTCCTTAAGTACACCCACCATACCCCTCTTTGTTGAGGGGTGTGTATAAAAGGCTTGAGTTAAGATTATAGGGCTGTGCGTGTGTTGGTGTGCATTTTCATGTAATGCAAGTAACGGAAGGGTATCTCTTTTTCTGAGATGGAACCAAATCCTTTACGGTTATAACTGGATTCAGGGAATCCGGTTATGCTCTTGAGGCTGCCACGTGTCCCTTTTGACGCCCTTTAACTGTGGTTAAGATTCACCTATCACAAGGGTTCACCCACCTAGCCTTGGTTTTTAGAAAAAAAATATTATTATTTTTAAATATTTTAATGTTTTTAAAAAAAAACTAAGGATGAGTGGGTGAACCCAAGAGGAGATGTCAAAAGGGACACGTGGTGACCTCAGGAGCACACTGCCCAGAATCCGGTTATAACCGATAGAGGATTTGGTTAATTCCTTTTGAGATTTACGGGATTGATTAGATAACCGGAGCAACCCAAAAAAAACTATTAAAAACTAATTTTAGTTTGTTGAACCCAAAGGGTCAATGAATCTTAACCACAGTTAATCAGGAATTAAAAGGACACGAGTTGACATGTGGGTCCGATTGAACTCTACCTGAGTTCAATCGCAATTGGATGTGATTCGATCTCCCTTGATAGGGGTATTTTGAGAAAAAAAAAATAGTTAATAAAAATACCCTTATTTTATATTTATAATATCTAAACTACCCTGCCATGATGGATATGTTGGGTTGCTCCGTTTAGTTCTTTAAACCGGAGCTCCTGTTCATAGTTGGAAAAGGAGTTGGTATTCGAACTCATAGTTTTAGTAGGAAAGTAATACGTAACAATGCTATTTTCTCTTTCTCTCTCGCTCTCTACAAATATGTGCGCTAAAGCAAAACCACTGGCATTATCTATTTGATTCCTGCTGCGTTCTCGTGAGACATGAAAGGAGTTGGTATCGCTGTGGTGATCGGACTGTATCTATTCTATTTACTCATAGTCTGCATCCTCTCTTATCGACGAAATCGCAGTCTTGACACGATAGAAGATAATTGGGATGAAGAAGATCACTCGCAAGGGCTGAATCTGAATCGCTTAAAGAAACTTGCATCTTTGAAATATGAAGCTGTGGATATTGAGAGCCTCAATGACTGTGTTATTTGCTTGGATGGATGCGAAGAAACGGAGGGGTGTCGGGCTCTTCCTGGGTGTAAACATGTATTCCACTCTTACTGCATCGGCCAGTGGTTGCTAAAATCTTGGACATGTCCCATCTGCCGCACTAACGTTCTTTTACCAAGTTAATCAAATTGGGTTTTTTTTTTGAAATAGGTCCATAGTTCTAGGCCTAATCAGGAATAAATTCCTTCTTCTTGTTGTTTTTTCTTTTTTTTTTTTTTTTTTTTTTGTGTGGGGGGTATAATACTTCTGAGACTGTCTTAGGGCCGAGACCTTGCGTGTACGAGATTGCATGGGATTTCAGGTGCGGCCCACCTGAAATCTCGTGTAATCCCGTGCTCGGTGGTCTGGGTCCTAAGATGGTCTCAGTAGCAAATCTTTTTTTGTGTGCTTTTTTTTTTCCTTGGTGTATAAGGGAGGATGTTCCAAACCCTTCCGGACAAGGACTAGTCTTTTCAGGTGTCTCTACCGACCCACTTAGAATTTTTCTGGACACCAGAAGGATGTTCCAAACCCTTCCAAGCAAGGACTAGTCTTTTTGGGTGTCTCCACTGGCCCACTCAGAATTTTTCCGAACACCAGGGCAAGCCGAGGAGTGAGATATATACACACAACCACAAAGAGCAAACTCGGGATGCTAGCCAACTGCACCAACTCCGGACTATGTCTTGCATGTGTACAAGTTTCACGGTGCCGAGGACTAATATAGGTTAAGTTGAAAGGTCAGGCTCAAGTAATGTGCCAGAACTACGGGCCTATTTTGGAAAAACCCCGAATAAAATTCTTGTCATTGTATAGATAAGAGGTTTTGAGGACTGATAGGAAGGAGAAGGAGGTGATTGAACATGTATGAGTGGGTAGCTGCATCAAAATCGTCAATTTGAGGGGTTAGAGATGAAGGTATTGAAGGATCATGGTCCGGAAGAGTCATGCACCATTGGTCTTGATAGGTTCAAGATGAGGATGGAGGTTACACGGTTTTCTTCTTGTCATATTTCTGATAGAGGATGTATCGTCCCATGGTTGGAAAACAAAAACTCGTGCCCCTTAATGGCCCTTATGTCACTTTGAGATTATATAGCTTTTTTGTTTTGTTCATTCAGTTTGATTTTTGTATTAAAAACTTGTATTGTATGATCTTCTTGGCAGCTTCATCGAAATTTTATACTTTTTTCTTTCATCTCTTCAGTGTTCTTTCCTAGTTCCTTTGATATCTCTTCTTCTCTCACTGGTAGACCCTATTTGGTTTTTAGGACAAGAATGTCCATGTACCCCAATTTGTTTTTATTTTGTTTAGGAGGAGTGCTAACCCTACCTTCGGTCAACCTTTACTCTCACCTCCTACCAACCACTTGTCAACTTTATTGTGATTAAAACACTTTTCACAAAAAAAGTCTACAGATGATTGGTAGAGAGTGAGAGTATGACTTGAGGTTGTGGCTAAGAGTTGACTAAGCTCCCTACTACGTGTCATTAGGACTTTGTAGACCTTATTTCTTCAAAGAAGCAAGCTAAACCATGCTAAGTTAGTTATACCATCTCATTCAGATAGATACACATATTGATAGAATAAAATAAATATGCCAAAAAATTGACAAAGAGATATGTGTGCCTGGGGGATTTCTTTTTCTTGTGTGATGGTAAACAAACCTTAGTTGTTACACAAATATCTCTATTGCTTCCACATCCTATGCTATTGAATATACCATAGCATATAGCCCTTGAAACAAGCTTTATTGTTTCATCCATCAGCTATAAAATGCACAATCACTCAAATTTCATGAAGAATACTATTACACAAATTAAAATAATACAATCCCAGAATCCACCTTCCCTAAAAGGCAATAAGACTTCGTGAACCTTATTTCTTCAAAGAAGAAGGACCATGCTAAATTAGTTATACCATTTCGTTCAGTTAGATACTTAGCATAGCATAAATAAGACAAAAAAATTGATAAAGAAGATGTGTGTTTGGATTAGTACAATATCTATATGGCAATTATAAGTAGCAACATCAAAGTGAGATTGGGGATGGAAGTTACTAACCAATCTGCTTTGAGAAATAAAAAGCCTTTTAAACTAACATAAGAGCAAGGATTTGGCAGCAAATGGCTCCTCAGAAACTCTTTGTGACTCTGACCAGCAATCATTAACAAGAGAAAAAAAAAATCAAAACAAGGGGAGATTTCTTTTTCTTTTGGGATGTAGGGGATCATCAACAAACCTTAGTTATTACACAAATATATATCTACATTCCTTCTATTTCACAGGTCATTGCATATACCAGGAGAACAAGCTTTATTCCTTTACAGACAATAAAATGCACAATAACTCTAATTCCAGAAGCATATACTATCATACATTCTGAAATAATACAACCCCAAAATCCAATTTAAGAAATAAAGTTCCTTATTTTCATGCTACAAATCTTTGTAGTAAATTCAATACATTGTACATTGTACAAACCAGAAAATCTGATCCTGGAACCCCATCCATTGTAGTAAAGTCAATACATTGTACAAACCAGAAAATCTGATCCTCTTCGAACTGCCCGGAGTATAACCAAACTCACTGTGCAAATGTGGTCCAGTGACATCAACTCTGCCAAGCACCAAAGCAGCTTGAACACGACTTTGTTATCTGAAAAGTAGTTAAAACAGTTAGGCATGTCTGAATTAGATAGTGCTAGCACCACTCTTTTTAAGACTTACTTTTTTTTTTACTGGACATAGTGTTGGTTAAAAAATACTTGTCTTTCTTTTACTGAAACAATAACACAAATCTTTTCGTTAAAGAAATTGAGTTTAAATGAAAGTGGAACTATTATTACCCAATTGGGATAATGCTAGCACCAATTTCTTTTAATACTCACTTTTTTTTTTTTTTTTTCAGGAGGAGTGATATCCCCAGTTTCATCTACAAGAAGTTAGTGTTCCCCCATCAGGGGCAGAGCCAGGTGGGGGCCTATGGGCAGGGACGGAGGAGCCAGGGGGTGGGGAGGGGCCATGCCCCCCAATTTTTTTTTTAAAATCATCTAATTGTAAGTATAATTTTTTTTTTAATTCTTTATATTTTTATTTTGTATATAGTGGCTCTCCCAAATAAAATTTGGTAATTTTTTTTTTTATATTTATAATATAAAGTTATTGATTCTTTATGCGTCTATGTGTCCCTTTTAACCTTTTTAACCCTAGTTAAGATTTATTAATGAGTGTTAAAAGGTATACATGTCAAGCAGGAGAGGCGCTCAGCGGAACATACGTGGGAAAAAACAATCTTTATAATATAAAAAGATTGTTAATTATTTTCATATAAGGAAAATGCTTAACTTACCATCCACTGCCACTATGTGATGAAATGGGTGTTCTCATTGGTCCACACCCTACTTTTTAACATTTACTAACTGTGGTTAAGATTCACTCACCCCTAGGGTTAAGCAATCCAACCTTAGTTTTTGGGGAAAAAAATAAAAATTTGAACTTTAATTTAGTTAAGCTTAATCAGGGTTAAAGGGGTGTTAGAAGGGACAAAAGGACACAACGGTATATTAGATAACATATGGAGGACCAATTAGTCCAAAAAAAAAATATTGTTATGGACCTTTATTAGAATACAACATTAACGAATTTTATGATCCCAATGGACCATTAGTAAAAAAAAAAAAATATATTCTCGGGAGGATACTCCCCGAACCCCCAATTCCTCATACCCTAAGAGATTGATCTTGGGGACATTCAGATGAGATCGGAACACTCAATTGTTGATTGATCTTGGGGAGAGTTCAGTCGCTCCCACAAGTCAACACATGTCCCTTTTAACCTCTATTAACTGTGGTTAAGATTCACTAACCCTTGGGTTAAAAAATATAACCTTATTTAAAAAAATATTAACGCTACTATTTAAAATTCTTAACCAAAGTTCAATATTTTACAATATTTTTTTTATTTTGAAAACCAAGGTTATATTGTTTGAAACCCAAGAATGAATAAATCTTAACCACAATTAATCGAGGTTAAAAGGGATATGTGTTGACCCGTTGGTACAATTGAACTCTTCCTGTGTTCAATTGTAATTGACTGTATGATCCGATCTCCATGCAGTGCTGCCCTTTAACTGAAAAAATATTTTTATTTGTTTAATTACTTTATTGGGCATAAAAAATATTATTCAAAAGAGAACAAGAGATGAACATCAACACTAACATATTTATTTATTTAACTTTATATATGAATGGAATTCAAATATAAATTAATTAATAAATTATTAATTTATTTTAAAGGGGTTACGCGGGGTGGGTGCAGGTTGTAGTGTCCCTTATTTGGGTTTATTTTTCGAACCTGCTTATAAATGGGGCAGCCTGGGATCTGTTGTCTTACCTGACCCAACTATGAGCCGACCCACAATCGCCTCCCACTATATAGTTATGAGGTTTTAAAAATGTAATTAATCCACTACAGGAGTTAAAATTTTATTACCTGAGTTATAAATGCAGTTAAAGGGGCTTTGTGAGTGGTCCAGGGCAAGACCAAATCCGATCCCCATTTTGATAGCCTTAGTAGCTGTAGACTCATATAGCTTTGGAATCAGTAATGTGCTTTCAATTCCATTAAACAACACCACCAAAGTTGCTATAAGCTTTTATAGGGTTCTTGTAAGAACAAAATTAATCAAGAAAAAATCATAACAAAATCTTTACTATAAGCAACTACATTGTAAAGACAAAATGGAAGACATATTAATTATGAGAAACGAGTGAATCCCTTGGCATCTCAAAACGACAGAGAGGGCACAAGTTGCTTTGTTCCAGCCACCGGGCAATGCATTCTCTGTGAAAAGTATGAGAACACGGCATCTTAGTAACATCCATCCCAATCAAGAAGTCCTCTAGGCAAACCGTACAGTGCTCTACTGATTCTCCCCTCTCCAATTTCATGGTCTCCAACCCTTCAATCGACTTCTTTGATGCACCAACACTAGTGCCAACTCCTGTCTCTTCATCTAGCTCCTCCGATTCTTCTTCATCATCAGACAATTCCTCGATCATAAGCTGTATTTCCACTGTGATCTCTATGGCTGCTGGATTTGTCTGCAACCATAAGGTTTGCCCCTTTTGGTAGGCAAAAGATGAGATCTCTTCCACCAAAGCCTCACAAGTTTCTATCTCAAGAAATTCTAGGGATAAAAGCATTTCGAGAACAGATAGCTGCATGTTCTCATGTAAGAACAAGTTTAAATAATGAATGGAGAACACTTTCTTGACAGATGGATGTGAAACATGGTGGACATGGAAATCTCTATCATTCAAGTGCTCTAGGTACACATAGGTCGGTTTGATGAAGAACTTGAAGATCACTTGTGTGTCATCGTTGGAGGGGTTAATCTTGTCTCTCTCTCTTAGCACTATAGCATCTAGAAAGGAACACTCGACATCTTGGACGAAGGACATGGCTGCTATTTTGATAAACTTTGGAAGGAAAAGCCAAGTAAAAGTGATCAGGAGAATGAATAGACGTCCGTTTCTATCTCTGAATCGTTGGGGAGTTTTAGTTAGTTTGAAACACAGTTTAATCCTTCTAAAGTGAGTCTTATAGAACCTTCTAATTAGATCGACACAACAATTAGAATGTTTCTATTTTGTGGAGCTCCGGTCATCCCTTGAACCGGATCTTCTGTTCCTATTAAAAATCTGATATGAGATAACCGTCTACACTCCACAATAGGAAAGTTTATAATTCTGGGGCAGCTCCGGTTATCCCTTGAACCGGAGCTCCTGTTCCTTTTTTCACTTTGATTATAGATAACAACTTCTAATCACGTGTTTGGGTTGCTTGCGGATTGGATCAAGACATATTATTATTGCGGTTTTAGCATATGGTTCTTCCTAGTTTGCAAATGGAGCCAAATCATCTCCGGTGATAACCGGATTTGGCAAATCCGGTTATCACCCCTAGAGGTCACCACGTGTCTCCTTTGACACCCCTTAACCGTGGGTAAGGTTCACCCACCCCTAGGGTTTACCCACCCATTTTTGGGTTTTTTTTAAAAAATATTAATTCTTTTTTTAAAATTAAAAAACTGTTTTTAGAGTTTTTTTAATATTAAAAAGAGTTTTTTAAATTTTTTTAAAAAAAGAATTAATATTTTTTTTAAAAATAAAAAATGGGTGAGTGAACCTTACCCATGGTTAAGGGGTGTCAAAGGAGACACATGGCGACCTCTAGGGGTGATACTCGGATTTCCACCGTAGAGGATTTGACTCTGCAAATACACTTATGTGTAAACATTTTGCCAAAAAACAAAACTCATGATTTTTCAACAGTTGGACCAACAACCACAATCCTTGGAACCAAATCCTCTACGGTTATAAGTTATAACCGGATTGTGGGGAATCTGGCTATGCTTTTGAGGTCGCCTCGTGTCTCTTTGGGGACCCCTTAATTGTGGTTGAGATACACTCACCCCTAGGGTTCAGCCAACCATCCTTGGTTTTTCTAAGGAAATATTTTTAAAAATTAATATTAAAAGTATAAAGATATTTATAAAAAAATTTAATATCTTCTTTTGAAAAACCAAGTATGGGTGGGTGAACCCTATGGGTGGATCAATGTTAACCACACTTAATTGATGTCAAAAGGGACACGTGGCCAGAGGCGTAGCCAGAATTTCTAGTAGTGGGGGCAGGCAATGGTTGGTGGAAAATTGTAGTAATTGTTGAGGATTTGCGGAGAATTATTATGTTTTTATGAAATATTCTAAATCAAGGGGTTAGGGGCGTAGCCCCCAAATTTTATTTTTATGACTAATTTTTTAGATCATTTCATCCATATATTTTGTACATATCTTAGCAAGATTGTTTCTCCTTGTTTACAAACAGCTTTCCCCTTCCTCCCATGGTTATGCCCCATTAAAAAATTAAATAACATGATATAAAATACATTTGTTTTTAATAGTTGAGGGAACGATGCCCCCTTGCCTCATGGCTATACCAATTAAATGAATAAATAATATAGTAATTTTTTTTTGAGGGACAACTGTCCGTATCTTCTTATGCCTACTAAAATAATTAAACAACTTTATATAAAATACTTGTTTTTTAGTTCAAGGAGCACATGCATATATGGAGATTGGATCACAGTCAATTGTGATTGAATTTGGGGAGAGTTCAATTGCACCCACGGGTCAACACATATCCCTTTTAACCTTTATTAATTGTGGTTAAAATTTACGAACTCTTAGGGTTCAACAATATATCCTTGGTTTTTAGAATAAAAAAATGTTAGAAAAATATTTAACATAAAAATAGAGGGTCCTGACAAGACGTTTGAGGCTTATAAGGATCGCCGTATCAAGTAAAGGTAATGTATTTGTTATTGCCTATGTAAGCTCATTAGAAAAGTAAAAAATTTCCCGTATTTTTGCGGGACAAAGTCTTCTGCTGGGTGGTAATGATGATCGGGCATGCATCTCGAAACATGATTCCCTAAGGCACGAGTTCAGGGTGTCATAGTTAGTATCAGAGCTACAACAATAACCATTATAACAAATCTTACTTAACATAAAGTCTAATTGGATATTAGACACAGTTAGATGTCATGTATATCAACGGTTTCGAATCTGCTAAGGATTTGAAACTATAAGTTGTGTACGAATGCTAGGGACGTAGACCATCACCAAAAGGATGTAAACGAGGGTCTTAGACTAATTAGGATCGATAGGTGAGATATTTGGATAATCCTTTGATGAATTAAATATTTGGCGAACCTATTGCGAGATACAAGTTGATCAAATTTTGATGATGAAATTTTTATAAGGAGTGGAGATAGTAACGACCTGCGGGTTTTGGTTATCGGATTCGGTGTTCGATAATTACCGGTAAAACCAGGAGATACCTCCCCGGTATTTTCATATTATGTGTCGGTCCACTACCTGAATGACTACTTTTCGTGTTGGCTCCGTCACGCATTGGTTTGCGGAACCGCAGTGCACTTAGTACCTGAAACCCATGGGTTTTGAATTTGGATCGGTACTCAATGTTTACCAGTAAACCCCAATAGTTTTCTTCGAAACTCACACACCAATTGTCGGTCGTTGTCTTGACCACTGTCGGTCGTCTCGGCTCTATCGTAGGTCAAACCGCGAAACCGCGGCTTGTTTAGTACTCAAAACCTAGAAATTAGTGGGTTTCACAGTTTTCTTCCGAACTTAGTGTTTATTGTCAAAACTCAATATTTTTCCCTGAAATTTGCACACTAGGTGTCAGACTGACCCTAATACGGTCACTTGTTGTGTCGTCACCATCACACGTCGTCTCATGGAGTTACGAGGGTCGTATGCATGAAAAATTGGGAAAACCGGTCAATCACCTCGTCATCATGGCCCATGTGCTATCACATAACCGTGCCATCACATAACCGTGCCACATGGAGCCACTTAGGCAACCCCCTTGCCTAGATAAGGAGGGGATCTCTCCCTCATTTTCTCTATTTTTCACGTAGAGAGCAGAACCTCTGCTCGTGAGGTTCTAGAGAGAGAAAGAGGAGAGAGAAAGAGAAGTAGAGAGAGAAAGTGGGGGTAGAGAGAAGGAGGTGTACCTTGAGGTTTTCCTACCTTCCGGACCCGTTGGCGATGCCCATTTCACCCTTCGGAGCCTTGAATTTTGTGTAGGGAGGTAAAATCCCTTTCTCTCTCTTCTATTTTTTCCTATTTACGCTATTTATGTGTGGAATGGTTTGATTGTGTATGGCATGAATGAAAAAGGGTTAGAGACCCAATATGATGTTTATGAAATGGATGGGAATGGATTGGAATCGAGTAGCGGGGCGTAGCCCTCAGTTGCGGGCTGAAAAGCTCAGAATTTAGGCTCGGCTGAGGCTATGCTGTAGAGACCCGAATCTCTTTCATGTTTTTAGTGCATTGCATTAAGGGTATTTTAGTCTATAAATTAAGTGGAAATTAGAAATTCTAAAACACCAGAAATGTTCGTTTTCGAAAGACGAATCCAACCCAAGTTGAATCGTCAAAATCCGATGAACGAGTAAAAAGTTATGGCCAAAACAGTAAAGGGAGTCAAAACCTGCAGGAACCGATCGCTCGGTCAGAACCAGCGATCGATCGGTCCAAAACCGATCGATCGGTATCTATCGACTGGTCCAAAATTTTGTATGGGAAAATTTTCCAGAGAGTGTGTTTTTGACCGATCGCCCGGTCATAAACACCGATCGATCGGTAGCAACCGATCGCTCGGTCATAACCACCGATCGCTCGTTCCTTCGTGTTTTTGCAGAAATTTAGTAAGGGCTTTTTGGTCTTTTTGTTCTCAAACCTTGAGGCTATAAATAGGGGGTCCTACTCGAAATATTAAAATACTCCACCTGGTTCTAACCTAATTTGGCAAAAAGGGGGAGAAACCTTAGGGTTTTGAGAGAGGGTTTTCTTGGAGAAGGAAGAGATTGATAGGAGATTGCAAGAAAAGTTTGGGAAGCTTCTCCAAATCGTCTCGGGAGCATTTTGAATCCAAGGGAAGGATTCCTAAGGTCGATATACTATCCTAATCAACTTTATTTTAAGGTTTTGTGAATGTTAAGATGCTAGGAATGGTAGAAATAGATGTTTGATGCATTTTCCCTAATTTTCTATGAAGTAAGCTAATTATTGATGGAAATGTGGATGAAAATGTGGATTGGATGTGGATGGGAAATATATAGAGGATGGGAAATGTATGGAGGATGGGATTAATATGTGGATGTGAATAGTGAATTGATTGTATGGATGAAATATGGTTTGATGAATGCTTGAAAATATAGAGGAGAAATGGATTCATATTATGCGTACACAAGGTGTTTGTGAAAATGCTTGAAAGGATAAATGCTATTATACTCTTATGAAATGGTGGTAAATTGATTATGAATTGCGATATGGATTATGATAAGATATGTATATGTGAATGGTTTGTTAAGTATGTCTAATTATTTGCATGGAAATTGATAGTCGGGAAGGTAAGAACTTAGAGGAACATCTCTCAAACCGGGAATTCTCTAACTATTTGGTATGGGACAGTATAGTGGAGTTTCTATGGTGGGAAATCGGAATCTAAGCAATTACCAACTCGAAATTTAATTTCGACACTTAAGCACATAAGCACGTGTATGTTAAGATAAGAATCTCACAAGTCACACATGTGGGCCACAAGCATGAGCATGACATATGTATGGCATTCTGAATAAGCATAAGCATGACATGGTCCGTATCCGCCAAGAACGGCATGTCAACCATATGATTTCTAAGGCATGGTCCGTATCCGCCAAGAACGGCATGTCTCATTACTGTATGATCTGAATAAGTGCATAAGCATAAGCATCTCACAAGCACGTGGTCTCATAAGCATAAGCAACTCATAAGTGTATTGTCTTCCAAGTCTAAGATTCTCACAAGTACACGAGTCAAGGTGATGATATGATGTATATGCGCACACGTTCTTCCGCACTGTGATTATGTTATTATGCTATTGGATATGTTTCTGACTAAGTGCAGGTACATTATTATTGTTGATTGGATTTTATATACACTGAGTACCTTTGTACTCAGCCGGACTTTGTCTTGGCAGGTATAGAGCAGGAGTACACGGCGGAGCCGTGGGTTGAGGAGACTTATCTCGAGGAAGGAGGTGAAGGTGAGCCTTCTGAGGAGGGAGCCGGAGATTTGGGCGGCTACACCTCTTAGTTTACATTTCCTTTCATTGAGAGAGTTTTGTATTTGACTTTTAGAGGATGTTGCTCAGTAGACTTCTTATTAGTTGTGTATCAGACTTGTTGGTTCATCGTGAGTTGTATGTATAGACCTTAGACTTGTGCAGGCTGGATTGGGTTTATATATCGGAATTTTATTACTCTCATTTTTGGGAGACTCGTGTAGTAGCCTTGTATGCATGGTTTGTAAGCAGGTTTAAGTAATGTGGCGATTCCAAAGTCCTATTTTAGCCTTAGTAGGATTTTGGGGTCGTTACATATGCGATCGATCGTCAACATGCAGAAGCCCTCAGAACTGGTGATCGATCGCCAGTGCGCAAGTTTTGGGGATTTTCGTCCCGACTATGTTCGGACCCTCTGGAAAGCTCGGTTTGGATCCCTTGTGTGTTATGATATCACCCTTGGGGTGAAGAAATGATTATTTGAATGTTGTTAAAGACAATGAACAGATCCATTAGCCCAGATATGTTCCATATTGGAACAACCTTGTGTGATGTGATGTTATTTGAATGTTGTAAGGCGATAGACGGACTCATCAGCCCAGATAAGTTCTCTATTGGAATGACTCTTGTTTAATGTATTGATTATGGAAATGTGTTAAAGGCGATGGACGGATCCATCGACCCGGATATGTTCCCTATCGGAACAACTCTTGTATGATGTGATATTATTGAACACCTGAAAAGCGATGGTAGAGTCCATTGGCCTAGGTATGTTCCTTGTCAAAACGACCTTTGTATGATGTGATATCACTTGATAGCTAAAAGGCGATGGTAGGGTCCATCGATCGGATAATGTTCCCCATCGGTACACTGTCGAAATTGGTCCACGGGAACGAGGCCCAACGGATTCAATTATTCAAGCAGGGCTTGGAATAATTGGGGATTTCTTACGGTTAGAAAACCTAATCTGAGTTAAATGAAATCTGTGGTCCCTCTTTGACTAAGTCTGGAGAGGCGGGTCTGCTAAGAGTAGGAGTTCCTCCATGACTGATAGTCGGGAGAGTTTGGTGACATCGGGTCTATGGACCCAAGGTTGTATCGAGTCTACAGACCCAGGGTTATATTGAGTTTATGAACTCAAGGATATCACCTTGAGGGAGTATTGACTTGTGCCGATAGATATACACCCAACAGAGGCTGTGATAACAAAAGATTTTTGTTTGGTATCTCCACGACTAATAGTTGGGAGTGGGTGGATTAATTTCCATAGATCCTCTTTGACTAGGTCATGAGTGGTGGATGTTGTTTAGTCCTCCATGACTAATAGTTGGGAGTAGGTGGATTAATATCTATAGATCCTCTTTGACTAGGTCAGGAGTGGTGGTATTTGTTTGATTCCTCCGTGACTGATAGTTGGGAGTGGGTGGATTAATATCCATAGATCCTCTTTGACTAGGTCAGGAGAGGTGATGTTGGTTAGTCCTCCGTGACAAATAAGTCGAGAGTGGCTAGATTAATATACATAGATCCTCTTTGACTTGGTCAAAAGTGATGGTGTTTGTTTCGTTCCTCAGTGACTGATAGTCTGGAGTGGGTGGATTAATATCCATAGATCCTCTTTGAATAGGTCAAGAGTGGTAATGTCGTTTAGTCTTTCGTGACTGATAGTTGGGAGTGGGTGAATTTATATCCATAGATCTTCTTTGACTAGGTCAGGAGTGGTAATGTTGTTTAGTCCTCCGTGACTGATATTCGGGAGTGGGTGAATTAATATCCATAGATCCTCTTTGACTAGGTCAGGAGTGGTAGTGTTGTTTGGTTCTTCTCTGACTAATAGTCGGGAGTGGGTGGAATAATATCCATAGAACCTCTTTGACTAGGTACGTGATTGAATTATCGGGAGTTGGTGGAATAATATCCATAGATCCTCTTTGACTAAGTATGTAACTGATAGTCGGGTTGGGTAGAATAATGTCCATAGATCCTCTTTGACTGGGTACATGATTGATAGTCGAGAGTTGGTGGAATGTTATCCATAGATTCTCTTTGACTAGGTCAGGGGAGGCGGTGAATGGTTTTGTTATCTGATAGATATGTCGTGAGGACAAGGTCCCCACCATGACTGAGTCAGATGGTTTTGTTATCTGATAGATATGTCGTGAGGACGAGGTCCCCACTATGGCTGAGTTAGATAGTTTTGTTATCTGATAGAAATGATGTGAAGATGAGGTCCCCACTATGGCTGAGTCAGATGTTTTTGTTATCTGATAGAGATGTCGTGAGGACAAGGGCCCCATCGTGACTGAGTCAGATGGTTTTGTTATCTAATAGAGATGTCGTGAGAACAAGGTCCCCATCGTGGCTGAGTCAAATGGTTTTGTTATTTGATAGAAATGCCGTGAGGACAAGGTCCCCACTGTGGCTGAGTCAGATGGTTGTTGTATCTAATTTGATATGTCGTGAGGGCAAGTCCCCCATAGTGAGTGAGATCATGGAGGAATGTTTACAAACAGGTGAAGGCCCAGGGTTTCGTGCTGAGTTTAAATACTCAAGGTTTAGGAGAGTCTGAGGACTCGAAGGTAAAACGTGGTCGGTTGGTTGTGATGGTAACCGGGTATTGTGATCACTGTTGATACTAGATGAATTTGATAAATGGAAAATAAGTGGTTGAAGACCCCAGAATATGGTGAAATAGCCCTGAGTGACCTCAGATCAATAATTATGATATTATTATTGTGCATATTATTATGATATGAGAACTGAACTTTAATAGTATATCGTTATTGATAGATGTTACTATGTTGAAAATAGTCTAGATGGACTGTGGATTCTATTGGGCTTCATAGTTCACTGACGTTTAATGTCATCAGATTATGGTGCTACTGTCCCGGGAATAGAGGGTTTTGACAAGACGTTTGAGACTTATAAGGACCGCCATATCAAGTAAAGGTAATGCATTCGCTTATGATGAGTTATTGTGATGATCAGTAGTTATTGTTTATATAAGTTCATAAGAAAAGTAAAAAATTTCCCGCAATTTCGTTGGCAAAATCTTTTGTTGCGTGGTAATAGACGACCGGGCGCCCATCTCGGAAAATGATTCCCTAAGGCGTGGATTCAGGGCGTCACAACGATCGAAACAAGATGGGCTTGAATACATAGAATTGCACCTTGGCCTTTGCATACCAGATTTTCCTTTGCTGCTTCTTAATGGGGAAATTATTTACATTGACATGTCGTTAGTATTATGATATAGCTTGTTTTCCTAGTGTTTTTTTTCCTTCTGAAATCTGCTTGGAGGTAACAGTAATATTTTTTATAGAGGAACATTGAAACAAGGGGGAAAGCAAACATTCCTTTTTAATGTGCAGTATAATGGAGACGCCCTCAGTTAAAAAATTTGTCCCAAACCCAATTAATGGGTTTTTTCAATGGGTTTGTATGAAAGGTAATCAAAGATGTATTACAACCACTTGGTCTTTTTGTTGTGCGGAAACCCCTTAGGATAGAATCAACTATAATGAAAAATAAATATAGTAAACAAGAAAACACACCACAAAGCAAGATTTACGTGGTTCGGCCTAAATGTCTACGCCCACGGTCAAATCACACCTAATATCTTCACTAATCCAAGAGAAGAATACAAAAAAAAAGAATCTATAATAAAGATCAAATCCCAAGGAAAGCCCACAATGCTCTCTCTCTCTCAAAAGTCTTCTTGTTCTCTCAACTCAAACCCTAGTTATGTCAACCTTACAAACTTGCTAACACTTTACCCCTTTCCTTTGCTTACAAACCCTAACCCCCAAGCCTCTCTTTTATATTCCAAAAGAGACCCCAAACACAAGAGAAAATGAAACTCTACCTAAATAGAAGTTTTCCAAAGCTAAAAAACTCTCTAAAACAGATTTTAGGAATTTCCCTGAACAAAACACCGCTTGGGCAATCGATCCCCCTTTTGGGCGATCGATCCCCCTGCCCAAATTTGAGTCAATAACTCAAAAATCTCCACCTTGGCGAGAATCCCGCGAACACCCTTTGATGTGCTATCTCACTTTCACCAACATAATCCAAATCGAATGCAAGGCTCCACCTCATCTGGAGTAAGTCTAAACAACTTTTTAGACTTCTCCACCCAAATTCTTTCACCCTATTATGAAAGATGTGGAGTCCCCGACTCCACCTGCAAATCATCTTCAAAACTTAATGTCATATTTAGCCGCCTTCATCTTCAACTGCAAACCCTCATTGTTTGCCAAAACTCGTGCCTCCTTTGCCATGCTAGAATTAGAAACAGGAGCTTTCTTCACCTTAGATGTTCCACAAAAAATTGTGTCTCCTTATAACACATACACGTTCCTTCATCTCCTGCCAGTCATCACAATCGAGGCTCCCTTTCGAAACTTTAGCACTCCATCTTGTGTATAGAATCTGCAACCCTGAGAGTCTAAAGAGCTCAAAGAGATCAGATTTTTCTTTAGATCTAGAACATGCCTCACTCCCGTCAATGTCCTCACTACACCATTGGGTATTCTTATTTTGATTATCCCTATCCCAAGAGTCTTACAGGGTGTATTATTATCCATTAAGACAGTGCTGCCTTCAATCTCTTGTAGGTAGCAAATCAGTCCTTATTTGGACATACATGATGGGAACAACCAGAATCAAGAATCCACTTGTCCTTAGACCAACCATTAGTTGTAGTAACCGAATGGACCATAGGATCATCATCTAGATCCTTAGAATCTTCATTAGCCACATTGGTTGTACTAGAGGATTTTCTTTCCTCTTTTTCCTCATCACTTTTCTTTAACCAACAATATCTAGCTATATGTCATTTCTTATGCCAGTCATAGCATTCAATATTCTTCTATGATTTGGACCATTTTCTAGATCCGTTACCCATTGTCCTCCCCTCTCCTAGTAAAGTTTGCTCATGACTTTCACTATTTAGCGCACTCTTTCTCAAATCATTAGAGATAAGTGCAGCAATAACATCTTCCAAATTGATATCCTCCTTTGCGTAGAGCAACGTAATATGAAGGTGCTCAAGTAAAGGAGGTAGGGAAGTAACAAGAAGTAGGGATTTGTCCTCTTTATCAAGTTTCATACCAATGTTCGTTAACTCAGCAGTTATCTTATTAAATTCACTAAGATGATCGGAAATTTTCTTACCTTCTACCATCTTGAGTGTAAACAACTTTTGTTTCAAGTATAACCGGTTAGTGAGTGATTTCGTCATGTAGAGGCTCTCTAACTTCAACCAAAGTCCTGAAGCCATCTTCTCTTCAAGAATGTTATATAGTACTTCATCCGCCAAACATAAACGAATCACACTCATCCCCTTCAAATCGAAGTCCTCCTAATCTTCTTTCTTCAGATTTTCAGGACTCTTATCCTTCCCCTTTAATGCTTTGTGCAAGCCTTGTTGGATTAACAAGGCACGAACCTTTATTTGCCATAACCCGAAGTTTTTATTTCCATCGAATTTCACCAGTTCGAATCTGGAACTTGAAGTCTTTGTCGTCATTCTGAACCAATAGCTCTGATACCAGTTTGTTGTGCGGAAACCCTTTATGATAGAATCAACGACAATGAAAATAAATATAGCAAATAAGAGAACACACCACAAAGCAAGATTTACGTGGTTCGGCCTAAATGCCTACATCCACGGTCAAATCACACCCAATATCTTCACTAATACATGAGAAGAATACAAAAGAGAAGAACCCACAACAAATATCAAATCTCAAGGAAATCCCACAATGCTCTCTCTTTCACAAAAGTCTTCTTGTTCTCTCAACTCAAACCCTAGCTATGTCAACCTTACAAACTTGTTAAGACTTTATCCCTTTGCTTTTCTTACAAACCTTAACCCCAAGCCTCTCTTTTATAACCCAAAAGAGACCCAAAACATAAGAGGAAATGAAACTCTACTTAAATAGAAGTTTCCCAAAGCTAAAAAACTCTCTAAAACAGATTTTAGGAATTTGCCGGAACAAAACACCGCTTGGACGATCGATCCCCTTTTGGGGCGATCGATCCCCCACTTGGGCGATCGATCTCTCTTTTGGGCGATCGATCCCTCTTTTGGGCGATTGATCCCCTTGCCCAAATTTGAGCCAACAACTCACAAATCTCCACCTTAGCAAGAATCACCCTTTGATGTGCCATCTCACTTTCACCAACATAATCCAAACCGAATGCAAGGCTCCACCTCGCCGAACTTGGAGTAAGTCTAAACAACTGTTTAGACTTCTCCACCCCAATTATTTAACCCTATTGCAAAAGATGTGGAGTCCCCGACTCCACCTACAAATCATCATCAAAACTAAATGTCATATATTCAACCGCCTTCATCTTCAATTGCGAACCCTCATTGTTTGCCAAAACTCGCGCCTCCTTTGCCGGGGTAGAATTAGGAACATGACCTTTTTTCACCTTAGATGCTCCACCAAAAACTGTGTTTCCTTGCAACACATGCAAGTTCCTTCTTCTCCTGCCAGTCATCACAATCAAGGCTCCCTTTCGAACCTTTAACACTCCATCTTGTGCATAGAATTTGCAACCCCGAGAGTCTAAAGAGTTCAAAGAGATCATATTTTTCTTCAGATCTGGAACATGTATCACTCTCGTCAATGTCCTCACTACACTATTCTGTATTCTTGTTTTGATTATCCCTATCCCAAGAATCTTGCAGGGTGTATTATTATCCATTAAGACAGTGCTGCCTTCAACCTTGTTATAGATAGCATACCAATCCCTATTTGGACATACATAATGGGAACAACTAGAATCAAGAATTCACTTGTCCTTAGACCAACCATTAGCTGTATTAACCAAAAGGACCATGGGATCATCGTCTGGATTCTTAGAATCTTCAATAGCCACATTGGCTGTATTAGAGGATTTTCTTTCCTCCTCTTCCTCCTCACTTTTCTTTAACCGACAATATATAGTTATATGCCCTTTCTTATGGCAATAATAACATTCAATATTCTTGAATGATTTGGACCCTTTTCTAGATCCATCACCCTTTGTCCTCCCCTCTCCTAGTAAGGCCTGCTCATGACTTTCACTATTTAGCGCACTCTTTCTCAACTCATTAGCGATAAGTGCAACAATAACATCTTCCAAATTGATATCCTCCTTTGCGTAGAGCAACGTAATACGGAGGTATACAGGTGAAGGTGGTAGAGAAGTAACAAGAAGTAATGCTTTGTCCTCTTCATCAAGTTTCACACCAATGCTCGTTAACTCAGCAGTTATCTTATTAAATTCACTAAGATGATCGGAAATTTTCATACCTTCTACCATCTTGAGTGTAAACAACTTTTGCTTTAAGTATAACCGGTTAGTGAGCGATTTCGTCATGTAGAGGCTCTCTAACTTCAATCAAAGTCTTGAAGCCGTCTTCACTTCATGAATGTTGTATAGTATTTCATCTGCTAAGCATAGACAAATCACACTCATCGCCTTCAAATCAAAGTCCTCCCAATCTTCTTCCTTCAGATTTTCTGGCCTCTTATCCTTCTCCTTTAATGCTTCGTGCATGCCTTGTTGGATTAACAAGTCACGAACCTTTATTTTCCATAACCCAAAGTTTACTTCCATTGAATTTCTCCACTTCAAATCTGGAACTCGAAGTCTTTGTCGTCATTCTAAAGCAATAGCTTTGATACCAATTTGTTGTGCGGAAACTCCTTAGGATAGAATCAACGACAATGAAAAATAAATATAGCAAACAAGAAAACACACCACAAACCAAGATTTACGTGGTTCGTCCTAAATGCCTACGTCCACGGTCAAATCACACCCAATATTTTTACTAATCCAAGAGAAGAATACAAAAGAGAACCCATAATGAAGATCAAATCTCAAGAAAAGCCCACAATGCTCTCTCTCTCTCTCACAAAAGTCTTCTTGTTCTCTCAACTCAAACCCTAGCTATGTGAACCTTACAAACTTGCTAACACTTTACCCATTTGCTTTGCTTACAAACCTTAAACCCCCAAGCCTCTCTTTTATAACCCAAAAGAGACCCCAAACACAAGAGGTAACGAGACTCTACACAGATAGAAGTTTCCCAAAGCTAAAAATACTCTCTAAAATAGATTTTAGGAATTTCCCGGAACAAAACACCGCTTGGGTGATCGATCCACATTTGGGGCGATCGATACCGCACTTGGGCGATCGATCCCCCTTTCGGGCGATCAATCCCCCTACCTAAATTTGAGCCAATATCTCACACTTTCTCCATCACATATGTCATTAAGATTATCTTATTTATCTTTTAATTTTTATTCTTATATTTTCTCGAAACAGATAATTTTTTGGGGGGATCTTTCCTTATTTTAGTAAGACTTTTCTTGAGGTTTTGCTTAGTCCTACAAGAACTCTCTATCTAATTCTACATAAGGAGTGTCTAGCAGTCACATGCAACGGTAGGGGTAGTAGCCAATTAATATGATTTCTTGTAATGGCATTTTAAGTTCACTAGTGGAAGTTGCACCTGCAAGGCACTCACAAGACATTTAAAATAGTGATAAAAAAAATAATATAATAGAAAAATATTTTGTATTTCATTATAATATACCATGCTTATATACGACATAGTATGAAAAAAAAATTAGTATTATATTTTTATAGTACATAATATATGTTATAATATGAGAAAATAAATACTAGGGACATAAGTTAAAACAAAATAAACAAACAAATGGAAGAAGAGAAATATGAACAATATGTTTTACAGACTTTTAATTTTTCGGAAAGACATCATATTTCTATGTAAGCCAAACTAAAAGTGAAAACATCCGAGCCAACAACACATTCCAATAAATAGGATAATTAAGAACGATTTTTTTTTGCTCTAGATATTCGGTTAAGCTTAGGCTGCAACCTCAGTTAGTGTGTTAGTATTTGTCCGAGTTAGCAGAGGGGAGTGGAGCTCTTGCTACACTTGCTACTCATCACCCGGTAGGATTAGATCCTGAGACCTCTCATCAAGGAGAGGCAACACCCACCCATTGGACAAAGCGGCAGAATTAATAACAGTTTAAGGTGACAATTTTGTAACATGATTCAATTGTATTGAAAAAGGGACGGGAGCTCCACTTCAACTCATATTTACACTCAATTAATAATTTCCCAGGATAGTAACAAACTGATATACCTTATATACAAACATTTTGCACAAGTAATGAATTTTTGACAATTTTCATCTTCATTAAGAATGGCTAGAATGGGCAGGCACAACTTTTTAGTTCACCTGTAATGAATTTTGGTAGACATTTTTAGTAACTCAAACGAGCTTTGGAAAGTGATATTAATATACATATTTCTCATTTAGCAATCCATTAAAGTTGAAACAGAAAAAGATATCTAAAAAAACTGTCAACAACTTTCTGCTCAAGCAACAGAATAGGCAAAAAAACTTTGAAAATAGAGGGAATATAAAGGGAAAAGAAAACACAAAATCTATATTAAGAATGAAAAATTTTAAAAAAATTATGATTAAAAACTCTTTAAAAAAAATTCACTTCTTAAAGCTAGTATTCAAGTTTTATGAGTAGACAAGCTAAGAAGCAAAAATTCCAAAAGACTTGGGGGCTTCAAATCCACTCATCCTTTTACTTTTTTCCTTTTTTTCCAAACGACAAGCAAAGTCTATAATACCAAAATTCACTTTTAAATACCCAAATGTTAAAAGGCAGAAAAAAGCAATTAATTCCTATTTTGATATTAATTAATTACTTTGAAATAACTAAATAAACACATCAAAAATTTTTAAAAATTATTAAAACCACTTACAAAAAAACTGAATCTCGCTTTTTGAAGCTACACTTCAATTTTGATAAGTAGAAGAACTGGGAATCATAAATTCCAAAAGACCTAGGGCTCAAATCCACTAAGTAATTCAATTTTTTTTCTAGCAAAGGCAACCAATATAGAGTATATAATTTATGTACCATAATTCACTTTGAAATAACCAACTGTTAAAAAAATAAACACATTAGTCTTGATAGTTTTAAAAAACTAATGATTAAAAATTTTAAAAAAAAATTTTAATTTCACTTTTGGAAGCTGCTCTTCAATTTTGATGAAGGGTAGGCCCACAAATGATGTATGGGTGAAGTATCAATATGACTTGTGACAGTATAAACTATAAAGACACGAGAAGTAGTAAAATAGATTTTTTTTTTTTTAAGTCAATTAATCAAATGGTTGCATTCATATGGTCAATGGTTGAGACTCTATGAAAGACCTGTTGTAGGTTGGGGCGAACCCAACATTGACCAAAATCTAAGTAACCAAAACCCAACATGAAACATAGCACATCATGAAAGGATAAATAAATAAAATTAGGACTTACACATGAAATTCGACATTCATATGTTCATCTTGCAAAGTTGTGATCATAAAGAAACCATTTAACTGCAACCTATTTCATTCTAGTAGACTATTAATCGTGATGTAGCCAATTAGCTGGCATCCCAATTAAAAGATTCAACCTATTTCATTCCTAACTAAGGGTAGGTTTTTCTTAACTCCTCTTTCACACTGGATGATTTTATTTGAAAGAACGTGGATTTGGTAACCTAACTTGCCAAATAATGTCATAAAAACTTATAGGTGAGTTATAGGCAGGGCCGGAGCCTGGAATTTTTCCTTTGGTGAGGGAGGTGAATTACATATACCAAGAAAATTAATGGTATTGAGGTATGTGGCCTTGGGGGTTCGGGTCGTAGCCCCCTGAGAATTTTTTTTGCGTAATGAGTTTATCTTGGTCATAAAATTCATTAATCTTGCATTCGAAAAAGGGGTCTGGTAATAAGGAAAAGTGAAAAACATGGGCCGGTCTTCCTTGGTTTTTGCCCACCTTTTTAATCCCCACTAATTATGGTTTAAATTCGCTCACCCCTACAGTTTATTCATCTAACCTTGGTTTTTAGAATAAAAATAATAATAACTTTAAGTTGGTTAAGCTTAACAACTGTTAAAGGGGATGAAATTGGAAGACATTTGATTATGTAGTCAACTGCTCAAATGTAGGGGTGGGCTAATCACTACTCTCAATTTACTATATTTTTATATTATAGAGATTGGTTTTTCACACGCGTGTTTCACTCCCCTGCTTGACACATGTTGCCTTTAACACCCATTAACATTGGTTAAAATTCACTCTCCCTAGGGTTAAAAGGAACACATAAAGAATCAATTTTATATATTATATATATATATAAAAAATGTACAATTTTTTTTTTTTGGGGGGGGGGGGGGGGGGGGGGGAGCACTCTATACAAAGTTTATATATTATATATATATATATATATTTTTAAATAAGTACGATTTTATTAGCCAAAAATCAATTGACAAATAATCACTTTTGCAAATAATAGTGTTTGGGGAATACGAAGTTGAAAGACTCATCTTCGTTTTCCCCTAAAACTATTATTTGAAAAAGTTATTATTTAACAATTAATTTTTAAAAATCAATTTTATCAAAATTGATTTTTGGCTAGTAAAATCCAATCCATGAATCTGCTCTAAACTCTATTGGAAATATTATTGGGAAAGTTCTAAAGATTGATGGACCGACCAAGACTTGGTCTTGACCAAGTGATGCTCGAGTATGCATTGAAGTCAATCTCCTTAAACAAAACCCTGAGCGATTCTGGCTAGGCTTAGGAAATCCTGGCAGATGGCAATCTATAGAATATGAGAAGAGCACCCTATTTTGCATACAATGCAATAAGCTAGGCCATGATTTGGAGAACTGCAAATCTGGAAAAATGTTTAGAACTAAACAAAAAATCATGGGAACAAAGGTGGTTGAAGAAGGTGGAGATAGACTCAAGAATAAAGAATGGGTGGTGAAGAATAAATCTGGTGAATCATCAAATCCATCTAAAGAACCAAGTCTTCAGATCGAAAGCAATAATACAGTGAATATCAAGTTTGTGCAAATCGATGGAATGCCTATTAAGAGCATTACTTCAGGGAAGGAAGATCAGAATTGTTCAGATCCACTATTATCGCATGTGGAAATCCTATCATCCTCTCCAATCTACAGCATCGATGCAAAAGGGAAGGGATCGAGTGACTCTATGATAGAATCTGGGTGAGAGGTTCATGAAAATTTAGCAACAGATGCAAAGGAGAATGAAAAGACTATTTTGAGATAAAAAAAAATAACTCTTGACTCAAGTATTTCAGGTATGATCGAACCAATAGACCCAAAAACGAATAATCTTTATTCATTGATAACATTGAATCCTATTAGCAATAGTTCTGATTTGGATCTTTCCGGGGTTTCCATTAACATTAGAGATGATATCTCTAATCCCGTAAGAGAAAGGTATGAGAATACCCCAAAAAGATCAAGAGATCAGAATATACAGCTTTTGGTTAAATTTCTGAATGAAAATCTGGAAAATCAAGTGCAAGTTCCTAATAGCATTCAAAGTATGATAATTCCTCTTTCCAATTCCAAAAATAAAAATAAAAAACCATCTTCTTCTATTCTTTCTGAAACTGAAAATAGAGGGCTTATGAGACATGAAAATGGTTTCTTTTCCAAGAAAACTTTTCAGTCCCATCGTTATCGTATGTGAAATAAGTGGGTTGAAACTATAGAAGGGTATTCCCACCCTACTATAGGATATCTCATGCTTAAAAATCATAGGGAACATTCTCAAACTGTGGAATTCCATTCTAATTTCGAGCATTGCTTACTTGAAAATATAGAAGAATTTAGGGAAAATGGGAAACAGTTCTCTAAAATTTTATTAAAAGTTGAATTTTTTAGAAGTCAGATCCAAGATTCTCAAAAAGTTAAAAATCATCTTAGCAAAGTTGGTCTTTTATCGAACAGAATAACTCGATCTAGAACCCTTGTTCTGTCTAAGGTTACCAATCCGATAAATGTTATTAATGAATAATTTTCTTATCTGGAACATTAGGGGTGTTGCTAATATAGTTTCTAAGTCTAGATTAAAAAATATTATATCTTCTCATCATGTCTCTATCTTTGCTATTATTGAATCAAAAAAACATTTTGATTCTATCCAAGAGGTATGTTCTTTTGTTGGGATGGATAATCATCTTAATTCCAATCATAATCATGATATGATTTGGTTGCTCTGGAAAAATAATATCCAAGTATCTTATATTTCTGCTACAGATCAAATGATCATTATTGATATTAAAAATAATAATATGATTCCTACAAGATGTGCTTTTGTTTATGCTAAATGTACCAGACGGGAGCGTTTGTTCCTCTAGGTAGATCTTTGTACTGTTTTTTCTACCTTTTTAGGTTATTTCTTCATAGGTGGTGATTTCAATGCTATCTTTGGGTTTTTTGGGAACAAATTTACTTGGTGCAACAATCAGGAGTGAATGTACCGTATTTATGCCCGTCTAGATCGTATTCTTTTTAACCCTGAGTGGACTCACAATTTCAATAGCTCATCGGTTACTCATCTCTCTAGAGTTGCATCGGACCACTCCCCCCTCCTGTTTGTGTTTGGGAAAGATCAAGTTAGAAGGCCCTCTTCTTTTAAATTCCAACATATGTGGATTAATCACTCGGATTTTTCTAAAGTTGTTTCTAAGCCATGGGGTCCCTCCATCTCAGCAAACCCTCTCATTTCATTTTTCCTTAAGCTAAAAAGGCTCAAATCTTCGTTAAAGGCCTGGAATAGGGAAGTAGTTGGAAATATTTTCCAAAAAATTAAAGATCTTGAGAATCAAATAAGTAGGTTGGAAGAAGATATTCAAAAATCTTTGGATGATGGGAAAAATGCTACTTTATTAGATCTCAAGGAAGATATGCAAGTTGTTCTTCAAGAAAATCTTTTGGCGACAAAAGTCTAGAGTTCAATGGCTCAAAGAAGTTGATAACAACACAAAGTTCTTTCACATGATCACCAATTCTAGAAGGAGCAGAAATGATATATCTAGAATTCAAGATGCTCAAGGTAAATGGCCAGATACTCAGGAGGATATAGGTAATGAAGCGGTATCCTTTTATAAAAATGTGCTTACTTCTGATAATGCTATGCCAGATCATAACTCATTGAATTATATTCCTTGTCTTATTTCTGAAGAAAATAATATTTCTATATCCACTTTACCATCTCTAGAAGAAATTAAACAAGTTGTTTTTAGCATGTCGGCTGATAGTGCCCTTAACCCAGATGGATTCTCTGGTTACTTTTTTCAATCTTGCTGTAATATTATTAAGGAAGATCTTTTACATGCTATTACACACTTTTTCATGTTAGGAGAAATTCCTAGAGCTATCAATGCAACTACTATTGCTTTAATTCCTAAATGTATCAATCCTGTGTATTTTTCGGATTTTAGACCAATTAGTCTTCACAACTTCTTTTATAAGATTATATCACGTTTGTTGACCGATTGCCTAGGTTTACTGCTTCCTAACATTATTTCTGATGAGCAGGGTGCCTTTGTAAAAGGTAGACATATAATAGATAATTTTAGCTTAGCTCATGAGATGGTGCAAGACATTGATAGAAAAATCTCTGTAGGTAATGTCATTTTTAAACTTGATATGTCTAAAGCCTATGATAGAATGAAATGAAAGTTTATATTCGCAGTTTTACAAAGGATGAGATTTAAAGAACTTATTAGATTGATTCATGGGTGCCTTCTTAATCAATCTTTTTCTATTCTTATTAATGGCTGTTTGTAAGGTTTTTTTCAGAGTTCGCGTAGTTTTCGTCAAGGTGATCCCCTATCTCCTGCCTTCTTTATTTTAGCTAAAGAATTTCTCAATAGGGGTCTTAAAATCATATCTGAGAGTCTCTCTTCCAACTATAAATTGAGAAAGTATGAAATTCCGGTTTCTCACCTTCTCTTTGCTGATGATACTCTTATATTTTGCAATGGTAGGAAACAAAACATTAAGAAAATTTTTGATTTTATTAACTCTTATGAGAAATCTTCAAATAAGTTATTAATCGATCTAAAAGTGCTTTCTACTGTTCTGATAAGATGTCTAGGTTGAGAAGTGAATCTATTTTTAACTGGGTGGGCATTCCTATAAATTTTTTTCCTTTTATTTATCTCGGGGTTCCTCCTTACAAAGTCCTTCTTAAAAAAAGTCTTTTTAACCCTCTTATAGACAAAATCTCTTCTAAGGTGGAGGGATGGAAAGCTAAATATTTATCGACCAGTGGGAAATTAATTCTTATTAAACATGTTTTATCATCTATCCCCACTTACCTTTTAGCTGGTACTCATGTCCCTTGTAAGCGCCCAATTTTTACACTCTGCTTAACCATGGTTAACCTCCATTAACCATGGTTATGCCCGGCCAAACCTAGTAGTTCTAGGTAGACCATAATCCAACCCTAGTAGCCCTAGGAAGACCCTAATCCAAACCCTAGTTTAACCCTAGGTAGTGCCCTAAGCCCTAGCCTAACCCTAGGCAAACCCTAGCTAAACCCTAGGACTAACCCTAGGTAAACCCTAGACCTAACCCTAGGCCTAACCCTAGCTTAGCTAAGCTAAAAGCCCCATGGGCTCAAGGCCCATTTCAATCAGCTTAACCTAATCGTAGAATAACCCTAGTTAAACCCTAAGACTAACCCTAGGTAAACCCTAGACCTAACCCTAGCCTAGCCCTAGTCTAAACCCTAAGTTAAAAACCCATGGGCTCAAGGCCCATTTCAAGGCCAAAACCCCAATTTTTGGGCCCAAACAAGGGCCCATGAGGCCTAATCCGAGTGGAACCCACTTCACTTTTTCAAATTTCAAAATTTAAATCTCCAATATGGTAAAAGCAACTTTGCATTAGCCCACACATGTGAGGGTAGGGCCCAAAACAAAAAGAACAAAACAAAAAATTTAAAATATTGTTCATCTTCCCCAAAGGCTGTGTACAGCAACAACAGTTGCTGCCCCTAGCCAACTACCCCTGCTTCAGCCTTGGTTCCCACGCTTCTCCTATTTATGGATTTGCCCTAAGACTTATCCTCAGTCCTCCATCCTCTATAAAATCCCACCATACAGTCACTCTCCCTCTCCATCCCAGCCTTCATACCCCTTCCGTAAGGTCTTGGATCACACCCAAACTCCCTTAGGTCCACCACAACCTCACACCACCACAGCCACTGTGTCAACTGGAGAGTTTTTTTTTTTAAAAAAATTTACAGCAACTTCCTCTCTCTTTTCCAGCTTCTAACCCCCATCCATCTAGGTCTTAGACCCCACCTCTAAGCTCCCCTAAACTTCCCTCAAACCCCTTCAGGCATCACCATAACACTAGCATACCTACTGTTAGAAAAAAACTAATTTTAAGAAAAAAAAAGAAGAGCAGATTTTTTTTACTACACCCGAGCTCGGGCTAGCCCTATCTAGACCTTGCATTAGCCTTAGTCAGGCTCCCACGTACCCTCCACTAGTTCCCAGGACTTCCTCGACCCTTGCTCCACGGTGTAGCACTCCCCATCAACACCACCTGCAGCCGCCACCACTGTCAGGGAAAAGTCAAAGAGTATACACCTCATCTTTTCTTATTTTATTACTTGTATTACCATTGTAAGGGACCCCTGGTTCAATTTCAGGGTTCCCATTTTATGGTTTTTAGTCTCAATAGCAAGAGCATGGAACCCCCTTCACCTTCCTCGTAGGTGTTTAGGGGGGGTTTCCCCTTGAGGCATGGCCACGGGTTCACCACCCCCATAGCACCACAACAGGCTTCCCTGAGGTCTGGGGGGTCCTCAATCCATGAGGAACCCCCTGGATTCTCCCTTGGTTAAACGCCACATGCCAAAAGAGGGTTTTTTTTAAAAAAAAATTGTAAAAACCCAGTTTTGACCAACCACCTGTAACCTCGGTTTAACCATGGTTAGACCCGGCCTTGGTTGAAACCAAGGCCATGGTTAGATTCCCCAGACCCCTAGCTATGGCCAACTTTCGTCTCATAACCAACTGCATAATCTAATCTACTGGGTCAACAACTGCTGGATCTACTACTGGACCTGGAGCGATACCGTATGAGCCCATGAGTGAATAGGTGTGAGATTTCAACCATTGATTTCACAGTTAACCCTGGTTAAATCGGCCCTAAAGTGGGATTGATAGTCTACCAAAGAGTTCAATACTGCGACTTTGGGCCTCTATGGGGCCCACATCCGACCTCCTCTTGAGCCCCACAAGGGCTCAAATTTTTCTCCACATGACAGGCTTCATAACCACGGTCTAGGATCCCCTGGGGGTTGAGCCAATTAACGGAAAAATCATCGCAAAGTTTGTAAAAAATCTGTTTGGTTTCCTTTTAAAAAATTGATCATTTTATGTGAAGTGCAACGACGCAATTTTGGGCCTCTGTGGGGCCCACCCACGACTTCGTCTTGTGCCCAAAAAAGGCTCAAAACGTTCATTGGATTTCAGGCTACCCATTGGTTGCCTCAGTTTTACATGGTTTCCTCGTTAACCATGCTTAAACCCACGTTAACTGTGGTTAAAAGTGTAACATTTTTTTGGATTTTCTTGCATTTGCTGGACTCTGTGGGGGACCAGACCGGGTAAGAGGCCAGTATAGGCTCTATTATGGACCCTGGGCCCACTCTTGAGCCAACCAGACCCTTAACCATGGTTAAACCAACCCATGGTTAACCCTTAACCATGGTTAAGCAACCCATGAACTCAAAAAATTCTGAAAAAAATCACCAAAAAATCAAAAAATTTTCCTGAAATCCAGAAATGTCCTCTGTGACCACTTTCATTTTGGTTAGAGCTCTTAACTATGGTTAAAAACCATATTTGGTTAATTTTTTACCATGGTTAAACAGCCCTTAACCGAAAAAAACATTGAAAAATGTTCAAAAATTCCAAAATAATCTGAGAAACCTAAAAATAGTCTCATTCGACCATATAACCATGGTGAACTCTCCCTTAACCGCAGTTAAGCATCCTTAACTATTGGAAAAAATCTAGAAGAATTTCAAAAAAATCAGAAAAATATAAAAAGACCAAAAATACTGATATTGGACTTTTTAACAATGATTAGCACTCTAACCATGATTAATCATCTTTTTAACCATGGTTAGTAACCCTAACCCTTGGTTAAGGCACCTTGGACCTATCGGGCCTCACTCATTGGCTTACCGGGCCCAATTCAGGCCTATCGGGCCAAAACATATCAATGTTAACTGTGGTTAGTAATCTTAACCATAGTTTGTTTGACCTAACCCTGGTTAGCAATCCTAACCATGGTCAAACTCATCCTTAGCTTACCAGGCTTCACCCATGGCCTAGGCCTAACCCTACTCTACTGGACTTACCTTAGGCCTATCGGGCCTAAACTACGTACTTTGACCAACCCCGATCAACTAAACCCTAGTCTAATGGATTAGGCCCATTAGCCACCCTTGGTGTACACACACACACACCCCTAGCCTTGACACGGGCTCATGTGTCAGAACTATGCTCGGTCTGAGCTTGCCTCAATGTGAGTACGTAGGCAACCCAACCAGGGTTCAACCCTAATCTAGGATTTTCTCGTTCTTAGATTAGCATTATATTAAACACTAAGACATTTGATTAAAATTAAGCTTAATTTGACTTAACACTACCAAGTAAGAAACCACTAAAAAGTGAAAGTGTCGGGATGCTTAACCCCTTCCTCGGACTTAACCGAACCTCTTACCCTAATCTCAAATCGCAGACCAAAACCTTATCCAAATCTCGGGGACTTATCCTTTCTAAATGAATAGGTGGCGACTCTAGACTCACCCTGTGAGATCAAACCAGGGTTTACCCAGAAACCCGTGCTCACAACTCTGGCAACTCTCTTGGGGATATACCAAGGTTCAACCTGGAACCTAGTTTTAAACCAAATAAACCTCAAATTAATCAAACGCCTAAGTATTTAACCTAATACTAATCATTTTACATCTCTTTGGTGATTGGTATACTGTGCATCTCATTCATAACATACTAGTGTAATCTACCCGATACCTATTAGACAGACTTATTACGCTAACGGCCGCTAGATGATGATCCTCGATGTCAGTAGCTTAAACGTCTTGGAGGTCTGCGAAATTACGCCTAGTGGGTGATGACTCTCAGGAAAGGATTTTGAATGCTCGCGCCTATACCAATCGTCCATTTTCAAGGGAGTCACATATACGGTGTTAAGTGATCTCCCCACCCTTAGGAACACTCTGGCATATACCAGCATTCATACATATAGCCTAGGTTATGACATAGTCTACAAGCAGCCCACCCAGGGAGGTTTATTCTAAACCCTAACCTGCTTACACCCTATACCTGTCCCCAATCATGGTTGACTACCCGGGCACACTCCATCCGGATAACCACCCATCAGGGGCATGTAATGAGTCAAACTTGTTCTTATAATAAAACACATCTTACCCTACTTCCTGACATATTCAAATCTCAATCGATTAGGTTTTCACCAGAACTATCCCTGACCTTGACCTGATAGGCCCCCGGTTCCTAACAACCCGGGTAAAGTATGCCAGAACTCTATCTGTCTGCCCTATCGGATCACATGTGCCTTGTCAAACCTAGAAAATATTGCATCTTTTTTTGCATATTTCATCTGCATACACAGTGCACTCATATCGAGTCTAGATGTCAGATCCTTCAGGGATAACCCAGTCAATTGTTCAACCGGCCCGGCCCGTGCATTTGACTTCACAGGGGGCTTGTGAACAGAACCTCTAGAAAGCAATTGAGGCCTTCACCTCAAGTTAACTTATCGCTTGGGCTTAATACTACAAAACCGTGATTATCCTAAACCTATCCATGGTTAAACCGGACCCGCGCCTCATAAACACAGTTATCTAGTGTTGGAACCCATCTCACATGGTGTTCCATTTTAGTAAGAACGAACTGTGTCCAACACTGTAAGAGAGTCAACGAATCTTAGGGCTAAACATGGACGGCAAATCTATAGTACCGCGCTACAAAACATCATACCAGGCAGACCTGTCCAAGTTCTTGCATATCAAGCCTGCCTACTTGCAGCCCGGTCCTAACGACTCTTTTCATCGGATACCCATATAGTATTTTGAGAAGTAGTACAAGCGCAAGTGAAACCTTGACTCCATTACAGTAGAACTTCCCGGTCTCAATGCCCTTGCACTGATAGCCATGTCACAACTGATATACCCAAAGTGCTGCACACTTGTCGAGTCAGTACTGGTAAGGATTATCAAGGACACCTGTGGTTCTGGAACCGTCATACCATTCATCCTTACAGAGCTTCTCAGGGCTCCCAATCAGGTAACAGATCATAGAAAGGGCATCTTCCATGCCAGTGCACCTCTTCTACACCTGTGGCTAGTAGGACACATGCCTATAATTATAACCGTACCAGTCACCTCCATGAAGTCTACAGTCTATCTCAGAAGATCTCTCAGAATTAGGGCTCGATAACGACAACAGACATCAGGAAGCTCTACCAGCTTCTCCAAACACTAACAGAGAAGGAGATTTTGTGACAGTGTGAGTGGCTTGTACTGAAAAAGTTACCTCGCGTGTCATCACCAGAAGGCGATGCATGATCCTTGCCGGACTTACGGGCTTCGTGATCTACACTCCACTCTTAGTCCTTTCTACAGTTCGGATTCCCTCAGCGTATCCCAGTGACAGACCGGCAGGAAAATGATTGGATCACTTTCACTGTACACTCTGACAGCCTCACGCGCCGCTAGTCAGATTGGCAAAAGCTTCAGGCGAGATCAGTGTCCAGACTTTGTGGTTATATTAGGACCACCTACAGACGCAGTATACTGACTGTGGGTGGAAAACCCTGACATTCTATCTCCCATGCTTGCACCCAGGGAACTGCCTACACCCGTCTCAGCTCCATCACATGAGACCAAACCCTTGGCTGAAAAGGTAATCCCCTGGAGAGACATCTTCTTGTAGGGACAACTTCAAATTCAGATGAAAGAGAAACGACTTCAAAAAGCCCAATAGGCACTTAGGCTACAGGAAGCACAGCGGGACCACGAACTTCAGGCCATACAAGAGCATATCGAACAGCTTGAGCAGACACTCCAGTCTTATCAGAAGAAGCGGAGAGGTGACACCAGAGAAACCACTATCATCCGGGCCCAGTTGCACTTCTACCAAGAGCAGCTTGATAGGGCAAAGGCTGAGATGACCGCTCGGATCCAACAGTTTGGATCCCAGATGATCAACGCTACTAAGGCAATTGAGAATATGGAGGTTGAGGTCACATCCCTCTAACAACAAATCATGGACCTGAACAGTGTACTCCGGCCACTTGACTTCGCGATCCCTGATAGACCTGCCTAGGATCGAGTCTTTTTCTCTTTTTTGAGTCGCAGCCTTGTACTCTCTTCCCGTACAAAATCCTTTCTAGCATCTTCTTCCTCACATCATGAATATGCATGTTTAACCAGCAAGTCACTCTATTCACAATGCTACCACAACACTAGGCACAAACACTTGCGCTATGCCCCTCAGGCATCATTGCATCATTCATGCATTCTCATCATTGTCCATGCACTGCATTTGCACCAGTTAGGATCACTGCACATACACTACACTTTACACTTGCACTTACACGATCGGTACGCTACACTAGGCATTTATACATGCATTGCCACCGCATCTGCGTTCCTAAGGTACTGCACTTGCACCTACCCAGGAAAGCATAAAACCCAAGCTATCCTAGTCCAGGCATCTTTACCGTAACACTGCATCTAGCATCACTCGTACAGCCCACACGTCATGTAGTCGACAACACTGCTAGTAGTGACCCAACTGTGAGAATGCATAGACCATGTCCATCCTTCACTCTATCCCATTAGGAGTACTGCTTAGGGTCGTGTCTTTCCTCTTTTTGAGTCTCACCTCATTCATTGGGTTTTTATCCCGTGCATGCTCATGCATTTTAGATTCACATACCTTACCTCTGGTATTGACTCGCTCTATCTTTCCAGATCCCACCTTAACGAGGCGGTGACTTAAAGACTCAAGCGATGGAGTGCAGAGAAGCATCAAACAGCCAAGAGATCATCTTGACAACCCTCCTCCGTCAAGAGCAAGACATCAAGGAAATCAAGTCTCTCCTCTATGATCTGACGGCTGCTCTCAGCAGGCTCCAGGTGGCACAACGGCAAACCCAGATCCGTCTCCCTACCTTTCAGAGAAACACACTTAACCCAGTGGCACAACTACAAAAATCTCCCTCTCACCCGCTCCCCAAACCGAAGAAAGAGCGGGCACCACCCAAGTATTTCATCCCTCTTCCACTCGGCCAACTCCTGTCGACTCTTCTTGAGAGGAAACTAATCACACTCCGTGGTCTTACCCCATTGCAACCCATAGCCAAAAGGAACCACAATTACAAGGAGAATGAACAGTGTGCTTTTCATCAAGGCCCTGGGCACTCTACTGATCACTGCATCGCTTTGAAGCATGCAGTTGAAGACCTAATCAACGAGGGAAAACTATGTGCCTGGTAGTTGGAGTTGTCTAAAGAAGGAGACTTAAAAGTGAGATGTTGAGTTCGGTTGATCAAAGCCAAGCCCAATCTAAATCAGTCTTAGTTAGAATTTCCTTTCTATAAGAATCGGCCACTGTGGCCCTTGTACGAGTTAGTCTAGAGTCTAGCTCTCTTAATTGAATGAAATCACTCTCTTTCTCAAGAGTTTTATCTCCCTTATCATGTTTGACTAGTATAGCTGAATGTCGACTAAGCTCATTTGCTTTAATAAGAGGTCGCTTAAACAGATAATCAAACTCATAATCCCCAAGGGCAGAATACAATGAAAAGCAGAATTCTCATTTAAAAACCCCATCTTGTATAGAGTCGGGTAGCCTCTTTGGATGTCAAGGTCAGACCTTGCCACACCAGGGGCAGGGGGGAGTAAAAAGCAAAGGGGCAAGTCCATCTCCCGCCATCTGACATAACCTCCAATCACACCCCGTCATCATCAATACTAGGGGCAGGGGGGCGACTTGTTTTTCAAGACACGCATCGAAGCTGATATCCGGGCAAGTGACAGACAACTTTAGAAAAATTGTGCAAATCTACTAGTTAGGGACAATGTCTCGCCCGGCAAAAGCTAGGGGTAGCATCGAACCGATCAACGGATCCCGAACCAATCAAATGGGTCATATCAAAGTATAGCGCTTAAGGTTTTATCCAATAAATGCTTGCACTTTTAGCCACTTCGGGAAAGGACAGGAAGCCATCCTTGGCACCCCTTCATCTCCTTCAGTGTAAACCCACTTTACAGATTGATAAAATCCGCTAGTTAGCCCCTTTGAGCCTAATAACCTTTCTTCCATAAAACCTCTTCAGGGACACCCTCCCTTGCCAATCTTTGGCATTCGCCTGAACTACGTCATGACCTGATCCTACAAAGGGTACGTAGGCAACCTGACAAATCAGGTGTTGTCACATTAAAGGGAATCATACCTCCCCCAATCTCTTCTATGTAGAGTCAAACATCCCTAGTAGAGCCAAAGCCTCTCTAAAATGTCTCCCCGTAGAGATAGAGCAAAAATCCTCTCAACTTCCCTAGTCAAGTCGACTCTCAAGGGTATAAAAAAAAATTCCATCAAAGGAAAACCCAAAATAGAAGTTGAAACATTTTCAAGAGTCAGAAACTCCCCACAAAGACAACTTCTCCGGACTTTCTCCCCAGTAGAAACATTTCAGGGAAATCTCTACTGAAAAGCAATCCCTAAGCAGAAACTCTCCCCAATAGAGACAACCTCTCTCAAATTCTCCCAAAAAAAAAAACTCCGCTGGACGCTGGAAATCCAAATTAAAAGTACAAATCCTCACGAGAGTACAATAAGTACAACCGAATAGATCCCCAAATGAGTAACTACAAAAGGGAAATCCCAGGGTGTCCTAAACTTCGATCCCCTAGCCTGCATTTCATCATATCACAAATCTTCCTACAACCCCTAGAGACTGAAAATGCAAGCAGCTTATCATGCAAGTATCCGAAAGCGAGATACTGACATCTAAGGCAACATGAACAGAACTCCGTTCAAATCCATCACGGGCCTAATGAAAACTAGAAATGGCATTGGTGTGCAAAAATTACGTGAATCCCAGGCCTGGTCTTGAGACCAGGGGCAAAAAAGGGAAGAAAACTTATCAGCTTCACAGGCATGAGGAAAATCGGCAACGACCTCATTGCGCAAAAGTTATACGAATCCCATGACTTGGTCATTCTAAGGATAAAAAAGGGAGAAAAGCTGAAGAATAGTTTGGCAACAAAATCCAGTAGCAATCAGTCTCGCTGAACTCCCAACAATCCCCCGCAGATCACTAACAGATTGCCTGGAGAAACATATCCCCCGACAATAGTCTCCAACAGAGTTCAATTTCCCACCAAATAGCTGATAACCTCCAGCAAAGTGCCACTCCCAACAGATCATCAACAGTGGTCCACAATAGTGGCACATTCTCCAACGGATCCCTAGTAGAAGCATCCAATTGCTCTCTATAAACATTCTCCCTTGTAAGAATCTAAAAGCATTCAGTTTTCTTTTCAACAAGCTTCTCCCCAGCCGGAATACTCAATCAGTAGCAAGGCAGAGCACTCCTCATTGACAAAGCGACCCCAGGTCCCTACCAAAGCCGGACTCCGCAAAGGGGTAAAGCATTGACTTCATCAATGTCACAACAGGACAAATTTGCTTAGCTTCGTACTCTACCCCTAAAGACAAAATCTATTCACCATGTGAAAGTGATCTCCTTGTTAAATCTCATAAGAAATTGAAGTATTCAACTTCTGAGTCTCCTTCTGGTCACCACTAGAGTTCTCATACTCGTCAGATCAACCATCCTCGAAGTCTCCCGAGACTGTCAAATCCTGTGACGTCTCCCAATCACTGCCAGAGTCCCAATACTCACCAGATCAATCACCCTCTAAGTGTCTGTCAACCAGATTGGCCAGATCAAACAGAACTTAGCGATCACCCGAAATGCATCACGGTTCCAGCAAGAAGCGAGAGTAAGATCGAAGGCCTCCGAAATCTTCAAACAGCAAAGGACTGGCCTCCAAGAGCGAGTCATATACCCAACCCTCTATCAACCTGTCTGCCACACCAAGGAAACCAGGATTAGTCCAGCCAATTGCACACACTCAATCGAGTTACACATAATGCATTCTAGTTATTTAAATCCAGCTACACCCTAGTTGCACACACTCAATCGAGTCACTCACTGCATTCAAGCTAGCTGCATCCAAGTTTCACATTGTACTCTGGCTACGCACAATCAAGTTGCACTCAATACATCCTAGCTACATATTAGCTGCATATAAGGTGAAAACCTTATCCAATACATTCAAGTCGCACAACACTTAATCAAGTCGCCACTACAGTTGCTTACCAGTTGCTTCTTAGTATTATTCCAAACATGATCAAAATCCAGTGCCTTTTGGCCATATTAACATCAATCCGGCAAGTGCCTCCAAGTTATGCCACAAATCTTTGAACTTTCTGTGGGTACCTTAACAGTGTACACCACCCGATATCCCGTGTGTATCTTTACAGTGTACATCACCCGCATGTCCCCTTTGTGACACCTCCGTGTGTCTTGGGCATCCCAGGTAAGCGTCGACATAACACACTTTGTCGACACCTCCAATGCCCGACATCCCGTGTGTACCTTTACAGTGTACACCACTCGTATGTCCCCTTTGTGACACCCCCATGTGTCTTGGGCATCCCAGGTGAGCGTCGACATAACGCAATTTATCGACACCTCGCATGCCTAACATCATATGTGTACCTTTACAGTGTACACCACCCATATATCCCCTTTGTGACACCCTCGTGTGTCCTAGGCATCCCAGGTGAGCGTCGACATAACGCACTTTGTCAACACCTCGCATGCCCAACATCCCATGTGTACCTTTACAATGTATACCACCCGCATGTCCCCTTTGTGACACCCTCGTGTGTCTTGGGCATCCTAGGTGAGCATCGACATAACACACTTTGTCGATACCTCGCATGCCCGACATCCTGTGTGATCCTTGACAACCACGTCATTACAACATTACCTCATGCATGTCCCCTCTCTAACACCCCCATGTGTCTATGGTATCCCAGGTAAGCATCGACATAATACACTTTATCAACACTTCGCATGCCCGACATCTCGTATGCACCTTTACAGTGTGCACTACTTGCATGTCCTGCTCTTCAACACCCTGTGTGTCATCGACATCTCAAGTGAGTATCGACATAACACACTTTGTTGATAACTCGAATGCCCAACACCCTACGTGTTCTCGACACCTCGCGTGTCCTCCGATCGATTCGGTTAATATCCCACCACACTCACCATTTGCACAACATGCATCTCATCATTCCTAACATCCATCTCAGTGTAAAAATAGGATGTCTCCAGTCTTTGTCATTTAATCATCATCTTGACACTCTCTGGCAAAGAGGGGCAGCTGTAAGCACCCAATTTTTTCACCCTGCTTAAATATGGTTAACCTCTATTAACCATGATTATGCCCGACCAAATCCTAGAGTCCTAGGTAGACAATAATCCAACCCTAGTAGCCCTAGGAAGAACCTAATCCAAACCCTAGTTTAATCCTAGGTAGTGCCCTAAGCACTATCCTAACCCTAGGCTAACCCTAGGACTAACCCTAGGTAAACCCTAAACCTAACCCTAGGCCTAACCCTAGCTTAGCCCTAGTCTAGACCCTAAGCTAAAACCCCCATGGGCTCAAGACCCATTTCAATCAACTTAACCTAAAGCCTTGCCTAATCCTAGACTAACCCTAGTTAAACCCTAGGACTAACCCTAGGTAAACCCTAAACCTAACCCTAGGTCCAACCCTAGCCTAGCCTAGTCTAAACTCTAGGTTAAAACCCCATGGACTCAAGGACCATTTCAAGTCCAAAACCCCAAAAAAGGCCAAAACCCCAATTTTTGGGCCCAAACAAGGGCCCACGAGGCCCAATCCGAGTGGGACCCACTTCACTTTTTCAAATTTCAATAGGGTAAAAGCAACTTTGCTTTAGCCCACACATGTGAGGGTAGGGCCCAAAAAAAAAAAATTAAAATACTGTTCATCTTCCCTAAAGGCTACGTACAGCAGGAACAATTGCTGCCCCTGCTCCAACCTTGGTCCCAACGCTTTTCCTATTTACGGATTTGCCCTAAGACTTTTCCTCACTCCTCCATCCTTTATAAAATCCCACGATAGCCATGGTTTGGGGGAGAGAAGGGAGATTTTTCAAAAAAAAAAAAGATTATAGTCACTCTCCCTCTCCATCCCAGCCTTCATACCCCTTCTGTAAGGTCTTGGACCACACCCAAACTCCCTTAGGTCCACCACAACCTCACACCACCACAGCCACTGTGTCAACAGGAAAGTTTTCAAAAAAAATAAAATTTTACAGCAACTTCCTCTCTTTTCCATCTTCTAACCCCCCATCCATCTAGGTCTTAGACCACACCTCTAAGTTGCCCTAAACCTCCCTCAAACCCCTTCAGACATCACCATAACACTAGCATACCTACTGTTGGAAAAAAACCGATTTCAAGAAAAAAAAGATGAGCAAATTTTTTTTACCAAACCTCCGGCTAGCCCTATCCAAACCTTGCATTAGCATTAGTTAGGCTCCCACGACCCTCCACCAGTTTCCAGGGCTTCCTCGACCCTTGCTCCACAGTGTAGCACTCCCCATCAACACTACCAGCAGTCGTCACCACTGTCGGGAAAATGTTGAAGGGTATACACCCCCTCTTCTCTTATTTTATTACTGGTATTACCATTGTAAGGAACCCCTGGTCCCATTTTAGGGGTTCCATTTTATGGTTTTTAGTCTCAGTAACAAGAGCAGGGAACCCCCTTTACCTTCCTCGTAGGTGTTTGGGGGGCTTTTGCCCTTGAGGCGTGGCCACGGGTTCACCACCCCATAGCACCATAGTAGGCTTCCCTGAGGTTTGGGGGTACTCAATCCCTGAGGAGCCCCCAGGGTTCTCCCTTGGTTAAATGCCACAGGCCAAAAGAGAATTTTTTTCAAAAAAAATTCTGCAAAAACCTAGTTTCGACCAGCCACCTGTAACCTCGGTTTAACCATGGTTAGACTCGGCCTTGGTCAAAACCAAACCCATGGTTAGATTCCCCACACTCTTGGCTTTTCCCTGCGTGATTTCAACCCTTGATTTCACCGTTAACCCTGGTTAAATCGACCCCAAAGTGGGGTCGACAGTCTGCCAAACAGTTCATTGCTGCAACTTTGGGCCTCTGTGGGGCCGACATCCGGCCTTCTATTAGGCCCCACAAGGGCTCAAAATTTTTCCCACACGATAGGCTTCGCAACCATGGTCTCGGATCCCCCGGAGGTTGAGCCAATCAGCGGCAATATCGCCGTAAAGTTTGTGAAAAATCTATTTGGTTTCCATTTAAAAAATCTATCATTTTATGTGAAGTGCAACGAGGCAACTTTGGGTATCTGTGGAGCCCACTCATGAATTCCTCTTGGGTCCAACCGAGGCTCAAAACGTTTATTAGACTTCAGGCTACCCACTGGTAGCCTCAGTTTTCCATGGTTCCCTCGTTAACCATAGTTAAACCCACATTAACTATGATTAAAAGTTTAACATTTTTTTGGGTTTTTTTGCATTTGCTGGACTCTGTGGGGAACCAGACCTGGTAGGAGTCCAGTCTAAGCCCTGCCATTGACCCTGGACCCACTCTTGACCCAACCGAACCCTTAACAATGGTTAAACCCACCCGTGGTTAACCCTTAATCATGGTTAAGCAACCCATGAACTCAAACAATTCTAGAAAAATCACCAAAAAATTACAAATATTCCTTGAAATCTAGAAAAATCCTCTATGACCACTTTCATTTTGGTTAGAGTCCTTAACCATGATTAAAAATTAACCAAACATGATTTTTAACCATGGTTAAGTAGCCCTTAACCAAAAAAAATCTAGAAAAATACTCAAAAATTTCAAAATAATCTTAGAAACCCAAAAATAGTCTCGTTCGGCCATATAACCATGGTTAAGACCCTTAACCATGGTGACCTCCCCCCTTAACCGCAGTTAAGCATCCTTAACCACTGGAAAAAATCTTGAAGAATCTCAAAAAAATCAGAAAAATATAAAAAGACCAAAAATACTGATATTGAACTTTTTAACCATGGTTAGCACCCTAACCATGGTTAATCACCTTTTTAATCACGGTTAGCAACCCTAACCCTTGGTTAAGGCACCTCGGGCCTACCGGCCCTCACCCCTTGGCCTACCGGGCCCAATTCAGGCCTACCGGGTCAAACCATACTAATATTAATTGTGGTTAACAACCCTAACCATAGTTGGTTTGACCTAACCATGGTCAAACCCATCCTTAGCCTACCGGGCTTCACCCTTGGCCTACCGGGTCTAACCATAGTGTACTGGACTTACCTTATGCCTACCGGGCCCAAACCATACACTTTAACCAATCCCAGTCAACTAAACCCTAGTCTACTAGACTAGGTCCATTAGCCACCCTTGGTGCACGCACACACCTCTAGCCTTGGCACACTCATGTGCCAGTACTACGCTCGGTCTGATCTCACCCAATGTGAATACGTAAGCAACCCAACCCAAGTTCGACCCTAGTTTAGGATTTTCTCATTCTTAGATTAGCATCACATTAAACACTAAGGCATTTGATTAAAATTGAGCTTAATTTGGCTTAACTCTAGCAAGTAAGAAACCATTGAAAAGTGAAAGTGTCAGGGTGCATAACCCCTTCCCCGAACTTAACTGAACCTCTTACCCTAATCTCAAATTGCAGACTAAGATCTTATCCAAATCCCAAGGACTTATCCCTTCTGAATGAATAGGTGACGACTCTAGACTCACCCCGTGAGATCAAACCAGGGTTTACCCGAAACCCGTGCTCACATCCCTAAAGTCATTGCAACTCTAATTGATAAGACTATGGCTAAATTTTTTTGGAATAACACGAATGAAGTTAAAAAACGTCATTGGATTAATTGGGATATTTGTTCTCTTCCCCATTGGGAAGGTGGTTTAGGTATTAGGAAAATGAATGATTTTCTATTGATCTTAGAATGAAACAAGTTTGGAAGCTTTACCAATCTACTAATCTTTGGTCAAATTTTTTTTAGAACTAAGTTCCAATTTAGCCATATTTGGCATGCTTCTTCTCATCTTGGATCCTCTAAAACTTGGATTAAAATTAGTAAACTTTGTAAGGATGTGGTCTATAAATCAACTTCCTTAATTGGTAATGGTTCTAAGATAAAGTTCTAGCTAGATTGCTGGTTTGGGGAGGTCCCTCTGATTGATCATGCTATAAACACCCCTTCCGCTTTTCCCATTATTTCGAACATGCTTGATAATAATGGTAATTGGGATTTTAGTTTGTTTAATGATTATATGCATGACCATTTGAAAATAGCAATTAGATTTGAGGCTTTTTCACTTCTGAGTCTGATGATGCTTTTATTTGGAATCTCAACCCGAATGGTAAATTTTCTGTTAAATCTGCTTGGGATTCTATGGAGTAAGTATATTTGGAATTCTATAATTCCAAAAAAAAGTTCAAATTTTCAAATGGAAGGTAATGTATGGTGCTGTTTTGACTGATTCCATGGTTCAATCTATTGGTATTCCTTTAGTTAGTTGTTGCTCATGTTGAAATTTTGGTAACATTGAATCATTGTCTCACATTTTCTTTTCATAGTGATATTGTAGGTAATATTTGGAGGCATTTTGCTAGCCTTTGTTCGATTGTTTTACAGCCCAGTGATACCATTCAATGTCTGCTTATGAGATGTTTCAGAGCTTATGATAGTCATCACAATGAGCTTTCCATTTTGCTCCCTCTTCTCATCATTTGGGAGATTTGGAAAGAAAGATGTACATGTACGCGTAGATTCAAAAGAGTTCGGAAGCCCCAAGGTCTTATTATTGCTCGCATTAAAGAATGGATGGCGGAATTGAGCTGATTACCAAATAAAAAAAGATTGGATCGATCTCTCAGTTTTCAGCATTATGTCTCCCTATCCAAGGAAACGAAATGTCATATATCTTGTCAAATGGATTCGTCCTCTTCAGGGAAAAATTAAATTGAATGTGGATGGAGCTTCTAGAGGTAATCCTGGATTAGCAGGTGGAGGGGGTATAATTCGTAATCATCAAGGAGATATGTTAGCCTGCTTTTATGCGTTTTATGGTCAATGCTCTAGTTATGTTGCTGAGACTTGGGCCCTTCTCGAGGTAGAATCTGACTCTAAATCTATTGTGGATGCCTGAAATGGTATTTGTCAACATCCATGGTTTGTGTGGTATTGGAATCAAAAAATTAACAAAGTTAAGTCCATATGCTCCTCTATTACTCATATTTTCAGGGAAGCTAATCAGATAGTGGATTTTCTAGCAAATTATGGATGTGATCTTCATCTCTCAGGTTAGATTCTTCCTAATCAAGAAAGCCCTCCTCATCTCAGAACTCTTCTGTTTCTTGATAAAGTGGGTCTGAGAAATATTAGATTGTATTAAGGTGGATTTTGTATTGTCTTTGTTGAGTTTGGTGTGTTGTTCAGGGTTGGGGGTTTTTAATTCCCCTTTCCTTTTGTGTCCTTTTAGGGGTTATGGTTTTATGTCCCCCCTATTTTTGATGTACATGAATGTTGCTTGTAACTTAATAAAAAAAAATGCCCCAATAGTCTTTACTTTCTTGCAATCATTTATTTTAAAATAACCAAGGAAAACAACACATAAGTGAGAAGGATATTTCCATTCTCTTACAGTTTTCGTCCATGTTTTATTGGTTTAGCAAACACATAAATTAGTCATTGAGTAGAAAAAACCCAAAAGTATATTAGATTATTGGCTTAGCTCGTTTGGGTTCGTTAAACCATGCTATGAGGATAAATTGAAAAGTATTATAAGACTAAAATAGCCTTACTGATTTATAATTTTTACATAATCCTAAGACATAATAAATTGATGTTTTTAATACTATGAGGATAAAATAGTAGTATTTTCAGTTTTAAAGAATTGTTTTTGCTTTTTTCCATCGTATTGGGATAGTGTAATCAAATTAAATTTTGATATACCACTATCCGCTTTGAATTCACTCTGTTTACCGCCCTAGTAGCGAGTTTTGTTCTTAATAATACTCTTGTAAAAGATAGATTGGGTAGTAATCTGAACAGAATCTTGGTTTCCATTTACCTATAAAAAAGAAAAGATCGGGCTCTCGGTTTTGATTCATTAAATATTTTATTCACTTGTATCTTTTGAGCATAATACAAAATCACAAAACAGAATGGGTATTTACAAATAGCTGAAAAGGTAAGGGGTTTTTTTTTACAAAAAAACCAAAAGTATAGATTAACGGCATAGCTCGTTTGGATTCATTAAACCATGCTGTGAGGATAAATTGTAAAGTATTATAGGACTAAAATACCCTTTTTGATTTATAATATTTACATAATCCTAAAATACCCAATAGTATTTTCAGTTTTAAAGATTTTTATTTTTTTTGCCTTTTTTCATTGTATTGGGATAGTTTAATCAAATAAAATTTTAATATACCACTATCCGCTTTGAATTCACTCTGTTTACCGCCCTACTAGCGAGTTTTGTTCTTATTAATACTCTTTTAAAAGATAGATTAGGTAGTAATCTGAACAGAATCTTGGTTTCCATTTACCTATAAAAAATAAAAAAAATAAAGATCGGGCTCTTGGCTTTGATTCATTAAATATTTTGTATCCTTTGAGTTTTTTTGCCTATTTATAACTTTGTCGGGATTGAGTTTTGTCATCCACTCATCCCCACCCGGCTTATAATACCTAGTTTTACTATTAATTAGATAATATTATTTACTTGCTATGTATACTAACATTAATTTCACTATATAATATGTAGAATTTCATAGCATAAAATGGCTTCGTTTGGGTTGAACTCAAACTGGCCTATCGAGTTTGAGCCAACACGGTACATATATATATATATATATATAGAGAGAGAGAGAGAAAGAGAGCAATGCTAGGCCCACTTTCCTCCCCATCTATTTTTCTATTTTTAGACCAAAAGACAAAAAATATGACATTTTTTTGTGGAGCCCACTACTATTTTTTGTCTTCTTATCTAAAAATAGGAAAATGAATGGGGAGGAAAGTAGACTTCTGACTGAGGCGGTTGGGTTTTGGCCGAAATGATAGAGTTGAGTTTTGACCAAGGCTCAGGTTCGTGCAAACAAATAAGGTTAGGAACAGATCAAGTTGGGCCTAAAATGACCTCAGCCCGGCCCAGGTCAACCAAATGTAAATTCTTGGCAGATTTCCTAACTTACTATTTATAGGATAATATGCTAGAAAGAGTTCTAAATAAGAAAATTTAACCGAGAGAACCATTTGCCAAAGCAGATACTAACACCTAACCGGCATTGCGGCCTAAACGTATATCTCGAACCCAAAAAAAAAAAAAACCATTTGCCTAAGCCAATACCTGGCTACCCCATGGGCACCCGACCTTGTTTTTTAACTATTTATAAAATAAAAAAATATATATCTTGACCTCATAACTATACCACATCAATCCTAGTCAATTTGATAATCCTCCTTTTTTTTTTTGGTCAAGGTAACAATACCACAAAAAAAATAATTCCTAACTAATGTTTGTTTGGATGGAAAAATTGGTACACAGAACTAATTTCTTAGAAAAAAATTATTTCCTGTGTTTAATGTGCTGGAAAACTCTTACCAAAAAAAAAGTGCTGGGAAACGAACACTTTTGCCAGAAATAATTTCCCTGATGCTATTTTCCCCCTTGTATTGAGAAAAAGTTTTCTCTAAAAAATAAAAGCCACTTCTAAAAAAATAAAAAATCTTTTCCACCTCAAATTTTCTTTCAAACAAGCAGATTCCAACCAGAGAAATAAAAAGACATTTCCATCTGGCATTTAAATATCAGGCAGAGCTCCCATTTCAATGAAAACTAGATGGAAGTCTTGTAATTATCAAGAAAGAAACTATTTTTTGGTAACGAGAATGTCATAGAACCACTACTCACAACTTACAGAACGCTGCCCAAATCCACAAGGGATCTCCTGCCAGGAAGAGACAGAAGGGAAAGAGGAAAGTCCCAAACTAACATTCAGGGCTACTTGCGCCACCTGATGCGCTGCCAAATTGGCCTTTCTACGAACAAATTGTATCAGAATTTGCCTATTGAGCTGGCACAAAACTTTGATATCTTCAACTATAGCAGAGATTTCCCAATGGACATGAGGAGAAAAGCCATGAAGAAAGTCTATCAGCTCCTTAGAGTCGGATTCATGGATAACATTACTCCAAGCTGTGCTATAGTCCTACTCTCAGGCATTCCCACTTTTATATTTAAACTCTTCTATCAATTTCTCTCATTGACTAATTTATAAAATTGAAATGTCACATTCATTCACGATGAATTCATTTTCAGTTTTCTATTTTGATGGGTAAAAGATCAATGAGATGCTCTAAATGTTGCAGTCTTCTTCCCTAAACATCGATCTCCAAGCTTAAACTTCATGTGCTCTGAGTGGGTATCCTTCCCTACGTTTCACACTTCAAGGGATGACCAAAAATGAAAATTGAATTCAATTTAAAATCACATCACAAAACTCTTTTATTTAAACATTTCTATCTAATATAAAATTATATTAAACTAAACTTTTTAAATATCAAGTGTTTAAGGAAAGTCTCACATAGGCACATACTTGCGCACACACTAGGGTTGTAATCGAGCCAGTTGGCTGTTGAGCCGAGTTGGATGTTGCTCAAGCTTGTCTCATGACATATATATGCTGGCTCAAGCTCAGTTCGAGCCCTAAAATGCTACCTTTAGCATGACCTGTTTATAGATAATTGAGCTTCACTCGCAAGTTTGCCATATTATTTTCTGCTCGTTTACCTCTTATTTTAATAGAAAGAATTTAAATCAAAATCATAAGAGTTGAACATGCTCATCAGATTCTCCTGCCCCCTCCAAAAAAAATTGAGCATAATTAATCTCACGAGTCTAATGGGAGAAACATGATATAGAGAATGTATAAATCCTGAAAGGGTGAAGTCACCTTTTAAGTTTTACCTTAACAACAAATTCAGTTTTAAGTTTCTTTAACTTTATGTGAAAACTAATATTATTCTAGTCTCGTGTATAGTAAAATTAATGGAGCTGAGCCAAGCAGCTCATTGCTTATGTTCAGGTTGACTAACAAATGAAACTACAAGAAAAATGATTTTTAGTGACGGAAATTTAGCGACGGACGTTAAAACCGTTGCTACATTTCTGTTATAACGACGATTATCGTCTCATCCCTATAACGACAATTTATATATATATATATATATATATTAATGACGTATTACTTAGCAATGGTTAAATTGAATAGTGTCGGACACGTGTCCGTAACTAATGGTCAGATAATGTAGCAATGGAAATAGAACTATTGCTACATTAGTTGGAATTAATAGTGACGGAAATATCTCCGTCAGTAATGCTCGAACCCACCCAATAGCGTGACAGCAATATTTCTATGACTAATGTTTTGTTAATAGATAGTGACGGAAATATTTCCATCGCTACATCCATTTAAGTAAATCCCCAAATCCCTCCTGTGCAATCACTTCCTCCGGCCCTAACTCCCTGCACATTTTTCCTTCCTTTCCTCTCCTATCGCCACCACCATTATCATTGTCGTCGTCGTCGCCATTACCGCCACAAGGGGATATGATTGCTGCCCTAAAAAACACAGTGTCGAGAATGGACGGGTTCATGATGAGCTTTGGGCAGGTGGATAATATGCCCACATTTTCATCTTATGACACGGATGCTACTCAGCCTTTGAATGATACCCAGCAACTATGACCTTGGGAGAATTTATTCTTTATTTCACAGACTAGTTTATTTTTGCATCCCTTCGTGGATTGAAATTGTGTAATTAAATTTTATTTGGTATGTGGATCTATATATGGGTTTGTCTTTGTGGATTTATATGGGTTTGCATCACTACTATATATATTGTTAAATGTAAACAAGTGACAAGTTACAAAATATTAAGAGGTTACAAGTATACAATTGTTGTATACATATCCTACTATTTATTCTAAAAATGGAAATTAGCAACAATAATATTACAGTCGCTAATTTTATTATTTTTTTTAATTAGTAGTGACGATAATTTTTCCATCGATACACTAGACGTATACTGACGATTATATTCCATCGTTATAAGACTAATAAGTAACGGAAATGTTACCGCTAATAAAATCTAGTTATAGTGATGGTAAATATTCCGTTGTTATAGGGAGAATCAGCAATGGTAAAATTTGTGTCGGTATATACTCTTTAGGAATGGTTATTTATCATCACAAGTTGTTGCACCCCAAAACCCCACTTAAGAGAATATGAGATCTTGGCATGTGACTTACTTAACAAATCATCCTGTTAAAAAAAATTAAGGCATACTAAAATACAAACCTAAAAATTTCTTCAATTAATAGCATCAATTAAATTCATAATCCCTAACTGCAACTGAAATATAATATATCTTGATCATCCATCATGATCAAAATCAAAACTAAACTAAACATGAATTTCCATAAAGTCAATTAAAGTCTCCCTGAAATTTGACTGCTAATAAATAAACTTCAACAGTAGGGCCAACGATAAAGATCACGTTTTTCTTCAGGATAATCACCTTCCAGTTCTTCTAAGTATTCATCTTCTTCCCACGGTCTAGGCGCACAAATATAAAAACCTGAACCTGCCAACAACAAAAGTCATCGGTTGAGTAACAAGTTATTTCGCAGATATAGCAGACCATAGTGAACAATATAATGAACATTAACTTGCATACAATTTACAATTTCATACATCAGTTCACATATATAATCAGAGTGCGGAAACAAACAGGTACATTATGTCAATTTCTTTCTTTTCTTTCTTTCTTTTCTTACTTTCTTACTTTTTATACTTCATACTTTATCGTTTCATGAATACACATTCACATGCATTGATAATAAATTAAAATATCGTTTTGCCGTATAAGGAAAGGGGTTACTACACTTTACTTTACCGAGATACCACCTTTCGTACATTATCCGGCACGGATGACTTAGTATATTTTTCGGTACGACGGCTTACTTAATTTGGCATACTTCTCGCCCTTTTGATGGTATTCGGTGGTATAAAATACAACATGCATTATGTTTCCGTGTATCTTTCTAACTTACTTTACTTTTAGTCTTATTTATAATCTTCTTAGCGTCTTCAATTCTCTCTTCATTTATATGCATATTTTTCATTTGTGAGTGCACGATGATACACCTTTTGTTTAAATTACACCTAAGACTAACCGTCAAGGGTCATAGGACATCTCACCATAGTGTCTCATTCCACTATGTTAACCAGATCTAGGCAAACTTGACTTTCATCAAAGGTTCATTTATCCAAATATGTATCACGTATAAAGAAACATAAAAGAAACTCACAACCTTTAATATTTCCAATATGATTCGACAATCTAAAATCAGTTTATATTAAAATGCACAAAAATTACGGTCTAATTTACATATCAAATCTCTTTTTGTTTAATCAACATCAATATCCTAATTATAACACATTTCATCAATAATAATTCTCATGAATTATAAACATAAAATCAAACTCACATATAATTAAAATCTCACAAATAATTCATCCATTCAATTCCATCCATCCATACCATTCTCCTCATAAATCCACACACTTCAATAAAATTTCTCAATCCCCTTGTTGAATCATAAATACTTAACATGGTTCTTCAGATCCTAAATTAAAGATTGAAGAATAGGGATCATAAATATGGTTATTCACATCATATTTTAACAATTCAAGAATTATGAAGCGGAATCATAAATATGGTTATTCACATCCTATTTTATGATTCAATAATAATGAAAAAGAATCATAAATATGGTTATTCACATCCTATTTTAACGATTCAAGAATAATAAAACGGAATCGTAAATATTTTTCATAGATCCTACCTATTCTTACCTTCTTACTTAGATTTACTCCTTTTAATTCATCTCTTTAGGTTAATATTCAAAATAGGGATCACTAGATTTGTTATTTTATCTCACTTGATCGTTTCCCTCCGATTTATCGCTTGCAAATAAGGTTCTATATCGATCTCCAATCCTTTTTTCCCCATTTTCTGTTCCAATCTTTGAACTCCTTCAGTTTCCCCCCTTTGATCTCTCAGAAAGTTTTTCATTCTCTCTTTTAGGTTTAGAAGCCTATAAAAATCCTAACTTTATTTATAGAGTTTTGAAACCCCAGAGAGTTAAAAGGGTCGAAAAAATCGCGTTACCACGGAAAAATCCTGCATCGGGCAATCGATCGCCGCAAGTGGGTGATTGATCGGCCGCACCGATCTCTATTTTTTTTTTTTTAAAGTCTTTTGCTACTTTTTATTTTCCTTTTATTTCATGCAATTTATTTCTCCAAACTATCTAACTTGAATTAATTAAATGGGTTTTCTTATTTGAGATTTTTAACACATTAATTTCTCTTAGGATTGATGCATAATTTAAGCGTATTTACTTAGAAAACTAACTCACATAACATGAAACGAGGAATTAAATTTGGGTCATTACACAAGTCTACGCTAAAATCGTCGGAGAAATGGAAAACCGTCGTAACTAACCTTTGAAAGGTATTACAAAACACAGATATAGGGACAAACAGTTTCTTCATACTGACAAAAATATTTCTGTTGGTATTTTTTGACAGTTTCTCATTTCCGTCACCATACGCTATACTGACGCTCTTATTACCCACGGTATTGTAACGGTCAATAATCCATCACTATATTCTATACCGACGGAAATGTAAATAACACCGATAGTTTGAAACCGTCGATGAAGCCTATATTTCTTGTAGTGCGAGCTCAATCAATTAGCTCGGCTCGTTCCAACGAGTTCAAATACCCAATTGAAGTTTGACTCATTTCAAGACTAATGAGCCAGCTTGAGAGCTAGCTCAGCTTATTAACAGCCCTAGCACACACAAAAGGACAAGTAACATATACACGATGCTAGTGTTGCCTACAGATTACACCGTTTGATGTTACCTGGTTTGCTTTTGGTTCTATAGCAGAGTGAGAGAGAGAGAAAGAGAAAAAGAAGGGGAGAAACCCATATAATTGTTTGAGATTAGTAACCCCCCCCCCCCCACCCTTCCCCATTGAGTGAACTACATAATTCTTGTGTTCATTGTGCATTGTTTATTTTTAGCCCTGCCTTTTTTGTGAACCCCTAACTCAACATTGATGCAACCACAAAACTACAAGCTTAAGCAAGTCCAAGAGTACACGGAACAAGTTCAATCAACTAAAAAAAGGAAAAAAAAAACAAAACAAAACAAAAAATCGTTCTAATTTTCCATCATGGAACATGATAAAAACTCTCAAATCCATCGATAAGGATTTGTTGGGTACAACATATCTTTATATACGTGTGCCAATGGGTACACCCATTAAAGTTACCTGACCCAAATTGCTAGGATTTGGGTGGAAGATGATGGACCTGAACAATAATCCGTAAGATAATCATAAATCAAAAGTCAATTAGGAACCAAAACCACACTAAGGCTATCATATCAGGAACCTCTAATGTGTTGTAAATTTTTGTCTTTAATTTTTTTTATGTAGTAAAATGAAGATCTGACCTGACCTGACCGCAACGTCAGCTAACTAACCAACCAAGTAATTACGTGACAGTGAGATACTTACGTTTCCAACACGGCCAGTTTGTCATAGCATCTATGAAAATGAGTTAAAAAACAAATAGTACTGGGAGGTAATTGGTTATAAAGGTATCTGATTTTTTTCTTAGCCACGTGACCCAATAGAAAGCGGTATTAGGCTACCAGGCTGCCCTTGCGGTCCACTAATCATTGCTCTTTCTATATTATCATGTTCATGTTTTGTAATTTTACACCCTTACCCCCGAGTTTAGAGTCGCTCGTTGGGAGAAGGTACAATTTTATTCCCAATACGAAAACTCTAAATAAATTGGTAGAAATTACTTTTAGTTCATGTGTAGAAGGATGGTTTACTCATCCGCTATCTATATATAGATAGAAATATCGGACACCCAACCCAGAAATGAAACATTAACTGCATTCCTGGGCCCCGGACCGGACCCAGCAGGTACACAATAGAGTCTGAGTAGGGGTATGCTGATAGCCGTTGATATCTTGAAATTTAAGGATGTATTGGAAAAGCCTTTGTTCTCGAATTCTTTTTTAAAAATTGGTTAACGGTCTCTAAACGCTTCAACAAACCTTAACCAGTTTGATGGCAACCTGCATTTTACCAGTTATTAAGAAAAGTCAGACCTCTTTTTTTTTTTATAATTATTCTAAGCATTCAAACTCGAAAGTGGTCCAGGTCGACTTCCGCACGGCATAATTAAATTACCGATTCTCCAATATATATATATATTTTTTTTCATTTTTTCCGACAAGAAGACATGGGTTCGAGCACCCGTAGTCGAATTGGGCGAGTTCTAGGCCAGCTTATCATTAAGAAATATTCCTTAAAAAATAGATAATATTGGAACAATATGAAATTTTGAATTAAGATATTTTGAGAGATCAAGAAAAGTACACACAACAACTTGAGAAAAATTCAAAGGCTTCAGATAAGAAAGCCAGCAACTATTGAGAAAATTTCCATGAGGATCTCATGCGTCACAGCCACAAGTTAAGTCGCCTGTCTTATGCCATACACACTCCGCTTCATATAAAAAATGGAAAAAAAAATGGGTTGACTATCGATTAATACGAGGGCAACCATCACATCTGGCTCCTAATCTGTTGGATAAACTCTATTTGATTACCTACCCCAATGCTTTTACTTGTCCGTAATCTATCTCAATTAACTAATAACTGTATCGAGGGTCGCTTTCGTTTGATTGAGTTGTCCTTGGCCCCTACATACCCTAGTACCATAGCTCTAAATAGAGGCCTCGGATTGTCTCTGGTGAAGCCAAAAAATGGTCTTGGGCAACCACAGGATAGGCGACATGTGGTGATAAAAACGGGAGAAGCCATTTCATTTTCTCCCCATGATTTTGACTTCTCTCCCATTGATATCTCTCCCCTTTTTCTCACACACTTATCGCCACATATCTTATTGTGTGCGGAGAAGTTAAAATCATGGGCCTATGATTTTGACTTCTCCACCACTTGCACATTGATTTGTGGTTGCCTGAGACGAGGCCTTTCTGGCTTCGCTAGAGACAATCCAAGGCCCTAAATAGAAGGCATGAAGCCCTCAAAAAAACACAAATTTGGGGCTATGCCCCAAACCCCATTGTTAGCCGCCTGCAAGAGAATCCTGGCTCCGCCCCTCATTGTACCATTACATATGGAAAACACTAATCTCTTAATTAGTCACAGGGGCATGATGTCTGGTCACATGGGTTTGAATCGGAGGGTGAATGGATCTTTCCGCGATGCAGTTCCTATATAGGACATGCACATTGGATTATTATCAATTTTTTACTGTCATATATTCTTAAATGGATCTAGCCCCAGTAATCTTATTATCTTACAAAACATGACTAATCGTTTGAATTTGGTAACAGAGAGAAAGAAAAGCGCTCAACGGCTCACACGATCTATTAGTTAAAGCTAGTAAAACTCTAGTATTCCTGGCTGGTGTCATGAATGGTTTGAATATGTATCAGGCAGCTTCTGTTGAAGAGGCTTTTTTAAGTAGTGAAATATTAAAATGTCCAATGCATAGCTTGGGCAGCTTGAAATCTCTATTAGAATAATAGAAATATTTGAAAGTCAAACCCAAACGGTCGACAAATCCGGGAGAAATTAATTAAAAATCAAATTTACATAGCTTTGCTTATGGGGTTCCATGTTACACAACTTGCAAAAGCATCTCTGGAGTTCTGACTTTGATATTTTCTTCTTTCTTTCTCTTTCTCTTTCTCTCTGTATATATATATATAAGTTTGATTATATCTCCCATTACACCAATGGAGATGGAGAGGAAACCTGATCCTACCATGGAAATTCCTCTATACTTCATGTGCCCTATTTCAATGGAACTCATGAAAGAACCTGTTACAATCTCAACCGGCGTCACTTACGACAAGAAGAATATCGAAAAATGGTTCTTCACATACAAGAAGAAAACATGCCCCGCTACGATGCAAAGACTCGAAAACTTGGATCTCACCCCAAACAACACACTTAAGCGCGTCATACTAACTTGGCAAGATCAAGAATCCCAATCTCTTTCATCGTCATCTCTGGTGTCGGTCAAGCACGATGAGTTGGTGTCGCTACTAACCACAATTGAGTCCACGCCGTTCAAGGTAAGTTCCTTAAAGAAACTCCGAGCAATTATCGAATTGGGCAATGAGATCAAAGACGATTTCATGCAATCAGGAGGAGTCGAAGTACTTGTTCGGATAATTGTCCAAATTCTAGTTGAGAGTTGTGATTTCGTAACTTTCCGAGCTTGTGAGGAGGCATTGGGTGTTCTACACCAACTCCCATTATCGGACGAGGAACCTGTAGAGTTATTATCAAAGCCCGAATGCATGAAGGCCGTGGCAATTATGCTTCAAAGGGGAAGCGCCGATGCCCGATTGCACGCCGTTACCATATTCCGAAAGATGGCAAAAATTGAGTATAATTGGAATTGGGTTGTACAAGATCAAGGCATGGATCTCTTCAAATCCTTGTTGGAGCTCTTATCGGATGAGATCTGCACCAAGGCAAGTTCATGTGTTTTAGATGTTTTGATTGAGATATTGGGAGCATCAAAGAAGAATAGATTAAAGGCTGTAGAAGCAGGTGCTGTCTGTGTACTGATCGAGCTTCTCCCCGACTCGAACCGTTCTAAATGTGAGAAAATGTTGTTACTGATCAAGATGCTATGTGAATGCGCGGAAGGAAGATCAGCTTTTGTTGAGCATGGTCTGGGAATCGCCACTATCTCTAAGAAGATATTACGCACATCTGATGTTGCAACCAAGTCTGGGGTAAAGATCTTGTGGTTAATATGTAGTTTTCACCACACAGAAAAGGTTCTAGAGGAAATGTTGATGTTTGGATCAGTGAAGAAGCTTCTGACATTGCTTCACATGGAAGGCCGAACCTCCATGAAGGATAAGGCTATCAAAATCATCAAAATGCATGGGAATTCATGGAAGCAGTACCCTTGTTTCCCTTGTGAGTTAAAGGATTATTTAAAATTAATGAATTAAAGATTCTGGCTAAAAATCATCTTTAATGATATCTGTTTCTTGAATAGCTTTGCATAAGTGTATGCTTGCTTTTGATTCTTTTTCTCTTTCTTTTTGGGGGGTATTTGGGATTTGATTTACTATTATTTTCATTTCTGTAATTGCTGTTTTTTTTGTTAACTACACTTAAAATTGATTTTTGTAAGAAATAATGGTGTAGTTTCCAACTAAGATTTGTTTGGCCTTTTCACCTTGATGTATATCATATATCCAAGTTAAATTCAGTACAAAATGAATATGTATAATATCCAGAGAATCCGTCGATCGCGGGGTTAAAACTGGTTAAAACTATCCTAGAGTTAGTTGGTTTTTGATCTAGATCTCCAAGTCCGAAATCCCATTTTGTAAAACTGTAATCAAGGTAATCTACAAGATCCAGATTGAACATCATTCAATACATAACATTTTATTAATGAGATCCATTAGAAGAATCTTAAGCTGATAATGGGAATTTTTGCTAATGATCTTCTAATATGAGCAGTTAGACTAGGTCAGACTTGGTAGATAAGTAGGAGAAACAACCCAACTGTTTATATGTATTTTCTACTTTTCTATTTTCTTTTCACATTCTCCTATATGTTTGTATAACCCTTTAGAGAACACCAAACATAGCACACAGGATTTGGGTCCTTGAGATCATATGGTAGGTGCCCTAAAACATAAACTCAACTTACTCAGATGATCCTTCAGATCTGATTACTTTCATTGCAGAAGGTCTACCAAACTCTTTTTTTTTTTTAAAAGCAATGTTATATATAATTAGTTTTTAAATCAGGAATTTTCAGTTTTGTAAGTCTCGGGACCTCCGGCTACACCAATTTCTGGTGGGTTCGGATCGTACATTTAGTTATAGATGCTCGCGTTCCTGAGCTGTAGGATTCCACACACACCTTCTTCTCCATCTTCCAGAGTCCATGTGGTTGTCCTCTACCAACATAGGACACTCCGACGCTCAAGTTAGTGCAGTTTCCCAATATTTCTTTTGAGAAATCTTGAATACCTGCTTCTCTTCCTGTGGGTATATCCTTCGTCGTTCCTTGCATCCTGTTAATGGTCATTGTCTCAAGTGCTCTATAACTTCTAATGTCAGAGTTTGGTAGCTCTTGTTAAGTCACCTATCTGCAAAGTTGGCTTTGAAAGGTTTACTTGGTCGATACGCTGACATGACACTCAAGCGCCGTATTTGTGCTTTAAAGGTACCCATGGCTGAATTTGTGGCGGTTTCCGTACACTGCTCAGTGCAAAGCCTAGGGGGGAAGGGGGGGCATTGTTCCCCGTGCTGAAGCGAACCTGAACAAGCTGCTCGGATGGCGGAGCTAGACGGGATAATCTGATCTGGTCGGCATTCCCTGACTCTTCACTTCTATCCCTTACAATAAGTTTTCTATCTGTGATTGGGTTTAATGAATGAGGATTCAAGACCGATTTGCAGAAGGAACATGAAGGTTGCCACGTAGGATTTAGGGTTATGTTTCATGTTGTAACCTAAATTTAATGATTTTTTTTTGTTTAAAACACGAGGTAGGCCAACACACACCTTATGGAGTTCGAATGGGCAACAACCCCTCTGTAGTTATTCTCCTATGTGATCTTAGCATGTGATTGTGAGGTGTGCTAACTAATTCATGATTATGAATTATCTCAAAACTAGTAACATGATATTTATCATTAGCTTGAAATGTAATGACCATGCGTGCTCGACAGCCAGTTTTTGTTTTTGCACGACGAGTCTTTGCATTGATACGCTATTTATCTTCGTGGCGTTGGCTTTCACATGTACAAGTAAAAGTTCGATCTCGCACTCTACCAGTGCTAGTCCTATGTATCCAATTTTTCTGAATATTGAAACCCATACTCCGACTATGTGTTGTAAAAATTGTAAGCATGCTCTTCAGAATCAAATTTCATGCCAATTTTTGGTGCTTTATTCATTTTAGCTTGATCTTTTGTAGAAACATTTGAGTCAACTATAGATTCTTTTTCCGTGACAATATTTGACTCAACTAAGTCATCACAAATATTTCGAGGGCTTTGACACTCCTCCTCTAAGTAGAACTCCAATCTACGGGCCAATTGTGGTCTTTCCTCCATATTTCTTTTCAAGTGGATTATGCACTAATGGGCTTGTTCCTTGCATTAATAATAGAAAATCAATAAAATAGCAAACTAATAAGACTTTCAATTAGGGTGTTATTGGGTTGGGTTACATACTACTAACTCTATTTAAGCAATCTAAACTACAATAATAAAATAAAAGACTTGCCTCAAATCAAGTTTTGCTGATTTGCATTGATAAACGGCCCTTGATTTTGTTTAGACTAAGATAAGGAAGACAAAGTACCAGCCGGTTGCACAAGATGAAGAGAGGAGATTAAAAAGTGAAGGGAGGTAGATGTTAGAAGTATGTGAGAAAAGGAAAAAAGGTAAAAGGAGGTAGAAGAAGAAAAGACTTGTTTCTTTTCTCTTGCGTAAGAAGTCTCTAAAAGCCCAAAACTAATTAATGCATCATTTTTTTTTATATTATATTGAATTCACAATAAAAGGATTACAGAATGTTTTTTTTTCCTTAAGGGTGTGTTTGTTTGGAGGGAAAATAGGTGCTTTGAATTATTTTCTAGAGAAAAGCTAATTCTTGTGTTTGGAATGCTGCAAAATGAGCTTTGTAATGCAACGGATTCTCTAGTTTTGGTTTATGTTTTAAGGAAAAAATTTCTCTAAAAAATGAGGAGAAATCATTTCCCAGAAATTTTTTCTTTTTCACAACATTTTCCCTCCAAACAAACACTACCTAACCCTATGTTTGGTTGCCGAGAAAATAAGTAAAAACATGGAAAAGAAAAGAAAATGAGAAAAAACTCAACTAAAAATTATATTTGAAATTCAAAATTTTCTTTTCTTTTCCATACTTTCATCTATTTTCTCGACAACCAAACATAGCATAAGGAAACGGTAGTTTACCGTCTCCGTTTATGAGATCATGCGTGGCTGCCATTATTGACATGGCCTTAGCTTATTGGAGCTGTCGCCGGACTGGCAACAGCTTGGGCTGTTGCCCATCCGAACTCTACCTTATGAGACTGAATTGCGTTACTAAATATGAACACAATTAATGTGTCTGGGTTGAGTTAAGTCAGGTTGAGTTTTTATAGTTATATTGTTTGGCTGGGATTTTGAGCAATAAACACGTTGTAACTGATACTTAATTACTTGTCTTGCTAAATCCTAATTCAATTTGATGTGTGTGGGGTTAACTTTGGTGGGTTTGAGCGGATATAATTTGATTGTTTGGCTAAAACTGTTAACAATAAGAGCTATAGTTCACTCGTCGGCGAGGAGCGAACTATTGCTCCTCGCTCTCACAAAGCTGTCATTTCAACTGCCATGAACTCGAGTTAAATTTTTTTTACCTAGAGTATATTTTTCTATATATCAAGGGTAGATGGGTGAACCCTAGGTGTAAATGAATCTTCACCACATTTGAATGGAGTTAAAGGGGGACACATGGCAAGAAAAGGGGAGCCGAAACACCCCTCCTCGCGTCATCGACCGAAGATGTGATTATTTTTCTAGCAATAAACACGTTAACCTAGAGTAAATCACTTAGGGTTCGTTTGGTAGTTCTTATTTGATAATGTTTATTTCGGACGAATGTAGCCAAAATAGATATGTGCCAAAAATATTTATAAGAATAAATTTATAGATTTTTTTTTTTAGTAAACTATAAATTTGTAGATAGTAAAACCATTTGGCAATGCACAGTAGACAGTTTTTTTGAATTTTTTTTTTTTATAATAAAAGCCGCTTAAGAGACAGGTGTAATTTTTTTAGGCTCATAAAGGGGCAAAAAATGGTTAAAAGCAATGTCATCTATCTGCAATAGACGCACTTCTTTCTAAAAAATCACTAAAAAATTAAACTTTTTTTAGAGATGAAATGTCTTTTGTCTTCTGTCTTTTTTCTATAGTAAGTAAACGCACTACCGAACAGCCTAAAACGTGTACTCGCTGTAGACATATTGGACAAACAGACTATATTTTGACATGCAAACGTGGTCTTAGCTTACTAAATCAACTCAGTTTAATGTGTGTAGTTTTACTTAAGTCAGGTTGTTTGGTTGAAAAGGTCAAACCAAACATATGGTAACCTAGACTTAATTAGTTGGCTTGCTAAACCTCAAATTGGGTTAATGCGTACTATCTCGTATTAGGTCCGATTGGGCTTTCATAATTATGTTTTTTTTACTGAAATAATCAACAAAAGACATGTGGTAATTGATGGACTTGGCTTACTAAATCTCAAGCCCCATGGTGGGTCAGATTTTGTCAGGTTGAGCTTGTATACTTGAATTTCTTTTTCCGTAGCCTGCTAATCTCTACTCAGGTTAATACCTGTAAATTCCTAAGTAGGTGTTGGCAAATTCCGTGATAATTAGATAGGTCATGTGTGTTGAGTCTTGTTCAACTTGTCAGAAGAGCTAAAGCTTCAACAAGAGTAAAGAAATTGAAGAAAAAGCTTTTACACCGGATCTAGACAGGTAATGGACTTAGAGACCCCTACCTAGGTTGGATTTGACTTAGATAACCCTAAACATGCCTAGGAGGATAGTCTTAAGCCTAACAAAGTCTTTTGGTCTTATTTGAATCAAACAAAAATGAAAAGAATAATGTTTTGATTGAAAATCTGTCTCAACCGATCGCTCGGTGTTAAGACCGATCGATCGGTGGCCTACCGAGCGATCGGTGGTTATCGACTGGTCTAAAAATATGTATGGGGTATTTTTCCAGAGAGGTAATATTTAACTAATCTTTCGGTGTGAATACCGATCGATCCGTTTTGGACCGAGCGATCGGTTATAAGCACCGATCGATCGTTCCTCGTAAACAAAATTTTTTATTTTTCTGGACTCTTTTTTAAACCCTATACAAACAACTTTTTGGAGACCTAATTCGTATCTTTGTTTATTTTTGAAAGAGTAGAGGTCTGAGAAACCCTTCTAGGGCTTTTTCCTTTCTTCTTCATAGATCTTTATTGATCCCTCCTCTTTCAATCATCCTAGAGAATGCAAGTATAGATCTATACTTTTGATCTTGCATTGTGTGATCTTAGATCTATATGAGATCCCTCTAGGGTTTGAAGCTTTCTAAATTGATTCAAATCCCTACACCTTGTGTGTGTGTCCGGTGTATGATCCGGAGTCTTCGTGGAAGGAGATCGATCGTGTGTGATCGTGGTATTGAAGTAGCTTGAGAAGATTTGGTCAGTGTGGTACTGAAGCTGCTACGGCGGAGATTGAACTGACTGGTTCATGGAAATCAAGAGTAAGATTCTGTACTTAAGAACGTCGTGTCCGGTTTGGGTAAGGTCTCTTCTTGTACTTGAATTCTTCTCATAGTGAAGTTTGTTGCTGGACTTGGTCCCGTGGTTTTTCCCTGTAAGGGTTTTCCACGTAAAAATCTTCTGTGTTTGATTTGTGTGGATTGTTGGTGTGATCTATTTATTGATTTCTAAAATAATAATTTGAAAAAATTAAAATTGGTTAGAAATTCTTAGAAAAACCTATTCACCCCCTTCTAGGTCAAGAGATCATCGATCAGGGTAATTTCAATTGGTATCAGAGTCGGTTCACCTTTAAGACTAAACCCTTGAGTGTGATCCTATATATTTTACTCTGTGATCATGAGTACTCTTAGAGAGGGCGGTTCAGTCTCTCGTCCCCCACTGTTCGATGGGAATAATTACGCATATTGGAAAGATCGTATGAGAGCCTTTCTCAAATCAATTGACGAGAGAATTTGGATGTCTATTCAAAATGGGTGGACTACGCCTGTGAAAACTGTAGGTGATTTGACTGTCGTCAAATATTCTAATGAATGGACTAGAGAAGAACTTGAGACTAGTGGTTGGAATACTAAACGTCTCAATGATATCTTTACTGCAGTCACCGCTGAGGAATTTAGACGAATCTCTTCATGCGAAGGAGGCATGGGACATTTTTGAGATTACCCATGATGGTACCACCACTGTTAAAATCTCAAAACTCCAAATGTTAACCACCAAATTTGAATATTTGAAAATGGAAGACGATGACACATTTGATGAATTTTATGCAAAACTTAGTGACATTGTCAATGCTAGTTTCAACTTAGGTGAAAGATTAACTGAGTCCAAGATAGTTAGAAAGGTCCTTAGATCTCTACCTGAGAGATTTCAACCCAAGGTCACTGCTATTGAAGAGAGTAAAAATGTTGACTCTCTGAAGATTGAAGAATTAGTTGGTTCATTCCAAACTTATGAACTCAATCTTTGACCATCTAAGAAGAACAAATCTTTAGCCTTGAAATCAATCAAGGAATCTTTGGATGAGGATAACAGTGAAGGAGAGGAAGAACATGGTTCTCCAAGAGATGGCTAGTGTTATGCTTCATAGCAACAATCTAGCTTCTCATTTCTGGGATGAAGCAGTTAACACTGCTTGCTATATTGTTAATCGAGTTTTTCTAAGGCCTGGAACAAAGAAAACCCCATATGAGTTGTGGAATAACAAGAAACCCAATGTCAAGTACTTTCGAGAATTCGGATGTAAATGCTATATCCTTAAGGATAGCGAGCAACTGGGTAAATTTGAATCCTGGAGTGATGAAGGGATATTTCTTGGGTATTCCACCAACAGTAGAGCTTATCGAGTGTATAACTTGAGAACCTCTACGATTATGGAGTCCATCAATGTAGTTGTGGATGACTCCGGTGTTGAAAATGTGCAACTTAAGGATGATGAAAGTGCTAAAAATGAAAATGTTGAAACTGCTTCAACTCCACTTATTAAGCAATCATCTCCATTAAAACCTACACATCCTAGGGTCATGAGTCCTCACACCTCCACTAATATCATTGGTGATCTTGAAAGTGGAGTGAGAACGAGGAAACAAATTGAAAATGAAGTTAGCTACATTTGCTATACTTCATCTTTTGAACCCAAGAATGTAGCTAAAGCCCTTGCAGATGATAATTGGATAAATGCAATGTAAGAAGAGTTACTTCAGTTTACTAGGAATGATGTTTGGTGTTTAGTACCTAGGCCTAACAATACAAATGTGATAGGTACCAAATGGATTTTCAAGAACAAATTTGATGAAAAAGGTACTATCATAAGAAATAAGGCTAGGTTAGTTGCACAAGGATACACCCAAATTGAAGGCATTGACTTCGATGAAACCTTCGCTCCTGTTGCCAGGCTAGAATCAATCAGAATTCTTCTAGTTGTGGCTTACCATATGAAATTCAAACTTTTTCAAATGGATGTTAAGAGTGCCTTTCTGAATGGCATTCTACAAGAGGAAGTCTATGTGGAACAACCAAAAGGGTTTGAAGATCCACATCACCTTGATCAAGTCTATTGGTTAAAAAGGGTCCTCTATGGTTTAAAGCAAGCTCCAAGAGCTTGGTATGAGAGGTTGACTAGTTATCTATTGGAAAAGGGATTTTCGAGAGGGGGAGTAGATAGAACCCTTTTCATAAAGAATGTGAAAGGTGATATTGTCATCGCCCAGATATATGTTAATGACATTGTGTTTGGTTCCACGTTAGACTTACATGCTCTTTCATTTGCTGAACAAATGAAAAATGAATTTGAAATGAGCATGGTTGGTGAGCTGAGTTTCTTGCTTGGTCTTCAGATCAAGCAATTGGATTCTGGGATCTCAGTATCTCAAATCAAATATGCTAAAAATCTGGTGAAGAAATTTGGTATGAGCTCTGCTAAGCATGCAAGGACTCCTATGAGTTCTACTACAAAACTTAGTAAAGATACTTCAGGCAAGGATGTTGATCAAACTTCTTATAGAAGCATGATTGGTAGTTTGCTCTACCTAACTGCCAATAGACCAGACATAGCCTTTATTGTTGGAGCTTGTGTCCACTATCAAGCGAGCCCAAAAGAGTCTCACTTGCTTGCAGTCAAGCGTATCATTCGCTATATGAGTGGAACTCTATCATTTGGCCTCTGGTATTCTTTTGATACCAATGCCACAATAGTTGGATATTCCGATGTCGACTGGGCCGGAAATACTGATGATAGGAAGAACACCTCCGGAGGGTGTTTCTATATTGGAAACTGCTTAGTTGCTTGGCTTAGCAAAAAGCAAAATTCAATTTCATTGTCCACTACCGAAGCTGAGTACATAGCAGCTGACAGTTGTTGCACTCAACTTCTGTGGATGAAGCAGATGTTGCATGATTACGGGATTGAATAGGGCACTATGATTGTGTATTGTGATAATTCAAGTGCTATCAATATTTCCAAAAATCTCGTTCAACATTCTCGCACAAAATACATTGACATTAGGCATCACTTCATTCGTGATCTAGTTGAGCAAAATGTTGTGTGTATTGAGTAGGTCCAAACAGAGAAACAATTTGCAGACATTTGTTTGTGCGGAGTTGAGTGATGGTGTGCTTTCTTTATAGCCTATGTGTTCTTCTTGTTTCATTTATGTCATAGAGCTATTTTTTATTTTTTTTTTCTTTAATTCATAAAAATCCAAAAACATTCAAAAAATTGAAAAATGTTACAAAAAATAGTGTGTTTGTATGACCTTCTCTCCTATCTTTATGCATAAATTTATTTCCTTGAAATCATAATTGAATATTAATTCCAAGGTTAAATTTTCCATAGGATTGAGTAAATAAGGATAGTTCAACTATTAGTTCTATCTTATGATTTAAAATGATCATGATCACCAATCTCAGTTAGAGTTGAGTAAACAAAGATGTTATGTATTGCACATGCACTCTAAACTGATTCTTGAGATGATATTAGTTCCTATTTATAGATTCTAATATTATACCATATGGTTCCCTAGATTAATCAAATCTAGTATAACCAATGTAATTAAAATTCCATAAGGTGAACCCCCTAGTTATAAAAATTATTGACATAGAAAGGACTACCTGTGAGTTTGTGTGATAGCTTCTAGTGAATGCAAACAGTGAGTAATGGCTACCTAGACAAACAGTAGGTATATGGGTTGCTAGTGTGAAAGCCCTCACTGTCATTAGAGAGGGTTACCTTCTTACTTGTGTGAAAGTCACCAGTGTCCAAAAAACTAATAATGTGTACTCAAAAAGAATTTTCATAATGAGTAAAATTTGACTGTAAAATGAAATGACTTTATTGGTCAAATTTGGGGTAAACATTGCTCATCATAATTCTATGGATGTCTCTTGGTTTTAATTCTAGTTTTTGAACATTCTAGAGTACCTTTTATGCTATGATGTCAAAATCTTGTGTTGTGGATGAAACCAATCATCAGAGTCATGTTATGAAATTTTAATTTTACACGCACATTACTTCTAAGTGTTTCTTGACTCTAATTGTGAATTTGATGCAAAAATCAGAATTGATCACTTATGGATACTAAAAGTTGTTTACAAAATCCTTGTTCATAACTATTCTGAAATATAAATTCTTGGGTGGATATTCTTTATGATTTTGATGAAATAAATGTTTGCATAAGTGAATGGTCATTAGGTAATTTTGAGGTGTAAATGAGTTTAAACCTTACTTTGGTTGAGGGAGAGAAAAATGGTTTTAAGTCAAAATTTTCCAAAAATTTTCCAGACCACCGATCGATCGGTCTTTCGTGAACAAGGTTATAAAACCCTCATTTCTCATATTTCTATTCACTTGTTCTCCGAACTCTAGAGCGATCTCTCGGTCTCCCATCTTCCAAATCTTGATTTCGATCACTCTTTTCAAATCTCAGGGATTTCCAAATTCGTGAAAGATAAGTCTTAATCTTATCTTGGTCTGTGTTGATTTTCCAAACTTAGAGTATCGTTTGTTCTTCCATGGCTTTTATATTCTCCTTAATCCTTCTAGCATATCTCATGTCTGGCGTTACCAAATGCAGAAGGTTGGTCCTCAACAACCAAGAGGACACTCCTGAAGATGAGCAACACCGTGAGCCCGTATCCTTCACTTCAATAGGGCATGGTATTTCTGTAGGGGATAGACCAATCCGTAGAATGATTGATTCTACTGCTGAGAATCGCCAAAAAGCTTTGGCTGATAAAACTCGAAAAAACAAGAGTAAAGCTTCATCTTCTCAGACCAGTCAATTATCCCCATTCATTAACCCTACTGTTGCTCAACTTTACCGTGAATATTTTAGCAAGAAGGCTATTATGGTTGAGAGGGGAATTCAAATTTCCGATTTTGGTGATTATCACCTTCCTAAGCTCATTGCCGATCGTCAATGGGAAGGTATTCTCACTTTATCCGGTCCTGTCCCTATTCAGTTGGTCTAGGAATTTTATTCAAATTTTTCTGAAATCAATACTAAGACTTGGTCTTTTAAGTCTCGTGCTTTAGAAAAATCTGTTGTCATAAACCCTGCTATAGTTGCAAAATTCCTTGGTTGTCCTAGAGATTCGGATCCATATTATCCTAATAAGTATAAGACAGATGAACATAAAGAATCCATGAACAATGTAGTCACCTTTCTTTGTGGTGCTACTACACTTTGGGTTGGCTCCCTCATTGAAGTGTCTAAATTCACTAGGGATGCAAGACTTGTAAACCTAGTAATGAGTGCCAATATCCACCCAAAGGTTCATACTGCGGACCTTAGGGAAGATACAGCTCGATTATTGTTCAGCCTTCTTCGTGGGCACGATATTGATCTTGCCACACACATTATTGATTTGATGATCCAAGCCCATCGAGCTAATACAGTAGTTGGAGCACTACCATTTGGTTCACTTATTACTAAACTCCTTGGTGCTCAAGGGGTTATCGCTCCACCTGGTGCTACTACTCGCATGCCCAAGGGTCCGATCAACAAAAAGACCCTAGCTCAGAGTTTTTCACATGCTTCAGTTCAAGATACTAAGGAGGAAGCAGAAGTTGGTACCGGGTCATCTCATCCTCCTCCGGCCTCGATTGATGATCTTGCCAGGATGATGGGAGAGATGCAGATGGATCTCCAGACTCATGTTTCATCTTACCAGGAGTTCACCACAGAGATCCGTGGTCGACTTGGATCACTCGATGCAGCAGTGCTGGGTGTACAGCGGGATGTTCGTGATTTTAGAGCATATTATGAGTCCCATCTCGCTTCTGATGATGAGGAGTGATAATTAGTTTGATGTACTAGGATACTCCTTATGTTTCACTTTTATATTTAGGAGTTTACTGTAGTCCTAGAGTTATTTTGAGACATTGGATGTATTGTGTATTGGTTGTACTCAGTACAAACCACTTTTGGATGTTCTTGACTTGGATGCTTATGGATGGAATTGACTTGAATGAGTTTATAATTCTATATGAGATGATGTTTGATATTTTAATCTGTTTTTATGTTATCTCATCTCATATACTGATTTTGTCTTAATTTTATTATTCCTATTCCGCCTTTGGCATTTCGAGCCAAAAAGGGGGAGAGTAGGCATTTGTGATAGATGATGTTATCATTTATTTAGATCTGGTATATGGTATATGGATTGGATATGATATATGGATGAACCTGTTATGGATAAACCTGTTATGGATGATGCTTTATTTTCTTTGGATATTATTTCTCATGCTTCATAGGTTTTTGGTTGAGCTTGTGCAAGCAAACAAGTTCAAAGTTTGGTGAAACAAGACAAGTTGATGTGTCATGAAATTTTTTTTTGGTCTTGAGTCATGTAAAGGTCCAATTTTCTATTTTTGAATCATTTGGGAAAATTTGAACCTAGTATGTGAGTCAGTCTTGTTTTGTCCCGGAATTACCAAAGGGGGAGATTGTAAATCCCTAAGTAGGTGTTGGCGAATTCCGTGATCATTAGATAGGTCATGTGTGTTGAGTCTTATTCAAATTGTCAAAAGAGCTAAAGCTTTAAGAAGAGTAAAGAAATTGAAGAAAAAGTTTTTACACTGGATCTAGACAGGTAATGGACTTAGAGACCCCTACCTAGGTTGGATTTGACTTAGATAACCCTAAACATACCTAGGAGGATAGTTTTAAGCCTAACAAAGTCTTTTGGTCTTATTTGAATCAAACAAAACTGAAAAGAATAATGTTTTGACTGAAAGTCTGTCTCAACCGATCGCTCGGTGTTGAGACCGATCGATCGGTGGCCTATCGAGCGATCGATGACTATCGACTGGTCTAAAAATATGTATGGGGTATTTTTCTAGAGAGGTAATATTTAACCGATCTTTCGGTGTGAATACTGATCGATCCGTTTTGGACCGAGCGATCAGTTATAAGCACCGATCGATCGGTCCTCGTAAAAAGAATTTTTTATTTTTCCGGACTCTTTTTTAAACCCTATATAAACAACTTTTTGGAGACCTAATTCGTATCTTTGTTTATTTTTGAAAGAGTAGAGGCCTGAGAAACCCTTCTAGGGCTTTTTCCATTCTTCTTCATAGATCTTTATTGATCCCTCCTCTTTCAATCATCCTAGAGAATGCAAGTATAGATCTATACTTTTGATCTTGCATTGTGTGATCTCAGATCTGTATGAGATCCCTCTAGGGTGTGAAGCTTTCTAAATTAATTCAAAACCCTACATCTTGTTTGTGTGTCCGGTGTATGATCCGGAGCCTTCGTGGAAGGAGATCGATCGTGTGTGATCGTGGTATTGAAGTAGCTTGAGAAGATTTGGTCGGTGTGGTACCGAAGCTGCTACGGCGGAGAACGAACTGACTGGTTCGTGGAAATCAAGAGTAAGATTCTGTACCTAAGAACGTCGTGTCCGGTTTGGGTAAGGTCTTGTCTTATATTTGAATTCTTCTCATAGTGAAGTTTGTTGCTAGACTTGGTCCCGTGGTTTTTCCCCGTAAGGATTTTCCACGTAAAAATCTTCTGTGTTTGATTTGTGTGGATTGTTGGTGTGATCTGTTTATTGATTTCTAAAATAATAATTTGAAAAAATTAAAATTGGTTAGAAATTCTTAGATAGACCTATTCACCCCCCTTTAGGTCATAGAGATCATCGATCAGGGTAATTTCAATACCTGTTGGGTAGGTTAGGTTTCTGGTTGGGCTGGTATAAATAAATTTTTAACTTGAAAATTCCAGTTAATATGCATTCATAAATAACTTGGCTTACTTAAATAAAGTTGTCAATACTTGTGAATTTTGTGATAAACTGTAACCATCATAGTAAGGATGATTATAGCAAAATTAGACAGCATTCATAAGAAAATAAAAACTTATTTAAACAAGAGTCTCCTTTGCATTTGGAGATTGACATTAAATCTCCAATATATGAATATTTTTAATCCCTAAGGGTGCATTTGGATGGAAGGAATTGATAAATAGAATTATCAATTATATCCCCGAAATTCAATTATGCCATTTCAGGTGTATTATAAAAAGGGTGAAGCTAAAATCGTCAATTCTTAATAGGCTAAATGAGTAAAATTCAAATAATTACTGAGAGGTTTTATTTAGAAATTCCAGTATATTATTAAGTAATAGTGAATTGGAGAAAAGATGCGAACCTTATAAATATATCTTTCAACACGCAAAATGAACCTACCGGCTAACTCGTGATTTAAATGAATAATAATTTAAGACAAAAATAATAATTATTAAAATATGGTTATTATTATATTTTAATTATAATTTTAAACTTATGTTTAATATTTACTAAATATCGTATTTAAGAATAAACGGTTATTACTAAATTAAGTAGGGGCTGGTGCAGTTGACTCATGCCCCAGCGTTTCATATCTTGGGTCGAGTGTTCAATTCACCACCCCTCGACTTACCCAGGCGTTATAAATATATCTTTCAAAACGCAAAAAGAACCTACCGCCTAACTCGTGATTTAAATGAATAATAATTTAAGACAAAAATAATAATTATTATATATTCTTATTATTATATTTTAATTATAATTTTAAACTTATGTTTAATATTTACTAAATATCATATTTAAAATAAACGGTTATTATTAAATTAAGTAGGGGTTGGTGTGGTTGACTCACGCCCCGACGTTTCATACTTTGGGTCGTGTGTTCAATTCACTGCCCCTCGACTTAACCAGGCGTTCGTATGGGAAACATCCGTGTGGTTCGTATGCCTTTATACTTTTTGTAAAAAAAAATGTAGGTATTATAACTTTTTTTATTTCGAGAGTCAAACCCAAACCCAACCCAATTATAAACGTACTAGCAAAACCCCATGTGATGCACAGATAATAGCATGAACATAGACAAAGGAGAGAAGAAATGTTAAAAAATAAAAATCACTCACCCTTCTATGGACAATAGATAATCCAAAAACAGATTTTTTGAGATTGTATCACCCTATTCCTAAGCATATACAAAGCAACTAATAGAAGACATCATTTTCTTCAATTTTTGTGACATCTTATTATGTATAATAAATTTTAAGTTGCACCTACCTTGGTAGCTTCAGTGGCAGAAGTGTACCATTTTTATGTGTCAACTGGTTCCAAGTCTCATAAGGTGTGGTGTTTTGATATGCCAACCGATTAGGCAAGCTTCCAATGTTGGGCGCTCTAACCCAAGGAACATATGCTAACCAAGCTAAATGGAAATGCTGCCTAACCATTTTATGAATTAGCCTTTTGATAGCCTAAATTATCTTAAAATTGGATTTGGATGATCACAAAATCGTTCTAGTCCATTACAAAATAATAGTGCTCCTCCAAATCTTAACAGTTCAGCATTAGCATACACGCTGATCATCTAACATCATATGGAAGATATATATAGTTTTTGTGTGTGCCCGGAGAGATGTGAACTCTTCAGTGTAAATGTCTGGAAACTAATCCCATGGTGTGAGACGCTTTGATCACGAACAGCCCCATTGTTCCCCATAGGCTGCAGTGGTCAACTTGATAAAAAAATTCTCTTAAAAACATTAAATATTTCTCTTAAAAATTTTATTGAGCGGACCAATTGCATGCTTCTTGTTCCCATATGAGGTTCAACAGGATTTGTTGGTTACCCACTTGTAGTTATTTGATCACCCTTAGTTATTCCCTCTACTGCTAAAGCCTTGGAAGAGGGTTGGTCCGATCCTACTCCTTGAAAGAGAGAACAGATGAAGGGAAGTCTCTTATTGGGTGGTTGAGTGATGCGTAAATCATCTACTCAGAAGGACAAAAATGGATTTTAAATACTAACCAACTATGTTTCTAAGAGCCAATTTGTCTCTTTCCGCAACGATAGATAATTTCTCCTCTTGAAACCTTCGAGGTTCCCTCATGGAGAGACCTTTGTATGTGACTGTGATGTAAGTAAAGACCGAATTGCAGTGCCATTTTCTGTCCGAATCGATTGTTTATATTATATATAATTGCCAAATGAAAAGCAGAGGGAAAGGGAGGAAGAAAAGAATGGATTGTCAGGATTGAAGCCAATAGTAGTAGGGCCAAAAACCTCATCATATCTCTCTTTATATGAGACTAAAACGGTTTCTTATGACGAGTAATGTGAAGGGTGGTAATAGCTTAGACGAAGGGACACACTAATACGAAAGGAAAGAGAGTGGGAAGAGATCTTGAGAGAGAGAGGGCATCTATCTATTATTACTTGAGAGAGGAAGATAGGAAAGATTGAAGGGAAGCTACGAATGGGTGGAGAGTTTCTGGAAACACATAATAAAATAAGGGCACAGGATTCTCTCGAGTTGGAACCCCTAGAGGTCGCCACGTGTCTCCTTTGACACCCCTTAATCATGGGTAAGGTTCACCCACCCCTAGGGTTCACTCACCCATCCTTAGTTTTTTTTTTTTTTATTAATTATTATTTTTAAATTAAAAAAATATTTTTAATATTAAAAAACTCTAAAAACAGTTTTTTTTAATTTTAAAAATAATAATTAATAAAAAAAAAAAACCAAGGATGGGTTAGTGAACCCTAGGGGTGGGTGAACCTTACCCATGGTTAAGGGGTGTCAAAGGAGACACGTGGCGACCTCTAGGGGTTCCAACTCGAGAGAATCCTGTGCCAAATAAGAAATATTTTTTATAATAATTAATTAAAGGGGGCTGCTACTGTTCACGCAGTGCGGGCAACACTAAAACTTCACGCATGTTCATATTGGGATGGCATGCCTTAATAATGGTGTGAAGTGGTGGTCATTTTGAACGAACAATTATCTTTCATAATTACAATAATGCCATCTTATTTGGTTTTAATTACAAAAAAACCATTGATTTTGTACTTGTGTGACTTTTAAAAGTTTCACGCACTGCGTGAACTCTAGATTTTCCTTTAATTAAATGGGTGTATAGAGAGAGAAAAAATTAATAATTAGGGGGTGTATAGGAAGAGAAAAGATTCTTTAGAGAGCTAACGTCTCTACAACAAAGATTAAGATTCTTTAAAGAGTTAACTTCTCTACAACTCATTCACAGGAATTTATTAATAATTAAATGAGAATTGAATTACTTTTAATCAACTATTATTTAATAAGAAAGTGAGAGGAGTGCATAGCTTAATCATTTACGAGGGGAGAAAATAGGTGACACATGGCACCAACCGGCATATAGTATTAGTATAGATATAGATATATAAATAGATAGATAGATAGATAGATTGTGAAATTTAAAAGAAAATCCAACCCACAGGTTCAATCCTAATATTTGAAAGTTAGATAGGTTAATAAACCGGGTTGACTCAAATTGAGTAAATATACCCTCAATCTAAATCTAAACCCAACTCGTTTATAAATGAACTAAAAAATGCAAACCTAACCCGACCCAAGAAGGAAGTCTTCAAATTAAACCCGCAGCCTAACCCTTTAATAAAATGAATAATATTTATATATAAATTAATAATATTTATGAATAATAATAATAATTTAATTAAATATTTAACAAATATACTATGTACATAAGTATACATTTATTACTATATCAAATAGATATTATGAATAGGTGATTTCAAGAGCTAAACCCAACCTAATTATAAATGGATGGTAGAAACCAAACTCGACCCCAACCCACGACTCCAAAACCTCAACTCTAATATGTGAAAAGATGGACAGGTTCACGCAGGTTGACAGTTCGGTTTAGAAATTGTCACCCTTAACATCAATTACCGTTGTTATGCTTGCATAGATCTTATTACTAATGCATATTAATTTTAATTTATTTTCACATAATTTGTATTCATCCAAACAATAAATTTAATTTTTTACGGTTCAATTCCATCTAACAATACATTCAAATGGTCTGTAGAATTCTATTGAATGGTTTTTAATTCCATAGAATTTAATTATTTGGGTCAATTCCAATTCTACTAATCTAAACGCACTCTTAAAAAATTTTAATCTCGTACAAAAACCAAATAGGTAGGTATTAGATACATATCTTCCATCTTGGGTTATGTGGGCTTGTCCGAAGCCTCAAACCAGCCCAGCCTGACGTGCAGGATGACTGGGCTTACTTTGACCCAAACCCGTCACAAATCTGAAGTGTTCAGACTTCAAACCAAGTCCAACAATTCCAGCAAAGTTACAAGGCGCTAGTAAAAAAAAATTTAATCCCTATAAATGAGGGATTTCGTGTTTGAAGATCCACATCAATCTCCCAACAAAATGCTGCAGTTATATTTGAATGCCTAAAAAAATTTGAAAGCTCTTCTACATGTTCCAAAATAGTCCATTTATGGGTACTCTCATTTATATTCTCAAATCCTAACCATTTAATTCAAATAATTAAGGTCAATGTTAGAAGTGGTGTGACTTTCGAAAATGACAAAATAAGTCAAGTTAAATCTAATCTTGATCCTTAATTATTTCAATTAAAGGGTTGGGAATCAGAAGTGTATTTGTATATTTGTGAGTATTCATAACTGGTTCATCCCAAAATCAGATAGATATATAAATGTATATGTTATCCGAGTTGGCTTGGATCCAGCTTGTCAGAGGCCTAAAACCAAGCCCAACCCGTGGGCTTGAGGCTGGATCTGGGTTTTTTAATCCATGCCCATTCCAAAATTTGAAGTGTTCAACCACAGCCTACCATGCATAGTGTAGTCAATTTAGAGGATATATTTAGAGGACATTGTTGTGTGAAAACCTCTTATGATAGAATCAATGACAATGAAGAAATAATAATAGCAAACAAGAACACACACTGCACAACAAGATTTACGTTGTTCGGCATAAATGCTTACGTACACGGCCAAAGCACTCCAAGTAACTTCACTAATCCAAGAGAAGATTACAAACAGAAGATAAGAACCCACGATGAAGATCAAACCCAATGAAAGCCTACAATGCTCTTTCTCATAAAAGTCTTCTTGTTCTCTCAACCCAAAACCCGCTATTGACCTTACAAACCCTAATCCCTAAGTCTCTCTTTTATAGCCAAAAGAGAGCCCCAAACAAAGAGAAAACGAATCCCTAACAAAATAGGAGTTTCCTAAAAGATAAAACTCTCCAAAACCGAAAACAGCAACCAAATCACGCACTGACAACCAATCAATTCGCCCCTATGTGGCCCATCAATGACTCATGACAGATTTTCCAGGTTTTTCATACTCAAGCCAAAACAACTCCACAAATCTTCACCATAGTCAATAGTGGTTAGAAGGGACACATGTTCGCCTGTGAGTGTGATTGAACTCATCCCGAGTTCAATCGCAATTGGATTTGATTCAATCTTGAATGGAAATGAGGTTTGACTACCAAATAAATAACCCTATGTTTGGTTGCCGGGAAAATAAGTAAAAACATGGAAAAGAAAAGAAAATTGGACAAAACATAACCACAAATTGTATTATAAATCTAAAATTTTCTTTTCTTCTCCATGTTTTCACATATTTTCTCGGCAACCAAACATAGCATAAAGGTAAAGAAGGTATATCTTTTTTTCAATGGAGCAAATATGTCCGAAAAATGCCGGAAACTCTGTCCGAGTTTCTACCCACTTTAGACATTTTCATCTATTTGAAAAAGAATCCAATTCGTTACTTTTTGAAAAAGAGGCAAAACTTCTACTTGTCTCTATTTGCTAATTCAAATAGACATCTAAAAATATGAATCCAAACGGTCTATTGTCTATCCGATATAGACAATAGACAAATAGACCCATTTTATAGACATTCCAAACAGGAACTAAGTAGTAGATAGGGATGAACCCTAATAAGAAGTCTTTTTGCGCATTCTCCAATAGTGAATTTTGTCAGGCTCATTAAACCTTGGAAAATAGAAAATGGACTGCAGGATCCTCTTCCAAATAGACCAGCCAAATGCTAAGAGATAGGTGGCAATACAATTTTATTTTATATTTTTGTCATTTTCTCTTTCCCAATGTGTTGAAATTTGATTGGAGTGGTCAGCTTGGAAGAAGACCTTGAGGTCCTCTAATCAGAACTTTTAAACTTTTACCGATTTCCACGAGGAAGGTCGGATCATACCGTCTACAATTGCAAATAGTCGCTTTTTCTACTGTAATAGTAGAACAATTTAAGTTACAAAAACATTTATATTTCAAGCGCTTATATCAAGCATCGATTAAGCGTCTACATCTGATGTTATAGAGCTATATATTGGAGAAAAGAGATTTCTTTAATGATGCAGTCCTGTATGAAAATATATACAGCCAAAACCTCTAAAAAATGATATATTTTTATTGTATATCAAGATTAAAATGATTCAACCAGTCTAACTTTTCGGCTACGTAATTTTCTGGATGAATTAGTACCCATCAATGTGGATTGTTTGGGTTTGGCCCCACCATAATGCTGGCCAAGTAAGCTACGGTGGTGAGGTCTAGAACAAGAATTTAGATTTATTAGATCTTTCCAAAACCAGAAAATGTCCTATATCGATCAATCACCAAGCAGACAATGTTGATTTCTTCTCAGATATAGACCTATGTTGCTTTCACTACGTACCATTGAGTGGAAGGCAATAAACAGGCTTCTTATCAGAATTTTGACAAATCAAGGAGATGGATACCCTACCCCAACACATGTAGGATTTATCTAAGGATATGGAACCTCACCATTCAGTAGATCTTATTTGGAGGCAAAGATAGCAGAACCTCACCATTCAGTTGTTAAGTTTCATTATCATCTTAAGCTTTATCTTACCCTTAGATATCCCATTCAACCACTCGTCTTCAATCCGAAGTCGTATCATTGATTTTTTATTATGCCTTCTTCCTTCCCAAGAGTACCAGAACTACCCGGAAGCAAAAGTTACATCCCGAATGACAAAGAAATGATTCACGAGCGTACCTTTAGATACAGACAAGAAGGAGAAGGACTAGAAGCCAACCATTTTTATTTTATTTTGGTAAGTTGTGTTAGGCACATGGCCAAATCATCTCAATTTTAGTGTCTCCTCTAGGTACTCGTAGACTCTTTTTCTTACATGCTAAATTTGAGATAAGGTTGCCTTCATGAGCTCAGTATCTCATAGCCATAGATGTCAACTAGCACCTCATTCCTATTCATGTTATCACAGAAGTTGCATGAATATACTCGTATCTTTGTTATGTTTTTTTTTTTTTTTTTTTCAAAACCCTTGAATTGGAGGACATTTCATTATTAATGTGGTTTAAAATAAGTTAATAAGGTTTATTGTAAACCGGTCATTCTATAAACTATATCATAAGCAATACTTCATAACGACGCGCGCCCCGATCGTTATTTATTTAAGTTTCTCTCCCTTACTCACTCTTCCTTCAAATTATCCTTTTTTAAGTCTCATCAATCAATGGTATATTACATTCAAACAATATATATATATATATACACTAGCGGAAGGCATGTGCATTGCACGTGAGTGTATAGTCCTAATGACTGCAAAATAAAAGACAGAAGTGATAGAAATGAAAATAATGAATCTAAAGTATTTAAAATTCAATACATCGAATTCAATTGAAATAATTAAATATCAATGCAGAGTAAGGTATGAAAAATATAAAAAAATGTGTAGTTAATTACATGAACTTGAAATTTGAGAATTTACAAAAAAAAAAAAAAAAGGTAGATAATATCCGAAAAAAATGGCAGCAATAGTTGCTTAAAACATATTATAAATTAAAAAGTAGACAAAACAAAATTATTTGAGAATAACACTATAACAAACACTGTGCAATCACCAGATATATAGAGAATCAAATGAAATATGTGATTCCTGCAATGATTAACAAAATTTAAAAAAATTATAAATTAAAAAAAAAAATTAATGATAAGGTGATATTAAAAGTCAAATAATGATGTACCATAGTATATATTTGTAAGCTTCCGGTTGGATATTTCAGGCATGCATCAGATCCTTTTTAACAAATTGACACAATCGTCAAATATATCAGAAATCAGCAACAATTAATCATAATGTCCAATTCTAATGAATGTAAAATATTAGATCAAATTCAAGTTTGAAAAGCAAAAATTTTAAAATTTTGACATTTCATAATCAACATATTTCAAGATTTTTATGATGATCTAGGCACACGGTGTGTGAAAAAGAAGAAATAGAAAAGTTAAATTTAAATGGTTGAATACCAATTATCTAATTTAATCTAATTTTTGTTGATAATACATGACTTTTGGTGTATGCCTCTCATCCAACCAAATGAGTTAGGGGTGCAAATCACCCCACCACCTCTCTCTCATCGCACCAGTTCTCCATCCCTCACCAACCACTCAACTCACCCCTATCTATTGTTATCTACTTAAGGGGGCTGTATCATGTTTGATACACCTCACTCACACCCATACAACTCACCATCCTCTATCCCTGCTCTAATTCCATTCCTCTCTCTCATCTCTCTTTACTTAACCCTTCACACCCACATCACTCACCACCCACTCTTGACGCACTAGATGAATAAAGACCTGAAAATTTTAAAACATTATAAATTATACTTTATCATGTTATAATTCAAACATGAAAAAGTAGTGAAGAGATTTATGCAAACAATTTGTTAAACTAAGTGGCTAATCTATGACAAACTATAGAGAGCCAATACTAAATAAAATCAATTAATTGAGAACCTAAGAATTTTAGTTAATTTGGAAAGCAAATAGAATCAAGAGTTTCAATTCTCACCAAAAGCATTCAATATTTACGTACTCACCCTAAAGAATCAAATACCACAACTAATTTTGCTCTTATTGAAGTAATAAAGTACTATAAAAGAAACTTTGAGATTTGCTAAATGTGATTTCCCGTAACGTGGCTTTGTGTTATATCTAACCACAATCTTCAAACATCCCAATAGAAAGAAAATAAAATAAATTAGAAATAAATAAGATAAAGAAAGTAATTTAAAATTGATCATCAACATGGACATGCATGGCATTGAGATGTATATTAAACAAAAATATAAAAGCCAAGTATCATTTAATTTACTTAATTAGGAAGGATTCTTATTAAGTGGGTGATTAATTAAGAAGGGAGATTGAGGGTCTAATGTTTAAAGAGTTGTGATGGAAGAAGTACAATTTAATGCATTTAATATTTGAATAAATGGATGTTTTAATTAATTCAGAAAAAATAATGTTTTTAATAAATGGTTCTTATTAAGTGGATGATCAATTAATAAGGGAGATGAAAGGTCCAATGTTTAGAGAGTTGTTATGGAAGAAGCAATATCATTTAACCTCCCCCTTGTTTTTGAAATTAAACTGACCTCCCTTCGACTTTAGTTGACTATATCAGATACCCCCTTCCATTAGTTTGCCGTTACTTACATGGATGGACTTTGATGATGTCATCATTTAAACATTTTAAAATGTCTAAATTACCCTTCTTAAAGACAAAGTCAACTAATACAATAAAATAAATGATAATTGGGTTTGGTAACCAAGGTTAATAGTATCAACTTAAGGTAAATATATATTGTTTTCCTAAAAACCAATATTAGATAGATGAACTCTAGGGGTGAGTGAATCTCAACCATAGTTAGTGGGTATTAAAAGGGACATGTGGACACACTTAAACTGTGGTTAAATATAATTAACCTAAGGTTAATATTTTTTATTTTTTTCTTAAAACCAAGGTTAGATGGATAAATCCTAGGGGTGAGTGAATCTTAACCATAATTAGTGGGTGTTAAAGGGAACACATGGCGGCTTGTAGAGCACTCTTTAATTGTGGTTATGCATAATCAACCTAAGGTTTTTTTTCTTCTCTAAAAACCAAGGTTAGATGGATGAATCCTAGGGTGAGTGAATCTTAATCACAATTAGTGGGTGTTAAAGGGGACACGTGGCGGTTTGTAAAGCCCCCTTTAATTGATGTTAAGCATAATCAACCTAATTTTTTTTTTTTTTCTAAAATCTAAGTTTAGATTGATAAACCCTAAGGGTGAGTGAATCTTAATCATAGTTGTGGGTTTTATAAGGGACACGCGGAGGCTTGGGATGTTTATGGCTTTTTTTTGTTGATCTTTCAACCTAAGCCATATATTCCTCTAAGTAATAAGGGTAAAATTGGAAAAAGTATCATTAGTTAACGAAGTTAATATAATAAGCTTGACAGGGGAGGTTAGTGTCATTTTCAGAAACAAGATGAGAGGATTATGAAATTTCACCAAACCTCATGAGAGGTGAGTGTAATTTAACCTATCATTTAATATATTTAATTAAATGGAGGTCCTATTATGATGTTAATGGGGGCACTAAGGTTTAGATTATCTTGGCTTTCTATTTTAATACTCCTGGTAGTCATCTAGTGTGTATCTAGAGTTGGAGGTGACATTTAGATATTGAAATATTAGAAGTGCGAAATTGTTAAAATAATTTTAATGTTTTTTTATTAAAAAATATTGGTTTATTGAATAGAGATGTAAATACGCATATTAGAGGGGAGAACTTCCCATTATAAGCGTGGTTTAAGTAAATTTATAAAATATGTTAATAAATAGTAGCAAATACACCCTATTTACCTACAAAAAATCATATTTAATTCTCAAGCATATAACCAATTTGATTTGTCTTCATGTTTCACATAAGATGTTTTAGCATACCCCATGTTTGAGGGGGTCACATTAATTTTATAATCAAATATTATTGTTGCATTTCTCACCATTTGAAATATTTTCCAAGGTTATCTTATAGGCTATTAAATATGGTCTATATATGTTAAACACTTTGGTATAGTTTTTTAAAACGTTAAAACACTTTTATGGAGGTTAAGTGGTAACTAAGTTACCCCCACGCCTCTTGTGTGATTGGTAGGGGTGTGGCCTTCAGTGGAGGGAGGTTGGGGATCCAATCCCCACCCGGGTATTAGTTGCAAGAGCTCCAATGTCCAAGCTAACATCTGACCGTACTGACCCAAGTAACGTAGGTAAATGATACCAACACCAAAAAAAAAAAAAAAAAAAAAGTGGTAACTAAGTTCATATATTATGGTGAATCTTACATTGAGGAGGGCCGGGCTTTGATAGGTACTTCCCAAGCCCAGCCCTGTGTAGGAGGGGCCTTGGGATTTTGTGCCCAACCCAGCCCTCCGGCCCTAATAAAAAAATCTTAATTTTGAAGGCTACAGAGCGACAAGCCCTTTAGGCCCTAACTTACATGAGGGCCGGTTTGACAGAGCTACCTTTACATAAATCCACAACACTTGGAAGCTGATTTGTTTATTATAGAGTTGTGTTGTTCTATGCTTAGTTACAACTCTCTAATGCATATATATCCTGATATTCTATCTTCAGACTCCTTTTTTATTTTAATATAACTCCATGGTATGTTCTATATTGTATTTTTAAAATATTATGTTCTATATTATTTCTATCACTACAAAATTAAGGATTTTTAGCGACAGTTCAAAACCGTCGGTAAAGAATTGTAAACTGCTGCTAAAACTTTCAACAGCAGTTCAATGGACCACTTGTAAAACCAGCGCCGTAAGAAGGATTAGCCGCGGTTTGCTTGAATTCCCACTAAATGACCAAGCCATTAGCAGCGGTTTTGTAAGCTTCTTACTAGTTGTTCATTAAAAGGCATTGTCGTCAATTTATTATAAGCTATAGCGATAGTTTGAAACCACCAGTAATAAAATATTTGGCGGCAGTTCTGAACCGCTGCTAAAAGCGTTTTAATTAAAAAAAATTAATAATATTAAAATAAGTACCACTAGTTATATTTTAGAAAAAATAATAATAATTTTGTTGGTATCTAAATTCTTTCCACCTGTCAGCAATATATAATAAACCGCCGCTAAAGCTATCATTAGCGGTGTTCAAAAATTAATTTTAAATTGTATTGTGCTACTATGACATGTAGCGGCGGTTATTAAGAAACGCCACTAAATGTATATTTCAGAGGCGGTTATAACTAAATGTCTGTTGCCAAAAACCCTAAATGTCTGTCTCTAAAAACCCTTAATTTCATAATGACATATTAGTACATGTTGCGATTCTTCTTCCTTAGAAGCTTTTCCATACACTACAAAATTCAAGGTTTTTGCGACGGTACAAAACCACCGTAATAAATGAGAAAACCGCCGTTATAAACATATAACGGCGGTCAAGCAAAACGCCGTCACAGATCTTGTCGCAAGAAATGTTACGGTGATTTATAACGGCGGTTATTATCACCGCAGCTGTAGAGCACATTTATCACTGCGGTTATTTTATTATTGTAACGGCGATTATAAAGGATAATTCCATCATTCTAATTCTCATTGTTGCGACGGTTCTAACCGCCGTTATATTTTGAATATATAACGTTACAGACATTTTCAAATTTTCAGATGTTAGTCCAAAGTTGTCAAGCTTAAACTTGGTATTTCAATTCAGAAATAGGACCAAGGCCAAAATTTCCTGGCTCCGAAGTACAGTACTAAATAGAAAAGAAGGAAGGGATGATATGGATTGATCATTGGATTTTGCTAGCCACACTCTTCCCTATTGTGCTCTCATTTTTCGGGCAAGACACAATACAAAATCTTCTGTCTTTTTACCCCAAAAACAAGAGAGTGCGTAAGAAGGAAAGTATGGCAAGCACTACCCTTTTATCATGTGATTGTTCCAAACATTATCATCTCATGTGCGTTATGCTTACCGCACATTTAGTTTCTATGTAGGAAACACTTGGGACCTGATTGGGGCAATTATATACGCCCATTGACATGACTCATGTGGTTGTGGAAAGTTTGGATGTTGACAAAAGCCAGAAAGGTAGTCCCTTTCTTGTAGTAGTCCCTTTCTTGTAAGCTTGTCTATCTACCTACCACTGATGAGGTTTTGGAGTAGTAGAACCCAAAAAATTTCTAAATTTTACACAAAGGTCCTTATATACCCGTAAAATTATACAATTAACTTAAAATCATTAAAAGCACTACACATTTAAATTGGGTCCAATGATAAGGAATGGGCCTCCTACGGCTCGAGTCTGGGTATGAAGTAGAAAGCTGATAAACCCAAAACTCAAGTCTAAATCCAAATTGGTCACACACTCAACAAATGGGTCGATCCAACAACACAAGATGACTGAGTATGGACTCTGTAAGCACCCCATTTTTGCATCCCATATCCCTCTTCCCATCTTCAAAGGCTTTAAGGTTCACCCAAGGCTCAAGCCCATTTGGCCAAACTTATACTGAAATAACTCAATCAAACTCAATTACCTAAATCCTTTACCCAAGTCCAAGTAGTCAAACCCAATTACCCAATTGCATTAGTCAAATCTCAATTGTTTAAACCAAAGCCTAATTGCCATAGCATAAGCCCAATTGTCATAGACAAAGTCTAATAACCATAACTCATTATTCATCTACTAACAACTCATGATCCATAAGATCTAGTCCATATACTCACATCTATTCAACTCACAAACTCAAGCCCACTTTTCACTTTCTTACAAAATACCTCTTATTTTTCTTCAAACCCCAAATAACCCCATTTTATGTTTACATAATTTTTGGCTACTCAATTACCTCTCATCAAGTACACATATTTTTTACTACCCAATTATCAACTACATCCCATTTGACCAACCAATCACCTCACTTACTCTCTTACACCTCTTATAACTCATTCTTACACTTCTTACAAAACAACTAATTCTAGTACACCATTTTTGACCACTCAATCACCTCTCATCAAGTACACACTTTTTTTACTACTCAATCATCAATTACACTCCTTTTGATCAATCAATCACCTCCCTTCTTCTCACTAAACCCTCAATTAATTACTAGATTGCCACCCTTGAAAACTCTATACAGTAAATGCAAGACTTTCATAAGTCATTTCTCTCATTTCCAAAATCTCAATTAGAAACCCTAGCTCTCCATCATCTCTACCAGAAAAACCTTCAAAAGAATTCTTAAGTCAATACACCCCTTAGCCCAAGATCCCTTAGATCAAACTCTCATCCCTTTATCTTTCTCTTTAATATTGAAGAAAAGTGAGAAGAAACTAAGGTCTAGAGTGCGTGGAGAATTCTAGGACCCTAGAGTTCTTCACTAACTCTCTTCATTTGTGGACTCTAAAAAACCTCTCAACTCTTGGATTATTGTAGAAGAAATCTTGGAGGAGTAGACACTCTTCTTTTATTATTTTCTTTTCTTATTTGTCTCATATTTAATTTCTTTTTCTTGGATTCTAGTCTTTTTTTAAAGCCATTTAGAGAGTCTCCCTTCTCAAGTATAGTTGGGCCCCTCTACACCAATCTAATAGTGTAGAGGGACTCAATCTCAAAAGAAATGACAAGTCCTTTTTTGTTTTCTTTTTTATGTAAATATATATTTCTTTCTTATGTTCCTATGAATTTGGATATGAGTAAGCCCATAGAGAGTGGAAGCTAAAATTATACCTCTTTTTCATCTTATTTCTTTGCATTTGGACTATAGTCCTTCCTCTAGAGTTCTTTTTGAAATCTCATCATCTCTGCAACTTTCATATTTAAAGTCTCATTACATCATTTATACTGGTGTAAATGGACTACAATAGAAGGGAGAGGATGTGTTTTCAATTTCTCTACTCGTCTCTTCTTTTCTTCCCTTCTTATTCCTTCATATTTTCTTTTGAATGGGTAAATGATGGTTTAAGGACTTAAGAGATGATGTTGTCCAAAATGCCTCATGCTAAGGCAATTATATTTGATTTATCATCAACATCAATCCAATAAAATACGTGTTGGAAATAGACCATCTACTATTCATAATACAAACACCTCTCTTTATGTCTTAAATACGATTTTAACATAACATTTCTTTAACCTTCTCTTGGGTTAAATTTGACTTTAGTTAAGTTTGTCAAAATCCTACCTATATGAAAATCCAAATATATGATAAAATCTCAAAATACCAAAAAAATTCAAATATGACCAAAATACTAAAAATATTCAATCAACCAACTTAGCATGTTTGCTTGTAAGAACTACTTTGGCTTGATCCCATATAGTCAGGTAAGTAGGCAGCCTTAACGGGCCCAACCCCCTTAGGTTAGTTTCCTTTTTAGTTTATATTGCTTTGCTTGCTTAATTAGCATAATCAAATAGCTTTTTAATTTTTCTTTTTGAAATTCCACCTTAAATTGGCTTAGACATAGGGAGTATGTTACCATCTCCGAATGGAGGTCCCGAGGTGCCTAAACACCTTCTCCGAGGCTTAAAAGAATCACTTACCTAGAATCTTGATCGTAGACCTAAAGTCCTTATTCATTACTCAGGATCCTATTTTCTCTTAATTAAATAGGTGGTGACTCTTATCTTTGGCGTTTAGCGTCATTTCTCCGTAGGGCCCGGCGTGGCCTGGAAGGAAAGACAGTAAATTCTCTTACTCACAGACTCAATACCAAAGAAGATGAGTAGGACCCATCAAAGTTTCCTAAGTCCCTTAAACCACTAAATGGAGTGGGACTCTTGAAATCCTTATCTCAAAAAGTCTATAAATAAGACTCAAAGCTAGAGATTTGGAGGTAGATCTAGAAGAAGCCAAAGAAAGAACTCAAAAAAAAGACTCAGAAAGAAGCATTCAGCAGAATCATCAAACAACACAAGTCAAGCATTCTTCAAAAATATGAATCAATCAAATCTTCCTTCAGAGAAATAAATCAAAGCATTCTAGAAAAGGCAATGTTATAGCTAGTTCTCCTCCAGAATCACTTTCTAACCAATCAAGCATGAAGCCCGAAAGAAAAAGAAGAGCTACATCAACACTTTTAAAGAAGATCGAGATCGCGTCTCGGTTCTCATCTTCTACTTTAGAAAATTATGACTATTAATTAGAGGATTCTTATGAGTTTTACCATCTTCAAAATAAATAAATATTTGTTCATCCCTTATTTCGTGATCTATTCGCTAAACACGAAATTTGTGTTGACAAATTTCTAACACGCCCAGTGGGACACTCTCTACCTCTCATTTTTCAATCAACAAACAATCGAGCAGTATCAATGGCCCCCGCAGCCACCACTATCAATTGAAAGAGGAACACAACTTCTTTTGGAACTGAATCTACATCAGCTATCAGTGATGATCAGTGAGCGACACATCATATAACGCAGTATGGCGCCTCTCACTTGGTTGAAGCCCTCTCCCAGCATCGCAAGCCATGCATCACCAAAACGGCATCAATGGCTAAGGCTGTGTGGGCCAAGATGCCTGAGGATATGTCCTCCCATCATCCTTCTGATTCATAGTTTAGCGCATGGTCAACGTCTTCCGTGACTCCCCTTCTTAAGGTCGAACCTCCAAATAACTGCAGAATCAAAGTTCTTCAAATTCTGAGACACATACCTCCATTAGATCTACTGTGATGATGGAAGCAGCAATGGTTGAAGAGCAAATCGCATAAATGTCTAACGTCATCGCAAAATTAACAAAGGCAGTTGAGGACAAAGATGCCCAAATAGCTGACCTAGTAAGCCGCTTGGAACAAAATCACCAAGCAGATGAATCCAGTCAAGGGCCAACAAATCCTCATGAGTTCACTCTCCAAGGACCTCGTGAAGCAGAGGAACAAAACTGGGGATTCACTCTCCAAGGACATCGTGATGGGGATGAACAAAACCAAAATATATCTGGCTCGCGAGATCCCGCTCAGGACAGTCACCAAGCATTAATTGTTTCACTCTCCATCCAGTAGCTGCAAGCAATGATCACTGGTACCATTTGCACTCAATATAGGGGTGTGTAACATTCTTTATTGGTCTATGTCAAGTCATACTTTCAACCCATTGAGCATATGCGCTTTCTAGCAGGATACCAATCGCGAAAGTTACAGCAGTTCGATGGAAAAGGCAATCCGAAGCAACACGTTTCCCACTTTATCGAGACTTGTAACAATGTCGGTACATACGGAGACTTTATAGTGAAGCAGCTTGTACACTCCCTCAAAGCAAATGCGTTCTACTGATATACCGATCTATAGTTAGGTTCCATTGACAGTTGGGATCAATTGAAGCGCGAGTTTCTCAACCACTTCTATACTACCAGAAGGAAAGTGAGCATGATGGAGTTTGTCGCTATACGACAAGTGAAAGATGAACTTGTCATTAACTACATTGACAGGTGGAGGAATCTTGCTCTCAACTACAAGGATCTTCTTTCTGAACCATCTGCAATTGAGATGTGCATCCAAGGAATGCGTTGAGGGCTTCTTTACATCCTCAAATAGATTAAGCCTCGTTCTTTTGAAGAACTAGCTACATGGATTCATGACATGAAGCCTAGTATAGCCACACATGGGGATCCATGACCAAGTGATTCTTACAATATAGAAAAGAAGCAGTGGAGCACATCTGGACCCTCAATACCAAGGAGGAGGATCACCCCACCACCAAGCTGGTCAAAATCTCAAGCCAAAAGAAGCAGGAAACGTCTAAGTCCAACACATCCCAAGAAAGATGGTAAGGTAGGATGACACTTAAAGAACTCGAGGAAAAAGAATATTCCTTTCTAGACTCTGAGGAAGGTGATGCCTCCGACATCAAAGAGACATTAATACACTTGAGTCTATTGAGTCGCTACAACTACCGGAGAAGACTCAGCTCACTCAAGCTCACGCTTTGACCAATCCCGACAGGTATAAGGGAAATGACTAGGTTCAAAGGAAGTTGGGGGCATGTGCCTCTTGCTTAGCCATTATCACCTTCAACGATAAACATATACAGGTTGGTTCTTGTCCTCACAATAGGTCGTTGTATGTCACAGGTTATATAAAAGAACACAAAGTTCAGCGCATTCTTCTTGACTGCGGGTCCGTTGTCAATATTATGCCTATCTCCACGATGAGACAAGTTGGCATCTCTCCAAATCAATTGAGTCAAAGCAGGCTAATGATCCAAGGCTTCAACCAAGGGAGGCAAAGAGCCATCAGAATGATCCGCCTAAAGCTCACAATTGAAGACTTGGAATCCGAAGTACTCTTCCATGTCATTGATTGTAAGACATCATACCACTTGCTTCTTAGTCGTCCATGGTTACATTAGACGGACATGGTTCTATCTACATGGCATTAATGTTTCAAGTATCACAAAGATGGTGTACAGAGAAAGATTGTTGTTGAAAGTCAACCTTTTGAAAAAACTGAAACACACTTTCTCCATGGCATAACAAAGGCGGAGGCCAAACTTGTTCGAACAGGAAAAATGTAGAACCCCAAAAATCGAGTTCACTAGGCTGTGAATAGTGTTGTGAATAATGTTGTAAATAGTATTTTTCAAGGCCTAAAGCCTTAATGTAATTATGATTTCATATTTTAAAAATAAAATTAGGTGTTTTGAATGTATAAGAGTATGTATGGAAATTATTTATGGGTGTTTGCGATGAATGAAACAATACTCTAAGTATCGAAAAAAGGGATGTCTTGAAATACCCTCAACTTTAGGGAGCCCTAGTTTTTTCACCGCTGATCGGAATCGAATGATTCTTAAGCCATTAGAAAGATATTAAAACCCTCTTCGATGTTTATGTTTAGCAATTTTCCAAATTTTGAGTCAAAGTTAAGCTAAATGTAGGTTTTCCAAAAACTGGTCTGCTGTAAATGGCAGTCAACTTTAGGGCCACTTTGGACAATTAATAATGCATAATTATGAGTTGCCCATTGAATCAAAGTTATTCCCCTTTGAATGACAAGTCCAACGCAAGTTGAGGGAAAAACAAAAGAGGGAAAAACAGAGTACTATCTAATTGATTGGATGACCCATCTAGTCGACTAGATGAGCCCAAAAACGCCCAGAACAGCCCCACCAACCCCATAACTTGTAAACCGACCTTTGGGAATATGTTTGAAGGGTATTAAAGGATATTTGCAACCATTTTCCTATAAATAGAAGGGGAATTCGTGGCTTATGGTTTACAAAACCTTAAGATTAGATTTGAGAGAGAAATTGAAAGAGAAGAAGAAGATGAACTCTGTGATTTTCAAAGTGTTCTTCCCAAAGTCGAAATAAAGTTCAATCCTTGTCCCAGAAGCTCAACCTTCACTTTCTTGGTGTTCTTAAGTTTGAATTTCATTCCCAAAGTGATTCTCAAGCTTGGAATTCTCCAAGATAAATTTTGTTCGTGTCTTTTGAAAAAGGGGTTTCGGTTCCAGCTTTCTCAAAGCTTCCTCAAGCTTGTTTCTCATTCCACAGAAGTACAAAAGCTTTCTTTTAAGGTAGATACATTCTACTAACTTGCTTTGCTGTAATTTATTAATACGTATTGTGTTTTTGAGGTATGGTTTTTGCTTAAAGTGAATGGAAAACCATGTTTTCTTGATGATTTGGACTCATAAAGCCTATGTATGCTTATTGATCTCTATGGATGAAATTCTATGGTCACGTTTCTATGTTTAACAGCTTTTTAAATTTTTACAAATCTCACATGGTATGTTTTATGGTTTCTAAGTCTAGTATGATGTTCATACGCACTCTATGTCTTGCATGATCGATGTTTTCTTATAAGAACAATATTTCTCAAAGTTCATAAGAAGGTTTTAAAGAAAATCTCTTAAGCTCACATGCATCGATAAAGCCAAACATTGGGTTGATATTCTAAAATCATTTCACAAAGCTCTCAAGGGATCGTAGATGTCACAAGTATCTCAAAGGTTCATAAATATCTCACAAGTCATCATACATATCTCATAAGGCATCATAAATGGTTCATAAGGCTCACAAGGACAATAAAAAGCTCACACGACTCATAAGAACTCATAAGCGAGTGATTCACGCAAGACCTCATAAGATACATTTTGTTTCCTATAAAAGCTCATATGATAAGGTTTAAAAAGGTATGCACTTGTAAAAGTATAATTTCCAAGTTCGATTTAAAGCACGAAATATGAATTGTTAATTCTCAATGTGCTCGCATGATATTATTGATTTATAACATTGTTAGCCAGTAGCTTGTACCCACTGAGTATTCCATGCTCAGCTGAATTGTTGACTTCGACAGGTTATGTAGATGCACATGCTCCTAAGCCTTGGATAGAGGAGGAGTACTACGAGCTGGAGCCTACCATGGATCATCACCAGGATGATGGAGCTCTAGATACTATCAAGACTATTGTTGAGTGATGTGAGGGAGAGAGTTATGTATTTTGAAAGTGGGGAATGTCCACTTTAGACTTTATATTTTGTATAATCTGTTGGTTTGGACTTGGAATACAAATCACAGGTTTATGTTATTTAGAATTTTGCTTTCGCTATATATTTGCCTTGTGTATTTTCATAAGTTGGTTTTGATATGATATGTCACGAGCTAAAGTATCCCTAACTCCTAGGGGGTATTTTGGGTCGCGACAAGAAAAGTTCTTTATCAACCGTCAAAGAGGTTGCTCTACATCTCAAGTACAAATCAAAATCACAGTAAAGGATAAAGTCTCTATTCAGCACATTACAGTGCAAGTAGCCGACGATCGTAAAGACGAAGTCACCTCAGCTCAACCGTCAAAGAGGTTGCTCTACATCTCAAGTACAAATCAAAATCACAGTAAAGGATAAAGTCTCTATTCAGCACATTACAGTGTAAGTAGCCGACGATCGTAAAGACGAAGTCACCTCAGCTCGAGCATCTGTCTTTGATCGACTTACCCCACCAATACAATACATCCTTGAACTCTCAAGCTTTCCAACACTGTGAGTTCGCACTTACATGCTAAGGAACACAAGATAAAGAAGATGACTATGCTCCTCTAGACAAGTCCAAAAGATGACGCATACATTGGAATAGGTAGTTGAGTCGCAAAGAAGTTGGTGACCCACAAAGTGTAATTTCATCGTAGATTAAGCGTCGAACAGTTGTAAGCATCCAATTTTTACACTCAGCCTTAACCATGGTTAACATCATTAACCATGGTCATCTCCAGCTGAGTCTCCAGTCAAAGCCCTAAACCTTAGGCAAAAACCCTAAACCCTAGAACATACCCTAGGTAAACCCTACACCATAGATCGAACCCTGGTTAAACCCCTAGCAAACCCTAGGCTAACCCTAGCTAATCCCTAGGTAAACCCTAGACCTAACCTAGGCCTAGCCCTAGTCTAAACCCTAGGCCAAAGTCCCTATGGGCTCAAGGCCCATTTCAACCAAAAAACCTAAGCCCTAGACCCAAACCCTAGGCTAACGCTAGGTCTAACCCTAGGTAAACCTTAAACCTTAACCCTAGGCCTAGCCCTAGTCTAAACCCTAGTGCAAACCCTAGGTAAAACCCTATGGGATGAAAGCCCACTCAAGGCCAAAAACCGTGGCCCTAAATCTCTTATGTGGGCCCAAACATGGGCCCAAAGGCCAAACCCCAGTGGGGCCCACCTACCTTTTCAAATTTTGAATTTTAGGGCACCAAACCCTTAAATGGCAAAGCCCTCTTTGCTTTAGCCCACATGTGTGAGGCCAGACCCAAAATAAGAAAAAAAACAAAAACAAAACAACCAAAGACACTGTTCATCTTCTTCCCCAATTGAACAGCGTACAGCAGCCTCCCCCCTACTGCTTCAGCTCCCTCCTGGCTACATCAGGTTGTCCCCCACGTCTCTTATAATCTCCATCCTACCCCCAATGGTTTGCCCCACTGCTCTATATAAACACCATTTTTCTCCACATCGAAGCTCTATCCACATTCAGCCTCCCAACTCTAGCCTTCACCACCTATATCAGTCCAATCCCAGGACTCCCTTAGCATCCCAGTAGCCTCCTGGGCTTGTCTTAGCCCTTGCAACACTACAGCACCACCTCCATAGTTCAGATTTTCAAAAAAAAAAAGAGAAAATCTGTCCATACTCTGCCCACCCCACTTCAGGCCTTTTCCAACCTTGGCCACTCACCTCTGGTGATCCCCAAACCTCCCTTAGACTCCCAGAAACCTCACCTACTCACCCCAACCGAGCTCTGCCAGCCACTACCACTTGCCACCACCTTGCGTAGCTGCTACCAAAGAAAAAATCAGAGGGTATACACCCCTTATCTTGCTTTTTTAGTTTGTCATTATCACTGTAAGGACCCCTGGTCCTCTTCTAGGAGTCCATTTTATCGTTTCTTTTCTGTTTCTTTTTAGCTTAGTCCACCTGGGATAAGGACCCTCCTGCCTTAACCGTAGGCATGGAGGGACTCCTTTGAGGTGCAGCTCCGGTACAGCGCCCCCCCCCCCCCCCCACTCATGCATGGTCCATTCTCTAAGGGTCTAGGGGTCCTTCCGCCAATAAGGGAACCCCTAGGACTCAGCTAGTGCAGCCCCCCAGTGAAAGAAAATCAATTTTGGACAATTTTTGTGTTCGCTGTATTTGCACCCTTAACCTGAGTTAGGTAAGGCTCTAGTCAAGACCAGGGTCATGGTTAGTCTCACCTCACCCCCTGGCTACCTACCTTGGTCTTCCCATGCCCTAACTCCCCCTTAACCATGGTTAACTTTGGCCTCAAAACTTGAAACTCGACGTTTTGAACTATCAAACAGGGTACCGTTGGGCCTCTGTGGGGCCCACATGTGACCTCCCCCTGGGCCCACCTAAGACCTAGGGTCTTTCCAGTAGTCCAGGCTACACACCCATAGTCTCAGAACCCCCTGGTTCAGTTCCTAACTCGAGTTAAATCTCCGCAAACTATGGTTCAAAGCGTGACTGTCCATTTCTGTTTTTTTTTACTTCTGGACTTTACACAAGGCCCAGACCAAGTAGGAGGTCAGTCTAGGCCCTGCCATGCTCCCTGGACCCAATTTTGACCTGACCTGACCCTTAACCATGGTTAAATCGACATTTGGTTAATATTTAACAATGGTTAAACACCCCTTAACCCACAAAATTCTGAAAAAATAATCAAAAAATCAGAAATATTTCAAAGATTCTAGAATGATCATTTGTGTTCATTTTACTCTGGTTAAGACCCTTAACCATGGTCAAATCCCACTTTTTTTTAACATTTAACCATGGCCAAGCAACCCTCAACTCACAAAATTCTGGAAAAATGATCAAAAAATTAGAAATATTATGAGAAGCCCAAAAATGTTCTGTTTTAGCCTTTTAACTATGGTTAGCCATTCTAACCATGGTGACCTATCCCTTCACCATGGTTAAGCAATCCTTAACCACTGGAAAAAAAATCTTGAAAAATCCCAAAAAAATCAAAAAAATATAAAGACCAAAAAAAGTTTTCTAGACCTGTTTACCATGGTTAACTCCCATTCAACTCCGGTTAGCAATCCTAACATCTGTTAAATCCGCTTTTGACTTATCGGGCTTCATCCCTTAACCTACTAGGCCCAACCTTAGCCTACCGGGCTTAACCTTACCATATCAACTGTAATTAGCAACTCTAACTATGGTAAGTTTGACCTAACCCAGGTTAGAAACCCTAACCTTAGTCAAACTCCTCTCCTGACCTACCAGGCCCAAAACCTAGTCTACCGGACTACCCCTTTAACCTACCGGGCCCAATACCTTGCACATTGACCAATGTCAGTCAAACAAAACCTTAATCTACCGGATTAGGCTCATTAGTCACCCTTGTTGCACACACACACACACCCTAGCCTTGACACGGGCTCATGTGCTAGAACTACGCTCGGTCTGATCTCACCCCAATGTGAGTACGTAGGTAACCCAACCCGGGTTCGACCCTAGTTAGATTTTCTTTCTTAGATTAGTATTACATTACACACTAAGGCATTTTATTAATTATTGATCTTTAATCTGGCTTAAACCTAGCAATGAGAGAACCACTGAAAAGTGGAAGTGCTGGGGTGCCTAACGCCTTCCTCGGACTTAACCGAACCTTTTACCCTAATCTCTAATCGGAGACCAAAGACCTTATCCAAATCTCGGGGGACTTATCCCTTCTGAATGAATAGGTGGTGACTCTAAACTCTCCGTGAGATTTTTAGGGTTCCCCGAAACCCACGGTCACAGCTCTTGCGACTCTGTTGGGGACTAACTATAAGGTTCAGCCCGAAACCTAGGTTTAAGCCAAATAAACCTCAAATTAATCAAATGCCTAAGCATTTAACCTAATACTAATTATTTTACATCTTTTGGGTGACTTGTGTACGCTGCATCTCATTCATCTTATAGTAGTGTAACTGTCCTACTAAACCCATTAGATAGGCTTATTATGTTAACGACTGGTGGATGATCATCCTCAATGTCAGTGGCTTATCAGTCTTGGAGGTTCGCAGAGTTACTCCTGGTGGATGATTACCCTCAGGAAAGGATTCTGAATCTTCCCGCTTACACCAATCGTCCCTTTTCAAGAGAGTCGCATATATGGTGTTAAGTGATCCCCCCACTCTGCTAAGAACACACTTGCAACAAATCAGTATTCATACATATAACCTAAGTTAGGGTATAGTCTACAAGCAGCCCACCTAGGGAGGGTCATTCTGAATCCTAACCTACTTGCACCTTATACATGTTCTCAATCATGATTGACTACCCGGGCATATTCTACCCGGATAACCATCCACCCAGAGGCATGTGATGAGCAAAACTTATGCTTGTAATAAAACACATCCTACCCCTCTTCCAAACATAGCATATAGGATTCAAATCTCATTCGATTAGGTCTTCACTAAACCTATCCCCGACCTTAACCTGATAGGTCCCTGGTTCCCAACAACCTGGGTAAAGCATGCCAGAATTCTGTCCGTCTACCTTATCGGATCACATGTGCCTTGTCACACCCAATATAAAATCAGAAATTGCATCGTTCACATTTTCCATCTGCATATACAGTACATTCACATCGAGTCTGTCCTTTGTCCAGTATAGATGGCAGGTCCTTTAGGGATAACCTAGTCAATTGGTCAACCGACCCAACCCGTGCATTTGACTTCACAAGAGGCATGTGACCAGAACCTCGAGAAACCAATAGAGGCCTTTACCCCGAGTCAGCGTATCGCTTGGGATCAGTACTATAAAACTGGGACAATCCTAGACCTATCCATGGTTAAACCGGACCAGCGTCTCATGAATGTAACTATCTAATGTTGGAACCCATCTCACATGGTGTTTGATTTTGGTAAGAACAAACTGTGTCCAACACTAGAAAAGATTCAGCGCATCTTAGGTCTAAACATGGACAGTGAAGCCATAGTACCAAGCTACAAGACAACATATTAGGCAAACCTATCTAAATTCTTGCATATCAAGTCTGCCTACTTGCAGCCCGGTCCTAACGACTCTTTTGATCGGATACCTGTAGAGTATCTTAAGAAGTAGTACAAGTGCAAGTGGAACCCTGACTCCATTACAGTGAAACTTTCCGGTCTCAATGCCTTTGCACTGATAGCCATGTCTCAGCTGGTACTCCATGTGAGCCTCAGGGTTACAACCATGGGTACCCCTAATAATTTTGATAATAACATAATAATGAAATATTTTGTACTAATAAACCTGTTTAAGTGCGTGAATATTTCAGATTACATAAGTTGATAGCACTCTAATCATGAAAAATGATGAAAATTACCCAAGAGGAAGTTCAACTCATTGTATACAAGATGAAGATTCAAGATAAGATCATAGTCCAAGTCGGATCCATTGAAGATATAAGGCTAAATCACAAGACCCAAGCCAAGCCAAGTTCATCTCTCAACAATTTTAAATGTATTTATTTCTTATTTTTTTTAGAGTTCATAGGACTTATGTAAAAAGTCCTCAAAAGAATGGTAAAGTTGAAAAACTCAAGTATTATAGATTGATCATAGGAGCCTAGGACACCTTTTGGAAATTATTCTAAGGCCCTAAGGATCATATAATCATGATAAAAGTATAGTTAATTGACCTAGGAAATCAATCACATCCCTTTGGTCTGATCCGAGACTGAATTCAGAATTTTTACTCTGAATTCATCGACGAATTCTCTGGGTAGATTGAAATCGGCGATGAAGTCATGACAGAAGTTTTCAAGTTCAGTTCTGTTTCTTGATTTCAGCGACGAAATCTTTGGTTGGGTTACAATTCGGCGACGAAGTCATTACAGGATTTTTTAGAATCCAATTCTGTCTTTTGAATTCGGTGACGAACTCAAGTGGGAACTCCACTTCGTTGACGAAATCATGTCTGAAACAGAAAAATTTTTGTAACGGCTAGTTTGCAACGGACCTAAAAGCATTTAATGCTACCCCAACGGCACTATTGAATAAAATGGTATAAAAAGAGTTCATTTATGACAAATAATAACTCTTGAACACAACAATAACTTCTATTGATCTCTCATTCATTGCTATTGATTTTCACTCACTCTCACACTTAGAAAATCCCCAAAAGTTTTTCTTGAGCTCATTCAAGTCTACTTTCTTTGAGAGACTTTATTAGAGTCTGTATTTCACTCTTATCCAGCTCATTCAAAGAGCTTTCAATTCGGATCTTCCATCCAAAACTCATTTATTGAGATTAGTCAAGAATCCAGGATTCTTGCATTGAAGCTGTTGCTTCAGCTATATCAAGAGAAGGTTGTACTCTTGAAAGGTTTCAGCTCGGCCTAAAGGAGAGCTTGAAAGGTGATATCTCGACCTGTAAAGAGAGATTGTAAGGGTTTGGACTCCACCGGTGAAGGAGCCTGTACGATTAAGGAATCGTGGTGAATCCTCTAGCTGGAAGCTGAGACGGGGAGTAGGCTGGTTTGCTGAACCTCTTAAACAAATCTTGAGTTTTCACTCTTCTTATCTCTTCTCTCTCTTTTAATATTCTTTAGTTCAGGTTGTTGCATATTTTACTTTATTCCGCACTTTTGAATTTGTAGTTCAATCTCTAAATCTGCCATAGACCCTATTCACCCCCCCTTAGGGTCATTACCTGGGCAACAATTGGTATTAGAGCCTAATACTCTAAATAGATCTAAGCAATCTGAGTAATCAATTTTATTATGGCAAACAATGTATGTGCAACAAGCCTAAGAGAAGGACAGTCCACCACTAGATCACCACTGTTTAATTGAGAAAATTATAACTATTGAAAAACTAGGATGATGTATTACATTGAAGCTGTAGATTATGAGTGTTGGAGAGTAATAGTCAATGGCCCTCATCTTCCAACAAAAACTGTGGATGATGTCAGAATTCCTAAGGTAGAGGAAGAATTGAATGAAATGGACATTAAGCTCATTCAAATCAATGCTAAAGCTATTAGCAACCTCTACTGTGCCTTAAGTCCCCAAGAATTCAACAGAGTTTCTGGATGTGACTCTGCTAAAGAAATATAGGATAAACTGAAAGTCACCTATGAACGGACTAATCAAGTTGAAGAAGAAAAGATTAACATGCTTGTTCACAAATATGAATTATTCAAAATGGAAAAAGAAGAATCTATTGGTGAAATGTTCACCAGATTTACTAACATACTAAATGGTCTGAAATCTCTGGGTAAAGTGTATTCAAATGCAGAAAATGTGAAAAAGATTCTGAGATCACTACCCAAGGAATAGACTCCAAAAGTGACAGCTATTCAAGAAGCCAAGGACCTCACCAAACTGCCCATGGATGAACTACTTGGATCTCTTATGACTCACTAAGTCATAATGAAAGATCAAATGTCTAATGAACCAAGAACCAAGAAAGGGCTGACCCTCAAGACTACTCAAATTGAAAACAGTGATGAGGAAACCAGTAGTGATGATGAAGATATAGCCTTGATGGCAAGAAAGTTCAAAAGGTTCCTCAAACATAAGAAGAACTTCAAAAACAGACCATACAAGAAGGAGTTCTCAAAGAAAGTGAACAAAGCTGAATCTAGCAAGAAGAAAACTCTCACTTATTATGAATGCAAGAAGTCAGACCACCACATAAGGACTGGCTGCCCTCAACTCAAGAAGAGCCAAAAGTACAAGAAAAATGCTATGATGGCAACTTGGGATGACTCAGAGAGAAGCAAGTCAGAAGATTCAAGTGATGAAGAGGTGGCAAACTTACGTCTCATGGCAAATGAGGATGAGGTAACTTCTTCCCCAAATGATTCTCTCTCATATGATGAAATAAGAGAAGCATTTGATGAACTTTATACTGAATTTGGTAGAATAGCTAAATTAAATAAATCCTTTAAAAAGGAAATCCACACTCTCTCACAATCATATGAGACTTTGCAAAAAGAAAAGAGTGTGTTGGCTACTGAGAATGAGAAATTAAGTAAGAAACTTAATGATATTCAAAATGTTCCTCATAACTCACCTTATGAATGTGATGAGCTAAATGCTAAAGTCAATGACTAAACCAATACTGTCCTCACATTCACAAATGGTCAAAAGAACCTAGAAAGACTTTTAGGAGAGCAAAGATATGTTTTTAACAAGGCTAGACTTGGTTATAATACTTTTTCAAAACAAAAAGATTATCAAAACTTCTTTACAAAATTAAGTAGTCACCAAACTCCACCATCTACCTCATTTTATAATGGTAAAATAATTAAAAAAGTTTGGGTTCCAAAAGGAACATCTTCTATTTCAAAAACTAACCATAAAGGACCAAGAATGATATGGGTTCCCAAGGGAACTAATCCTCCCAAACCAAAACCCAGATCACTTTAGGTGCCATCCAAAACTGCTTGGGTATCGGGTGGAAAGTGTCTTGGTGTTACTTAAATTGGATGTGTAGGTATGCTTCAAATCAAGAACTTCCAAGACAACATGGTTCTTGCACAATGGATGCTCAAGACATGTGACTGGAAATACGAAACTATTTGCATCAATCATTCCAAAGGATGGCGGTCATGTGACATTTAAAAACAATGCTAAAGGGAAGATCATCGGCATAGATAACATTGGTAAGAATAAATCTGTTTTTATTGAGAATATACTACTTGTTGATGGTCTCAAACATAATCTCATCAGTATTAGCCAACTCTATGATAAGGGATTGAATGTCTCATTTAAATCAAATATTTGCATAATTAAGGATAAAGATAATCTAAATACTGTGTTTGTAGCACATAGGAATGAGAATGTTTATACCTTAGAGTTTGATGAACTAAAATCTCAAAACATGATATGCTTTTCTGCTGTAGATGAAGCAAGTTGGCTATAGCATAGGAGACTAGGACATGCTAGTATGGATCTTTTGTCTAAACTCTCTAAAAATGAATTAGTTAAAAGATCACCTAAAACTAAATTTATCAAAGATAAAATCTGTGATGCTTGTCAACTTGGAAAACAAATAAAAGCTTTATTTCAACCCAAGAAAATGATTTTTACCACTAGGCCTATAGAACTTTTACATATGGATCTTTTTGGTCCAAATGAAGTAGCTAGCCTAGTTGGAAAAACGTATGCTTTTATTATAGTGGATGATTTTTCAAGATACTCATGGGTACTATTTCTTTCTTATAAAAATGAAGCACCTTTTCTATTTAAAAAATTTTATAAGAGAGTTCAAAATAAAAAAAAGGTTATTCTATTAACAACATCAGAAGTGATAGAGGATGAGAATTTAAAAATAAAGAACTTGAATCATTTTGTGATGAAAATGGTTTTAATCATAATTTCTCAGCACCTAGAACTCCATAACAAAATAGTGTAGTAGAAAGAAAGAATAAATCTCTTCAAGAAATGACTAGAACAATGCTTGATAAAAATAAGTTACCAAACTATTTTTGGGCTGAAGCCATTAACACTTCATGCTATGTAATTAATAGAGTTGTTATAAGAAACAAACTAAATAAAACTCCTTTATGAGCTTTGGAATGGAGGAATCCCTAATATAAGTTATTTTAAGGTGTTTAGATGGAAATACTTCATACTTAATGATAAACAACATCTTAAGAAATTTGATGCTAAATCTGTGAAAGGAATTTTCTTAGGATACTCTACTAATAACAAAGCTTATAAAGTGTTTAATAAGAAATCATTAATTGTTGAAAAATCAATTCATGTAGTTTTTTATGAATCAAATTCATTTAACAAAATCAATACTGATATGGATGATGAAATTAATAATCTTCCAAAAGAAATATCTAATTTAGAAATCAACAAAGAAAATAAAGATGATCGAGAAAAAGAAAAATCAAGTAAAAAATCCATTGAAATAGATAATGAAGAAGAAATTGAAAATGAAGAATCCTATCAACTACCTAAAGCTTGGAAATCAATAAAAGATCACCCTAAGGATCTAATACTTGGTAATATGGAACAAGGGGTTAGAACAAGAAGAAATCTAATGAACCTTGCATTCCTAAGTCAAATTGAACCTAAAAGTGCCTTAGAAACTATTGAAGATAAATCGTGGAGCATTGCAATGTAAGAAGAATTAAATCAATTTGATAGAAATCAAGTTTGGGATCTAGTACCTAGACCAAATGACAAATCTATTATTGGAACAAAATGGGTCTTCATAAATAAAAAGGATGAAAATGAGAATGTAGTTAAAAATAAAGCAAGATTAGTAGCTCAAGATTACTACCAAGAAGAGAAGATATACTATGATAAAACATTTGCACCGATTGCTAGACTAGAAGCTATAAGAATGTTACTTGCATTTGCTAGTCATAAAGCGTTTAAACTATATCAAATAGATGTAAAAAGTCCATTTCTAAATGGGTATATCAATGAAGAAGTTTATGTAAATCAACTACCCTGCTTTGAAAATCATAAATTTTCTAATCATGTATTTAAGCTAACTAAAGCCTTATACGAATTAAAGCAAGCTCCAAGAGCTTGGTATGATAGGCTAAGTAGCTTTTTAATTGAAAATGGATTCACAAGAGGTAAAATTGACACAACTTTATTCATAATGACCAAGAATGACGATATGCTAATAATTCAAATCTATGTAGATGATATCATATTTGGATCAACAAATGAATCTCTTTGTGAAATGTTTGCTAAAACTATGCAAAAAGAATTTGAAATAAGCATGATGGGTGAATTAACGTTCTTCTTAGGACTCCAAATTAAACAAACCAAACAAGGAACATTTGTTAATCAAACTAAATATACTAAAGAACTACTTAAAAAGTTTGGAATGGAATGTACTAAAATAATAGATGATACTCCTATGAGTTCATCAACCAAACTTGATAAGGATAAAAAAGGAAAACATATTGATGAAAAACTCTATAGAGGCATGATTGGAAGCCTTTTGTATCTCACTGCAAGTAGACCTGACATTATGTTCAGTGTTTGCATTTGTGCAAGATTCCAATCATGTCCAAAAGAATCTCACTTAATTGCTGTAAAAAGAATTTTTAGATACTTACTTGGAACAATTGATTTAGGCTTATGGTATTCAAAAGACACAAACTTAGATCTAATAAAGTATTCAAATGCAGACTTTGCTGGATGCAAAGTAGACAGAAAAAGTACTAGTGGAACTTGTCACTTTGTAGGACATTCTCTTGTTTCATGATTCAGTAAGAAACAAAATTCAGTGGCCCTATCCACAGCTGAGGCTGAGTATATGGCAGCTGGACTTTGTTGTGCTCAAACTCTCTACATGAAACAACAACGAAAAGATTTTAAACTTATCTATACTAAAATTCCTATTAAGTGTGATAATACAAGTGCAATTTGCATGACTAAGAATCTCATTCAACACTCAAGAACTAAACACATAGAAATAAGATATCATTTTATTAGAGATCATGTGCAAAATGGAAATGTTATCTTGGAATTTGTTGATACAATTAATCAGCTTACTGATATTTTGACCAAACCTCTACAATCTGATAGGTTTAGTGCTTTGAGAAGAGAATTGGGAATGACTAGTCTGAATGATCTAACCTAATCAAGATCAAAAGTAATCAAAAATTGAAATCTTTGATTTGATAAGCCTATAACTTGATTGATTATTTAATAGATTGATTTAAATACATCATGATGATTTTAGATGTCTTGATGAATCTTTGACTTAAAGGAAAATAGGTGAAAATTTTAAGAGAAATCAATTCTTCATATTCAGGACTGAATTCTGCGACGAATTCAATCTAGAATGTGATTTCGGCGACGAATCTTTGGGAAATATGGAAAATAGAATGGTTTCTGTACCCATTTCGGTGACGAACCTGGATGAGTCATCCATTTCGTCGACGAAGTCAATCCGAAATTAAAATCTTTAGGGTTCCTAACTCAATTTCGGCGACGAATGCACGGACGAAACCCATTTCGACGACGAATTAAGTCGTGAATACAAATAGTAACCCCCAAATCCGATTATTTTTAAACCTAATCTTTCCCTCCAAAGTTCCTATTCCATCGCTCATGCATCCTTCCTTCTTTCAAAACTTAGCAAATCTTTCCAAATCTCTCAAAAAATGCCTCCTAGAATGAAGAATGCATCAGTGAAACCACCAAAGAAGAAATCAAAAACTGATAAAGGAAAAGAACCGACCTCAAGTTCAACTCCAGTCCCGGTAAAGTTCAAGGAAGCAAATTTTGAGAAATTATTCAAAGAAAAATTCCTATCTCGCTCCCCTCTGTACGGTAAAGTTGTTAATTTCATTAGTTTTGATGCCTATGGGCTCGAACCCATAAAAAAAACAATTCTGCCCTAAAATGGGATAAATTTCTTGAATCTAACGAACCTATGTTTCCTGAGTTAGTCAAACTCTTCTACACTCACTTCCATTTCAATCAATCTGAATCACTCATTACCTCGTTTGTCTTAGGTAAAAACATTTCTTTTCATTTAAATCAATTGCACTCAATTTTAAAAATTCCTCAGTGTACCCTTCAAACTTTTGTGAATGGTCAGTGGACCAGTCATGAAGGATTTGATGTGGTTGAAGCACTGAAAATGATGTGCATAAACCAAGATTTCACCACTCCTTTTCAACCTAAGGTTAAAGATCTTACCCTCGCTGCTAGACTCATTCACCACATAATCACCTATAACCTAGTTCCTAGGGCTGGTGGTAGGGAGTATCTCACCTACTTCGATGTATTCCTTATGTGGTGCATCCTAACCACCACACCCATTGATCTCTCCTACATCATTGTCCATTGTATAGATGATGCATTCAAGAGAAAATCAGGGTGTCTCCCTTTTGGTAAGGCTCTGACTAAAATCTTTAAAAACTTCAATGTTCCCTTAGCAAAGGAGGATGATTCCTCCATTTATAGCAAAGCAACCATTCAAAGAATGGGCTATATTTGGAATGACTCCCAGAAGGTTTGGACTCCCAAACCCTCTGCTTCTCAATCCTCCTCCTTTCCTTCTAGTACTCCAGTACTTATCCCTACTTCCTCTATGCCTACTTCTGCTCCCTCTTTATCTATCCCTACCTCTTCAGCTGCACCCACAGCAGAACATCAGGCTGAGCAGCAGCCAGAATCAGTGTCAGAGGTGGAACCCCAGGCTGAGCAGTAGCCAGGACCAGCAGAGGATCCTGTAGATGAGCTTCAGGGTGAGCAGCACCCCAGAGATGAGTTGCCTGACTGGTCTGATTTCGTGGATGCTGGAGAGATTCCAGAGAGTTCTCATAGACAGGTGTCTCCTCACTTTGAGGACCCTGGTCAGTTCTTTGAGGTGCCCAGTAGGCCAGCAGCCTCAGATGAGCAGCTGAGTATCATGGCAGGGCAGATTGCCTCCATGTCCTCTAGCTTGGAGAATTTTCACCTAGAAATGAGGTTGAGCCAGCAGTCATTTCAAAAGGAGATGAGAGCATCTTTGCTCTCCTTCATGGCTGAGACAAGGGAAAGTCTTACTGCCATTCAGATCGAATCAAGGGAAAATCTTCAGAATCTTCATTCCTCTAATCTCTCCCGTTTTGTAGCATTTGAGTCTGAGATGAGCAAAATCCCCAAAGCAGTCCAGTCCTCTCTAGCCACGGTTCATAATGATCTTAGAGAATGTGCAGATGCCACCTACTCTGTCTTAGGGATAGTTAACATGGATGCCTCAGTCACTAAAGATAGAGTTGACTCTGTGTCTTCCTTTCTTCATAGATTGGGAGCAGAACAATCCGAAGAAAGTATCCGAATGGAGAAGGTCACTAAGTCTATCCAAGGAGTAGTAGAATCCTCAGCTCTTCAGTTAAAGTCTCAAGGCAAGCTTCTTTTGGATACAGCAGAGCATGATTCCATAGATGCCTCAATTACTTTGCGGGCAACTGATGAGTTGAAAAAAATGAATAATTTTCTGGTTAGTCTAGCTAGTAGAGCCACTCCTTCTCAGCCTCCCTCACAAGCTCCTTCTTCTTCCAAAGGCAAGAGACCAATAAAGGTAACCCCTTCCAAAAGGGGTCAAGCTACAGATTCCCCTATCATCTCTCTTCCTTTTGACTCAGATACCACCTCCTCTTCCTTAGACTCCATGATGACTCCGATCCAGCTGAGCAATCAAAAGATGTCCTCACAAAGGTTGCAGACCTCATCAAAAAGCAGAAAGTAGACGGGCTGTAACTGTTTTTCCAAATTTTTTTTATGTTGACATAGGGGGAGAAAGATGAAATGTAATTAAAATTTGATGATTGATAAATGAAATCACACTTGAATTATTTGAAATTGATTTTTTTTGCATCTTTGGCAGTACACACATATAATATGTCTTATGCTTATGGAATTCTTTTCTTGTCTTGATCCAATATGTTGTGAATAGAAATTAAAATTGAAACTTATCTTTGTGGAACTTTTCTTGGTACTTAACCAGGGTGATATATCCTTTAACTCGCCATAAATATACATCTAAATAACAATTGTGATTATTTTTTACAAATGCATATGTTCAGGGGGAGCTTACCTCAAAGTCTTTATGAAAAACATGTTGAGAGGGGGAGCTTAACCCCATTTCATTACATTGTTATGTCATCATCAAAAAGGGGGAGATTGTTAGTCTCAGGATTACAAACATGGGTACCCCTAATAATTTTGATAATAACATAATAATGAAATATTTTGTACTAATAAACCTGTTTAAGTGTGTGAATATTTCAGATTACACAAGTTGATAGCACTCTAATCATGAAAAATGATGGAAATTACCCAAGAGGAAGTTCAACTCATTGTATACAAGATGAAGAAAATAAGACCATAGTCCAAGTCGGATCCATTGAAGACATAAGGCTAAATCACAAGACCCAAGTCAAGCCAAGTTCATCTCTCAACAATCTTAAATGTATTTATTTCTTATTTTTTTGAGAGTTCATAGAACTTGTCCTCAAAAGAATGGTAAAGTTGAAAACCTCAAGTATTATAGATTAACCATAGGAGCCTAGGACACCTTTTGGAAATTATTCTAAGGCCCTAAGGATCATATAATCATGATAAAAGTATAGCTAATTGACCTGGGAAATCAATCACATCCCTTTGGTCTGATCCAAGACTGAATTTAGAATTTTTACTCTGAATTCGACGACAAATTCTCTGGGTAGATTTAATTCGGCGACGAAGTCATGACAGAAGTTTTCAAGTTCAGTTTTGTTTTTTGATTTTGGCAACGAAATCTTTGGTTGGGTTATAATTCGGTGACGAAGTCATTACAGGATTTTTTAGAATCCAATTCTGTCTTTTGAATTCGGCGACAAACTCAAGTGGGAACTCCACTTCGTCGACGAAATCATGTCTGAAACAGAAATTTTTTTGTAACGGCTAGTTTGCAACGGACCTAAAAGCATTTAATGCTACCCCAACGGCACTATTGGATAAAATGCTATAAAAGGAATTCATTTATGAACAAATAATCTCTTGAACACAACAATAACTTCTATTGATCTCTCATTCATTGCTATTGATTTTCACTTACTCTCACACTTAGAAAATCCTCAAAAGTTTCTCTTGAGCTCATTCAAGTCTACTTTCTTTGAGAGACTTTATTAGAGTCTGTATTTCACTCTTATCCAGCTCATTCAAGGAGCTTTCAATTCGGATCTTCAATCCAAAACTCATTTATTGAGATTAGTCAAGAATCCAGGATTCTTGCACTGAAGCTGTTGCTTCAGCTATATCAAGAGAGGGTTGTACTCTTGAAAGGTTTCAGCTTGGCCTAAAGGAGAGCTTGAATGGTGATATCTCGACCTGTAAAGAGAGATTGTAAGGGTTTGGACTCCACCTGTGAAGGAGCCTGTACGATTAAGGAATCGTGGTGAATCCTCTAGCTGGAAGCTGAGGCAGGGAGTAGGCTGGTTTGCTGAACCTCGTAAACAAATCTTGAGTTTGCACTCTTCTTATCTCTTCTCTCTCTTTTAATATTCTTTAGTTCAGGTTGTTGCATATTTTACTTTATTCCGCACTTTTGAATTTGTAATTCAATCTCTAAATCTGTCATAGACCCTATTCACCCCTCCTTTAGGGTCATTACCTGGCCAACACTACCGAGGTGCCGTACACTTGTCAAATCAGTACTAGTAGGGATCCTCGAAGACATGCACAACTCATGCACAGTCGTACCAGTCATCCTAGCAGAGCTTCTTAGGGTTCTCAACCAGGTAGTGGACCACAGAAAAGGCATCTTCCATGCCAATACACCTCTCCTGCACCTTTGGTTGGTGGGACACCTGCCTACAATCAAAGCAGTACTCGTCAATCTCCGTGAAGCCTACGGTATACATCGAAAGATTTCTCAAAATTAGGGTCTGATAGCGACTATAGACGTCAAAAAGCTCTACCAGCTTCTCCAAACTCAGTCAGAGGAGGAGATCGTATGGCAATGTGAGTGGCTTGTGTTGAAAAAGCTATCTTGTGCTATCATCACCGGAAGGCGATGCATGATCCTTGCCGGACTTTCAAGCTCCGTAGTTTACACTTCCGAGTCCTTCTACAGTTCGGATTCCCTCGGCGTATCTCAGTGATAGACCGACAGTGAAATGATTGGATCACTTTCACAGTGCACTCCGACAGCCTCACTCGCCGATTTCAGTCAGATTTACGAAACTCCAAGTGAGTTCAATGGCCAGACTTTGTGGTTACATCAAGGCCACCTGCAAATTCAGCATACCGGCTTTGGGCGAAAGACCCTGACATTCCATCTAGCATGCCCATGCCCAAGGAATTGCCCACACCAGTCGTGATTCCTTCACGCAGAACCATACCCCTAGCTAGAAAGGTGGTTCCCTGGAGAGACATCTTCGTGGAGAGACAGCTTCAAATCCAGATGAAAAATGAAAGGCTACGGAAAGGTCAATAAACATTCAGGCTACATGAAGTAGAGCGGGACCACGAACTTCAAGCCATGCAGGCGCAGATCGAGCATCTCAAGCATACAATCCAATCTTGCCAGAAGAAGCGGAAAGGTGACGCTAGAGAAACAGCCGTCATCGGGGCCCAACTGCACTTCTACCAGGAGTATTTTGATAGTGCAAAGGCTAAGATGACCACCCGTATCCAACAGTTTGGATACCGAATATTCAACGCTACTAAGACCATTACAAACATGGAGGTTGAGGTCACGTCCATCCAACAGCAGATCATGGACCTAAATGGTGTGCCCGAGCCACTTGACTTCGCGATCCCTGACGGACTTGCCTAGGATCGAGTCTTTTCTCTTTTTTGAGTTACATAGTCCTGCACTCTTTTTGTGCACATCAAATGCAAAATCCTTTCTAGCTTCTTTGTCCTTGCATTATGAACATGCATGTTTAGCCGACAAGTCACTCTATTCACAATGCCGCCACAGCACTGAGCACAAACACTTGCATTATGCTCCTCAGGCATCATTACAACATCCATGCACCCTCATCATTCCTACTGCTTGCACTAGCATCCCTAGAGTCTAGTCTATCCTAGTCAAAGCATCACCGACATTGCACTGCACTTAGCATCCCTCATGCATTTGTAAAAGGTCGGCCTAACTCTGTCCATGCATCATGTAGTTAACAGCACTCCCAGAAATGACCTAATTGTGGCATGCAAACTATGTCCATACCTCACCCTATCTATCCCATCAGGAATACTATTTGGGGTTGAGTCCTCATTCATCAGGTCTAACCCGCGCATGCTCATGTATTTTAAATTCACCTACCTTAATACCGGCATTGACTCGCTCTACATTTTCAGATCCTACCTTACCGAGGCAGTAACTCAAGGACCCGACCAATGGAGCACGGAGAAGCATCAAGCGGCCAAGAAATCATCTTGACAACCCTCCTCCGTTAAGAACAGGACATCAAGGAAATCAAATCTCTCCTCCAAGATATGACGGCTGCTCTCAACAAGCTCCTAGTGCCACAAGGGCAGACCCAGGTCTGCCCCTTACCTCTCAGACAAGTACATCTAACCCAGTGGCACAACCACAAGAACCTCCCTCTCACCCGCTCCCCAAGCCTAAAACAAGAGCGGGCACCACCCAAACATTTCACTCATCTACCCTCACCACTAAACCAAATCCTACCACATCTTAGTAAAAGGCGTCTGGTCACACTCCATAGCCCTATCCCGTTACTATCCTTAATCAAAAGAAATCGTAACTACTGGGAGCATGAATATTGTGGTTTTCATCAAGGCCTTGGACATTCCACTGATCACTGTATTGTTCTAAAAAAATGTGGTGCAAGACCTAATCGATGAAGGCAAACTCAACTACGGGCTTGGTAATTAATAGCCCTACAAAACCTCACCTCCCATTAGCCTATCATCAAGCCGCCTTTGTGCCACCAGCCCATTAAAGGAGACAACCAAAAAGTAAGATGCTGAGTTCGGTTGATCAAAACCAAGTCGAGTCTAAGTCAGTCTTAATTAGGTTTTCTTTTCTATAAGAGTTGGTCGTAGTGGCCCTTGTACGAGTCCAGTCCAGAGTCCAACTCTTTCAATTCAATGAAATCACTCTCTTTCTCAAGAGTTTCATCTCCTTTGTCATGCATAACTGAATGCTTCTTAAGCTCATTTGCTTTAACAAGAGGTCACCTAAACAGATAATCAGACCCACAATCCTCAAGAGTAGAATACGATGAGGAGAAGAATTCTCATCCTAGACAAAGTCGGGTAGCAACTTTGAATACAAAGGTTAAGACCTCACCGCGCCAGGGGCAGGGGCCAATCAAAAGCAAGGGGCAAGCCCATCTCTGGTCATCCGACATAATCTCTAATAATACCCTGCCATCATCGATGCTAGGGGCAGGGGGGCAACTTTTTTTTCAAGACATGCATCGAAGCTGATATCCAAACAAGTGACTAACAACTTCAGAAAAGTTACGCAAATCTACTAGTCAGGAGTAAATGCTTCGCCTGACAAAAACTAGAGGCAATATCAAACCGATCAGCGGATCTCGTACCAATCAAATGGGCAAAATCAAAGTATGGCGCTTAAGATCTTGTCTGATAAATGTTTGCACTCTTAGCCATTTCGGGAAAGGACAGGAAGCCATCTTTGGTACCCCTCCATTCCCTTTAATGTAAACCCATTTTACAGATCAACAAAATCTGCTAGTTAGCTCCTTTGAGCCTAATAGCCTTCCTTTTATATAGCCTTTCCAGGGACACCCTCCTTTGCCAATCTGCGGCACTGGCCTGAACTACATCATGACCTGATCCTGCAAAGGGCACGTAGGAAACCTAACATATCAGGAGCGATCACTAAAAAAAAGGGGATCATACCTCCCCGACTCCTCCACGTAGAGTCAAACCATCCCCTGTGGAGCTAAAGCCTCTCTAAAACCTCTCCCCATAGAGTCTGACAGAGCAAAAATTCTCTCCATTTCCCCAGTCGACTCGGCTCTCAAGGGTACATAAAATTTCCATCAAAGGAAAGCCCAAAGTAGAAGTTGAAACATTTTCAAAGGTCAGAGACTCCCCACAGAGACAACTCCGGACTCTGTCCCAGCAAACATTTTCCAGGGACAATCTCTCCTGAAAAACAATCCCCCAAGCAGAGACAACCGCTCTCACTCTCCCCAGCAAAGACAACCTCTCTCAATTTCTCCAGTGGAGCCAAAAAAAAAACTTCTGCTCGAAATCCAAAGTACGAATCCCCAGGAGAGTACAACGGAAGAAATCCCCAAAAGGGTAACTGTAAAGGAGAAATCCCAAGGTGTCCCAAACTTCAGCCCCCCCAGCCTACATTTCGTCTTATCAATAGTCTTCCTAGATCCCCTAGAGACTGAAAATGCAAGCAACTTATCATACAAGTATTCGAAACCAAGATACCGATATCCAAGGCAACAGGAACAGAACTCTGTTCAAACACATCACGGGCCCAATGAAAACCAGAAATGGTATTGGTGAACAAAAATTACGAGAACCCCAGACCTGGTCTCGAGATCAGGGGCAAAAAAGGGAAGAAACTTATCAGCTTCGCAGGCATGAGGAAAACCGACAGCGGCCTCATTGCGCAAAAGTTATGCAAATCCCATGACTTGGTCATTCCAAGGGTAAAAAAAGGAAGAAAAGCTGAAGAGCAGTTTGGCAATAGAATCCGGCAACAACCAGTCTCGCCAGACCCCTAATCCTTCCCAGCAGATGTCACTGAAAAATAGTTCCCCAACAGAGTTTAACTACCCAGTAGACAGTTGACGATCTCCAGCAAAGTGTCACTCCTCAGCAGATCCTCAGTAGTGGTCCACAACAGTGTCATATTCCACAGTAGATCCCTAGTAGAAGCCTCCAATTGCTCTTTATAATACTGTCCCCAGCAAAAGTCTAGAAGCTCCCCAGCAAGCTTCTCCCCAGCCAGAGTCCAATCTCCAGCAGCAGCAAAGCAGAGCATGTCTTATTGGCAAAGTGACCTCAGCTCCCCGGCAAAGCCCAACTCTACAAAGAGGCAAAGCACGACTTCATCAATGTCACAACAGGATAACTCTACCCCTAAAGACAAAATCCATTCACCCTGTGAAAGTGATCTCCTTGTTAAACCATATAATTGGAGGAAGCATTCAACTTTTGAGTCTCCTTTTTGTCACCACCAGAGTTCTCATATTCGTCAGATCAACCATCCTCGAAGTCTCCCGAGTCTGTCAAATCCTGTGACGTCTCCCAATCACCGTCAGCATCCCAATACTCATCGGATCAATCACCCTCCAAGTGTCTGTCCATCGGATTGACCGGATTAAACAAAACTCAGCAATCGCCCAAGATACATCATAGTTCCAACAAGAAGCAAGAGCAAGATTGAATGCCTCTGGAATCTTTAATCGGCAAAGGACTGGTCTCCAAAAGCGAGTCATATACCCAACCCTCCATCAACATGCATGTCACACCAAGGAAACTAGGACTAGTCGAGCCTTCTATGCATCAGCATAGGTCAAGTCGTGATGTCATTCACACACACAATCCTGCATAGTCAGTACACACATTACACTCTAGCTACACTGCACACTAGCTATATGCACTCAATCGAGTCAACCACAATACACCTTAGCTACACATTAACTGCATACAAAACGCAAGCCTCATCCGCTATGTTCAAGTCGCACAACACATTGCACTTTAACCGCTGCACTTAATCAAGTCGCCACTACAGTTACATTCTAGTTCCTTCTCAACATCATTCAAACATTATAAAAATCCAACGTCTCTCGGTCATATCAATATCAAATCCGGCATCATGTCTCAACCCTTGTGACACCCCCGTGTATCCTCAACATCCCGTGTGTACCTTTACAGTGTACACCACCCGCATGTCCTCTTTGTGACACCTCCGTGTGTCCTCGACATCCTGTGTGTACTTTTATAGTGTACACCATCTACATGTCCTCTTTGTGACACCCCCGTGTGTTCTCGACATCCCGTGTGTACCTTTACAGTGTACACCACCAACATGTCCTCCTTTCGACACCCCTGTGTGTCCCTGACATCCCAGGTGAGCATCGACATAACACATTTTGTCGATACCTCACATGCCGGACATCCCATGTGTACCTTTACAGTGTACACCACCAGCATGTCCTCTTTTTGACACCCCCGTGTATCTCTAGCATCCCAGGTGAGCGTCGACATAACACACTTTGTCGACACCTCGCATGTCCGACATCCCGTCTGTACCTTTACAGTGTACACCACCAGGATGCCCTCCTTTTGACACCCCCGTGTGTCCCTAGCATCCTAGGTGAGTGTCGACATGACACACTTTGTTGACACCTCGCATGCCCGACATCCCATGTGTACTTTTACAGTGTACACCACCAGCATGTCCTTCTTTCGACACCACCGTGTATCCTTGGCATCCCAGGTGAGCGTCGACATAACACACTTTATCGACACCTCGCATGCCCGACATCTTGTATGTACTTTTACAGTGTACACCACCAGCATGTCCTTTCGATACCCCCGTGTGTCGTGGCACCCAGGTGAGCGTCAACATAGCACACTTTGTCGACACCTCACATGTCTGACATTCCGTGTGTACCTTTATAGTGTACACCACCAGCATGTCCTCCTTTCGACACCCCCGTGTGTACCTTTATAGTATACACCATCAGCATATCCTCCTTTCGACACTCCGTGTGTCCTTGGCATCCCAGGTGAGCGTCGACATAACACACTTTATCGACACCTCGCATGCCCGACATCCCGTGTGTACCTTTACAGTGTACACCACCAGCATGTCCCCTTTGTGACGCCCCCATGTGTCTGAGACATCCTAGGTGAGTGCCAACATAACATACTTTGTCAGCACCTCACATGTCTCCTTTTGACACCCTGTCTCCTCGACATCCCAAGTGAGCACCAACATAACACACTTTGTCAGGCACCTTGCATGTCCAACACCTCATGTGTTTCCAAACACCCCATGTATCCTTCGATCGATTCAGTTAATATCCCTCGAGAAACACCGTTTTGAATAAACCCCCTGCCGCTTCTGAGCGACACCTTCTTCCGACAAGCGCCTTCGGGATACGCCATCCCTGCATCCATTTTTCCTCCAGCTACTTGCTACCCACTAGCAATGGCCTTAATTGCCGCATCGCACTCACCATTTGCACAGCATGCATACCATCATACCTAAAAATCCATCTTGGTGTAAAAATAGGATGATTCTAATCTTTGTCGTTCAATTGTCATCCGGGCATTCTCTGGCAAAGAGGGGCAGCTGTAAGCACCTAATTTTTACACCCTACCTTAACCATGGTCATCCTCAGCTAAGTCCCAAGTCAAAGCCCTAAACCTTTGGCAAAAACCATAATAGGTAAACCCTACACCATAGATCAAACTCTAGTTAAACCCCTAGCAAACCCTAGGCTAACCCTGGCTAAACTCTAGGTAATCCCTAGACCTAACCCTAGGCCTATCCCTAGTCTAAACCGTAGGCTAAAGTCCCTACGGGCTCAAGGCCCACTTCAACCAAAAAACCTAAGCCCTAGACCCAAACTCTAGGCTAATCCTAGTTAAACCCTAGGTCTAACCCTAGGTAAACCCGAAACCTTAATCCTAGGCCTAGGCCTAGCCCTAGTCTAAACACTAGTGCAAACCCCAGGTAAAACCCTATGGACTGAAAGCCCACTCAAGGCCAAAACCCCCAAAACTATGGCCCTAAATCTCTCCTGTGGGCCCAAACATGGGCCCACAAGGCCCAACCTTAGTAACCCAAACCGTCTATACTACTGTCCGCTCCCGCTCTCAAACAGCGCTCTTACGGATTGAGAGCGTATTCGTCATGAGAGCGCGGTTTGCTTTTTTATAGAACGTGATTTTTTATTTTGTAAAGCGCGGTGTTTAACAGACTGGAAAAGCCTTCTATCATCCAAGCTAAACGGAAGAGTTTCGCACTGTAAATCACAGAAACGAAGAAGACGAAGTCTCGCAAGCAACGAAGAAGACGAAGTGGACTTCAAAATTTTATAACATAGAGTTAATCTTTAATCTTTTTACTTTTTCTTAAAATAAACAATGAGAGTCAGTACTTAGTACAAACTAATGTACAGTAGTGTCAGTTTGTCAAGTCAAACCGCAGACGTCTTCTCCACTTTAGTTTGCTACCTTTGTTTATTTTTTGAACTTTATTCTTTTTTGAGTTCTTGTACGAGAGATGAGATTACTTATACAAGAGATAGGATTACAGCCAATTGCGATTGAACTCTCCCAAAGTTCAATCGCACCTAAAGGTCAATATATCTTTCCTTAATTTCTATTAACTATAGTTATAATTAACTCAATCTTAAGATTCATTAAATTAACTTTAATTTTTTTTATAAAATATTATTTATATATATTGACGCTCCGGAGGCGCTCTCGACCATATCCTAAATTGAAACTTGATGCTCTCACGCTCCCGCTCTCGCTCTCGCTCCCGCTCCCACTCTGCGCTTTGGTTACTTAGGGCCCAACCCCAGTGGGGCCCACCTAACTTTTCAAATTTTGAATTTTAGGGCACCAAACCCTTAAATGGCAAAGCCCTCTTTGCTTTAACCCACATGTGTGAAGGTAAGCCCAAAACAAAAAAACAAAAAACAAAAAAAAAAACCAACCAAAGACACTGTTCATCTTCTTCCCCAGTTGAACAGTGTACAGCAGCCTCCCCCCTACTGCTCCAACTCCCTCCTGGCTACATCAGGTTGTCCCCCATGTCTCTTATAATCCCCATCCTACCCCCAATGGTCTGCCCCACTCCTCTATATAAACACCCCCATCTCCACGAGTTGAAGCAACCATTTTTCTCCACGCCCAAGCTCTGTCCACATTCAGCCTCCCCACTTTAGCCTTCACCACCTATATCAATCCAATCCCAGGACTCCCTTAGCATCCCAGTAGCCTCCTGGACTTGTCCTAGCCCTTGCAACACTACAGCACCACCTCCACAGTTCAGATTTAAAAAAAAAAAAGGAGAGAAAACCTATCCATACTCTGCCCACCCCACTTCAGGCCTTTTCCAACCTTGGCCACTCACCTCTGGTGATCCCCAAACCTCCCTTAGACTCCCAACACCCTCACCTGCTCACCCCAACCGAGCTCTGCCAGCCACTACCACTTGCCACCACCTTGCGTAGCTGCTGCCAAAGAAAAAATTAAAGGGTATACACCCCCCTCCCTTGCTTTTTTAGTTTGTCATTACCATTGTAAGGACCCCTGGTCCTCTTCCAGGGGTTCATTTTATCTTTTATTTTCTGTTCTTTTTAGCTTAGTCCACCTGAGATAAGGACCCCCTGCCTTAACCGTAGGCATGGGGGAACTCCTTTGAGGTGTAGCTCAAGTGCAGCCCCCCCCCCCCCCCACACTCATGCATGGCCCATTCTCTTAGGGTCTGGGGGTCCCTCAGCTCATGAGGGAACCCCTAGGACTTAGCTAGTGCAGCCCCCAGTGAAAGAAAATCGATTCTGGGCAATTTGTCTTCGCTGTAATTGCACCCTTAACCTGAGCTAGGTAAGGCCCTGGTCAAGACCAGGGCCATGGTTAGTCTCACCTCACCCCTGGCTACCTACCTTGACATTCCTATGCCCTAACTCCCCCTTAACCATGGTTAACTTTGGCCTCAAAAGTTGAAACTCGTCATTTTGATCTACCAAATAGGGTACCTTTGGGCCTCTGTTGGGCCCACATGTGACCTCCTCCTAGCCCACCTAAGGCCTAGTATCTTCCCTTTAGTCCAAGCTACACACCCATGGTCTCAGAACCCCCTGGTTCAGTCCCTAACTCAAGTTAAATCTTCGCAAACTATGGTTAAAAGCGTGACTGTCCATTTCTATTTTTTTAACTTCTGGACTTTGCACAGGGCCTAGACCAGGTAGAAGGCTAGTCTAGGCCCTGCCATACTCCCTAGGCCCAATTTTGACCTGACCAGACCTTTAAGCATGGTTAAATCGACATTTGGTTAATATTTAACCATGGTTAAGAACCCCTTAACCCACAAAATTCTAGAAAAATAATCAAAAAATTAGAAATATTTCAAGGATTTTAGAATGATCCTCTATATTTATTTTTACTCCGGTTAGGACCCTTAACAATGGTCAAACCCCACTTTTTGTTAACATTTAACCATGATTAAGCAGCCCTTAACCCACAAAATTCTGGAAAAATACTCAGAAAATCAGAAATATTCTAAGAAGCCTAAAAATGATCTGTTTCATCCATTTAACCATGGTTAGCAATCCTAACCATGGTGACCTACCCCTTAACCATGGTTAAGCAATCCTTAACCACTGGAAAAAAACTGGAAAAATCCCCAAAAAAATCCAAAAAATATAAAAAGACCAAAACCAACCTTTCTGTACCTTTTTACCATGGTTAGCACCCTTAACTATGATTAACTCTCATTCAACTCTGGTTAGCAACCCTAACCTCAATTAAATCCGTTTTTGGCTTACCGGACCTCATCCCTTAGCCTACCGAGCTCATCCTTGGCCTACTAGACCCAACCTCAGCCTACCAGGCTTGACTTTACCATATCAACTATGGTTAGCAATCCTAACCATGGTAAGTTTGACCTAACCCCAGTCAGCAACCCTAACCTTGGTCAAACTCCTTTCCTGGCCTACCGGGCCTAAAACCTAGTCTACCGCACTACCCATTTGGCCTACCGGACCCAATACCTTGCACATTGACCAACCTCGATCAAACAAAATCCTAATCTACCGGATTAGGCCCATTAGCCACCCTTGGTGTACACACACACATCTCTTAGCCTTGGCATGGGCTCATGTGCTAGAACTACGCTCGGTCTGATTTCATCCCAATGTGAGTACGTAGACAACCCAACCCGGGTTCAACCCTAGTTAGTTTTTCTTTCTTAGATTAGTATTACATTAAACATTAAGGCATTTCATTAACAATTGATCTTTAATTTGGTTTAAACCTAGCAAGTAGGAAACCACTGAAAAGTGGAAATACCGGGGTGCCTAGCCCCTTTCCCGGACTTAACCGAACCTCTTACCCTAATCTCTAATCGGAGACCAAAGACCTTATCCAAATCCCAGGGGACTTATCCCTTTTGAATGAATAGGTGGAAACTCTAAACTCCCCGTGAGATTTTAGGGTTCCCCGAAACCTGCGCTCACAACAGTCTTAGAGGTCTCAACATAAAATGTACTGACAGTGAAGCAACGCACTATCATCTCCACTAACCAAGGAAGACAATCCCGAACAAATCAAGTTGAGATGGGTAATACCGAAGATATTGTCACCATCAATCATATTACCATTTAAAAGCCTTCAGAAAATGAGTCATCCTCTTCAGATGATGAGCTAAAAAGTCCTCCACCTATCTTCGACAAAGGAGGGCAAGCCACCGTCGACAAACTCAAACAGTTGAACCTTGGTACGAAGGAAGAACCATTATGCTCCTAGACACGAGCCTAAATTTTCCACTATGCTCCTTGACACAAGCCTAAACCATCCACTACCCTCCTTGACATGAGCATAAACTATCGACCACATTGCACAAGCATAAATTGTACATCACTCCTGCTCACTAGACTGAAATCCTGAAAAGGCAGTCTAAGCAAAACCTAGAGTAAAAAAAATCGAAGGTTTCGATCCCATATTAGGTACATAGGCAGCCTGTAAAGTTACCTCAATTTCAGTTACAATCTCAAAAAAAAAAATTAATAAAAGTTATCATACCTCTCATAAAAATTTGAAGATGTTAAACAGACAATAGTCATCACCCTTTACACGGACAGCTCCTGCAAATCTCTCTGCATCTAGGTTGCGCCACATCTGATCATATGTCTCGATACTCCAATCCCAAAAATCACTGAGAATACACCCCTAACATTGGTGTTAGGCCCCCATCGGGTATGGCGATCAAGAATCTTTAATGTCAATAGTGCTTTTGGGAATTCGGAGCACAAGAATGATGTATGGCAGCAGATAAAGATGACTGATGGTCTAAATTACTCATATTCGGCAGCATATCCACAATAGAAGATACTCAGTCGAATAGCCTCTGCAAGTATACTCATGTCTGGCTTGGGCCACATCTACTCTCAATGCTCTAGTCTCAAAAACCACTGAGAAATTGGAAATCAGCCCTAACATTGATGATAGGACCCCATCAGGTATGGTGATCCAAAATCTTAATGCCAACAGTGATTTCGAACAATTACGAGCACAAAAATGATGTGTGGAAGCGGACAAAGACAATTGGCGGTATGGATCGATCACATCCCCTATCCATATATCAGTAGCAGTAGGACATTTTGGTCGAACAAGTTGAGCATGAAATTCTTATCGAATAAGATGGGCAGGGACCAGGTTACTCTATAACCCATGCACAAATGGAGTTATTTTTTTCATGAAAAAAATCCATTATAGAGGCACATTTTGGTAGAACAAGCTGAGCTGGGAGCATGTTACTTTGTAATCTATGCATAAAGGGAGTTATATTTCCCATGGAAAAATCCATTACAGAGGGACATTCTGGTCGAACAATTTGAGCAAAGAGCATGTACTCTATAATCCATGCACAAAGGGAGTTATTTTCGCCATGAAAAAATCCATTGCAGAGGGGCATTCTGATTGAGCAAACTAAGTAGGCAGCAGGTTACTTTACAATCCATGCATGAAAGGAGTTATTTTTCCCATTGAAAAATCTATTGCAGAGGGACATTCTGATCGAACAAGCTATATTGGAGAAGATACTTCGTAGACCAAGGCTAGGGGGTGTGGATATAATCAGCTTCAGCTATAGATCCTCCTGACTTCAAGATTGCAAGAAGTGCAATCAAGTCTTCCGGGCTTCAAGATTGCAAAAATCAATGTACACTCAAATTTTTTGGGCTTCAAGATCACAAGAAGAATGTGCAGTCAAGTCCTCTGAACTTCAAGATCGCAAGAAGAAAGTGTAGTGCGATCCTCCGGACTTCAAGATTGCGAGAAGAAAGTGTGCTCCTCTACTTCGACATTTGGTAGACTCCTAAAAAAAAAGGTCATTCATACACTCATAATATCCACACAAAAAAACACACACATACAAAAAGCATAAACAATACCCAAAAAATAAACGAACTACAGTAGACTCTCTTGTAATTAATAACCTTGGTGTAAATAAATTATATTAATTATAAGAGAATATTATATATAAGAATAACTATATTAGTCTATCAAAAATTTTCTCTTCATAATTTCTTTTGAATGTATTGTGTTTTGCATATAAGCTTCGTGTAGATACAAATGTATAAGGCTAGTATATGATCATTTTAGTTTAGTAAAGTTAACCCATTTTTCAAAGAGAAGAAGAAACATCGTTTATTTTGGGAAGAGACAAAATTTCTTTTAAACTCTGATTTTCGTTGGATTCTCAAAATTTTGTTAAAATTTTTGAAGTCCTCATACAATGGATTTTTTAGTTTTTTCTTTCTAAAACATATAAACTTTATATTATGTATTGGATAATTAATTATAGATAGCTAAAATATCTAAAATAATCTTATCCATTTCTCTTCCTAATACCTAAACCATCATAAGTATTTGTAAGATTCATATAACTATGTATTAATATAGTATAAAACATCTCTTATAATTAATAATACACTAGAACTTTCTTAAAAAATTATTAAATAGCAAGTATAAGAGATTATTAATTAAACACAATAGAACCAAGTTGGTTCCTTACAAATTTATTAATTATTAGAGATTATTAAGTTATAAAATATTAATTATAAGAGGGCCTACTGTAAATAAAATTGTTAAAAAAACAAAGATAAACAGAATAATCAAGAACAATAACAAAGAACAACAAAAACCACTAACACATATAAGAAATCATAAACAAATTTCTTTTTAACAACAAATTAATAAAAAAGGATTAAAAAAAAAACTCACACAGAACCACAAAACAAAGCAAAAATAAATTATAAATAACTAAAAAGAGAATAAATACGATATAAAAAATGATGACAAAAAAATTAATTCTAAATTAATTTTTAAAAAAAACACACACACACAAACAAATCAAGCAGTACAACCACCTTTTTTTAAAAAGTAAAACGGAAAATCAAATCAATTTTTTTAAAAACAGAGACAAAATTGAAAACCAAAAGCACAAAAATAAAAGAATTAAAATGGCAGCCAGGCGTGTAGGATCTGTACTTATCTTTGAAAAAAAAAATCAACAAATATTGAAAGAAAAAGTAAAAAGTAAAAAAAAAGGAAATTGAAAACAGATCGAGGGTCAGCTTAGAAGTGGACCCCAATGACTTCATTGGTCCAAGCCCCTTCTTACCATTCATCAACTGTGGTTAACCCCCAAGGGTTAACCAATCTAACTTAGGGGTTAACCAATCCATGGTTTTTAGAAAAAACAAAAAAAATATTAATTTTAATTTAATTAAGCTTCACCATGATCAAACAGAGGTTAAAAGGGACACGGGACACTTGGGTCCGCTTCTCAGGACTCAAAAAATAAACTAGGGGTACCGAAACCATTACAAACTTCAATGATTATACATCACAATCTTTGTTATTAAAAATTAGGACTTTGCTATTGAGACCGCAAAGGGCCGAGACCACATCGAGACCGCACATGTGATGAGCAGATCTCAAAATATTCATAAATCTGTTTTTATTTATTTGAGATCCACTCATTACATGCGCGGTCTCGGTCCTTTGTCTCACTAGGAATTCCCTAAAAATTAATAAACAAAAAAAACAAAACTTAAAAAAAGTCATCAGTCGCATCATTAAGTTTTCTATCAATTAAATCATCAATCACATAATTGTCAAATAATAATTTTGTTCTAACCAATTTTCTATCCATCAAATCATAATCACAAAAATATCAAAAAAATAATCAAAATTTAAAAATAAAAAAAATCATGATGCACAAACTTTAATGTCCTACAAAAACTAAAGATGATGTGAAATAAATAAAATAACCAAACAATTAAATGAACCAACAACCGAAACAAAAAACGATAACAAAAAAAACCGGGCAGTTCAGCCGCACAATCACGTCGATCTGACTACTCCCAACAAACGTTTGCACACCCCAAAAAAAAACAAAATTTACTTCATTTTAGATAAGGTAAATTACACTCACCTCCCTGAGGTTTGGTAAAATTTCATTAACAATCCCTCTTGGTTGGGAAATTACACTGCCCTCCCCTTCTACTTCACTTGTTTATGACATATACCTCTTCCATTCATTTGCCATTACTTTCATGGATGAACTCTGATGATGCAATTGATTAAAGTATTTAAAATGTCCAAACTATCCTTCTTATAGTCAAAGTTAGACAATTCAATAAAATAACTAATAATTTGATTTGGTAAGCTCGTAAATTGCTTGAGTCTTGAAACTCATTCCGTCCTGAAGGTCTTTCACCCAAAGCCCTGATTTTTACATGTGCTCCTTCACATGGGTCAAAATCTTCTCGGTGGTGCTTCAGGTACTCAATCTCATATGCATTGCTCTCTCTAGTTGTGGTGAAAGGAATCTCGTCACAATTACTCTTGACGGCCTCCATCATACATAAAATTGTTGGTATTCCCTTTGAGAATACGGAAATGAAGCTTTGTTTTAATCTTAGGGTGATTAACATGAAGATTTCAATGGGAAATGAAGCTGTAACAAATTATACTATCTAAGCTTTAACTATAACAGTTTATTGTCCTTTATATGCATAGATCATTTCAGAAACTGGAGTTTCTTGCAACTCAAAGCTCCCACTTCTGTAATTTTGAAACATATGAATTGAATTTCGGATAAGAGAGTAAGACCTACAAATTACAAAAAATATGAAATCCTTTCATGATTTTGATCTCTGTTATAGTGATCTTATGTGTTCTGTGGACATGGAAATAACTAGTAGTGCCACTGGATACAAGTAATGAGTAGAGGAGACACCAAACCAGATGCACAATATAGTCGCATTGCCTCCACTTTAGGAACCCAAATTGGGCTAACTGGATCAGCTAGCTTAACATAGTAGTCTGTTCAAATGCAACATTCCTACAAGAGATCAATAAATTTCAAATTTCAGACTGATATTGAGTAAAAATTCATTAGGATGCATTCTAGTAAGAAAAACAGCAAGCAAATGAAAATAACATTTCAGAGGATAAGAGTACCAATGTGTCATTAACAAATCCATACTCAAAAGTCAAAACACTAGACTTCTCAAGATCATCTATAGATGTCCCAATCAATATTCGGGCAACAGAATGTCCTAAGCAGTTGCTCGCAAAAACGCTCTACCAAAATCCGCGTGTCCCATTTAACATCTTTTTAACTATGATTAAGCTTAACTATTTTTATTCCTTTAAAATCAAGGTTGGATGGATGAACTTAGGGGTGGCTGAATCTTAACCAGAGTTAGTGGTTGTTAAAATGGGAGGCGTGGTCTTTACATCACTCTCTCTCAAAAACTGAGAAGTTTTGATGCTTTGTGATGTAAGACCTAAAGGGTATTCTCTTACACAGGGGTTGTTGTGTTTCATCCCATAAAATACAGATTCAGCCATGAAAATTTGATATTGATCAATTCTAAAACATTATTCTCTTTATTGTTGATTTTGATTTAAAATGTTTTAAATTAATAAAAACCGGATCATTAGGATCCGGGGTTTTGATTTTAATCATGGACTAAAACCCCCCATTAATTTAATCTTTATTTAGGTTGGGTGTTTAATTTCTTGAAAGAAAGAAAATACACTTTTAGTGCATTTCCCTTCCCACATCAGAAAAGTAAAGAAAATCAAATGAGTTTATTTACCTCATTGATTGCATAATTGTCAACAACTAAGAGTGAGGTGTAGACTTTGACCCACCAATTCCTTTAGACGTGCGCGAGCAAGCGCAAGTGCACACGCACACGCGCGAGCTCGGGGTCGGGTGCGGGTGCGGTGCGATGCAGGCATAGGGCTTTGGGCGCTATGAGGCGCACTTTGCACTTTGTACGTGCGCATCGTCGCTTGGGTTGCTATTTCTTTTGAGTAAATCAAAACCATTGATCTAATCTTAACCGTAAATCTAGGTTGACCCTGATCGGATGATCAGAGCCGTCTGATCGAGTCTCTAGCTAGGATTGATCTGGGTCGTCGGATCTGGGTGTGTGAGATCTGAGGAGACACATGGGTGTGTCAGGTGGATCAGATCTCATGAGTGCCTTGGGTCAGTGGGTGCAAGCCCATGATGGGCTGCTCTGACCAAGGCCTGACCTTGTGTGCCATGTGACCTGTCTGGTGTAGGAGGGCCTAGCCAGGTGGCCGAGCCCATGAGCATGCAAGGGGACCTGGGTCCTCTATAAATAGAGAGGCTTGGGGAGGGTTTGAGAATTGTTAGAACTCAAACCAGAGCCTGATCCGTGAGCCCAGACCATGGAGCCTAGAGACCAGTGAGCCTGATCCGTAGACCCAGTCTAGTGAGCCAAGAGGGAGACCAGTGAGCCACCAGACCAGAGTAGGTACACCCTAGTATAGTCTACTCCGAGTAGCCATGGTCCATTAGGATGACTCCGTACCAGGGACCTCTTAGGAGGACCCTAACCTGGAGATCTCCATTAATGGTGGTCCTTAAGCTCGATGGAGAAGATGGTGACCCTGACCCATTATCTAGAGGCCTAGAACCCAGAACCAGACCCAGCAGGCTATCCGGATCGATCCAGATCCATGGATACCAGGAAATAGACAGCTTTGTCCAGCTCCTGATGAGATTGCAGAATGCCTTCGGGCTTCTCAACCGTCCATACTGTTCGGTTGCCCAATCTGGGATTCCAGATCGAGTAGAACAGTGGATCTGTCCTACATGGGTAAAACCATCTTGGTGACCATCCGATTTCGGGTGATTCTACCATATCTACATGATGGACCCAATCAGGGGAATCTTGTGGAATGGGTTAATCTGGACAAGCCTGTTCTTGTACCCAAATAGAACGCGAACTGATAGAATTAGATTAAGTATAATCTTGTCACCAAACAGACTCAGATTAAGTTAAAATGAATTAACTTAAAATCTGTAACCAAACGGGACTTAAGGCAGAATTGATTCTGGCCAAAACCAGAATCAGATTCTGTGCAGAATTGATTCTGGACAAAACTAGATTCTGTAACCAAACAAAATAGGTGCAGACCTAAACTGGAATATGTTAAAACAGGATTAGACCAAACCAGAGTGGACCTAACCCTGTAACCAAACAAACCCTTAAACCCTAAGGGGTAAAATGGTAATTTTGGACATTGTCTAATTAATTAGATTATCTCTTACTGTAAATCCGATGGGACTTTAGGACACTTGGATAATTAGGCAAACCCTAATTAAAATGGATATACATATATTTATTTTGAAGGGCATCCTAAAGGAAGATCAGTATTCCGTCTTCTACCGAGTAGTGCAAACTCGTTAAGAAGACCGAAGAGAATCCGAGCTGAGTTGTATCCCGGAGATAGAGCTGCCATATCCCTTGCACATGGGAAGCCTCGACTATCTTCAAGAAAGACTCACTTGTAGCGCCTCTCAGCGAAGCAATTCTCTACATTTTAATTAATTAAATAATTAATTGTTTATTTAACTACATTATTATCTGTCTGTATTTGCTAAGTGGCTATGTGTGCAGGAATTTAGCCCAATTACACCAATATCTTTTCCTTAACCCACCAAGGATAATCCATCAATGAAGAAAGGCAAGAACTCCTCGTATCTTTTGATCAACAGAAAACGAAGAGGTAAAATAGGACTTGTGAATTGGTAGCTTTGAGTGGATGAAAAAAAATAAAAATAAATAAGTTTTCAATAATAATTTTAGCCATTTGTCTTCAATCCTAAAATTTTGCATTGATAGATAGAATCCAATGCTTCTTAATTAGTAGGGTTCATGGAAAAAATTAGGACTGGAGCAGGATACTTCAAAAAGAATCAAAAAATTCTGCATTTGTTGTGCAAGTTAGGGAAATTTTCTGTCCATAAATAAATGGAGAAAAAACTTGGGTTTCTTATGAACAAACCTTATAGCCTTGGGGAAGCTCTTGACACCGGAGAGATTGCTTTTGATAACCGCTGAATGCTTGGAGATGATCATCTCCTCTTGTTCAAATTCTGTTACGTTCCCCGCTGAATTCTTGAAGAAGATGGTGTTTGGTTGAGCTTTAAAACCAAGCAAATCAACGTGTTTCCTTGAGTAAATTAATAGGGGCAAAGTAGTCAAAGTGTATCTTATGTTAACGGTGTGAGGTTCACGAGCATGAGAGGGGAGGGCAGTGTAATTCCCAAACAAGAGGGGAGGTTACTGAAATTTCACCAAACCTCAAGGGAGGTCAGTGTAATTTACCCTTTTAGATATCTGCAGCACTTTGATACTCCAATAACTAAATCTGCAAGAAGAAAAAAAAAACTAGTAGAGTGATTTTAGTTCTCTTAGTATTTGTAAGGAAAATAGTTAACATACCTGCGATTAGGGTTGTATTCGGACTGGGCTTTTCTAGGCTTGATCAAGTCTGACTCGGCTTGAAATGGTTTGCTCTAGGCCTAAAATAAAGCTTGAAAGCGTCGCCCGAAGCTTGGCCCGAATTCAAAAGCCTGGCTCAAAGCTCGGCTCAGCCCGAATTGATTCAAGCTCAAGTCGAGCTTGGCTTGGCTCGAGCTCGGCTTGAATACTTTTAAAAAAATAATAACAATAATAATAATATTTTATATTATTTATATATATAATGATGATATATATAAAATAATATTTTATTTTTATTTTTTTAATAATATTCGAGCCGAACCGAGCTTCAATTGAGCCGGGCAAATTGATTCAAGCTCGAGCTGGGCTAGCTTGGCTCAAGCTCGGCTTGAATACTTTTTTAAAATAATAATAATATTTTATATTATTTATATATATAATAATGATATATATAAATAATATTTTTATTTTATTTTTTATTTTTTTAAATAATATTTGAGCCGAGTTCGGGCCAAACCGAGCTTTAATGGAGCCGAGCCGAATCAAATAGAGGTTGGCCTGAGCTCAGCTTGATTAAGTTTTCAAGCTTTCTTTTAGGCTTGGTTTGGCCTGATCGAGCCTAAAATTCAAGCCGAGCTCAGGCCGAGCCGAGCCGCACAAACGGGCCGATGGGGCTTTGTGCAGCCCTACCTAAGATCTTCATTTGTAAAACTAAGGCTGATCCTCATTAGTCCATGCCCCATTTTGAAATTCTCACCACAATTTGAGAGTATTTATGAGTGGAGGCGTGGACCAATGAGGACCAATGTTAGGTTTGCAAATGGAGATCTTCGGCACACCTATCATTACTCTATTTGTAAGGCGGGAGGTAAATTGATTCTTTGGCCAATTAAGAATATGTCTATCTTTCTTCAAATCCAAGTCAAACACTAAGTCATAAAAATTATATCCAAGTCAAACATTAAATTAAGGGTTACTCTAATGTCACTCATGAGTTCTATCACTATACCCTTGAGCGACAATTTGTAGAACTTTACAATTTCTCAATTTTACACAAAGGTCCCTATACACCCGTAAAATTGTATAAAGAGTTTAAAATCATTCAAAAAAACCATACACCTTGAAATTGGGCCTAATGACAAGGCACAGGCCTCCTAGAGAAGGCAAAGTAGAAAGCGCATAAACCCAAAACCCAAGTTCAAATCCAAATGGGGCACACACTCAACAAATAGGTTGATCCGTCAACATAAGATGGCTGAGTATGAACTCAATACCCAAGAAGATGCATAAGGCCCATCAAGGTCTCCTAAGTCCCTTAAACCACTAAATGAAGTAGGAATCTTGGAATCCTTATCTCAAAAAATCTATAAATAAGTCTCAAAGCTAGATATTTGGAGATAGATTCAGAAAAAGTCAAAGAAAAGAATTCAGAAAGAAGACTCGGAAAGAAGCATTCAAAAGAATAATTAAACAACACAAGTCAAGCATTCTTCAGAAAGAAGCAATCAAATCGTCCTTCAGAGAAATAAATCAAAGCATTCTAGAGAATGCAAAGCTATAGTTACTTCTCTTCCATTATCACTTTCTAAACGATTAAGCACGAAGCCTAGAAGAAAAGAAAAGCTACATCAACCTCTTCAAAGAAGATCGAGATCATGTCTCAGCCCTTATCTTCTACTTCAGAAAAATCTGACTGTTAATCAGAGGATTCTTGAGAGTTGTATCATCTTCAAAATAAATAAATATTTGTTCATCCCTTATTTTGTGATCTATTCGCTAATCACGAAATTTTTGTCGAGAGGAGTGTCCTCTCAATCTTAGAAAAGCTACCGCCCTTACTTCATGGACTTCTTATTCTCTGCTTCTTTTCCCCCTCTACTACTTTGCCCATTTTGTTATACCATTGTTTTCTTTCAGTTTCCTTTTCAATGCTCACCTTAGCTACCTCTTTCTTTATTTATTTTAATTTTAATTTTTAATTTTGTGCAATAATTCCATATAGGGTTATGAGGGTTATGGTGGATAACGAGTTGGCAGAAGTCCGAAGCTAGTTGGCCCCAAGTAGGGTTGTTAATCCTGTCCTCCAATGAAGCTATCCAACCTAAACCTCAAAAGCCCGCAAAATTAAGAGTTTTTTTCATCCCTAAAGCTCGCAAGCCCAATTGGGACCAAAAAATCTAGGCCCGCTGACATGAGGGTCGGTCCTTAAAAAAATCATCTCCGGCCTAACCCTCCCCTTATGCACGGTACATATGAATTAGTGTATGTATGTAAATTTATAGTAGCATCTAGTGATTCATGTTCTTTAGCCCCCGTAATGAGCAGTCCCTAGTAATGTGACATGTGGCCAGTTGTTCCGACATTCGACCGTTGGATGCCAAGGCGCATCTCGAGAGACACGTGGTAAAAAATCAATTAATTGATTAGACATTTATAGATCGTACGATCAGAAATTGGAAGATCCACCATTTTTATAACCTAGGAAGGTCTAGTGAACTTTAAGAGGTTAATGCTAATAAACGAGGGTCTAATCGGACAGCTTTAACGCATTTGATTTTTTGACACCTAATAGACCCACCTTCTTAAAATTCAAGATTGTCATGTGTCATCTTTTTAAAAGGACGGACTCATTTAAAGCTTTTAATGACATGGCTCATTCGTTTCCTTCGTAGGGGATTGTAACGTTCGTGCAATGTCTCACTTCCTCCCAACTCATATAGGACATATAGGATTTCAGATTTATCGACTATGTTGTGCTTGAGCTTTATTCATGCTTAGGTTTTCATCAAATATCACGGTAAAAAAAAAAATTCTTTATCTTCTTTCATGAACTCCATTCCTAATTCTACCCAATTGAGTGAGAGTCGATTGGGGGAGTTGAAAGCATGGCATAATGTTGTCGGGTAAGAAGGAACAAAAACAATTGATGAACATTGTATTTGCCACCCTTGCTTAGTTTTCCGAGCCTCTTCGTTTCCCCTTTGCTTTCTAAGATGCAAAATATACAAGAAAATAAAATAGCATTACATTTTATTTTTATTTTTTTGTGGGTTTCATTATTTTTGTTTTGTCATTTTATTCAGAATTAATGAAACAATTCCGAGAGTAGATGGCCAGAAAGTGAACATATTATTAATGTATCTTACATGCAATGAGATCAGCTCATAGCCCATTGCAATTGAACTCGAGAGAGTTCAATTGCATATGTGTCGTAATCTGAATCTGATTAATTGGAGGGGAAATTTTCGAATTTAAAATTTTCACTTTTTCTTTTTTTTACCCTCCCGTCAAATCATCGACACATGCATTTAAATTATTTTGAGTTCAATCGCAATGGGCTATAATATGATCTCATATGCCGCAAGGTGTTTTCAGGAAAAATATAAAAATATTACGAGATGCTCTTCATGTGGCTCACTGTAATTGACGCAGGCGGGTCCACACGAACAAATTCATGCAGATCCCTCCAAAAGATTTGCCCTTATGTAGAAAATTGTGAACTGGGGTCCCAATGACTGACCTTTGGACTTTCTTTCCTTTGAGAAGGCTTCTCAACTTCTCCTCCATCAAAACCTTACAGCGTGATTGGATGTGTACGTATGTTCCAAAAAAACCAAAAAATCAGAAACAAAAAAATTTAAAGTTTAAAGTCAGAGGGATGGTAGCCCTGTCGCATTTACTCCATATTTTTCTCACAGGGTAGCGCGTGAAGATGTTTCATATTTTAATAATTAAAATAATATAAAATATGTTTGACATTTGTTTGACCCCAATTATGTCTTTGAAATTTTTGGTATTGAGGCTAGCAAAATTGTTAAAGTTATTCTAATATATATTATGATATTATACACATATTTCCAAGATAAATGTAAAGGATTTTGTTAGCCCCGCAAATCTTCCAAAAATGCTACCTGAGTGATACAAATGTTAAACATTCTTTTATTTTTACTTTTTAAACTCTTAAAATAATAAAACATCTTTATGTATTTGCCACATTTATACTATATACTATATTCTATTGAATTAGGATGCCTAGGTGGCATCTTCTTTGATCTTCATTTTAAGATTTGTGATGCCACATTATCACATAGTGGGAGCCATAAATACCTTCTCTTAACTTCCTATTTTCTCTCCCCATTATTAACTCTCTCTCTCATGCTCCCAATAGATTCTTCTACTCAACAAAGACCCCCTCTCTCTCCCCAAGTCCCAAGTCCTAAATCCACTTAAGTGCGCGACTCATAAATACCCTCTCTTAACTATCCTTTTTATCATTCTCCATTCTTATCTAATGTTGTTTATTTCCGTGCATTGCACGGGATTGTTACTAGTCTTACACTTAGTAACTCAAACCTCTAAACCTCCTAACCTACTACCCGCTCCCGCTCTCAAATCTTATTTTCACTTCAGGAGCTCGATTTCAACTTTTGTAAATCTCGCTCTCACCTAAAGGTGCGGTTTTTTAGTAAAGTTTTATTTTTATTCTAATTTTTCATGTAAAATGAAGTGTATTTTATCATTTTTCTTTGTAGGGTACAAGATTCATATATGATTTGTTAATTATTAATTATCTTGTAATTGAATTTAGAATGATACATTTAATAATTCAATAGTTATCTTGTTTGTTGTGATTAAAATTTTAAATTATGAATGATTTGATCAATTTTCTCTTAGAGTTTAAAAAACTAAAAAAGATATATTTACATTTATAAGTAATTTTCAAGAACATCAATATATATTTTATGTATATATATCGGCGCTTCCGACCCTATCCTAAATTGAAATTTGACGCTCTCACGCTCTTGCGCTCTCGCTCCCGCACCCGCTCTTGCTCCCACTTTATGCTCTGATTACTCCTCAAATGTAAATGAATGAATCCTAGAGGTGAGGGAATCATAACCATTACTAAGTATTAAAAAGTGTGTAAAAACCAATGAAGACCGTCCATATGCACCTATTTCCTACTTTGACTAAAAATACATCTTTTTCAAAAGAGCAATAGTTTGCTTCTCCTTACCCTCGTAATATTATCATAACATTATATTATTGTGCCCAAGGTCTTGGTTGTGCATGTGATAACTTTCCTCTAAATATATTTATATTTTGTTACCTGATATTTACCTTATGTTTATAGTCAAGGTAAGGGGTTGATAACTTAGTGAATAACATGCCATTTTTTTGGGAGTTAAAGAGGTAAACACCACTCGGTGGGCCAACATACACCACGATCCATCTATATAAAAGAGCTAGGAAGCACGGATACTTCAAATAGGGGTTCGTACCCATATCCGACACGTATTGGATACGGATTCGCCTCTGATACGGTAGGATATGTTCAGGATACGGCTGAAACATATCCTGTTAATTAAAAATAAATTTTTTATTTCGGATACAGCTCCGATACGGCATGGATACGCTAGGATACGTTCGGGATATGCCGGGATATGGCCGTTTATATATATATATATATTTTATTTTTTTTATTTAAATTTTTTTTGGAGACCCGTGGGTGTGACCCTATCTCTTTTGTTTTTGCATGGACATGGTCTTCTTTATATTTTGCTTAGTGGATGATATGATGACTTTCTTTTTTGCTTAGTGGATGATGAGATGACCCTATTTCTTTTGCTTTTGCATGGACATGGTATTTTTTTATACATAAACAGAACTGAACCAATGGTAATTTTGTAATTATAATACAAAAAATAGTATTATTATTATTTATAAAAAAAATTACAGACGTATCCTGGCCGTACCCATATCCTATTTTTTTAGGTTTTGTCGTATCGTTATATCCGTATCGTATCGTAACGTACCCGTATCCCATATCCGTATTCGTATCCGTATCCGTGCTTCCTAGTAAGAGAGTCTAACTTTGGTAGAGAAGAAAAAATCTAATGAGCCAAGGGAGGTCTACATCGACTTGAGATGAAAAATTGAAAAAGTAATAAAAAATATCAATTCAAATACAAAGAGGGAGCTCTGCTTTGGAGCTCTCCTTTTTACACTATCTCAATGATGTGATTATGTGTGTTTCAAAATTACCCCTATAACTTTCAGTAATTACAAATGTGCCATGTAATCTGTGTAGAAAAGGGTGCTCCGCTTCATCACCGTGAAGCTAAGCTTTGGATGAAAATTAATCTCTAAAAATATTTGAAATAAATTATAATCACTCAAAAGCTGCCGTTCACCTCTTTTTTTAATTCCAAAACTGCCACTAAATTCTTTTACTTAACTTTTGTTTATTTCACAAATGCCCTGCTTATGTTACGTCTACTTGCTTCCATTTAGATTGAGACTGCCACCTCCTCACCGAAGCTCCACTCCACAGAGAAAGAATCTTGAACTAGATTTCCATCAATTTCTATCATGCCGGCCTCTTGCAATCTTTCTTCCAGAAAGTGCTACAGGATCAGTCAGTGGATTTAGGAGCTTACCATCTGCTTCAATCTTGTAGCGACTGGTTTATCTGGATAAGATATTAATAAAATGAAACCCTTTTACCATCTCTTCATCTAGACTCATGCGTCCACTTTTGTTGCAAAATTGATGAGCAATTTATTTATTTTTAGTGATATATTGTTGTAATAATACTTACTAAAGAGGAAGATAAAGATATGAAGAGGTTGCCAGCTTCTTTTTTTAATTTGAATTTCCGAACGTTGTTGTCTGTACGTGCATATATTTGAAATAATTAGCCTTTTTTTTTTTTTCTAGTAGTCTTCTTATTATGTTGTTCATGTATTGAAATTTTAAGGAAAATGGTAAACGGGCCTCAGGTCCTCTTCTAAACGGACCACCCAATTACTAAGAGACGCGTGGCAATAAAAATTATATTTTAGAGTTTGTCATTTTCTCCTTCCCAATGTTTTCCTAATCTCTCAAAATTTGAAAGATCTCCACGTGTTAGCCCTATCTTGTCTCTGAAAAATTTTGGAGTAAGTGCGTCTGGGGCTAGTACTCCTCTATCATTTTTTTAATTATTATTTCAATTTAAATATTAAGCAGAAATCTACATCATGTGGATCTTCCTTTTTATACTACAGGGGCAAAATGTGTAATTATGTAATTATAATAATTACACATTTTGCCCCCCTTAGTATATAATTACACATTTTTCGTCCTGTAGTATAAAAAGGGAGCTCTGCATGATGCTGCAGTGCTTCGTTTGAAAATTAATCTTTTATTATTTATTATTATTGAGTAGAAGAAGGAAAAGTAAGAGTTTATGGGGACTGAAGCTTGGCCTGCCAGCCATTGACATCATAGCCTAAGCTGCGCGCACACATAGGAGGTGGAAACCAAAAACTAAGAAATTATGCAGTTATTCCTAATTTGAAATATAATTCTCTTATGATTATTATTAAATTGAAATTCAGATCCGTACGTCCATTCAGGTTGAAAAACAATATACCATATATAGATAAAATTGAGCATTTTTTTTCTCCAAAATCAACTTGAAATTCTGACAATTTTATTATAACAAAAAAAATTTAATATGCCAATTATTCAGTGTAAAACCTACACGTGCACGCCCACTAGCGCTCGGACATTCATAAAACATGCTTCGCCTGCCGATATTTTGGGGGAGAAGTCATTTCACTTTCTCCCCATGATTTTGACTTCTCCCCAATTGATTACTCTCTCTTTCAAAACGCCACACGCCGCATGTGTTTATGGATGCCCAAGTTGAGCGCTCCGGCATCTAACCAAGCAAGGGAAAAGCCAAGATTTTTTCCCCAGGGGCGGGGGCTGCTGAAATACATAGTATAAAAAATTAATGGATTTGAGGGTATGGAGCTTGGGGGTTCGGAGGCGTAACCCCCAATTTTATTTTTTTTTGAGTAATTTCCTTTTTTTAATAATTTTTTTCCCGAATTAATTGTGATTAAGATTCACCTACCTATCCTTTGTTTTTAAAAACAATATCAAATTTTTATTCGAACCGTAGTTAAAATTCATTAACTCTTTAGGTTAAAAATTTTTTAATAATATTTTTAGAAACGAAGGGTAAGTAAGTGAACCTTTGGAGTGGGTGAATTTTAACCTTAGTTAGGGGTGACAATAGGGACGTGTGGCGACGTCAAGGGTATAACCGGACTCCATTGGGGGCCATTACATATGTGACAAAAAATTGGGGGCAATATATGTAAACCTAAAATATTTTGGTGGGGGGGACATCTATACTATTAATTTATTTTTTTAAATTATGGGACCCACTGTTTTAATTACCCCTAAACTCACACCCCCTAGGAGCTAATCTTTTGCCGTTATATAAATAGAAGGCGAATGGGCGATGTCCCACACGAGAAAGAAACGTGTGGTTGAACGTGCTGCTCACATGCATGCAATGGGTTATTCTAGAAGCGAGGCCCGAGGGAGAGTGAAAGTCTGAAAGATGGGCCCAGGCCCCAGAGTTGCTGACAAGGTTGATTTTGACCTGCAACCAATATTTACACAGGATTCTCTACGGCTGCAACAGTTCGGTTTCCGTACAATACGTTAGACAAACGCAACACCTGTCCCATTATTGGAAGAAAATAACTGTACGGCTCTAGACACGCGTTGCTTATGTTTTGCTTCCATAAAAAATTATTAGGTAACAATTATAGATGATTCCAAGGACAACCAACACATCATCGTCCTTATCCAAACTATTTGAATCCTGTTATGACATTTCACACTATCTAGCCATATAGTGTCACCAACATAAACGAAGAAAGCCACCTTGCATCCAGAAAGATAATTATTAGCACCACAGAAAACAAGGAAAAGGTACATAGGAATGCTAAGCATATGGAAAAGGATTTGGTCGGACCCTCATCCCACAAGTTGACATGTGTTTCTTTTAAGATCTCTTAACTATGGTTAAGATTCTCTAATAATGCTTAAGGTCATCCATGTAACTTGGGTAACTTTGGTTTTTAGAAAAAAAAAAAAAAAAAAGGGTAAATTACACTCGCCTCCTCTGAGGCTTGGTGTAATTTCAGAAACCTTCCTTCTTGTTTCTGAAATTACACTGACCTCCCCCTATCAAGCTCATCCTATTAACTCTGTTAACTAATGATTAAGATTCACTCATCCTTAGGGTTTATCCATCTAACCTTAAGTTTTAAAGAAAAAATAACATTAGGTTAATTATGATTAACCGCATTAAAGGAGGTTCTACAAGCTACCACGTGTCCTTTTTAACATACATTAACTGTGGTTAAGACTCACTCACCCCTAGGATTCATCAATCAACCTTGGTTTTAAGAAAAAAAAAATATTGATCCTAAGTTAATTATGTTTAACTACAGTTAAAGGATCTCTACAAGCCACCACTTATCCTTTTTAACACAAATAACTATGGTTAAGATTCACTCACCCCTAAGGTTCATCCATCTAGCATTGATTCTTAGAAAGAAAGAAAAAAACTTAGGTTGATTATGCTTAACCATAATTAAAGGGGGCTCTACAAGGCGCCACGTGTCTCCTTTAACATCCACTAACTGTGGTTAAGATTTACTCACCCCTAGGATTCATCCATCTAACTTTGGTTTTAGAAAAAAAATACTTAGGTTGATTATGCTTAACCACAATTAAAGGGGGCTTTACAAACCGCCACATGTTCCCTTCAACACCCACTAATTGTGGTTAAGATTCACTCACCCCTAGGATTTATCCATCTAACCTTAGTTTTAAGAAAAAATAAAAATATTAACCTTAGGTTAATTATATTTAACCCTAGTTAAAGTATCTCTATAAGTTGCCACATGTCTCTTTTAATACCCACTAACTATGGTTAAGATTCACTTACCCTAGAGTTCATCTATCTAACATTGGTTTTTAGAAAAAGAAATATATATTTACCTTAAATTGATACTATTAACCTTGGTTTTGGAAATACATATTAACCTTAAATTGATACTACTAACCTTGGTTACTAAACCCAATTATAATTTATTTTATTGTATTAGTTGACTTTGTAAAGGGTAATTTAGATATTTTAAAATGTTTAAATAATGACATCATCAAAATTCATCTATAAAAGTAACGGCCAATTAATGGAAGGGATATCTGTTACAAAAACTAAAGTTGAGGGGAGATCAATGTAATTTCAGAAATAAAAGGAAAGGTTTCTGAAATTTCATCAAACCTCAGGGAAGGTGAGTGTATTTTACCCAAAAAAAATATTACAAAAGTTAACTAGAAGAGTTAAATTTTCTTAGCCAATGTTTAAAGGAGTGAGGCTCTGTTCTTTAAGCCTACTCTCACAATTCAAAATGTTTTCATACTCTCCCATCTAATAATAATACCTAAGTTTTTTTTTTTTTTGTGTATACTCCATACAGAATCATTTGTTTTAGAGGAATGCTAACCCTAACCCAAGCCCAATCTAAAGAATTCAATTTTTTTTTCAAACTCTTGATGTGGGTACAACACTTGTCCATGTTACCTTTCAATCCGTTAAGAAAACAAATTTTTGAAAGAGGAAATTATGATTTATACCTGTATTCAAGGTAACAAGACAACACTTGTCACCACCACATTACGAGTTTGGAAGCTTGGATTGATATTTCTCTTTGTTTAATTATCTAAAAGAGTGAGAATATGAAAATAGGTGCATGGTTAGCATTCCTAAAGGCAGTGTTTTGAAAACTAGATAGGAGGCTAGTTGAACCGGTAAAACCGGAAATCAGGTAGGTCAACAGTTCCAAAAACTATCAAAAGCGGATTTGATTCAAAACCGGCCAGAGAAACCAGGAACCGCCGAACTAGCCTGTTCAACAATAGAACCGGCGATAAAAAAAAAAGGGTAAAGCTTCTGAGACCCCATTAAGGCAGAGACCACCGAGACCGTGCTCTAAGAGCACAAGATTCCAGGTGGGGCCTACCATGTGAAATGGCCCCACCTGGAATCCCGTGCTCTTAGAGCACGGTCTCAGTGGTCTCAGCCCTAAGGGGGTCTCAGTAGCAAAGTCCTAAAAAAACTAGTAAAATCCAATAGAACTGGCAAGGAAAAGAGGGGAAAGAAAAATATATATTTTTATTAATAAAATGGCACGGTCAAACCAGTTAAATTGGTCAAAGTAGGAACCGGCCACCCATCTGGTTCGACGACCGGTCTAGTTATGGAAATATTACCTAAAGGTTAAACAAAAATCTGTTTTATAGTTAAAAACTACATTTCTGAAACTTCTCACTCCCTCTCCAACTTTTTTTTGGGTGATTGAGGGTGTTCGGCTCTCTTAGATCATCTGACTAATCTCTTGGGCACATGAAGACCTCCCGGCCATCACACACATTAATAGGGATAAATTCCTGAGAGTGGCCAATAGGGGAAGGGAATCGAACTCATGACCTCACTTCCTGAGGCGGCCAGCACACCAACCCCCACCCCCACCCCCCCTCTTTTTGTTCTCTCTCCAACTTTATCTGTAACTATAAAGTTATGTGTTTGCCCCACTTCACAAATTGCAACTGAGATTATGGCGTGTGTAAAGTGATTTTGGGCTTTTTGGATATCCCGAGTTCAGGTTTACGTATGGTTTTAATGGATATTCGTTAATCGGTATCTGCTAAATTCATTAGTTATGAGCTTTTCTTCTTTTTCCTTTCTTTTTTTTGGTGGAAGTTACGAGCTTTTCTCATTCACCCATTTTTCTCATATATATTTTTATAATTTAACGAATATTCTGTAATGGGTATTGAATATTTTGGTTTTTAATGTGATTTTACAGATACTCTTTTTTAATTACATCCCTTTTCTTTTACTTTTCTTGTGGTTGCTATTTAAATGCTGTAATGGAAATGGTTATGTTTTGTTATTCATGATGTTTTCTCAGACACCTTTTGATATTTTCTTCTATATCTAAGTTTTTTATTTTTTTATCTCTTTACAGAAGTGGAAATGGTAGAAAGATTTCTGTTTTTTTATGCTTGAGGCTGCAAATTTTTGAGAGCTTGGAGGAAGGATACTTTGTGAGATAAACAATGCCAGTTCCTCTCGCCCCGTATCCGACGCATCCGGTACCATTTACTCCACCACAGAATGGTATCTTCCTCAGCTTTGCACTTATTCTAGCCTGAAACTGAAGTGAATTTTCTTCTCTGTTTTTGAATTCTGGAATAGTTCTTCCTTTTATTTACTTAAGTGTGAGAATATGCAAAAAAAATATAATGAAAACCATCTTCAAGAACATAAGCTTTACTGTCTACAGGTTCAAAAAGGTTCTGTGTTAGTGTGCTGTAATTAGGACCCTTCCATTCAAGGAAAAGGGAGGGATTTAGGGTAAACCCAATATCAATCTGTCTAAGAATGCTAGAACAGTGTGAAATTCTAAAAATTAAGAAGTGGGTATGAGGAAAAATTCTGCAATTATGGATTATTTGTATTGTTGTGAAAATCCCAGAAATTTGGTTCTGAAATCTAGTCAGTATTTTGTCTCATCATCCAAGAGCTATATGGCTCAGACGAACAGTCGAAATTTAGATCTTTTCGGCATTTATGCAAGTGCTAGTTGATCTGATTTTATCATCTTGCTCTAATCTGTGCAAAACTATGTTCGGTACTCAGGCGCACAAAGCCAACTCGTATGTTCTGGCTGTCGAAACCTTCTCCTCTACCCAGTTGGAGCAACCACTGTATGTTGTGCTGTTTGCAATGCAGTGACCCCTGTTCCACCTCCGGGTACGTTTCTCTCAGTATTTTAGGGGTCTTTTCTTTTGCTGATACTTAAAAATCTTGGCACTTTACTAGTTTCAAACTTTAAGTACCTGATTTTGTAAGTATTTTGTTATTTTGTAATTTTAAAAGCCACAAAATGAGAGATTTCAATTCTAAAAGCCGTAAAATGAGAGATTTCAATTCTAAAAGCCGTAAAATGAGAGATTTCAAGTCTCACAAATAATGGAGGAACTTAAGTCTCGTCATGATAAAAAAAATTATTTTTTGCAAAAGTACTTAAAGACACCCCCGCCTCTTGCGTGAGTGGTAGGGGTGTGGCCTTCCATGGGGAAGGTCTGGGGATCTAATCCCCTTGCGGTAAGGGTTGCAAGAGGCTCAAGTGCTGAGCTTGTAAGTCTCGGGAAAAGAATGGATCCTTAGAGCTCCGCAGAATCAATTGAAGTTTTTGGTGATTCTGATTTCTCTTTGAGCTAAATTGTAATGAAATGATTGAGAATAATTCATTTTCTTCTATATTGTTTCGCTATTTGTATAGGCACCGAAATGGCTCAGATGGTTTGTGGAGGCTGCCATACCTTACTAATGTACATTCGTGGAGCTGTAAGTGTACAATGTTCTTGTTGTCACACCGTCAACCTTGCCATGGAAGGTAAGAGACCTACAACTAGGGGTGTCAATGGATACATATATTATTCGTATCCAAATTCGTTTACTAGGATAATGATCCGATGGAGCGAATTCAAATAGTACTTTTACCATCCCCTTATAATCAGATACGAATTCGGATATTCAATATATAGATTAGATAATATATTACTATATGTATAATATAGTATAAATTTACAAGATTAAAATAACATTACACATATGTATTTTTTACATAATTTAAGACATTAGATTGTCATTTTTAACATATATGAAGATAAAATATGAATTTGCAATTTTAAAAATAAAATTTGAATTTTCTTTAGCATTTTTTTCTTTCTTTTAAATTTTTTTTTAAAGTAATCAGATAATTCGAATATTATATCTGAATTTAAATATTTTAACTGGAGACAGATAAAAATACCTTATTTCAATATCCGGAAGATATTTATTCGAATTCGAATAGTCGGATATACTACTATCCGCTCCGAATTCGTTCTATTGACAGCTCTACTTACAACAGTAAATAAAGCTTTATGGAATTATGTATTTAATCAATAGATCTCTAGTTTTACTAGAAAAGGATATGATATGTTTCTCAAGTGATTTCTGATCAGATGCTCCTAAAATGATTCAGAAACTGGTTGAGGATTAGCTTTCAATGTATATTGTGCAGCAAATCAGGTTGCACAGGTCAATTGTGGGAACTGCCAGACACTGTTAATGTACCAATACGGAGCACGATCTGTGAAATGTGCAGTTTGCAATTTTGTGACAGCAGTTGGGGTCAGTTTACAGCCCTTTCTTTACTTTAGATCTTCATCCCTTGCGTGTTTAAATATTTCGAAAAAATGGAATCCAATGACAGCACAAATCTGTAACTGAAAATTTCAAGTGGAAAAGAAAAAACAAAGGAACTTAACATAGAGGTTGTTAACCAAGGATCATCTTTAAAAAAAATTTAAATTAAAACTACTTGGACAAATTAATATAGATCTTCATTAGCTTTATATATTTCCAACACAATGTTAAGACATGATATTCTTTTAATTATAAAAATTTAGCGCAATATATAATGCAGTAGGATAGGCAGATACTAATTTTCTTTCTACTTTCAGATAGTTACAAGAAATGATCAATAGCATCCTGTTGTAACCAGGGGCAGAGCCGCATGGGGGCATGGGGGGGGGGGGGGGGAAGCCCCCCTGAAATTGTGGGGAAAAAAAAATTCCTACAGTATTATTAGGGGCGGCGTAGCCTGGGAGAAGGGAGGAGCCAGGGACACCCCCCCTCCCCTAAGAACAAATGTATTCTTTACAAACGGACACATACAGACAAGATGGCCCATGAAAAAAAAATTCAAGGACTATGCCCCCAAACCCTCATTGTTAGCCCCCCTCCCTTTTAAGAAAATTCTGGCTCCGCCCCTGGTTGTTGCTGGTTTAGCAATTTACTGAATTCTAACACTATTATACTTGTTAATAAATTAAAACTAAAATCCTCCACTTTTTGTGTTTTGCTGCATTTGATGTGTGCTATGGCATAATGCAGGTTTCGCCGAGCATTACTGAACAGAAATTCAGTAACTAAGAGTTGAAAACTGCATTTCTCAAATGGTGAACAATAAGTTCCTTCTAGCCAAATGTATAGAGTTGTTTCCTTTTGACTTTTTATTGAATAAGGAGTTTTGGCAGGATGGTTATAGGAGAAGTATTCTATGAGAAGACTGTTAGTGTTAGGTTGTGAGTGCAGTTGGTATATTTCAGATAAGCTTGGTTTACTTTTACTTCTACATGTCTGTATCAATGGCATATCCTTTGTTTCATATTTTTTTTGTTCCTAAGTTTCAAATTATCCAAATAATAATTAAGGTGCTTTTCAGCCATTCAAAAAGATCAATGGGTTGAATTGAACAGTCGAAGAAAACTGCAGAAATTGGGGACCAAAAGGGATTATTACAGAATGTTGATGTGAAGATTGTACAAGAGAACCTGGTGGTATTTTTATTTATTATTATTAATATTATTTTGTGACGAGGGTGTCCGGGCCTCTTAGAGCGCACCCGACTAATCCCCAGGCACGTGCAAACCTCCAAACCACACACACTAGGAAAGTAGGGATAAATTCCTGAAAGTAGACTACAGGGGAAGGGGGGAAGGGAATCGAACTCAAGATCTCTGCTTCTTTAGGCGTGGTCTTGGCAAGCACACCAACCGCCTAATTGGTTTACCTTTTGGGATTCCAGAATTTCTGAAAACCTAAACAGAAGCTCTAAATGAATTAAGTAAAACTAGTTAATTCACAAATGGATTAACAATTTTTTTTTGGGTAACAGAGGGTGTCCCAAAGCCTTCAAGCCAAGGACTAGTCCTTCATGTATCCACACCAACCCACTCAAAATTTTCCCTACCATAGGGAGCAAACCCAGGACTCTAGCCAACAGCACTAACCCCTGGTAGGTAAATGGATAAATACTTGCTATTGGACTCTAGGATTTCTTTTGTACTTTTCTGACAACATTGGATGTTGACCTTCATCTGATCAGAGTTTTGGTATCTTACAACAGATTGAGACTTTTATAAAAATGAAAAAGTAGATGGAAAAGCGCAGCTACAGCCTTCATCCCAACCATGCATTTAGGGTCGGCAACACGAATCCTGTTCCATCATTCTATACTGTCACGAGTCATATCTTCTGCTAACATAATATCAATACAAATTTTCTCATTGAGGGGCCATTTAATTGATAATTCCAGCAGTGCCACTAATATCTCAAATCCCATCAATGAAGCAATCAATTTTTTTTGGCCTATTCTAATGTTTTATGATAGTCAATTCACCTTCCAATTTCCATTGATACTATACCTTTCACAAGGTCAGATAACATCCAAAGAACCTTTCAACAGAGAGCAATTTCCACTCCAATTGAAACTTCTATCACATGTAGGCCAAACTAGATGTTAAATGTTGCTAGATTTTCCCATGCATGATAGGGATGGCAAGTTAACCTTGTTTTGTATGAAATGTTGTCCACATGGGTTTTCTGATATTTTCAAAATATGCTTGAATGATCTGGGCCAGACAAAAACATCCATTCATGAAGCTAACTAGAAGGCTAACATTACCCACAAAAAAGAGAGCAAGGCATTCTGATAAAATTACACACTACAACAAAACTACCGACTAGCAACGGAATAATAGAGACGGAAAAGATTCCGTCTCTAATACATCAGTTATGGAGATGGGAATCCATTCCGTCTCTAATATACCGATATAGCGTGTCTAATATGTAGAGCCCCGGAATTTAGGTTCACTGTTCATGTGAATAGTACTGTGGATAGTGTCTTCAAGGCCTAAAGCCTTAATAAAATTATGAGTTCATGTTTTGAAATGAAATGAGGTTTTTGAAAGAATCAAAATATATATGGAAAGTGTTTGTGAAGGTTACGGACAAATGAAACAAGAGTATACAATACTCAAAGAGGGATGTCGAGAAATACCCTCAATGTAAGAGAACTCTAGTTTTCTGATCCGAAATCGGAATCGAGTGATTCTTAAGCCATTAGAAAGATATTGAGATCCTCTTTGAGGTTCATGTTTATCACATTTCCCGATTTTGAGTCGAAGCTCGGTGAAAAGTGGGTTTTAGGCAATTTGTCTTCTGAAATTCCTGACCAGTAGCCTTTAGGACCATTTTGGGATATGAAGACAGAATAATTAGGCTTTGTGCAAAACATGAAAGTTGTTTCCCTTTGAATGTAGAATCCAACGCAAGTTGAATCGTCAAAATCTGATCACCGAGTCAAAAGTTATGGGCCAAATACCATAGCTGGAAAATGAATGGATGAACAGTAGAAGGATCTATCTAGTTTGGGGAGGATAGATCCTTCAATTCCATACAGTGATTGATCTATCCATCCCCATGACCTATAGATCGATCAACCCCTATTTTGAATGGGTTTTTTTGGCCAGAGAGGGTTTTTTTGAAGGATCTATCCGTGCTCATGACAGGTAGATCCTTGGTTCTTGAGTTTGCATTGTAACCGACTCCTTTGGGATATTTTGGGGGTCTAAAGGTCATTGGCCTCACTCCTTTGGCCTATATAACCCACATTTCGTGGCTTAGGGTTACCACAACCCTAGAAAGAGTTTTTGGGAGGAATTTGAGAGAAAAGAAAGGGAAGAACTTGAGTGTTCTTGTTTGAGTTTCAACAACAAAGGAGGAGCTTCTTTCTTGCCTCTTCGGAGCATTCTAAAGCTAGAAGGTAGGTACTCTCTACTAGGTAACTTTGTTATGGTTTCCTCAAGTAGATAATTTCTACTAGTTCTCTTATAGTATTTCCTTATGAATTCTATGAATGAAGTGAAGCCTTGATTGAGTTTCCAAAGCCGGATCTCGCTTTCTTCAAGCCTTGTCAAGCTTGGATCTTGCTTCCTTGGTAACTCCAAAGCACAAAACCAAAAAGGGTTTGGTTTTCAAAGGTAGATACACTCTACTAGATGTTAATCTCATAAACCATATGTTGTCAATCTAGATTAATTCCATTTGTTTGTTGTTATGAACTTGTAGAACAAACTACTAGGTTGTTTATTATGAATCTTAATATGTAGAGCAAGCTACTAGCTTTTAATGGCATAAACCACCTTATAATTCATGCTAAAATCCTTTAGTTATGCTTGAACTAGTAGGTGGCGAGCGTTCTCAAGAGCCTTGGGTCGAGGAGGAATATGTTGAGGAAGTAACTACTCCGGAAGAGCTTCAGGAGTATTAGAGGATACTCGATAGGTGGTGGCCCCTTAATGAGTGAGGATAGGAAGAGACAGATACATGTAATTTGATGAGCGAGGATGTTCGCTCTTTATTTTGGTTTATTGTATAAACTTGGATATAGTATGTGTATAAAATTTTGTATTCTGTTTCCGCTATATTATGTTTCATATGTTGTACAGGATGTTAAGTATGCCTTATGTGTCAAATAGGATGGTTTGACACGGCGGTCACGAACTAAAGTATCCCAAACTCCTAGGGGGTATTTTGGGTCGTGACATAATATATATTCCAGTATTTATTTCATTTTATTGATAAAACATATTTTAGTAATGGAATCTTTTCTGTCTCTAATGTTCATATATACGGAACTTGATGTTAGAGACGGAAATTATCCGTATTTATTGTGAAAGATAGTAGAGACGGAAATATTTCCGTGTCTAAATGGATAAAAGTATTAGATATGGAATTATTTCCATGTCTAATCCTTTAATAGTATTAGACACGGAAAATTTTCTGTTTCTAATAATCTGTTATGTAAAACAATCCCTTACCCACGAAAATTGTATTTCCCCCCCAAAACTCATCATCATCTGCTCCTGTTGTTCTCGGCTCCGACACCACCGACCACCCCCGCCGGCCGGTAAGTCCACTGCTCTCTCTCTCTCTCTCTCTCTCCCCCTCCCTCTCTATGCTCTCTTCTCTCTCTCCTGCCTCTGTCTCTTTTGCCCTCTCTCTACCAAGCTCTCTCTCTCTCTCTCTGCTCTCTCTTTTTTTCTCTCATGTCTCTATCTCTCTCGCCCTCTCTCTACCCAGCTCTCTCTCTCTCTCTCTACCGAGCTCTCTCTCTCTCCTATCTCTGTCTCTCTCACCCTCTTTCTCTACCCAGCTCTCTCTCTCTCTACCGAGTTCTCTCTCACCTTCGCTCTCTCTCACCCTCGCTCTCTCTACCGAGCTCTCTCTCTCTCTCTCTGCTTTATAACTCTCTCTGTCTCCTCCTGGACCAGCAGGGCCACCAACCCCCACACCCATCATCAGCTTCTCAACCCTAGGTAATTTTGTGCTGAATTGTGCTTGTTTGGTGTTAAGGCTTTGAGATTTGATGGATGGAATAATTATTTGGGTATTGGGTTCTATTTTTCTCCTTTTTTTTTTTTAATAATTTTGTAGTTCACGAATATGTCATTACTAGGTTTAGTTTAAGTGTCCAAAAAATTAATTGAAAAAAAGAAATGTATGTCCAATTATACTGAATCACATTTATAGCTGATATTATATTAGATAGCATTTCTAATTATAGAAATTAATTGTTATTAATACGGCTAATTTAATAGTGAGTTTTACTTAAAACCACTACAATCATCTCTGTTTAATTAATAGATCTTTTTAATTAGTGATCAATTGAAGTTCAACACAAATTATGTTCCAACATTTTAGTCTATTAAGAGCAAATTGCTCTTAATAGACTAAAATGTTGGAACATAATTTGTCCCCTTATTCAGTCGCATTCTGTCTAATACATCTTTAGCTGTTATCGAGTCATCACTTACACTAACTCACCTCTTTGCTATTTTAGGGTTGATAGTTTTTGTTGAACTTGTTGCCAGATTCTTTTTTTCATCAATTAGAGTTATTGTCTAATTCTTTATATACACTCGTTTATTATCTTATCTTTAAAAAAAAATTACTCATTTATATTAATGATCTTTAAAATAAAAATTATTCATTTATTTTATTAATGTTCTTATATCAATTGCAAAATATTTTGTTGTTGGGTTTTTGTCATTTTGTTGGTTCTACTATCCGTCAAGAGGTTTTATTTTTTTCCTTTTTGGGTTTGCATTATTCAACCTTTCATGGCACTGTCTTTACCGAATTCTTATATTTGATGTGTTTTTGGTATTTTGGAACCTTTTGCTTAGAAGACAAAACATAAGTTTCATTCCTCTAAAGATTGTTATTTTCATTTCCTAGAAAGCTTGTTCTACTCGTATTTCCTAGAAAGTTTAATTTCATCTTTAATGTGAAGTAAAGCTTTTCAATGAAACCTGTGGGCTGGATACTACTATCAGTTATATTTGAATATTGATGATTTATGGTCACCTTAGCATGAGCCACCTTGCGTAATACATTTCTGGATCTTCAAAACCATACTAGTAGTAGATCTATCTCAAAATCAAAGAGAGGCAGACTCCTTAACGATACCATGTTTCTTTTTCAACTTTTAGATGTAAACATATGCAGTTTAATGAATAGTATATTGTTGTACATTTTGAACAAACAAGTTGAATCGAAATCTTGCCTGGACATTACATGCATTCTTTATGGACCAATATTTTTTCATTTTTTTTCTCATTATGTTGGATGGCGTTTTGTTGATCAGTGATAAACTTGAGTATTATAAGTTGCTTAGGATTTGTGCATATATCTGAAACGTTCTTCCTCTGTGAGGAATATATCGGAAATGTTATTACTGATGAAATCTGAATGGATTATCTGGTAATTTTCAAATGGGTCCTCAGACATGGTTTTGGAATTACTGAAATGCTATTGAAACTTTAAATTTCTTTTTAGTTTCTGACTTTACTGTTCTACATATCTCTGTTCTATTTAATTGAACGAGGCATTACTCTACTTACTATTATTGTATTCGAAGGGAGCATGATAATGTATGTGTATTACATTATCACGTGGGCGGATTGTCCTTACAGTTATGATGATTGGGTTGTAAGACCCATAATGATTCATGCATCCCTCAAGGTCATTGTGAATGTGCATACATAGAAACTTAGATCTCCCGTTTAAGAATCATTGTCTGATAAGTGTCTCTCTTATCATCACTATGAACGGATTCTTTGTAGATTACGATGTTTGGTTCTTACGTGAACTACATTGCGTCTAACAACTGAGTCAAACTGTATGTGAAGAGGAGTATTTGTCTGCAAATGATTCTTGAATTATCCATGTGGACAGTTTGGGAATGCATAGTCCCGAAGCATGTGTCAATCGCCCATGCACACTCAATTTTGGGAATATGTTCGTCAGTCAATCATCCCTATAGTTCTCTGGGTACATATTTGGACAAGAAATGCATTTGCCCCTTATCTAAATTGTGTACTTGGAGAGTCATCGGGAGATGTTGAAATTTCCTTAAAATTGAACAAAACACGTGAGCTACTGATTCTTCAGGATTATGTATTCCTGAATGGGATAGGAATACCTCACCCAATATATATTCAATAATCATGGTACATGCAACTTAATAGTACCGGTGTCATTTCTATATCACGTTGAGTTAATGATCCACATATTGCTAGTAGACACAACTAGTAGCATCCACTAATGACAGATATATATTGTCTTCTGTTGTTAGTGATTACAAAATCTGATAAAGTCACCATGGATAAAAGTTGGGTTTCTACAAACAGATTGAGTGATGTATATAAAGCGGGTGTGAATAATTTCTTGGAAGTCAACTCAACCTGATAGTACTATCAAGTGTCCGTGTAAAAAATGTAGTAATGGATATTATTGGATACGGCACAATGTGTACGAGCATTTGATTTGCGATGGATTCAATAAGGATTATGCCAGGGCTACGTGGATTTTTAACGGAAAAAGACCGTATCCTAGATCTTCTACTACCCAAGTGGTGAGAGAGGAGAATAACCCTGTAATTGATGACATGCACGGGATGTTGCACGCGGCATTCGGGCCCAATCGTGCAAACGAAGTGACAGTGGATGAGGGGCCAAGTGAAACAAGAGAGTTCAAACGTAGAAACGGCAAAATTCTATAAGCTAGTGGAAGATGGCGAGCAAGATTTATATCCCCAATGTAAAAAGTTCAGTAAAATTTCTTTTATCGTTCGATTATATCACATTAAGTGTCTCAATGGATGGAGCGACAAATCATTCACGATGTTACTTGAGTTACTGAAAGAGACACTTCCCGAGGGTGAGATTGCCTGCATCCTTCTACCGAACTAAAAAGATAATCGGTGAATTAGGTCTTGGTTATAATAAGATTGATGCATATCCAAATGATTGCATGTTGTACTAGAAGAACATGCCAATGATAATGCATGTTCCATCTGTGGTATTTCACGGTAGAAGACTGCGAACTCCTATATAATGCTGTCATCTAGAAAGGAACACAGAATCCCAGTAAAGGTTTTGCATCATTTTTCTTTAAAGCTCAGACTTCAAAGACTTTTCATGTCAGACAAGACAGCTGGTTCCATACGATGGCATGCAGAGGGTTGCACCCAAGATGGGGTTTTAAGGCATCCAGCTGACTCTGAAGCCTAGCGATATCTTAACGAACAATACCATGAATTTGCTACAGAACCTCGCAATGTCAGACTTGGGTTAGCAAGCGATGGTTTTAATCCATTCGATACATTTAGCATTGCACACAATACTTGGCTTGTTGTTTTGACTCCATATAATTTGTCACCCTAGATGTGTATAAAGCAACTTTTTTTGATGATGTCATTACTTATTCCCGGACCTCGTGCTCCGGGTAATGACATTGATGTCTACTTACAACCACTGGTAGATGAGTTATTAGATTTGTAGACTGATGGCATTCACACGTACGATGTGCCAAGTGGGCAAAATTTTCATATGAGAGCAGCATTAGTGTGGACAATCAATGACTTCCCTGCATATGGAACTTGTCTGGATGGAGCATTAAGGGCCGCTATGCTTGCCCTCATTGCAATCAAGGCATATGTTCCCAATACCTAAAACATGGTCGTAAGTTTTGTTATATAAGTCATCAACGATTCTTGAGAGCTAGGCATAGATTCCGCAAGAACAAAGCGTCATTTAATGGACAGTCTGAAACAATAACTGCTCTTATTTCGTACACAGGGACCGAATTATTGGGGGCAAATGAGTGGCCTCAACGTTCAATTTGGGAAACATAAATTAAACATCTCAAGAGGAAAAAGAGTGCGGGACAATAATGTGGAGTATATTTGATGGAAGAAGGTAAATTTGCCTTACTAGGAGCATCTTCTAATAAGGCACAATTTGGATGTGATGCATATTAAAAAAAACTTATGTGACAGTATCACAGGGACATAATTGAATATTGAGGGAAAAAAACACTTGAAAAACACGTCTTGACCTTAAGGAAATGGGTATTAGAACTGCATTTCATCCACACGTAGTAGGACAAAAAACATATTTGTCTGCTACATGTTTTTCCATGTCAGCCAATGAGAAGTATTTTCTGTAATGTATTTGCAAAGGTAAAACTCCAGATGGATATGCGGCCAACATTTCAAGATGTGTGAACCTTAAAGAGCGCAAAATAGTAGGGCTAAAAGGTCATGACTTCCATATTATAATGTAACAGCTACTCCCATTGGCAGTGCGAAAATCACAGCCAAGGAATATGAGTGCACCGTTGATTGAGTTGAGCAGATTTTTTAGAGGATTATGCTCTAAGGTTGGCACCATCGAAAAATTCACAGAACTTGAGGCTCGAAGTACAGTTACACTTTGCAACCTCGAGAGGATTTTCCCACCTGTATTCTTTGACATCATGGTACGCTATCCATTTGGCAGGCGAGGCAAGGGTTGCAAGTCCAGTACAATACCGATAGATGTACCCAATCGAGCGGTAAGTGTAATGTTTTACGTACATTACGCAATGTGTTACTAAGTCAAATTTTGTTATCTGACTGAAACATTGAATGCTATTTTATTCTTTTCATAACAGATACCTCTATACATTAAAATCATATGTACGTAACAGAAGTAAACCGGAAGGTTCTATAGAAGAGGGATATCTTGCTGAGGAATGTGTCACTTTTTGCTCGAGGTATTTATACGATGTTGAAACATAGTCCAACCGTGCAACTCGCAACTATGATGAAGATGGTGTTGGGACATATAACGGATTGTCCATTTTTTCTGAACCTGGTCGTGCTCTTACAAAGATTGTGAATGCATATTTATCTGATGAATTATCAGCATAAATCCAATGTTATGTCCTTTTCAACTGTCCTGAAGTGCCCCCCCATTTATTGAGTAAGGTCACTCTACTCTGTATTTATATTAATTAAAAGCACCTCCAGGTGAATCACTGGTTAACCATGATGATTGAAATGCAGGACACACTTGGAAAAAGTTATGCTAGAAAATTGCCACAGGAGGCAAATTGACATTGACCACATCCACAATAGTACATTTCCAAACTGGTTTGCATCCAATGTTAGTAATATATGTGCATTATGTTTAAATTCTTCTCAAAAGTAAATATTTTTTACTGCCTAATAACATGAACTACTAAACACTAACAGGTTTCTACGTTGATTCGTGGAAGTCCAGAGCATATACGTAATGATCTTAAATGGCTGGCTTGTGGCCCTTCGAAGATTGCATGCAACTTTGAACGGTTTGTCATCAACGAGTTTCGGTTTCGAACGAAGTCGGTTGATAGTACAAAGAAGATGCAAAATAGCAGTGTGGTCCCAACTACAAAGACCATGCGCTTCGAATCTGTGAGAGACCCGTCACCGTGTACAAGCGATATTACGTACTTTGGCATTTTAAAAGAAATTGTTCAATTAGACTATTACAAAGGGAGAAATGTTGTGTTATTTAAGTGTGATTTGGTAGATGTTATGTCTCAAGGTAGGGGCATCAAGGAAGATGAGTTCCAATTGACACTTGTTAATCTTCAACGGATGCTAAAAACCGATGAACCTTTTGTGTTTGTCTCACAAGAAATACAAGTCTTTTATGTCGAAGACCCGCTCGAAAAGACTAGCATGTCGCTTTTCAGTTTAAACCAAGGGAATACTTTGACATACGAGATGGAGTACATCCAAATTTAGGTGAGGCATTGCCCGAAATCGTGCAACCCAACGTTGTACAATTGGATGACATTGGACTTGATGTTGAAAACATTAGTGATTTTAGGGCAAATATCCCTGGCACAACAATTGATGTACATCTAACCATCACCGAGGTGGAGCCTTTAGATGATCGGTTAGAGAATCTGAAGAAAATGACAAACTTTCAATCGAAACACTTGATGTAATAACATTTTTCATTTGAATTACAAAGTTCTTTTTAGCTAATAGCCTATATTTTTTCTTTGTTACAGCAAGTAACTTTGAGGTAGTTTGTTTAAACAGATAATGAATATGTTTATTTATGTTATTTGCATGCCTCAACAAAGAGTAAAAAGTTATGCTAGTTGAACAAATGTTACATTATATCATAAGCATGTTCTGACTTAATGGAAAAGAGATGAAAGCATGTATAGTGAACTTTTCACCCTATAATTTGCCACTTGACTTTAATGACATGGATTAATATAGTTTCAACGGATGATAAAATGCCATTTATATTGTATATTTCAAAATTACACTGTAAAAGAAGGATGCTAGGGTATATTAGAAGACCGCGCAGGGCTAGTGAGGCCTCCTCTTCTTCTCAGGTTGGTACATCCCAGGCAGGGATCATGCCAATGCAGGATCCGGTTCATCCCGACAATCATGTGCTGGACCAGTCTTCGGCAGCCCAGCATGAGGCAGCATAGCCTACTGTAGGTGTACATATTCCAATGATACTTTCTTGACCTTTAGTATATGAAATCACTTTTCTTGTTTATATTGTAATGTAAATTATTTTTCTTGTACAGCACCCCGTAGACGAAGGAGGGGTGAATAGGCTGCCACCCCCGCCCCCAGCAGGGGAAGGACCCGCAGTCGTTACTGTTAACGACCTAGGGCAGCCTATTGGCCTTGTTGCAATGAGGCTGACGACATTCATAGGGGTCCTGGCGAAGGATGGGGATGTCATCTCATTGGGGATACACAAAGACTGAAGGCATATCCTAGCTGAGAGGACGCAGGCCATGCTAGATATAGTTTTGGTAAGACAACTGGGTGTTTCCCCCATCACATTTATTTCCTTATTTTAACCTGCAATGTACTGACGGTCTGCCGTGTTAATCCTTATATTTTCACAGAGTTGTTATCAGATCCCTGACCCGCGGACGAGGGCTTGGGTAACGTAGAAATGCAATGCATTGTGGAGGGCCTGGAGGAAGAGTTTGTACGATAACTGGTACGATATGGCGCACCCACTAGAGGCGTAGTATGCGTGGGTAGATAATAGGGTAAAAACGGACCTGTGGAGGGCACTCGTGGAGGATAGAGGAGGCCCGGGTATGAAAACAGTTATTTTGTTAATTTTTAGTAGTCAATTTATTTGATTTATATGATCAATACTGCCACAATCTTAACTGAATTACATCATGTAAGTAATAGGCTATCAGAGCAAGGAATAGGAATAATAGATCGCATCTTACTATGTCTCACACAGTTAGGACGAGACCTTATGCCCAATACAGGGCGACTGAGGTATATGTATTAATATCATTTAGAAGTCAATATTCAATTAATGCTTTCAATATTATATTCGTTGTGAAGTTATTAATCGCTATTAATTTTTTCATGAAGAGAGCAAATCATCTGGAGGGGCTGGAGCCGAATAGGCTTCATATGTTTGGGGTTTTCCATACGCGTAGGGATGGAACTTTTGTCGATTAGACATCAGAATAGTTGCACGAATGTTTACGCATTTAATGATTAAGTATTCCTGTAATTGGTACAAAATGTGTTTTTAATGTTAGGTATTATTATCTAACTTGAAGATACATCTATGACTGCAGACGCAGATGACTGAGAGGTTGAGCTAGCATCCTGAGAGCACTGAAAGTAGCACTACCCAGAATGAGGTATTCACACAGGTGATGGATCCAAACGGACACGGGCGTGTCCGGACTTATGGACTGGGTGTTTCCCCCTCAACTTTCCACGCACCTAATGTAGAACACTAGAGGCGGAGGGCACAGGAGACTGAGGCTACGCAGCAGGCACAGGAGGCTGCGCATCGTGATGCCTTGGTGACTATGCGGGGTGAGATGGGTGAATACCGGTAGTACATGGCCCAGGTTGCCAAATTATTTCAAAGTGGGGCATTCCCATCCTTCCCCCCACCACCATCCCAGTCCCGCCGATCACAGATGACGATGCCACCCAGTCCCCAGATGACCCCCTTGGTTAGAGATTTATCATCACATGCTTGGTTGGCATGTGATGTTTTAGACTGTTATAACAATACTTTTTTTTTCATATATTTGGTATTGTGGATGCTCAAATTGACCTTGATTTCTATTTTGCATGTCTAGCATATCTCTTTTTTCAATATATATATTTGGGTTAAAAATGGCAACTTTTGAATGATTATCGGATGGTCACTTTAGTATTGGCTTCCCTTTTACTTTTGGTCTTCCCTTCTTTTAGTTTGACCATATATAGCTTGAATTAATGGTAGCTTTGGAGAGAGAATGGTTTGGAGTTAAGTAGACAATGTAGAAAACCAAAAACTTGAATTTTCCACTTCTCTGTATTTCTTGTTAATTTCTGTAATACTATATGGATGTTAATGTGGATATTATAACATGGTTGATGTGGTGACAGGGTTAATGAATGTATGTGGATGTTAATGTAGATGTAGATTGTGGATATTAGAACATGATTGACAACAAAACAGGGTTAATGAATGTATGTGGATGTTAATTATGTTGATTCATAATGTGGATGTGGATATTAGTTTTATTGTTTGAAAATAAGAACAGGTTACAGGTTTTCGGTTACTGGTTTTACAAAAAAAAAAATTTGGCATCAGAGCCAGAAATATTTTCGTCTCTAATGGTATTTTAATATTAGAAACAGAAATATTTCCGTCTCTAATTAATAGTCCGTAAAGGAAATAGTTTCGTCACAAATAAGATATTAGAGACGGAACTATTTCCGTTACTAACTATTAATTAGAGACGGAAATATTTTCGTGTCTAATATTAGTATTAGATACGGAAATAGTTTCATCACAAATACAGTATTAGAGACGGAACTATTTCCGTGTCTAATTCTTTATTAGAGACGGAAATAGTGACGTTATAAATGTATGCATTTGTTCCCGAATAAAAGTATTAGACACGGAAGATTTCCGTGTCTAATGCAATATTAGTAACGGATACTTCGTTCCGTCTCTAATGTCATCAGTGACGCGAGCATCCGTAACGGTATAGAGACAACTACTATTACCGTGTCTAATAGTATTAGAAACAGAAAAACCGTATCAGTGACTGAATATTTCCGTTGCTAGTCAGTAGTTTTGTTGTCAGTTGCTAGTCGGTAGTTTTGTTGTAGTGACAATATCAACATATATATGAGGTTATTCCCGTTCTTCTAAAACCTAAAAGGGTGCCTTTGTTTGATCTCATCTCATAAGAAAACAATGGCTTTGTTCACAAATGAGAGCAGGATTTTAAATAATGGTTTCGATTTGGGTAATGGATCTGACCGAAACCTTCATGTAACGTTATAACCTTCATGTAACGTTATAACGTAACGGTTTCCAATTCATTTTCTTTTTATACAAATTTTCTCATTCTATACTGTCACAACTTGAATTATCCCCACCATTTTATAGATTAAAAAAATATTTAAATTTAATAAACAAACAAAAATAATACATATTATTCATGAAAATACCAATGTTTCATACTTAATGAGATAATAAAACTGTAAATGCATAATCTAATTATTATATATTCATTAATTTCATTTAAAATCCTTGAATCTATGTTCTAAACTTGGTAAGATTTCTTAACTATTTTTTTCAAATTATTATAATAAAATTATTTTAAAAAGTTGAGAAATCTTATAAATGTCCCCAACTGATTTTCTTTTTCCACAAGTGAGAGTACATTCAAATCTTTGAGTCACAGTGTCAATCTTGTTTATGATCTAAAAAACATAAGATATTCCAATATTTGGCTTAAAAGGAGAGAGAGTGAAATTTTCAAAAGATATGAGATAGAATAAGTTATCAATCATGGTATGTAATATAGTGTGACGTAGTAACGGTTTAAGTAAGATTTATTACCATTTCATGAGAGACCTCCAGCAAATACATGCCCTTATGATTATGACTGGATTAATTAATCACACACCATCCCTCACCAAGCTCATCTCCCATTCCCTCACAGGAGATTCTAACTTATGCCTCCATGGTCTTTAGCCACACTCAACAACCCAATACAGTAATTTGGAACACCATCTTAAGAGGCTTTGTGAATCACAACTTGCCCAAAAGGGCACTCTTGGGTTATGTGGGGATGCTCCAAGAATCCAGCACCAATCCTTATAAGTTCACATTTCCTTCTTTACTAAAGGGTTGTGCCTAGTCCTTGGATTTTGATTAGGGGAAGATGTTACATGGTCAACAAGTTTGGCCTTGACTCTGACCTCTACATAGAAACTTCATTAATTAAAATGCCTGCAGCTTAAGTGGATCTAAACTCAGCTAGAGCAATAGGTCAAAGAAACCAAGTTGTTTGGACTTGAATGATTAGTGGGTAAGCTAGGCTAGGAACCATTACCCAAAAAAAGACCATGGTGAGTCTCCTTTCTGCTTTTGTGCAGAACTAAGGGATTTGGAGTACAGCAAGATGCTGCGTCGTCACATCCGGGAATCGGGTATGAAGGTCTGTGTTTTTCTAGGGAATGTTTTGGTAGATATGTTTATTGTTTAGAATTGGATTCTGCAACAGAGATGTTCGATGCATTGACAGACAGAAATGTCATTGCTCGGTCTGCCATGATTTCTGGGTATGTTCAGAACAATCCGAGCAAAGAATCAGTGAGATAGATTAAGGAGATGGTTACTGAAGCTAATCAAAAGCCGAATTAAATTACAATTTGAGCAGTGCTTTCAGCTTGTACCCAATTGAGTGATCTAATTTAGGTAGGTGGGTCCATGCATATATTGGAAGGATTAGACAGAAATATAATACCAGTTTGCAGAATTCACTAATTGACAACGTACTCAAAAAATGTGAAAGGATAGATACCGCCGCCATCTTTTTCATGGCATGTCAAAGACAGAGATGATGTATCATGGAATGCCAGTGATCACTGGACTTGCTCTTCCTTCATGGGTCTTTGGAAGGAGACTCTCGATCAGTTAAGATGGCTGGAATTTAGCCAGACAATATATATATATATATTTTTTATAGATAACGAGAAAACAAAAGAAGGAAAATACAAACGATGCAAGAACATCGCCAAAAGAGAATCAAAAAAAAAAGTCAAACTAAGATACTTGACCAGCTATACAGAAAATCAGTCCAATGGACCTTCTCAAAATCAACAAGAACAGACGACCAAGAGTATAGCAACCACCCAATTTTAAGAATGACTATGGACATCGACTCTTTCTTATCTTCAAACATTCTTCTATTTCATTCCCTCCACAAACCCCAACAAATCACCGCCGGAAGCATCTTTCAAATCTCATTCTCTTTCCTACTGAACACACCTTTCGGCCATCCCAACACCACTTCCCCCAGACCCCCTTGTGAAACCCAGCTCATCCCATAAAGACCCAAATAATGATTCCAAATTACCTGCGGTTGCGAGCAATAGAGGAAAAGATGCGGAACATTCTCCTCAACCTGCCTACACATAATACATCTATTGGGGAAGGCCATACCCCTATCCTTCAAGTGATCGACCGTGAGAGCTTTATTTAAAGAAGCAGCCCAAAGGAAAGCCTGCACCTTTGAGGGAATCTTAAGATTCCAGATCTTCTTGAAAACATTATTTTTCCTCCCCTCCTCCCCCCCATCCTTCTTCCAAAGCACCGAGTCACAATGGGCTGTTGAAAACTCCTCTACACCCCTTCCCATCTTCTTCTATCTTCCAAATCTTGATGAATCATGCACACCGTGAGAAGTCTTTGTAGCTCCAGCCAATCACCCAATTCTCTTTCCCCAAAGTTGTCCCTACTAAAGCGCAGACCCCACCTAACCTCACCATCATGGACCACATAGCAATCTTGCACCTCCACTTCTCTCCTCAACACCAATCTATAAAGATTTGGAAACCTCTGGCACAGCATCCCATCCCCCAACCAGTCTTTTTCCCAGAATCGCACCCTACTCCCATTCCTGACCCTAAATTTCAAAAATTCCTGGATCAAAACCATAGTCGTTATTACCCATTTCCAAACTCCCACCCCATAAGACCTCCTCACCGGCTTCGGATCCCAATCACCCCTATAGGTCCCGAATTTGTGCTTAATAACCCTCCTCCACAACGCCATTTTCTCCGTATTTAAGCGCCAAATCCACTTTCCCAATAAAGCTTTATTCATACACTTTTTCTTCTAAAACCCAAACCTCCAAACTCCTTTGGTCTCATAACCCAATCCCACTTCACAAGGTGCAATTTCCTGGAGTCCCCCCTGCCCCCCACAAAAAATCCTTTTGAAGTTTCTCCAACCTCATGATCATCACCCGAGAAATCTTGAACAAAGACATGTGAAAGATTGGAAGACTCACCAGCACACTTTTGATCAAAGTTATCCGCTCTCCTAAGGACAGGAATCTTTTCTTCCACCCGGCTAATCTCAATTCCACTCTCTCCACCACCGGATCCCAAATAGCCGTCGATCGCGGATTCGCTCCTAATGGCGATCCAAAATACCTGATGGGCAAGGAAACCAACTGCAACCCAAACTTCTAGCACTTCTTTCCAAAAAACCTCCCCCCACCTCCCCCACCCCTATTAGCTTACTCTTGGCAAAATTAACCTTCAAACCAGATAAGACCTCAAAAAATCTAAGGATACCTCTCATATTAGCCACCTGATCTCCATTCGCCTCCAAAAATAACATGGTATCATCTGCATACTGAAGATGTGAAATGAAAGGTCCCTCTATTCCCGCCTGAAACCCCTTAATCATCCCCAAATCTTCTGCCTTTGACAGGAGTTTCCTAAAAGCTTCCGCCACCATAATGAAAAGAAAAGGGGATAAGGGGTAACCCTACCGTAATCCTTTAGAACCAGGAAAAAATCCATGTGGGCACCCGTTCACTAGAATATAAAAATGAGTCGACGACACACACCCCTTCATCCACCTAATCCATCTCTCCCCGAACCCTATAAGATTCATCATGTCTTCCAAAAACCCCCAATCCACATGATCATAGGCCTTTTCCATGTCTACCTAGCAGACAAGACCACTTGACCCCTCTGTAATTCGTGAGTCAATACACTCACAAGCAATCAAGACACCATCAACCTGCTGCCTCCCCCTTACAAAAGCACCTTGATAAGCCCCCCCCCCACTCTCTTCAATCTATACGCAAGAACCTTAGCCACAATTTTGTACAGACTAGTCACCAAACTAATCGGCCTGAAATCTTTTAACTCCTCCGCTCCATTAGCCTTCGGTATTAGAGAGATAAGCTTCGCTCATGCCTCCTTGTTTCATCTTCCCCTCTCATGGAATTCATCAAACACTCTCATCAAATCCACTTTCACCACTTCCCAACAACCACTGTAAAAACCCATGGTGAAACCATCTGACCCTAGCGCTTTGTCCTTCCCCATTTTATTAATCGTCTTGCGCATATTCTCTTCCTTAAACTGTCTCCCCAACTCACCCAACTCCTCCCTGGAAATTTGATCAACTCTTAGAACCTGAATTTGAGGCCGCTCCCTTCTATCATCCAAAAACCGACTCTGAAAATATCTTTTCACCTCACTGCCAATCTCCTCATTACCCTCAATAACCTCATTCCCCACCTTCAAACTAGTAATGATATTCATTTGTTTTCTAGCCTTGGCACACGCGTGAAAAAATTTTGAATTTCTATCCTCAACCTTCAGCCACTGAACTAGCCTTTTGTTTCCAAGATATCTCTTCTAATCTTCTCAAGGAAAGAAGATGCCCTGATAACTCCTGCCGATCCACCTCTTCCTCCCTTCCCAGACCCTCACTTCCTCCTTTTTTTCCAAAGCATTAAGCCGCAATTTGATCTCCCTTAACCTTTTATCCACCCTACCAAAACATTGAGATTCCACTCTTTAATTTTACCTTTTAGCTCCTTTAGCTTCCTCATGAACACATAACCCACATGCCCCTCAAAATTCATCTCGTCCCACCATTCTTTCACCAACTCCTTGAAGCCCTCCACCTTAAGCCACATGTTCACAAATTTAAAAGGTCTACGCTTCCCTTGTTCCATGCTCTCCCTCAAAAGAATCGGCCTATGATCAGACCCACCATACGCCAACGCCTCTTGAAAAATGTTTGGAAACTTGTCTGCCCAATCCACCGAATAGAGAGCCCTATCTAATCGGAGACCTCCTTTTATCATTCCAAGTATACATAGCTCCTTTCAATGGAGGATCAAAAAGCTCATGCCTATTAATAAAGTCTGAAAAGTCTCTCATGCTACTGGTAATTTTTGCCTAGAGGTCCCTCCCTTCTTTTCCCCAGGAAATCTAATCACATTAAAGTCTCCCACCACAGATCATGGAAGTTGTCATCTTCTCGAGATCCCCTCTAATTCAGCCCAAAATTTATTTATTTATTTATTGGTAATCCAAGCATAATATAAATCAGAAAATAGTAGCAACAATACAAAAGAAAAGGAAACAAAGAAAACATGGCTCATGAGGACATGAACCGAAACACAACAGCTACAAAATGAGAATACACACAAAATAACCCCTGACTACTACTGAGCGGCCCCTGCAACAAAATCAGACTAATAATATATCCACATCCACCCATGCCTGCCTCGCAGTGCACCAATCCAAATTAGATCTTAAGATTCTCAAATTCGGCCCATACACCGAGGTGAAAATCCACTCAAACTCGTCCTCCACCACACTAATCGAATGGAAATCGAAAACTCCCCCGAGAAAACCTCAACTTTCTCGTGAACCAAGCGATCTCACATCACCAATTGCCCACCTGAAGCCCCCACCGACGCCACAAACACCCAGTCAACTTGTCTGTTTTCCCACACCTCTGAAACTACCAGATCATTCATCTCCTCCAATTTAGTTTCCCGAATTGCAATAAGATCTGGCTTAATCTTCCGCAACACACCCCTCACATCCAACCTCCTTTCCCCCCTCCCCAACCCCCTTACATTCCACGACACTATCTTCATCTATAAAACCACAAGCCCCAAGCCTCAATCCTTCTCCTCCTCTTTCCACTTTCCCCCCTCCCCAACCCCCTTACAGTCCACGACACTATCTTCATCTATAAAACCACAAGCCCCAAGCCTCAATCCTTCTCCTCCTCTTTCCACCATCAAATCTCTGCCCCCCTTCCGCCCTGTCCTCCCGGCCCTTTCCCCTCCCTATATTCAAGATCCGCGAAAAATTCTCTCGCCTGATCCTCCCCCCTACAAACCATAACCCCAAGACTTTACTCACCTCCACTGAATTAGCCACATTTGCCAGAATCTCCCTCCTCTCCAAACTTCCTACCTTGGCCTCCATATTATTAGAACAAGTGGCACACTTCTCCAATTCTACGAGATTGTCGTTCTCCACTTCAAACGCAGCTACTTGCATTCTCCACAATCCTTCCTCAACACTAGAACCCTCTTGGGAGTTCTCCGTATCAGAAAACTGGTTGTCTCGATCTTCCAGGGAGTCTCCTTCCTCCAACGGCAAAGACAATTCCTTCTCAGTCGAGGCCCTAACCATTGAGACCGACTTGGACATCTCATTTTCTTCTGTGAACTCCGCCGACAGCTCAACTACCCCATCCTGCCCTGGCAGACCCTCCCCTTTTGCCCACGATTTATCGTCGATACCCATCTCATCAGAGCTGGAGCATCTGTGCCTTAGCTTTACCAAGGTCTCTGAACTGGAACCTAGTGAGTCACCACTACTACTCCTTCGAAGAAGACGAAACCTCCCCCTGGAACTGATCACCTCTTTTGGAAAATCTGAACCGATGTTAATGCGAGAGAGAGTGGGTTTGGTCACTATTGATTTTAAACGAGGACCACACTGATCACTTTGAAACCCCACTCCATTTGAGCCCCAACCTTTACTCCTCTCCCTCCTGCGATAAACTTGCCTATAGCACTTGTTGAGAGTCCTGTCCTGACCTTATAACTCCCTGCTCTTCTTGTTCTAGGTTTACCCCCATCCTTCTCAAGCTCCTTCAGCTGGGTAGGTCTACACCCAACAAACTGACCCAACCCTAGGGATAGAGGAACTGACCCCTCGCGGAGAGTGCTCTGCAGATTCCTCTCGAGAGAATCGCCTGGACTGATGGCCTCTAATCCAAAACCAGAAACTTGGTGCTCCGACTACTCACGGCGTCCTGGTAGAGTCGAGAAGAGATCCTCTGAAGCTACGATGACTGGAGCTGCTAACCCTTTCCCCTCAATCACAACCTTAGAAGACACGATACGCGAGACCTGACCATCCTGTTGCTTAAAAATGAGGTCGGATCCGAATGGATCCAAATCCCCGATAACTTGGGTTGAGCCCTGTGCATAGCGATTCGGGCTTAAGACCTTGTCCTGGGCCCCAACTAACATATTGGATCCCCCCGAACCAGGGCCTAGATCCCTGATGATAACAGACTTAAGGATAGGTCTATGGGCCCCTACCTTCTCGCCTACAAGAGCGCAGGCCTCCTAGTCCACCAAGACCCCTCTAAATTCATTTAACTTATTTTGGACACGTGTGTGGCGGATTGAAGGAGTCGAGGATGACACCCTTAAATCCCTATCTTCTTCTACCAAGGCCACTGCAACGCTCCCAATGGCAAACATGCTTGGAAGCTGCTCACCACCTACGCTCCTCGCGCCTCGTCTCTCAACCCTTATTCTCTTCCTTCTGACTCGCCTCACCTTGTTACGCCATATCTTCCTCCCCTTAATCTTATTTTGAAATTTCAAATCTATACTCGCCTTTGGGGGCGCCTTCTCTAAGAATATATGCGATAACGTGCAAAGATTTGGTAGGATGGGATTTGCAGGTTTTGACTTATCATGCACGAAAACCCACGGGATCTGCACCACCTGTGCTACGAGTCCCACAAATAACACCTTTCTGCAGCTCAATCAAGGGTCTAAGTGCACTCAGGACTTCTTCGTGAAAGAAGGGAACAGTGGACTTTGAAAATTCTGCCTTTGGGTCTGCCTCTACCAGTACACCACCTCCTGGAATAGTGGTACTACCTCCCTTCCCTTCCTTGCCGAAACGATGTCGGTGCTCCATTGATTCCGACGAATCATCTCTTATGTTGCAAACCTCACCCTCCCAGATTAAAACCTCGATTGGGTACGAAATGGAATGGAAAGGCAAGGGTATGAGGCACGGGATCGACCTCACATCGCCGCGGACATGGATCTTTGCCATAGTAAGATCTGCGAAACCCTCTGTATTGGGATGAATTTCTAACAAGCCTCCGCAAATCTGACCAATCTGCGAGAACACAGATGGCACCCACAAATGAAAAGGGATGCCCTTCAAGGCGATCCAACGAGTTCCTATCAGACCTATATAAGAAATGGCATTTGCCTCAGGCCACCACCTATGAAAGCCCACCATAGTACCGTTCCCCAAATTAAACAGATGTGGAAAATCGTGGACTCTCGATTTGGATGAAAAATTGCTCGATCTGAATCACAAGGGAATAGAGATATCTTGCCTTCCTCCGGTAGCAAGTGTTCCAACAATTTCACAACCTCCACCCATCTCACCGATGAACCCACTGGTCCAGTAGAGCAAACAACAGCCTCGGCCCATTGACAAAAAACACCAGCATCCAAGTCCACAACAATGCTTTCGATTCCATCCACCTGCTCTACATGACTTCGGAGACCCTTCATTGGGCTTGGTAACTCCTGACTATTTCCTCTCTGGTTCAGAATTCCGGATATATGGATTGAAGAAGAGTAAGGCATCCACTAGAGCCTTCCAGCCCATACTTCGATCTCCACGAGGAATGAACAGGCGCCCTCCCTTTCCAGCGTCCAGAAAGGATTGAAACATCAAGAACTCACCCCTTACATTGGCTCTCTTTTCTCCTAAAATAGCGATCCCAGCCCCTCGAAATCTTCTGAACAAATAGCCTGTCGCCTCCAGATAGTCCTTCACCATTCTTTCCATCCACTGAATTGCTTCTTCCGGCAACCACATGGAACTCAAGGCTCCTCTTTCTTTTCCGTCAGTTTCAGCATCGATCCCTCCTCTGTGCCTACCTTCATCACATCGAAAGACTTGGCCTCTACAGCAAATTAACAAACTCTACCAGCTCTTCTGTTATTTAATTGGATTGATAACTAGCACCAAAAGGGAAGGCAAGATAGAACTGTGAAATTGGATGCATCTATTCTTTCATGCTCATACAAGAACAGAAGGCATTTAGCGATTAAAAATACACACAAAAGTGTATTTTTAAGCAATAAATAAGAAACTCTGATCTAAGTATCTAATTCTCTACCAAAGGCATGCAGCAATTAAAAAAGTGTATTTTTAATATCACCTTCATTGGGGTGTTGTCAGCTTGCAGCCATGCAAGGTTAGTCCAAGGTCGCCACCACCGAATCCCACCAAAGTAGGAGCATTATGGGTGTATGGTTGATCTTCTTAGCAGAGCCGGACTTCTGGAGGAAACTGAAGGATTCAGAGATTACTGGTGGAAATTTTATTTTGAAAATGCTGGGGTATTCCTGCTACTTTCTACATTCGATAGCTAAGTGTTCCTGTAAAAATTATCTGTCCTATTGCTAAATGCAAGTAGGAGACCAACTAAGATGGTTATCTGAACTATATGCAACAGTACCAAATTCAGGGCCAAGGTCTCTAACTCCAGCATACCTTAACAACAGCTCCTTGTCATGTGACTATGTGAGTACCCTCGTAGCTTGTATACCAAGAATAGAGTAAATTAAGAATAAAGCAATAATAAACATATATATATATATATATATAAAGGCGAAGTGAAATACAATATCGTACAGTTTACTTAAAGATGAACATCCAGAAATAATATAATCTTCATCTGAAATGTGTTGCTTCCTTATTCATTTCCATTTGATTCCAGGAGTTTTTTTACCCATACATTTTGACCAAAATGGAAAGTTGCTTCCCTTATTCATCTTGGATAAATGTTCAGTAACCATATGGAACTAGCAAATTATTTAACTGGAAAGTTCATGAGCCAATGTGGTGAGGGCCTGATAACTTTCCATTCATAACAAGATGGGGGTGGCAATTGTTGCAATTCTAGTCATACCCATTGCCGACATTCATCTCGAACCAAAGGTGTTTTAGTAATGACAGCATTTATAATGACCTTTAGAGCTTTGCAATGGCAGATACGGGCAAGTTGGATCTAGCAGGTAGCTTTAAATCTTCCCATTGCTCCTCGTCCACCTTGGAAAAGTACCGCTCCACCATATCGTCGCTAATTAGCTCTAATTTAGAAGGTTCCCACTGCAAAATCAAGAAGGAAAAGTCTAATCATACCAACCTTCATTTAAAGCTTTCAGCACAGGGTATGAACAAACAAAACAAAACTAAATCTCCAGCAACCTTGGGGTTTTTGTCCTTATCCAACAGTATAGCCCTGCAACCCTGCGTTTGAAAGTTTGATCAGAATCATTAACAAGACAGGGACATGAGAAAAACGTTACTCGAGTCTGTTCCAGAAACCTCAAAGAAATCGTTGCTGACTTCACTTCGCAAGACATGACAGCAAATTCTATATTCCCGGACAAGGCACTGACCAACACCTTGCAGCCTCCCTTCTCTGATCTGGAATTGCACAAGTAATTTAAGTCAAAACAAATTTGAAAGCTTAAAACTTGTTCATCGGAGAATTGTTAGATTAAGCTAGCCTTAAAATTATTAATCAACAATAGATACATTAATGATTCAGAAATGACATGTTAAGAGTCTTCTATAAAGAATAGTGGAGTGACTAACTACCTTCTTTCTCTATTGAAGAAAAAGAAAAAATAAAAGATGAAAATTTGAAGTGTGACACCCACTTAAGTGCACTAAATCTAGAAATTTTCTCTTTTCTATTTTTTTTTAACTGAAAAAGTAAATAAAATGACAAGGAGATCATAATTTCACTACACAGAAGAATGGGCTGAGGAAAGTCATTATCATTGACAACAACTGCCTATGCAAACCATCCAAGTACACACTGCCATTGGCACTATATAGTGTATGGCCTATCCAAATGTCCAAACCTTGAGATAAATCCCTATCTTCCCCAGATAATATTGTGATATATTCCAAAGTGATAGGCCTTCCAAACCAAAAAATCAAGTGATCAACTAAAGCCACAGGACAACAATCAGTGGGAAAAGAGGACCTGGAAGTCTGGAACTTCAAATTAAATTGGGAGAATAAGGAAGTGGTGTAGAAAAAATTCCAAGTATGCAAATAAGAATCCAAGGATGAAATTTTAAAGTTCTTCCCACGATATAAAACAGCTTCTTTTAGTTTCTAGGATAGTTACTAGAGTGAGAAGCAAAAACAAGATGCAAAGCGAAAGCAGGAAGTGGGAAGTGAAGCTCAAAAAATCCTTAGTCTCGGGTCTATCCCATAACTTCATACATACATAGCCAAGTGAGTCTAGGAAACCAGCTTTCTAGGAAGCGAGCAGCCCATCCTATACGGCTATACATAGCTTCCCTGCAACTATGATTTATAGTAATGTGATTTTGGCATATTGTAATCATTAGTAGTCAAATTTAAGTTTCTGCTGAATTACTTTCCTAAACCTACGTATCAGCTGAGATTACTTAAAAGTTAAAACCCTATTCTAGTTTATAGGATTTAACTAAAATAAAATGTAAATAAAATTGTGTTTCTTAAAAAGATACTAGATAAAATTATCCATTTGGCTTTTAGCTCTACTAGCAAACACGTTCAACTGTCCAAGGCAGGATCAAGCTTTTCTCTTTATTAGAATTTTGGAAGCCAAAAAAAAAAACACTCACGAAGTGTATATAAATGAATAATATCAAAAAAAAATATTTTTCTTGTGAAGAGGGCATTTTCTTCATCTAGAAAAATATGTCAATTGTCAAGAGAGGAATTTTATCATTAGGTTGCATGTAAGGAGAGGTATTTTGCTAATATTTTATAATTTCATCTGGTAAACACTAGTTGAGGCAAAACATGCAAAGCACATGCTTTACTTTAAAAATAATGTTAATAAAAATATGTAGTTTATTATATTATAATATACTACATTCTATAATTAATAGGATGGGTAATTCTTAGAAGACAGGAAGCAATGGAAGGGAAACCAAAAAAAATAAGGGTTGTGTTGTACAAGTAAGATGCCCATATACAATATAAGAAATATAGGATTGATTTTGGTAAATCAGAAAAGAACGATGTGGAAGTAAAAGTGATGCCTTCAGAAGTAAAAGAGGTGGAAGGAGATAATACAGAATTAAATAACTTATTAATTTTTCTAATGTAGGAACCAGCAGTCTCTCCCCCCTCTCCCCTGTTTTTTCTTCTTTTTTGGAGGGTGACTAATGGATCCTCCTTTTATCTCCCTCTTCTCCCTTTTTTATGTCAGGGAACCAGTAAGTCCTCTACTTCTCACCTCTGAAAGAAGACTTTGGGAACTTTTACTGCTTCGCTAAAGGCAAACATTGCTCAGTAACCTCTTGCTTATTGTTTTAGGAAGCTGAGATTTCGTGGACTCCCAATTTACGCAGGAACCTTAATGATTGGAAGTAAATGACCTTAAATTGATGACGCATCTATACTCAGTTAAGCCTAATCCTTAAGCCAGATATTCTAGAAGTTGGTCTAGGGAAAGTAAGGGTAGATTTTGTGTAGATGCTTTTATCAGTCCTTAGATGTCAGACTTCACTAATCACTCCTCTTTCCTTACCAAGTTGTGAGGAATCTAGGTATTCCATCAAAGATCAATTACTTCCTTTTGACAACAACCTCGGATAGAATTCTCACTATGGATAATAGTTAGTAATTTCGTGTGTTATTCGTGAATTATATAGGAATAATACATATAATTTGTTATTCATAAAATTCGTCTGTATTGGCTTATTATTCAAAGACACGAAGCATTCATGAATTTCTTAAGTAAGGCGAATTGTTTGTGATTTATTCACGAATAATATGCATAAGATATAAAAATATTTAACATGTAAGAAAAGTCTCTAAACCACCTTTCTTCTTTCTCGCATGCACACGCAACTCTCTTTCTCTCGATTTATTTCTTTCCATCAATCCCTAACCTTAAATCGCTATCGCAACGGCCACAATGTCTCACTGAAAGCTGCCAACCACCAGTCTTGAAACACTCATCGACCACCACTCAATCTCGCTTTTTCTCTCGATCTCTCTCTACCTAAATCTCTAACCTTAACCATTTCATAGTCATCAATCATCACAACGGCATCGCAAGTCGTTAGCAGAGGACCGAGTCTCCTACTGTACAACCTTGTCAGCACCGGCAACCGCCACCTTTTAATCTCCCTTCCCAGTCTCTCTCTCTCTCTCTCTCTCTCTCTCAATCTTCGACTACACTTTTGTTTTCATTATCTATAATGTGAGGTTAAAAGATTTAATGACTTCTCTTCGATATTTTATATGTGCAATTTATATGTTTAGCCAAAATTTAAACTTATTATTGAGTGTTGGTACTTGAATTATTTTTGTACCGCACTTTTGACATTCAGAGTTTTTTCTCTTTTCTTTTGCCAAATTTTTAAATGAACTATTGAATGACTACTCTGAATTATTCTTGAATAAGTCTTGTGCTGAACTTTTACCATTATTAACTATGCAATGGACCACTTAATAAACAGAGAGTGGAGGATGGTAAATAAACGCTATTTATGCCTGGGAGAGGAGGAAACAGTTGACCGTTTGTTCATCCATGGCCTCTAGTCTGACAGTTAGGGAGCCAGTTTCTATCCCGTCTTGGAATCCAGTGGTCTTCCCATTTGGTTTCATAGACTTCTTCTCTAGCTGGTCATTGAGAGATGTGGACAAGGCTACCCTCGTTGTATGGAGGATGATCCCAGTGACATTTGTTGGTGTGTTTGGGAGGAGAGGAACAATGCACTCTCGGAGTTCTATTGGGCCAGACTATGATGACCTAGATCTCTCCTCCTTTTTGGTTTAGAGGGTGTCCTTGAGAATTTTGGTTTTTATCTTATTCTTTTATTTAAAGCATTGTTATTAAACCCTGACCAATCATCAACATGAAAATGTGGCCGGTTAGGCGGTTACCAGTCTGACCATACAACCGCTGGTTTAACGAGTTGAACCATGATGTCAGCAACTCAGCATGATGTCAGAAAAACAAATACAAATATAAAATATTCATAACTATAATAAGAGACATGAGCTTGTAATTGATAAATATATATCTACACTTCAACAGATCCGACCTACCGGCCAGCTCGGTCTGGGTTTAGTAACACTAACTGATAGGCTGTTCCACCAATCAGTGAACTCATCTTGTAATTATTTCACATTCATAAATAAATATATATATATATATATATATATATACACTTTACTGAAAAAAGAAATTCTTTCTTTTTTTGCGTGGGAGAAAAGCAGGGACAGTGCAGCCAATCAATTGAGGAGTTCACAATTTTCAACTATTTTTATTCTTTTTTCCTAAAAGCTATCCCATGAGATATGAGCTATCACTACTAGATACTAATGGATTCATATTTAACTTCGGGCACATTAACAAAATGGTCTTGAAAAGGGCATAAAGAATCCATACCGATCTGAGAGAAATTTTAAGACTCATTGGGGATGCCTTCTTCAATGATTGAATAGTGGAAGAGATCCAATCATCAACTCCTCTTACAGCCTCCCTCTCCTACAATAACCAACATAAGATCCCACTAAACTAAGAACTAAAAATTTCTCAGGGCCAGGTATAGTAAGCATAAAAGTAAAAGTAAACAGAGTGTTAATACAAGGCAATAAACAGTTCAGATATGAAAGTCAGAAAGATGAAAGATCAACAAAATTGAGCCAATCTATTGCATCAACTTACAAGAGCAGATAGAATTTCTTCAACTGTTCTTCTGGAGAAGCACCTGTCAATAATATCCAGTCTGCAACAAGAAACCACTGGAGATGAACATCTTGAAAATGTAGGGTATAGCCATACTTATAAGTTTGCATCCACACAAAGCATGTAAACAACAAAACATGAATTTATGACTACAAATAAGTAAATTGATAAATGTGATATTTGATTAAAAAAAAATTTGGTGTTTTGTATTTTTTTACACACACACATATATATATATATATATATATATATATATATTTATTTGTTTCCGAGTTTATCCGAGTCAAGTTTTTTTTGAGTTTATCGAGTTCCTCAACTTGGCCAACTTTCAAGCCCAGTCGCATTTTCAGGGGTTTCGAACTATGGTTTGTATCTAGGGTTTAAAGGAAGAAGAAGAAGAGAGAGGAAAAGATGAGAACTTAATGTTTCTCTCTCTCTCTCATTCTATTTATAGGTAGGGCTTCCTTGACATAATAGGCTACCAAAGACAGAAATATCCCTATGCTACATTGTAACAGGGTGTAACATAGGATTACATAAACAAAGATAATATTCTACACTCTCTTAAGTTGGTATCTAGATATTATAAATACCGAGCTTGCCAATAATCATAGTGAACTGTGTACTGTCAAGACCCTTGGTTAAAATATCAGCAAGTTGGTCACCAGTCTTCACAAATAGAGTGCAGATGAGGCCTAACTTCAATAGCTCCTTGATGAAGTGTCTCCACCTCAATTTGTTTTGTTCTGTTGTGTTGAACTGGATTGTGAGCAATGCTAATTGTCGCCTTGTTGTCACAATACAACTTAATAGACCCCTAAATAGGGAGCTTCAAGTCGATCAAAAGAATGCAGAGTCATAAACTAGAACTCTCCCTCTGCACTAGATCTGGCAATCACGGATTGCATCTAACTTACCCACGTGACGAGATTCCCACCAACGAATGTACAGTAACCAGAAGTGGAGTGCCTATCTGATATGGATCCAGCCTAGTCTGCATCAGTGAAAGCCTCAATTTGTATATTATCAGTACGAGCATACAAAAAACCTTATCCTAGAGCTGACTTGAGAAATCTGAGAATCCTGTAAACCGCATCAAGTGTGCGGAGGTAGGCGCATGCATGAACTAGCTCACAACACTGATGGCATATGCAAAATCAAGACGAGTGAGACATATATCAGTCTTCCTACAAGTCTTTGATATCTCTCTGTTCTATAAGCTTCTCACCAGTGGCTTCACCAAGCTTATGGTTGGGGTCAATGGGAGTGTTACAAGGCTTCCAGGCTACAGCCCATCATAACAGTCGCATGTAGAAGGTCAAGGACATAATTGTAGTATAATATAAAGATACCTTTCATGGACCTGGCAACCTCAATACCCAAGAAATACCTCAACTGGCCTAGATTCTTGATTTCAAATTCCTTTGCAATTAGGCCCTTGAAAATCTGCATTTCCTCCTGGTCGTCTTCAATCAACACAATGTCATCTACATAAACAATGAGGCAATCACCTTTTTTCCATTGTGTTTGATAAACATGATATTATAGTTAACTTGGCTTTGTTTGTAGCCATTTCTAATCATGGCGTGGCGAAACCTTTCAAACCAGGAGACTGCTTAGACCCATACAAAGCCTTCTTCAGTCTACATACCTTCCCTTCAGCTACAGGGCAGTTGAGCCCAAGAGAAGGTTTCACGCATTTCATCCAAGTCACTAGAAAAGCATTCTTCACATCGAAGTACATAAGTGGCCAATCTAGTTTAGATGCAAGAGAAAGAGAACCCTTACGGAGTTCATCTTTGCTACTAGTGCAAAAATCTCTTGGTAGTTAATGACTCTATGTCATATGTCTGTGTGTACCCTTTTGCAACGAGCCTTTGTACCTTTGTACCTTTCCACTGACCCATCAAGCTCATGCTTCACAGTGAACACCCATTTGCATCCCACAGGAACTTTCCCTCTTGGTTAATCAACCATGTCTTATTCTTTTCCAGAGTCTACATCTTTGTTCTCATTGCTTCTTTCCATTCTGACTTAGAAAGAGCATCTACAACACTGCGAGGAATAGAAGTACACCCAAGTAGCTCGAGTGTAATTATCAATAAAAGTAACATAATAACGAAAGCCATCACTTGAGGGAACAGGAGATAGTCCCCAAACATCCAAGTGAACTAACTGAAAAATAAAACATATATGCATCCAAGAAGGATAAACAGTACGAACATGTTTAGTAAGCTCACAAGTATCACATTGAAAAATAGATGAAGAACAAATTTTACTAAAAGTAGAAATCAATGAACATAAAGTCTTAGATCCAATATGCCCTAGTTTGGCATACCATAAACGATAAGTATCAAAGAGTAGCATCAACAGAAAAAGAAAAACAAAAAAAGTAGCAGCAGCAAAGAAGACTGGATCAGGAGCATAATCAGTGTCAAGGTAGTAAATTCCGCCTCTTTCCAATCCTCTACCAACAATCTTCCTCGTAATCAGGTCTTGAAAGAGAGAATGAGAAAGATAAATCATAGCACAATAGCTAAGTTTGGTAGTAAGACTATTCACTGAAAGAAGGTTAGAAGATAAATGAGAAACATGTAACACATGAGATAAAGAGAGAGATGGAGACACAGGAATGTGTCCTACTCCTGAGACCGGAGTAAAAGAACCATCAGGCAAAAGAACTTTGCCGGTAAGCTATGAAGGTGAACAAATGGAATAACCCTCTGACACACCAGTCATATAATCAGTAGCTCCGGTATCAATACCCAGCTAAGAGAAGAAGACGATGTAGTGGCGGCATAGGCCGAGGGAGCATGGATACCTATGGCAGATGAAGTAGCAGTATCAGGAAAATCACTCTGCAGATGGAACTCAGCTCGGATCATCTCAGCAACCTGGGCTCTCATGGACTCCAGAGGATCACTGGCAACAACTGAGGACTGAGGATCAACAGCAGGAGTCGTAGTAAAGTGAGCAGAAGGACGAGGCTAGTAACCCTCGGGATAGCCATGCAAATAGCAACAATGATCACAATCGTGTCCCACTATACCACAATGACTACAAGTAGTAGGTCTGCCACGACCGCCACTACCAGTCCCCCAACCACGGCCAATAGCAGGACGAAAATCAATAGCAAAGGCGGTACGATCCTGAAGGGGCATAAGAGTGGTGCTCGAAGACATAACAGCCCGTTGGCGTTCCTCACCAAACACAGTGGAGTACACAGATCGAAGAGATGACAAATGAGATGTGACAAGAATCTAAGTGTGCAACTGCTCGAATTCGGCCTGAAAACCTCCAAAGATATCATAAAGGCGGTGACGCTCAATTCGCTTCGTCATAATTTTGGCAGAAGCAGCAGATAATTCAGAAAGAGACTCATAATAGCTCAATTCTTCCCAATGATGCTGATGAGCCCCAAAATAATCTGAAATAGACATATCCCCTTGCTGAAAGTGAGCAATCTCACGAGTAAATTGATAAATCTGAGCATCATTCTCTACTAGGGCATAAGTCTGAATAAGACTCCCAAAGTTCATGACAAACTTTATAAAAAATATAATTCCCGGCAATCTAAGGCTCCATAGAATTGAACAACCAGCCCAAAATAATACAATTCTCTGCCTTCCACTTAACAATTTCGGCAATACCTATCTCCGGATGTGGGGTTTTACCATCAAGATACCCCATTTTAGAGTGACCCCCAATATAAAGCTCAATCAAGCATTACCACGCAAGAAAATTATCACCATTGAATTTAATATTGGTGATAGAGTGGACAACGGAGTCAGAAAGAGCCGGCGGAGCAAGAACTTTAGCATCCATAGAAGAAACTCAAGGAGCAAACAACCAATCAATCAAAAATATAAACAAAGGATCTAATGGTATTAAGTTACCAAAGAGGTGACGTAAGTTGATGTTATAAGCAAATAGGGTGTAAAAAAACTCTTTTTCAGCAAAAAAAAGTAGTGAAGTGGGGTTGTAAAATCATCACAACCTCTTCAAATCTCATCCAAACGAAGAAAAAACAGGTTCAAGATGTTCCTATCAAAAAAAGGGTCCAACCATGACCAATAAACAGTGGAAGCAACAACCCATTCAAGCGGTAAAAAATCTTAACCAAAACAGTATTTTTCTTCGAATGTTTTTGTATTTTTTCTTCAAATCATCATAACTTCCTCAATATTTAACCAAATCTCATGAAATAGGATTCAAAAATCCTCTAAAATCAAGATCTTTGAAAAATATACCTTTGGAGAACCCAAAAACCAAAAATAAGGCCTACGTCATACGGCTAGAGACAGTCGTATGACTAAAAACGTGGCAGCTAGCTCCTTCTTCCTTTTGATGTTGTTACAGCTTTATACGACGATCTTCTTCCTTTGATGTAGCTCTGATACCAAGTTAGAGAAAGGGTTTTGAGGATTTAGGATTTAGAGAAGAAAAAAAAGAGACGAGAGAGAAAGAGAGATTAGGGTAAATTGCTTAGTTAGAGATTAGAGAACCCTACTAGCATATTATATAAAGAGAGAACATTACATATATGCCCTTTTACAAGTATGCTCCCGATATTACATATATCAACAGAACTCACAAACCAAAGCCAGATTCCACCATCCCTCCTTGTTCGAACCATGCATATTAGCGACCGAGTAGGTTTTCTGATAAGGCCAGCTTGGAACTACTGCAGGCTGGGGGGGAAACCCTCCACTCCGAATTTACTTGAAGACACTTTTACGAAGGCCTTACTACTGAAATGGCATCAGCCACCCAACGCCAGCCATCTCTATGACTGCCCTCGGGGAATAGGATCCATCGCCTTCTACCACCAAAGTTAGGGAACACCGAAACCAGGATGAAAGCTCCTTTCCCATTGCTTTTTCTTTCCAGGAGAATCTTGTTGTGGGAGCAAGGGATGCAATCCACCCTATAACTCTCATCTTTGGCATTGATACACTCAGACAGAAACCTTACCAGTCTCCCACAGGCAATCTCCTCTTAACATATTTCAATAGAGAAGCCCCCACCCCTTCCAATGATCTTCAACACCCTATCATCATCTTTCCCCTCAATGAAATCAAAAGTTTTCGACTCCACCGCCACAATTTTGTGACAATACAACATGTTGTCTTCAACACCCTATCATCATCCCCCATTCATCTTCCTCTGCAAATCTCTCTTCAACACCCTATCATCATCATCCCCTTCATCTTCCACCGCCACAATAGTGAAGATTAGATTTCCTTCTACTATTTATGGACACAATAATCCTCAAGTCTTGTGATAATACCCATATTATGTTCATCAAAGCAATAGTATGTATTCACATAGTTGATACAACCTGATTTCCATTGACAATCATACATCAAAACCTACTATCTAATGCTAACTTATAACAAAACCAATTAATAGAGTGTGTCTACCTTTCGAGACCGGATCTCTACGAAACTAACACTTTAGAAAGAGTTGAGAAGCGGAAACTGGATTTCTCTTTTGATCCAAGCTCAATCCTTGAAAGCCCTAGCTTTATTTCTCTCTTTCTCTAACAAAATCTCTTTTTTTCTCTCTTAGGGTTTGTAACCCAATACCCCACGAAATGGGGCTTATATAATGTTTGGGGTTTAGCAAAACCAAGGTTCAAAGTATCGACAATATCGGCGATATATCGCCGATATTTGTCGGTATCGTTACCTACCGACACATCTATACAGGGTTTAAAAAAATTTACATGATATCGTGAGATATCGGTGATATATCGTCGAAATCGACAATATATCGTCGATATTTCACCGATATCGACCAAGTAAGGCATCAATCCAAAAACAGTGGGGGAATCCCACAGATCGTTCATGCAAATTGCAAATACACTTTAATATTTTTTATTTAGAAGAAAAAAAAAGGGGGGGGGGAAATCGTGGGAGTACAGAAGAAGGAAGAGGAAAGAAGAAAGAAGAAGGAAGAGGAAAGAAGGAGGTACTGTGGCCGTCTGCCGTCCGCCGTCGCCGTCGCTAGTCGCCGTTGCCAAGCCAAGCCAAGGTTCCAAAACCCTCTTCGGGTCTTCATCCTTTCCGAGAGCTCTGTTGCTCTTTCTGTTTTTTTTTTTTTTTTTGTTAATCTGATACGAAGAAGTGGGTTTGGTTTATACTTTAAACCCTTGTGGGTTATGCTAACTTCACTCCCTACTCCCTAATATGTTTACTTGTTTAATAACCTTTAAACCCTAACAAGGGTTATGCTAACTTCACTCACTATTACATTTATTTGTTTTAATCTTTAAATATTTTAAACCCTAACAAGGTAATGCTAATTTCACTCTCTGTTACTAATATTCCCTTTTAATTGTTTTAACCTAACAAGTGTAATGTTAGGTTAAGGGTTTTAACCTAAACTTAAAAAAATAATATTAGTTTCACTTTCTTTAAAATTATATGGAGACTTTAATTTTTTTTTTTTAAAGTCACTATGTTGAAACATAATTATTTCATAATAATATTTTTTTAATTAAAAATTATTTATTGGTAATAAGATTATGCCCATAAGGGCTTTCTACTAATATTAAAAAATTAATAATTTCTTAATAATATTTTATAAATTAAAAATTATTTATATGTAATAAGATTATGCTCATAAGGGCTTTTTTAAAATATACTACACTCTGACTAATCAGTGTTCACTTAGATATAATTTATAAGTTAACATGCTATTTATATTTTTAATACATAATCTAAAAAAAATTATATTTTTTAAAAATGATGTGTCATATAAGAAATTATATTATATGACAAAAATTAATATGTTAAAAAGTAATATTGATTTATATTATACACCCAATTTATAAAATAATATTGATTAATATTAATTTTGACTTTTATAATTATTTAAAGCATCTTTAAAAAAAATACATTTTGACTCAATTATAATTTTGACTTTTATAATTTATTATGAATCTTATAAATTCTGAATTTACGATTGATTGAGAAATGAAATATGAATCAATCATATATTATCGTCACTCATCAGCGCGCCGCACATCTTTGCTCTTTTCTCATTGTATCTCTTATGTACATTGTCATTTTTTTTTAATGTTTTAATTCTAAAAGGTGTATTAATATACATTTAAACATTTCCTGAAGTTTCACTGCAAAATTTCATGTTTTGCCCATTTTTTTTGCCATTTTTCCAAAAATCACCGATAAACGATATATCTTCCGATATATCTTTTTTCCGCGGCTCCGACATGTCGAGCAATATCGACATTTAGAACCTTGAGCAAAACCCCAACACACCCCCAAAATATCCCAAAAGTACTAAAGTAAGTCAGCTAGGCAAAACAGCAGAGGAGCGGTCGACCGGTCCTTTGGAGGGTTTTTGGAAAAAAACCTCATACAAAAACAAGGGGGGACGGTCGATGGGTCAAGGGGAGGGGTCGACCGGTCCCTATTAGGGCTCGACCGATCTGCCCCTTTTTTGTCCCCTTCGGCCTTTTCTTCCCACTTTTGACACTTGTGTTTCCACTCTTTGTTTTAACACCCATGAACATCTAAAAGGATCCTTAGGACCCTAACACAGACCATACCATATTACTTAGAGTGTGCTCACACTCTCTTACTTGAATCCTAACAAATCCACACGACATAGATGATAAAACCATAGTTCGAAAACTCGACGAGTCACCCGAGTAACTCGGCCGAGTAGTAACTCGACTGAATTTCGAGTCAAGTCACCTCAAAAATCGAAGGAGACACTATTTACCGAGTTACTTAGGTGACTCGGTCGAGTCGAGCCGAGTTTTTCGACTCGCCAGACTAGGTTGAGTGACAGAAGGGTATTTTTATCATTTTGTTAAACCTAAACTCGAACGTCACACTATGTTTGCATCATATTTGTTGGGATCTCCAAAGATAACCTACTATGGGTTCTGTTAAACCTATTTTTTAGGATTGAGTCTGTAAAAAAAGCATTCTTCAAGTTCTTTTAATGCAAGTTTTTGAAGTTATTACATATATATTCCGAGTAGGACTGAGTCGAGTTTTCCGAGTTACTCGACCTGGCTAACTTTCCAGTCGAATCGAGTTTTCGGGTTTTTGAACCATAAATAAAACCCCATTTTCATAAACTAACACATAAAATCATACATGGATGATCCGACCTTCCAAGCCTACTCACTGCACAGTGCACTTGGATTTCTGGGGTTCTCCATTGGATGAGCATTACAGTTGCACCTTCCCTTATGTAAGGCAATAGGAATTAGGAAGGTCTAACCATAGAGTCAGAATCGTTACCTAGATCGGACGTATAGTCAACTGAGGTGGACAATTCGTTGTAGTCTTCCCCTATTGAACGCATCTGGAATACTTTTTCAGGTCCTCACCTTCAAATGACCTGGAGTGCACAAAAATAGGAGATAGGAGACTCAAACTCAACGGGAACAGAAAGAGGAAATGAAACACTGTGCCTCTCTTCAACTCCTGAATCCTCCCCCTGAAAAGAGGTAGGGTCAACACAAAGGAAGAAGGGAATTGACTCAAAAAAAGGCATTCGTAGAGACAAATTTCTTACCAGACACAGGGTCAGAACATTTTTATCCTTTTTGAGTTGATGAATAGCCAAGAAATATGCAGTTCAAGGATTTTGCATCTAATTTTTAATCGCTTCGCACCAAGAATATGAACCATCCAAAGACCCTAGGGGGAATATGAAATAAGGATTGTTAACTAATGTGAAGCCTTGAACGGCAGTACACATGATGGCACTCAATTAATCAAAAGCGTTGCAGTCAGATTGCATCGGACCAGAACTAATTTGGAGTGTATGGGCTGCATAGTCCATTAGCACAAAATAGAGGGGGGCAACAAGTAAAGGATGGAAATAATATTCCACAAACTTCAATACTCATCCAAGACAATGCAAGAGCAATTTCAAAAGATCAAAAAATACGACACACATCAAACCTTATAAGCTTTTTCCCGGTAAAAAAAAATGCGCAGACCTCAATTCTTAGATTGTTCAGATCTGGATTTTTCCCCAGGAATCACTCGCGTAACGAAAAAACACCAAAGGTAATCCAAAAATCCGTAAAAAAAAACATGTTCTCTAACCTGGAGTTGTCAAAAAATCACATAGGCAATGCCTAGGCCACCACTGACCACCTTGCCTAGCAAGGATCCCCATCACATAGATTATGATCTACATAGGCACACTAAATCTTGTAAAATCTTATATAATGTAAATAGAAAAAGTAAATTTTGATCGCCTAGCACCCCCTATGCATCACCTCGCCTAGGGAACCCTTTATTGCCTAGGCATTGCCTGGACGCTTTGATTACACTGCTCTTACCAGGTAAAGTTACTAGTTCCTAGGAGTTTGAGTTTTGAGGGACCATATGGCTGCTGACGTTAGTTTCACAAATTGGTGACTTCAACACCCCTTGTTTTTCCTTCAAAACTCTGTTCCTTTGATCTTCTTGAGCATGGTTTAAAAAATCGCCGAAACCAATACGTAACGGTTTCAGTTGCACCCGATACCGAAACCGGCCCTTTTTTCCGAAAAAAATAACACTCAACCGAAACCGTTACGTATCGTAGGACTGAAACCAGTACGTATCGGCAGAGTCCTACGATACGTAACGGTTTCGGTTTTAGGACTCTCCCAAATAATATATTTATAAAAACAATTACGGTAGTTTATAATAAAAACGACCATATATGTGTTGTTTATGTCATTTTTAGTATAAACGACCATAAAATTTATATCGAATAATTTGATTAAACAATATACAAAATAAGTAGTTTTCTTGCCGAATGAAACGAACTATTCGTGAATAATTCGGGAATCCAATAATTCACGAATTATTCGGTGAATAATTCAGCACACCTAAAGTTCATGAATAATTCGCAAATGTTTCAAAACTTCAACGAATTTTGTTACCTGTCAAGATTGGCTTAACATATTGTAGATATAGTCATATTACATTAAAAAAAATGCTTGATAACCAAATACTCATCCATATCTCTTCATCGAACAATAAACTGATGCAATTCACCAAAGACATCACATATAATCTTCATAAAGTGTCAGTTAACAAACTCTCTCCATCGACCAATAAACTGATGCAATTCCTGGAGCAGTTGGGTAAGGGTTCACGTAATTGTGATCCCTTGCGCTCCCGTATGTATTTTGTACCATTTTACAATTTAAAAAAAAAAAAACTCTCCACAATGGAATTAGTTAAGAGATGGTAGGAGCTGCCAACATACTGTTCAATTATGAGTGGATAGTATAGACGTTTTTTTAGTAATTACCAGGTTCTACCCGAAGCTTGTGACTAGTGTGCACATGTCTTAAGGGGTATTGCCTTCTTTCTCATTCAGATATCAGTCCTTTCTTGACTTACCAATGTACAAGTCCTTTATCAAATAAGTCTCTGTCCTCTTTTTACTATGAACACATCTCCGCATCTCCCTAATGCAACAAGAATTGCATGAAAACATAGCAGTTGATGTTGTTTGTTCAACCTCCCCCATGGTGCATCTACTTGGGAGAAGTGGCTCCTATGAATTAAGTGGACAGCCATCAGGATCTTGTTCAAGATAGTCATTAATGAATCCTCAGTCAAATCTGATGTTCCCAAATCCGGTAAATGGGAAATAACGATTAGATGAACCACCAATTGGTTACCACTTCTTTTTGTTTATTCAACTTCCTAAGCATATAAGAAATATTATGCATAAACATACATATTACTATCTTCCTATTTATTTATACACGTCTCCAGAATTAATTTCCATGAAGTCACTTTTTAAAGTGATTAATGCAATACTTCTCCTTGTAGGCCTTAAATTTTTTGGAAATGAAAGTGATAAAAGATGGGCTTGACCCATCTGATCCCATCATTTTTTTCCTCCGGATTCCAACTGGTGAGCAGAAAAACTTTCTAAAAAGATCTGAATCTAAAACAAATCTGGTCCATAATCCGTTTACTGCCAAAGATGGCTTTCAGACTCCCTGTTATGTGACACAATGACAGTCCAGGAAAAAGTCATTTAGGCCCCGTTTGGTTGCACTTCCGTTTTCTGTTTTTTGTTTTTAAAAACAAAATTTTGAAAATTTTTACACAAAACATGTATCTGCTTTCTGTTTTTAAAAATTAGTAACAAAATTTTTGAAAATCAAGGTAACAAAAATTTTCTACTACCTCTGTTTTTGAAAACAAAAAACAAAAATGGAAAACGCGGACCCACCATCAACACCACCACCCACAACAACCACCGCACTACCGCAATACTACCACCACCACCCACCTCCACCACCACCGCCACCCACCACCACCATAATACTACCACCATCCACCACACCACCACTACTCACCACCCACCACCACCTCCACCGCCACCACTACCACAATACAACCACCACCACACCACCACCACCACCACCTCCACCACCACAATACAACCACCGCCACCACCATCCACCACCACCACCACCACCACCACCACCACCACCCACCACCCACCACCCACCACCCCCCACCACCACCACTACTCACCACCACCACAACCCACCACCCACCTCCACCTCCACCGCCACCCACCACCACCACCACCATAATACTACCACCCCCACCACACCACCACTACTCACCACCCACCACTACCTCCACCGCCACCACCACCCACCACCACACCAACACCACCACCACCACCACCACCACTACCACTACACCACCACCCACCACCACCACCACTACTCACCACCCACCACCACAATACAACCACTACCACACCACCACCACCATCCGCCACCATCACCACCACACTACACCCACCGCCACCACTCACCACTACCACCACCATGGATTGAAATTATTTAATCATATTTACCAAATGTGTTTTTTTGTTTTTCTTTTTTTAAAATAAGTAACATTTAGTAATACCAAACATGTTTCCTACTTTAAAAAATTGAAAAAAAAAAGTTGTTTCCAATTTTTAAAAACAAAAAATAAAAACAGAAAAACGGAAGTGTATCCAAACGGCCCCTTAGTTTATGATAATAGTGATTCCCTCGATCGTCCAGAAATGTTCTGCAGGTCTCCTCTTCGCACAGTTTCTATACTATCTATTTCACCAATCTATTCCATTCAATTGGTGGGCAAACCTCCGGGTCTTGGCTCATGTACAGACAAACCATAACTTACTGATAGTATATTTGCTGCAACTCCACTAATAAATGTCAACCAATTTTCAGTACACGTCACTAATATCATTGCATGAAAAACCATGTACTCCATCAAAAATTATAGGATAACATAAGCATTGCAATAACAGCATAAACATACTAATTCAAGAATAACTATCACCATGCCACAGATATCCCTACATTTAAGTTGCAGGCAGAGGTAGTTGATCTATAAGTAAAACAAACAATAGAATAGACACAAGTTAACATACACCCTCTTGGTACTAACCATCTGATTAGAAAAGTAAAGTTACCTATGATAAGCACTCTTCTCTTTTAAATGGGGTAGCTGTGAAAACTCATCGAGAATTGCAGAAACAACAGATGGATCACTTGTATTCACCTTCAACAGTGATTGTTCTAGCGAAGGCAGTCTCTGTCAAATAATAGAAGATAAATTAAAAGGCATTCATATGGCATATGTCCTCCTAAGAGGAAGATCAAGCATGGCATTTTCGCATTGTGGCAAAAAGGTATTGCATTGTTTTGTTGTAATGTCTAAATAAGCCCCATTACTTCCTTACTGTTTAGTTACTTTATTGTTAGCTATTGTCGATTGTATTTTATGTACTTAAGGACATTATCTCCTTTCATCTTATTTGTGATATAACAGGAGATCTGAAGGGTTTGGAGACATTATGATGCGGACATCACACATCGCAAGGAATTTCAAGTTTATCTTAGGTGGAAGAAGAAGACCCCATGTCACTTTGGATAGATAACTTCGGGCATTGAAGACCTCATATGCACACATAGAGCATTAGGAAGGCCCCACATTGGGAAGGTGTGCATATGGGCTGATTTAGCAGGTTCTCTTTAGTTAGGAAAGGCCCAATGGGCTAGATTAGTATTTAGGAGGGTTATTTATTAGTTATGTCATTAGTTTGGGCTATTAGAGTCTTTTTATTATGTTTTGGTTATTTTGGTCTTTTTATCAATAGGGCTTCACTTATTTAAAGCCCCTTTTTGCTGTAAACTTTTAGTTAAGGAATGATAATCAAAGAATAAGAGTGCTTTTGAGTATTCTCTTGTGATGGGATTTGGTGTGATGTCATGGGAGTGATTCCCTACTAATTCTAAGGTATATTTTTCTAATCTATTCTCTTTCTTCCTAGGTTCTTATTGATTTCCTGTTTGTTCCATTGAAACCCTAATCACAAAAAAAGCCTAGAATCCTTTTTCCCAATTGAATTCACCAAACACTAGCATCCCATTCGATGCTGCCAGCTACTCCAACCTCTCCATAGGCTGCCGCACCAGTCCCCCTGCCCCTTCCTTGCCTCCATGACCCTGCAACCCCTTACTCTGCTGCAAACCACCACCTACAGACCTCCCAGCCGCTGCCACAGCCACCCAGTAGCCTGTCCTAGTGCTGCCGCACCTCCACAGTCCATTTTTCATTGCTGTCCCTGATCCTACAGCCCATCCCCTTCATCCTACAGTCCATATTAACCTTCCCCAGTGCTGTTACAGCAAACCCTAAAGCCTCTATTTCTATTGCTACACCCTTTTACAGCCCTAGACTTTGCTGTCCCAATTCCCCAACAGCCATAAAAAAAACTTGTCATAGCCCTTTTCCAATTCTGAATACCTGTCCCATGCCTATTTCATCCATTTAATCCTTTTTCTACTGTTGTCACAGAATTTCACAAATTGCAAAACCCTAAAACAGCTTTACCTAAAACCTTAATTTAATTTTGAAACCCGAGGAGAGGTTAGAAAACTCACATTGAATTAAGAGCTAATCCCCTAAGATTGTGGAATCATAGAATTCCATTAACCCTCACAGATATCAGTGAGGGTCATTATTGTAGGTATGTGACATGGCCTTGAATCTTCCTAAAATCGCTTTCTTGAATTTTCTGGATAATTATTTGTGGTAAGACTGCTGATTTATATAATTTTCATTATTATTGTTAATTCAATCTTGATCTTAGCTCATTAGATTTTAGGTCATTGCATAGTCCTACATCACATTATCCCAAACCCTATTCCTCTCTCATTCTCTCTTCTCTTCTATTCTTCTCTTTTACAAACCCTAGGTATCAAACCCTAATTTTTTACTTGGTATCAGAGCTGGAAAACAAGGCCTGCGTTTTTTTTTCTTTTCTAATGGACTGTTCATGAATGGTGCCCATGAACAATATTTCTCCCCTAGGTTAGAAAAAAGTTGATTTTTTAGAGATCTATATTTTTGGGGAATTGTAGTAATTATTTCCATATTTTTTGAGAAGTTCTTAATCTTGATGGTGTTTTACTAGTATGTTTAATTTAGGTTTAAAATTTTAAATTTTATAATCAAGCAACGGGAGGGATGTGTTTGGGCTATTTGGGTGTTGTTCATTAATGAAAGTTGTCCTAATTTGATGATTGGAAAATTATGAAACAAGCTGCATGAAGATTCGTTGTGTTCTGGAGATTCTACATTAATTTTTCTGTAAGATTACATGCTTTTTTTGTTTTGGACATGATTGGGCTATTCTACCTATTTGTATGAAGACAAATTTATTGGTACAATTTTGTGAGGTCACTGAGGTGTTTGGGTTGCTAATTTTTGTAAATCATCATTATTTTGGCCCTCTAGTTGAGGTGTTTTCGGTTTTTGTGTACTGGATTACTCCATTGGTGGTTTTTTAATCCCTAAAATTGACATGTCTGGGATAGTGGTATGGAGAGTCATAGTTACCAAATTCATGTATTATACGCGTATGATAACAATATAATACATTTAGGGAGGTCACCGTTTAAAACGGCGTACTTTGTTGTATTATGTATTATATCTGTATTGGCATATAATACATGTTTAATATGCAGATATCGTATTAAACATGTTAACACACATACTTTTGCCGTACTTTTGTTGCATTAAAACGCATATTTCGTATTAAATGATTGTTAGTAGTCAATATCATGATTCCTATATATTTATAATTATTAATTATTATTATTTTCTCATACTTTTGTCGTGTTTTTGCAGTATAACACACATACTTACAAAGTGGATCATTGTCGTATTATACCCGTACCCGTACCCGTACTTGGTAACTATGTGGAGGGCAGTTCCTCAAGCACAGGCTTTTCTGGGACTACTCACTTTGTGCTTTCTTCTTCAAACAATCTAAGTACGTAGATTAGCACAATAAAATTAGATAGAAGAAATTACTTAAATTGATCTTAATCTACCAAGTGTGCGACCACTGTGGTAGAACTCGTCACACCAAAGAGACATGCAGGAACCTAATTGGTAAGCCATCTGATTGCAGTTGCAGCACATAGTGCCTCTTACACTAGTATAGTTTTTCCTGGAGAATTCTCAGTTACGTCACCCCATTCTCAGCAGTCCTCTAAGGACACTCTGCTAGTATCCAAAAAGGAACTTGAGCGCTTTCGTCAACTTTTGGAGATATCTACTGAATCTTCCACTTCTTTTGCTCCAACAGGTACTCATACATTTGTCCATATATCTCTTCCTTAACCTCGCCTGTGATTCCTTGGATCATTAATTCAAGAGCCTCATATCACATGTTTGGTACGACCTCCACTTACCATCCTATAATTCTTGTTCTAGCCTTTGAAGTTAAAATAGCATATGGGTCTTTATTCTCAGAATCTAGGAAATGAAACATCAGTGTAACTCGTAATCTCTCGTTGTCTTTTGTGTTAAATTTTCCTGGTTTCTCTGCTAATCTTCTTTATGTAAGTAGCCTAACTAAGAAATTGGGTTGTAATATAACATTTTTTTCCATCTCACTTGTGTTTCAAGATCTGGTGACAGCAACAAATTGGGAATGGACATGAAGTGGATGAACTTTATAAATTCGATCAGCTTTTGCTCCTACCTCTAGTGCATTTCATCTTGTAGTTCTTTTAATAAAGACCATATTTTTCTCTGGCATCATTAGTTAGGTCGTTTGTCATTTTAGTCTTTAAAAATTGTGTTTCTTCATCTGTTTGGGTTTGTCAATCCATAAAGTTTGCATTGTGAAACTTGTGAGCTGGGTAAACATAGTCGTGTTTCTTTTTCTCCTAGTAATAAAAGTTCTTTTTCTTTTAAATTATACATTCTAATGTATGGGCCCCTTCTCCCACTTTGTCCTTTTTAGGATATCAATACTTTATTTTATCTATCAATGATTACTCTCACTGCATTTGATTATACTTGGTGAAAAATCGAGATGAGGTGCCTAACATCATTCGCACCTTACACTGGTGAAAAATCGAGATGAGGTGCCTAACATCATTCGCACCTTACACAAAATAATCCGGACTCAATTTGACAAAAATGTAAAGATATTTCATTTTGATATTGGATGATAATACCTTGAGGGCACACTTAGAACATACTTTACTGACCATGGTATTATTTATCAAAACAGTTGTGTTTACACTCCCCAAAAGAATGGAGTGACAGAATGGAAGAACGGGTTGCTCGCAATTTACTTATATAAATGAAAGTTGATAAAAAGATTTGGTCAGATGTTGTGCTTACTATGGTGTATTTAATCAAGTGGACATCTTCTCGTATTTTGGGCTTCTAGTACCCTAATCAATTATTGTATCCCGAGAGTCCTCTATTTAGTCTTCCGCTTTGTGTCTTTGGTTGTACCTGCTTTCCACATATCTTATGTTCAAATTGTTCCAAGTTGGATTCTAAGACCACCAAATTGTCTGTTCCTGGGGTACTCCTCCACACAGAAAGGGTACAAAGTCTTTAATCCCTTAATAGGTAAGAGGCTATCTCCAAGGATGTTTCCTTTTTCAAGTTAGTTCCATTTTTTTTCCTGGGGTTCCTCTTCATAGAGAGAATGTTAATGAAGAAAACTCAAGAGATAACCCTTCCAATTTTATCTTACTATAATATTACTTCTTTACCGTTGGTGACCTCTCTTGATGATATTGGAGAGGAGGGAAAGGAACTGAAGACATCCTAGACGATCCAAAGTGAAGCCTCCATCAACTAAACAACCCCCTCAGCATGTTTCTATGGACCCAAATCCTACTTCTCCATTAGATCTTAGTCCAAGTAATTCCTCATCTTTACCCAGTACTCTTCATCTTGATATTCTCATTACCTTACGCAAAGGGAAACATATTTGTACTTTTCATCCTATCTCTAACTTTGTTTCATATGATTCTTGTTCTACATCACTTCATGTATTCATCTCATCTTTGTCTTCAGTATTTATTTCATCTAAAGTAACAGATGCATTACAGCACTCACCAAAAATAGTGCCTCAAAACTTCTTAATGTTCCTAGGGACAAGAAGCTAGTTAGGTCTTTGTCTTCGGTATTTATTTCATCTAAAGTAACAGATGCATTACAGCACTCACGAAAAATAATGCCTGAAAACTTCTTAATGTTCCTAGGGACAAGAAGCTAGTTAGGTGCAAGTGGATTTCAATAATGAAAATACAAGATAGATGGTATTGTTGACAGCGTGGTTTTAAAAAATGCCGAAACCGTTACCCGATACCGTTACGCTACTTATAGGTACCGTAACGTTTTCCGAGCAATCTGCTGAAGGTAAAACGATATTTTTTAGTGAAAACAACTCTTTAGAATCTTATTACTTCTTCCTTACATCTTTTTTATTTTTTTTCTATTTATTGTGATTTTTTTGATTTTTTTAAGCAAAAAAAAAAGCCATAAAGGCCGAAACCGTACCGTAACAGTGTACCGTAACTGTTACGGCCATGTCCGTTACGGTGTCCAAAACCCTTTTTTTGAACTATGGTTGACAGATACAAAGCAAGGTTGAGCGGGCAACTTCAATCGTAGTGTCATTCCAATCACACACTCTTTGTAAAGCATTTGGGAGGAACAACTATTGTACTAATAGTGTATGTAGATGAAATTGTTGTAACAAGAGATAACTCAAGGGAGGTACAGGAGCTCAAGGACCTACTGGTTAAGGAATTCGAGATAAAAGATTTCGGGCTACTGAGGTATTTCCTTGGGATTGAAGTTGCCCACTAAAACAATAGCATCTTTATATCTTAGATGAAATATATACTTGATTTGTTGAAAGATATTGGGAAACTCGGTTCAATTACAAATATGCAAGCTAATGTTGAGCTTGACAATGAGGGTGGAGAGTTGCTCAAAGACATTGGAGTGTTTCAAAGACTTGTTGGCCAGCTAATTTATTTATCCTTGACTAGCCCAGATATTGCATATGCTATGAGTGTAATCAGCGAATTCATGCACAAATCTAGGACAATGCATCTTGAGGCTGCAAAAGAGTATTGAGATACTTGACTCTCAATTGGGATGATAGAGCCACTATTAGTACTGTACATAACTAGTGCAATATGACATATTGACAGGACCAAGCATTTTGAAATTTAACGATTATATGAGAAAAGGTAGCATTCTGTCTTGATTTTGTCGGAACTGAAGATTAGTTAGCAGATGTTCTTACAAAGTTCGTTGCTTTAGCACGTCATCATGGGCTTATTGGCAAGCTTAGCATGCTAGATATCTATGCCCCGCTTGAGGGGAGTGTTGTAATGGGCTGTCCAAATATGCTCATTACTTCCTTTGTCTTTACTGTTTAGTTACTTTATTGTCTCTTTTATGTACTTAGGAAATTTATGTCCTTTCATCTTCTTAGTGATATAAAAGAAGATCTAAAGTGTTTGGAGACATTATTCTAAACCATATTCCACCTCTTCTCTTCTACAAACCCTAGGTATCAAACCCTAGTTTCCTACTTCTTTTAATTAGCACTTGTGGAAAGAATCCATGTCTGCTGATAATAATCTAATAGCATTATAATTATAAGTAAAAGAAATTTGTGTGGTGAACAAGAATAAAGAATAGATTCAGAATCAATTAACTAATTTATATTACAAATTGGCCGAGTGTTAGAAGAAATTAACAAACAACATTATAAACAGTATAAAGTTTTACACATCGCACTTCTCTTACAGTTTACATAGCATTAGAAAAATGTTCAAATGCATTATAATGCAAGTCTCAAGTTCCTTGAGTAACTTAAGATAATACCCTCTTTAACAAAACCAAGTTGACTTGCCAACTAGTAATTCTCAACTTTGTACCCAACAAAACCAAGTTGACTGTGTTACAACTAGTATGAGCCCTTAAACCAACTTTTCCTTATTTTGTTTGGAGAAGTTTGTACTTTAGTCCATTTACTACCTAAAAACTTCAATTAGACGAGAAGTATACCACTGCGGGGACAAAGTGAGTTGCAAGGCCACAGGCAAGCATTTCAGCGCCATCCAACCTTGCACCTGTAAGACCGGCATATTCTCCTGGAATGTAGAAGGAAAAAGAAAGAAAGAAATGGTTAAGCAACAGTGAAATCTACATATCTACAAGTTATCTAAGGAGTAAGGTCAAAAATTCAACCTGGAATGAACAAAGAACTGGATTTCCCAAGAAACTTGAGAACAACAATTTTCTTAAGAATATTTTTAGATTGACATAACATGGCTAGTCATCTCCAACATATATGAAAGAGAACCAGGCCTCTAAACAAAACCACATAATAATAATTAATGAGCTAAAATTTAGATATTATCCCCATGGAAAAACATCTCTAAATTACGATAAAGATTTAACTGATAATCTTCTTCCTTTCCATACAAGATTATGTAGTCATGCCAACAGATGAACATGTTGCATGGAAGGTACTGATCGTCAATTTGATGATCCTCTACCTTTAAAAAGTCCAAAGAATACATTAATAATATACCTAGATAAAATATGTGACCAGCCAGCTCCTAGTATGTTAATTCCCTGTAAAAATCTAAGAAAAATGTAATTGTGCCTCAAAATATTTATGCACGTACAGATACATTGACGTATCATTCCTAATACCTACCAGATAGAATTATAAGAGTATGGCTACTCATGTACTCAACTGGTATTTATCTCCGAAGGTTCTACAAGGAAATACCTTAATTGAGGATTTGATTCATTTCTTGAAGATTATGATGCGTTCTGAATAATAGACAATCCAAATCAAGAATCCAAAGAATAATCCAAGTTTTTGGTCTAAGGCCAAAAATAATGTGTTAATTGAAGCAACACCAAACATATGTTGGAAAAATATGTCAGTATATCGAATAACATATGGGGCTTGAAAAGTCAATTTTGACTGCACTTGCTTAAGTATCTAATCGAGGAGCTTTTAAATGTGATAGATATATGTTCCTAAGATCATTGATAAAAATAGATATACTCCTAAGATCTAAAACATGTATTTCTAAGACTGTTTTTGCATGATTCTTTTGCTTAGGCCTCAAAAATCAAAATAGTGTTAGAAATATGGCTATGGTGCTAGTTACAGGATGGGTTTAGGGTATTTTCAATCATTATATATAGTTAGATTGAGGCTATATTTTAGGTGGATGGTTGAAATAAAGTTTCTTAGCTCGAGTTTGCTCTAGTGTTTTATCTTTGAAATGTTTGCTAGGACAAGACTGTGAGGAGAATTACTTTGAATTATTGAATGTTCACTTCTTTAGGTTTTCAGTTCTTCTGAGAACTATAGGTGTTTCTGTGGAAACTCTTGCAGCAGGGTTTTATCCTAGATCGCGTCTAAGAAGCCTTGGCACGAACTGAGCGGAATTTTACCAGACCAGTGGAATTTGGCGTTGCTCAAGGCAAGGCGTTGCTAAAGGGTTCCCAAGGCAAGGCATTGCTCAGGCGATGCCAAGACAACCAAAATTTATTTTTATTCTAAATTTATAAAAATTAAGATACACATATTTATTGCAATAAGTAGACACACGTACGCACGCGCGAAAACATAGATAACTAGTGAGATTAAGTTAATGAATCTCAAATAACATGAAAAAAGCAAGAAGGCTTAATGGTTGTACCAGAACCCAAAAAGGCACACAAAGATTGAGTAATGCAGATACCCTAGACAACCCAAAACCCTTGGCCTTTTATTCATTTTTTTCCTATTAAGAAATAAATATATACCCCTGTAAAATTTAGTAAAATCAGCCATTTTGGTAAATAAAGCCCAACTTTATATGGAGCTCGGTCACCTTTTGGGAGTAGCACTTTAGCGCCTGGGCGACGATGCCAAGGTTCTGCATTAGGGATCCTGGCTAGAGGAGACGGTTGCCTAGGCTTTGCATAGGCAACTTTTTAATTACATTTTTCAATGCTTTTGCCAACAAATCCTGGTGCCGCATAGCATATAATTAACCTGCATCAAATTCCTTGCCAAAGTATGCCCAAAGGTGTGTGTCTGTGTGTATGAAACCTATCCAAAGTTACTGGCACTGTATACACATGAAACACAACTTCACGCCAACAGTTTCCAACATTAAACATTAGCCATGTAACTAGAGCTACTATCATCTTGTGTTTCAAATAAGGAAAGCTTCAATAGCACCTCTTCTTTCTTATTGAACCATTTTTTAATTTGTGCAATATGGGTGAGTAGTAATTTGTCTCACTATTGAAGAGGAATGAACCCTATCTCCTCTTTGGGAAAGATTTGGTATTCAGAGAGAAGATTGGGTAACTATTAAAAAGAAAAATTTTGAATCAAGGACAGAATCGGAATTACCGAAGAAGCCAGGGAGTCTGGATAAGAAATATGAAGCACCTACATCTGGGAATAGTCCTAGTGCTGTTTCTGGCATGGCAAAGACCTGTAAAAAGTCCATTGTAAGGAAAAAAAATGTCACCAATAACATAACAGTGACTATAACTTAAGGTACTGATATTTGAGAAGAAAATCCAGAAAAGAAGGGGAAAGATAGCATGTCATTGTCATCATTAATTATAAGAAGCATGCAAAGTCAACAATGTAGGAACAGTAAATCATCATAATCGATGTGGCAGATTTCACTCCCACCAGGTAGGAAATAGCCTCCTGGACTGCCTTTGCTACAGTAGAAAAAGTATAAATCAGATTAAAACTTCAGATAAGTTGGTCACTGTCAGACTTCATCATGGAGTTGGACAACTTTGCATTCCATTGTCTAAATCTTAGTTTGAAAACTTGGCAAGTCACCCGAATGACTCAGCCGAGTTACTCGACTCGACTGAATTTCGAGTCGAAGTCGCCTCAAAACTCGAAAGAGACATTATTTGCATTGTCGAGTTACTCGAGTGACTCGGTCGAGTCGAGCCGAGTTTTTCGACTCACCAGACTAAGTCGAGTCACATTAGGGTATTTTTATAATTTTTTTAAATCTAAACTTGAATGTCACACTTTTTTTGCATCATATTTTTTGGGGTCTACAAAGACAACTTACTATGGGTTCTATTAAACCTAGTTTTCAGGTTTTTAAAGTTATTACATATATATTCCGAGTTGGACCGAGTCGAGTTTTCCGAGTTACTTGACCCGGCTAACTTTTGAGTCGAGTCAAGTTTTCGGGTTTTTGAACTATGGTCTAAATGTTCAAACCATACAGTCTCAGCTACGAAACCCATTAGATATACCATCACAGATTGTATACAGAAGTTAATGACTAAATGTTAGTGAATTTCAATCTTTTGAGTCAGAAATCCTTCTATATAACCTAATGTGTTTCAGATGAATGTTCACTTTATTGTAGCTAAGTTTGGAATATCCGAAAGGCATTTCATTGAGAGCAACCTTTTATTTTTGACATGTTTAAATTCTTTCATCCCCCCTCAATTCCCTAAAAATTTTCATGCGTTGTATTTTTCACCTTACATTTTTCACAATCTCTCTATCAACAAATAACACCTACTTGACCCATATGTCTCCCATCCTAAGTTGCACAAACATGGATAAAATTGCCATAGTCCCAAGACTCCCAACATGGATGCGAGGTATTAGATTCATCAACTCCCAAAAAAGAGGATTCAAGGACTCGGGGAATATTTCAATTTTGTGTTAATTGGGATATATCTTATGATGTATATCATGTAATTAGAAATAAGGGAATAGATCCATGTAACAGTGTTGTATTCACTACCTATAAACCTTCTAAAGGACAAACTAGAACACCTATCACTAGACAACATGGATCATAATATCGACCAAATCAAACGTATCGTTTTTTTAGGATACCGAAACAAACTCTCATTTAATTATTAAACTATAGAGTATTGGTGCGTCTAGTGCTGTATCAGTACCAATAACGGTGGAAACTTTACATATCGACATGTATTGATCTACTATTAAAAATTACATTCGAAGTGTTCTAAATCCCATTTTTCATCCTTAGCTCCTCTTCTCCAACCTTCTCATCTAAATCCTAAAATGAAATGTCCATCTAAATCAAATCATTTTTTTTATCTGTCCATCTAAATCAAACATTGAAAAACTCATCTGAACCCTTTGGAGATCAAATAGAAAAGAGAATTCCACTATTCATCTAGCTATCTTTGATCTGTTTTTGGAAATCTTGTATTATATCCCTTAAAATGGTTCAAATATTGATTGTTGATCATAGACCTACGGATTTGTGGCTAAATCCCTAGATCAATGACATCTAACAAGGAGATTTTAAGTTTTTTTCCTATTTTGAAAATAAATAAGAATAATCATTTTAATCCATTTATATTACTCATTTAGGGTTTGTAATAAATATGTGTCCTTGAGAGTGATCTATCATATCCCTATCCTAACCCTAATTTTTTAAAAATAATTTGTTTTTCTGATATTAAACTAAATATTCTAAAAATTAAATCAGGGACTTTAACCTAAAGATTAATATTTAGGATTGAAATATTAATATAAGATTAGAGACTAGAGACTAATCCTTATTTACGTTAATTAAAATAACCTTTTAATTATTTTATAGTAACAAATATTTAAAAAACTAGGAAAAATCATTTTTTCTTAGAATCTTGGTAGTATAATAAGTTTGTGCATTGCCTACAAATGAATGGTTTATTATGAATTCTGCCTTCCTTTTGTCTCATTTTATGTTGTATATATGTATTTTTATATTTATGAGTAGAATATTTGTGGTTTAAGTAGTAACGCATTGTAGACTTGTAGTAACCCATATAGATAGTTTGTTTTTTCATCCATAATGATAGTTCAAATGGTAGCTATAGAACTCTCATATTTTGATTTTAATAAAATACGTTGGATTTAAGTTTTCAAGAGTTTCCAACGTTTCTTGAACTTTTACAGCATTTTTGTCAGTCTACTTAATGCGTTTCTTATTTGGATTTAAGTTTTCAAGAGTTTCCAACGTTTCTTGAACTTTTACAGCATTTTTGTCAGTCTTCTTAATATGTTTCCTATCTTGGACTTACTGAAACAGTGATACGTACCTCAACACCGATGTTTTAAACCATTATATAAAATACAGCATATTAATTTATATTGTTTTAGTAATAAATACAAGAAACGAAAATCCATAAGTGCCCAACAAGAATCCGATACTTGTCAGACTCTGACATGTGGATGCGTCATCCATTAAGAAGAGTCCACTCCACATAGCTCCCATCTTGCAATCTCTCGTTTTGCTCTGTAAAATATGAGGATGCCAATATAACTTAATCTTGGAGGAAAGAGAATAAAGTTAAACTTTACGCTTGATGCCACCTTTTCATTTGATAATAGTATACTCTAAATTGCATTGGAAACATGGTTCAAAACATCGGTATCGGTTGTCAAATTGGTAAGTCCAAAACAGGATACGTATCGACGTATCGGACTGTATCGTATGGATACGGCTAAAAAATCAGGATACACTAAGAAATGTTTGGATACGCAATGAAAAATTCAGATACTTTGCATAAAATTTCCTTTAATGCAAATACAAGCTATTAACAAACTAAAGGAAGGTCTCCAATTATGTTTATAACCATACATCTGAGAGTTGAAAATTTTATAAGTTAAAAAAGGCGTCCATGCTGTGCTGATAAGAATGTATGAAAATACAAACCAATCGCTTAGCTAAGTATAAGAAAAACAATTTAAATATTAAAACCATACATTCAATGAATTAAATAAGAATGTATTGAATTACAACCATAAATTTTAAACTTAATGTAAGTCTTTTATGCTGAACTATTACATTGTTAGTTGACTTTTTGACCCTGTAGATGCAAATATTTTTTAAGACTAAAGTATGAGCATTTTTTGCCAAATTTTTGGGTTTCGGTAATATTTTATATAATAAAGTTTATAAAATTTTGATATTTGAGAAATACTTTATCATTTGAAATTTTGACCCAATCCCTAAAAAGTACTAAAAAGAGGATTTTGTTCTTGAACTGAAAGTTGACTTTTTATTCTTCAGGAATTTGGATCAAGACCATTTTTATTGAATTCAAATGGGGGGATAACCTTATTTGCATACTAATATTTTAAGTAAATGAAAGTAATATTAATTTAAAATCATTTACTTAAATAATATTTTATATAAATAAGTTCTTTGTATCAGGTCTGTGTTATGGATCCTAGTATAAATGGAAGGAGAGAAAAAAATTAATTGAAAAATCCCCCATATCGGGCTTGTATCGGTTTGATAGGAGGGAGTTTTTTTCAGCATATTAGTGTATCGGGTAGCTCCAAACAAGATGTGTATCAGTCCGTAGGGTCGATACGTATCGATATTTTAAACCATGATTGGAAATGCCTAATACATTTGCATATCCTAAGTAATCCTCTACAATACCTAAAATAATGTATTAATTGCAAGATTTCCTTCATTTTACAATACCTAAATAATACGTTCAATGGAGCAGAATGTTGGGCTACTAAGAAGCAATATAGTAACAGAATTAGTGTAGCTGATATGAGAATGTTGTAATGGATCAGTGGGATAACAAGAAAATATAAGATTAGAAAAAAGTACATTCAAGAGAATGTGAGAGTAGCTCTAGTAAGTGATAAAATAAGAAGGGTCGATCGAGATAGTTTGGACATGTTTAGCAAAAACGGCTCCAATAAGAAGAAGTGAATTGGTGCAAGTTAAAGGCTCTAAAATTGGGAAGGGAAGGCCAAACATGAAGTGGATAGAGTTAGTGAGAAAATATTCGAGATCACAAAACTTAACCAAGGTTATAGCTCTTAATAAAACAAAATGGTGGAACAAAATTCATGTTGCTGACCCCAAATATTTGGGATAAAGCATTGATGATGATGATGTGTCACACTGAATTGGAAACACAATGCTTTATGGATTTATGCTTCCCCCAAAAGAAAAAAAACACGAGCAATGCATGGTCTTTACCTCACTTTTGGCTATTTTTTGGGATTTTAATGATAAATTTCTTATGTATTCAGATGAGTGGTCGATCATAAAACAAGAAGCAACAACTACTTTAAGAGCACAAGCATTATGACAATATAATAGTCTAAATTCACCAACCAGAATGTTGGTTTATCTCATAACTTTCAAATTTATCAATTTGCTTTTGATAAGCTCACATTATATATAAAGAAGTCAATAGGATGACTATCATATATGATGAATAACCAGCATTTTATTAATAAGGGAGAATTTATAAAAGGGAATGAGACTATTCCCCCTCTGAGAACTTACAATGATGTCAAGAGTAATCAAAAACAAATTGACTCCATCTAGTTACAAATTCGTAAGTATTAACATCACTAAAACCTTTTAAAGCCCCTAGCCAATTCTAAAGGTCCCATCCAACTGAACAACTCACAAAAAAAATCACCAACGTCCTTTTTTTTTAAATAAAAAAAAAAAAAAAAAAACCACTCAGAAGGAGTGGGGGGTTTGGCAGACCCCTACCAGTTTATTAATAAATAAAAATATGGGGGGGATATAAAACCTTACCCCTACAAAAGGAGAAAAAAAAAAAAAAAAAGGGGGGGACATAAAACCTTACCCCTATACAACCAACCCACCAAGTAGAAGTCATCACATCACAACCAATATTAGCTAATCCATCAGCCACAGAATTTGCTTCTCGGTACACATGCTTAAAAGAGAAGCTATCTCTAAAAAGATTTTTAATATTCTTATCCCAGTACCAATTCTTCCAAGAAAAAGAAGTTAGACCATTCCACCTCTCAACTAGAATTTTGGAATCGGATTCAATGTCTAAATTGTAAATATCCAGAATCTTGCACAAATTCAAACCATCCAGAAGAGCCCGAGCTTCAGCAGTGTAATTGCTTTCAAAACCATAAAAAGAATAAAATCCAGCAACAAAGTCTCCATTATGATCTCTAATAACCCCTCCTCCACTAGAAATTCCTGGGTTTCCCCTAGAAGCACTGTCTACATTTAATTTCATTCTTCCCCTTGGAGGATAAATCCACTTAACAAGTAAAGGGCGAGCAGGAGAGGGAATAGATTGTCTAATGCCAAAAATAGAAGACACGTCGAGATTATCCTGAGGATAATAAGATGCAATGTTCAAAATCTTCCTCTTGATACTGTCCAGTAAAGAATTAAAAGCCCAACTTCTAGAGTTGTATTTTCTACTACACCTTTCAATCCAAATTTCTCAAACAATCAGAGACAGCACAAGAAGGAGAAGATCATTTTTTCTGTGAGACGCCGCCCTGTACCACCTTGTAAGACTGCATTTAATATTATCTTGAGGATGATAAGGAATATAACAACACGCTGAGAAAAACCTCCATAAAGGAATAGCAAGATCACTTCGAAGAAGCATATGAGAGATATCTTCAATTCTGGCATTTTTGCAACAACAACATTTACTCACCATAGGGATACCCAAACTTTGAATAGCTTCATCTGTCGAAATAGCATTATAAATATTTTCCAGCAAAAAATCTGAATTTTAGTCGGAATAATGCGATTCCAAACAGCAAAGGCCCAACGATGATTGTGGTATTTTATCCTTAAGCAATTCCAAGCTGAATTAACAGAGAAAATCCCAGAAGGCGAAATTTTCCAAATAAAAACATCTTGATCTTCAGAAGTAGAATATCCCCTAGCTTTAATATTCTCGATAATATTAGAGGGAAGAAATTGACTCACCTGGGAAAAATCCCAATCACCATCTGAATTAAGAATAGCACTAATATTTGGGCTATTAGGAGGTGGAGTTAGGGCCAAAGAAATAAGAGCTTGGTCCCCATACCACCTATCAAACCAGAAATTTACTTTGGAACCACTACCAATAAGGACTGTAGAATTAGAGAGCATAAACTGAAATACCTCACAAATAGTTGACCAAAGTCTAGAGGATCCCCTAGTAGGGATAGCATTCCACACATGATCCACTCTGTATTTAGCTTTGAAAAAATGAGACCAGAGGCTATCCGAAGAGTAAATTTTCCAGGCTTGTTTAACTCGAAAAGCAGTATTGAATTCAGCCATTTTCCGAATGCCAAGACCTCCCTCTGAACAGGGCAAAGAACATTTCTTCCAGCTCACCCAGTGCCACCTTTTAGAAGTATCTGAATCATTCCAGAAAAAATTAGTCATAGCTTTATCAATTGAGATACTAATGCTAGCAGGGATATGCACACCAGCTAAAGTGTAAGAGGGAATTAAAGAAAGGACATGCTTTATTAATATCAAACGGCCTCCCGCAGAAAGGAGTTTGCCAGCCCATCCTGATATACGTTTCTGAATTTTCTCCATCAAAGGCAAAAAGTAAGACTTTTTCTGACAACCTTTGATTAAAGGAATCCCAAGATAGATAAGGGGAAAGTTTTTGAATTTGATCCCCGTAAAATTAGAGATATTCCTTTTTCTAGAGCTTGTAATATTTTCAGAACCAAACAAAGAACTTTTCCTTTTGTTAATTTTCTGACCAGAAGATTCTTCATATAACTTCAAAAATTCGAAAATATTTTTTATGGTTCGAAAGTTACTATTGCAAAATATCAAAGTGTCATCAGCATAAAGAAGATGAGATACCGGAAAACCATTCCGCCTGACATTATAAGAAGATGACTGATTAGCCAAAACTGATTTTATACCTCTGCTAAGAACTTCTTCAGCTATTATAAAAATAGCAGGAGAAAGGGGATCCCCTTGTCTTAATCTTCTCAATCTCTGAAAGAAGCCATGCAAGGACCCATTTATGATGATAGAAAAACTTTGATTCTGCATACAACCCCGAATGAGGTTTATAAATTCCTCGCAAAAACCAAATCTCTCCAGGACAGCAAAAATAAAAGGCCACTCCATTCGGTCATAAGCCTTTTCCATGTCAAGCTTTATAATTAAGTTACCTCCAAAGGCTTTTCTGTTGATATCTTTGACCATTTCTTGAGCAATTGTGATATTCTCAGTAATGTTCCGGCTTTTAACAAAAGCACTTTGTTCCTTCGAGATAATGTTGGGAAGAATTTTTCCAAGTCTGTCAGCAAGAATCCTGAAGAAAATCTTATACAAAAAATTACATAAACTAATAGGACGATAAACAGAAAAAGATGAGGGATCTTCACATTTCGCAATCAACGCTATAGTTGTAGCATTAACTGATCTAGGAATATGATGCTCCATAAAGAATGAAGAAATAGCCTTGAATAAATCTTCCTTGATGATATCCCAACAAGAATGGTAGAAAGTCCCATTAAAGCCATCAGGACCTGGGGCACTGTCAGCATCCATGCTAAAAACAACCTGCTTAACTTCTTCCATCGATGGCAAAGACACAAGAGAGATATTATCCTCCGAAGAGACAAGTGGAGGAATAAAATCAATAATGTGATCAACAATAGAGCTACTAGTTGAAGTAAGAATCTTCTGGAAATAAGAGACAGCTTCATTCGCAATATCAGTAGAAGACTCCAGCCATTCCCCTACTCATGCTTAATTTTATGAATACCATTACTTTTCCATCTTTGATTAACAACAGAATGAAAGAATTTTGTATTGTTATCACCTTCCTTAAGCCATTTTATTCTGGATTTTTGTCTCCAAAAAATCTCTTCTTGGAGAATGAGAGTCTGCAGCTCATCCTTGAGGGAAGAAAGGGTCTCCTCTTGACTGCTATCCCAGAGGTTCTGAAGTTTAATCTCTTCGTAACAAATTTTATCTTCTAACTCATTTATCTTAACAAAGATATTGCCAAAGACCTCCTTATTCCAAGTCTTAAGAGTAATTTTTAACCTCTTAAGTTTGACAAAGAAAGCTAAATAGGAGAAGCATAAACAGGAAGAACCCAAGAGTCTTGAACTAACCTCTGAAACCCTGAATGAGATATCCACATTTTCTGAAATCGAAACGAAGAGGGATTCCGACCAGCAGCAACATTAAAGTTCAAAATCATAGGAGCATGATCCGAATTCAGTCCAGCCAAATGAGAAACCTGAGAATTAGGATAAGTTTGGTTCCAAGCAGCATTAAATAAGAAACGATCAAGCCTAGCATAGATTCTGTTGGTCCCTTTTTGATTATTGCACCAAGTGTATTTACTTCCTGAGAACCCCGCATCCATAAGACCCAAATCATTAATAAAAGTATTGAATTCTTCCAGAGAACGCAAGTTAATATCACGACCCCCCAACTTCTCATCTGAAGAAGCAATAGCATTAAAGTCCCCAGCTATGAGTAAAGGAGTATCATAAGAAGAGAGAATAAGAGTAAGGTCATTCCATAACAATTTTCTTTCATCTCCACGACATTTAGCATAGACAAACACACATCTGATAGTATCCAATCCAGAAGCCCCGACATCCACAATAATAGCTTGATCTAGGGAAGCAATAAGAGATACTGACAAAGAACTTTTTCAAAAAAGCCAAATCTTCGGATGATATATAAAATCTGACATACCCAGCATCTTCTTGAGAGGAATAATCTTATCATAATGTTGCATAGGTTCCATAATGGCAATCATGGCTATATTATATAACTCCACCAACTTCTTAAGCCGGGCTTTAGAAGCTAAATTTCCCACCCCTCTAATATTCCAAGATAGAAGACTAGACATAAGAAACTTGGGGGTTTTCTTCAACAATAGCTTGAGCAACCGCAAATCGGGTGATAATAGCTGAAGTAGGAACTTCTTTTCTTTGTTTTTTTAATTTTCCCCCATCAACTCTGTGCTCTTTGAATGCATTCAAATGAGAAAGATCTTCAATGAATGCTTTTGATTCTGCAATAAAAGTCTTTCGGGACAGTAATGGAATCATATAGATCATTATGAAATTCATAAGAAGCCGAGGATAACCATAAAAAGTCAGAAGCATATTTTTTTTTCTTAGGAATACTTACCTGAGCCCGCTTTAAAAGAATACTCAAATTTGAAATGGGCGGAACTTGGAGGTCTTCAACATCGTGCTGTCTCGCTAAAGATAAATTTTCAATAGTTAGATCTTCTGGAGAGCGGCAATCGTTATTTTGTGAGCCACAATAGAACTCTGGCCGAGAGATTAAAGATAAATCTGAAGCTTTAATACCAGAATCCACTCTATCTGTTGAGTTATAATCCAAACAAAACTCAGAATCGTAGCCGATCTGATTGGTTTTTATATTAGGAGCCCTTGAATCTAAGATTAGATCCACAGCTTCTTCCTCCATAAAATCACAGATTTTAGGCTCTGAAGTCATTACAACCAATCCTTCTTTCTGAACCAAAAGCTTGCTGATCCTTTGATGTTCCTGTAAATCTGCGCAACCATTAATCTCGAGGTCTCTGCAACCATTATTCTCTAGAGAATTATCTACTTCTCGCTGCTGTTTATCCTCACTGTTATGAACCAAAACCTCCATATCCTCACTGAGACGCTGATCTATAGCTGGGTTGAAAGAATTAGAAGTAGAAGGGTTCAGGTTTCACACCCCCTTATGCGAATCAGTTGCTGCCGACTTTCCAAAAGTCTTAGCAACCCAAATATGTGTGGGTGCTGAAATTTTTCTATCTTGGGTTTTATTCTTTTCTGCCATAGTCGTAGGATCCCCTAAAGAATTAGAAATTTTCTTGACTGTTTCCTTGAGAAAAGACTTCTTAATAAGAAGTTTACATTGATCCGCATTGTGCCCAAGCTTTAGGCAACTAGAACAATACAAAACGTCCTTCTCATAAACTACTTTTTGCCATCTACTTGCAGATCCCATCCCCAACCAGAAACGTTGTATCTTCTCTTTACTAGCATCAATCTCCACGCATATTCTAGCGAGGCTAGGCCTGGATATGTTCCTCATAGGTCTGTCCACAAGAAGAACTCTCCCTAGCAGGTTCCCTATGGATGAGAGGTCTTTAGGATTAAAAAAATTCAGAGGTAACCCAGGAAGATTGATCCATACCGGCACTAAAGAAGGCTCTTGTCCAGATCTGAACTGAGGCGACCATCTCATGAATCGAACTAATTTTCCAGCGATAAAACAGTAATCCTTCATCCAAACCGTAAGGAAATCAGATTCTTCTTGAAAACGGAAAAGGATGTGCCTTGTGTCCATCACGCCCACTGAAAAGTTTTGGGTAATATGGAATTGCTCTTGGATAAAACTCTTAAGGACATCAAGCTTTGGTCGACCATAGGCACATTTAGCCACTAGAGCAAAGCTTAGAGGAATCGCAGATTGTTCAATCTCCTCTGCAGAAAAATATAAAGCTGGTTCTCCTTGATATAAGGCTGGTTTTTTCGAGTCCAATGCATTTAACCTAATATCACCATTAGAGGACTCACGGGATATTGATCGGGAACCAAGGACAGCGGCAAAGGAGGCTCTAATGTCCGGCGGCCTGGTTGAAGATCCACCTCCTACAGTGGTGGCTGCTGCAGGGATCTCCATGAACCCTAAATTAACATTACCAACGTCCTTTTGGGTACTAAAGGAAACCCGAAAAGGTGGTATGAAGAAACTCCAGATACTCCAGGTTATTGGCAATTGAGGAGAAGATGATTTGCTTCTTCCTCTGCCTGCTGACACATGTACCCCCTACTTTTCAGGTGAGCAGTGGTTAGAATTTCATCCAAAGATGCTGACCAAGAGAAGGCTTGAACTTGGAGGGAACCTGCTACTTTTAAATCTTCCTAAATTTTGGCCTCCACACTAACTCCGCGTCTCTTTTCAAGAGAAGGGAGCTGTAAAAGTCTATCGCAATTAAAGCCCCTTCCGGATTTCCCTTCCAGACCAAACAATCTTCTCTGTCTAGAAGAATATGAACATTGTTGAGCTTTTCTAATAACTACAAGCATTCCTCAATCTCCATGTCTCTAAGGTTCGTGCGAAAGATCAGGCACCAAACTTATCACCATTCCTTGTCTCGAACATGTCAAGGATCTAAACTTTTCGAGGAGATTATCCTGTATAAATTAGGACACATCTCGCATAACCGGCCAAACACGCTCTAATCATCATTCCAAAAACAAACCTCATTCCACTGCCACCTATGTATCTATTTTGTTCCAGGAACTACTCATGCACTTTCATAATCCCTTACAGACTCAAACTCCACATTACGAACAGAATTGATTTGAATCACAGTCAAATCTAGATGTCACGAACTTCGATCCATCTCTCGTCTCCATAAGGCTATGTTCTCATAACTAGAGCACCAGAACCACTTCCCCAGAAGGGACTTGTTCATGTACTTCATCCTTTGGATCCCCAAACCACCGGAATCTATAGGTCTGGAAACCCCATCCCACTAACTAGGTGGAGTTTTGTCTCTTGTCTCCTACCCTTCCATAGAATATTTCCTTGGAGATTCTCAAAGTGTTTGGCCATGAAGCAAGCATCCTGAAGACAGACATGTAGAAAACTGTAAGACTTGCCATAACACCCTTTTATAAGAGTCAACCTCCCGTCCAAGGATAGGAAGCTCCTCTTCCAACCTGCCAACTTCCTTTCTACCCTCCATTATCAAATCCTAGATATCTTTGGCATTAGTAGGCATGCCCATTCCTTATCCAAGCCTAATTGCAAGGATTTGGGGTCAGATAGATCATGAGATATCAAATCTTTCCTCACTACTTCCATCCATGCAATTTTAGGTCGTCTCCTTGTCCCTTCCATCAACCTCTACTAGAGCACTCCTTGGTGTTGTTGTCAAAGGTCTTCATCGAACATGAAAACCATCTCAAATGTCATGCTTCACCAAATGATTGAAAAAATTAGATGAGACAACAAGAACAATTTTTTCTTTATTGGTAACAAGTAATTGTATTAATATGAACAAGGAACTTACAAGTTACAAGAGAAAGGGAACTGCTAAGGATCACCCAAAAAGTATCAAAATATAAAAGCAAGAGCCTTTCGCAAAATTCGACTCCAGTTCTGTACAAAATCAACACTCTTGGTACTAGAGAGATCCTTAAGAACAGATATCCGACTAAATAGAAACCTTCTGGTATCACTACAAATCTTTGGAAGTGAACTCTACAATTTCAAAAATCCTACAGTTCTTCTTTCCAGATTCCCCAAAAAAGCACGGAAGGCAAAGACCATCCTTAGTAACCTCCCTCTACTTCCTATATGGGCCTTCAAAAACACAAGGAAACCTCCCTAACTTCTTTCGAGTGATACCAGGATAAGCCAAACAAAGAAATGAAAAAAAAAAACTCCAAACTGTACAAGTGGTTGGGCAATGGATAAAATGTGGCCACTCACTCCAACATATAGACACCAATATGAGATCACCATCCCTCGATTTCTAAGATGATCATTGGTAGGAATTTTATATAGAGAAGCTGACCATCTAAAATCTTTTAGGGCCCGTTTGGTTCGGATTATTGTAATCATAAGCAATTATAGTGATAAGTGTTGATGTTAATAAGTGCTGATAGCTATAATCCTGTTTGGTTTAACACTGTCAATTAGGACTGATGCTGATAATAACTGATTATGTATAAAATAATCCTGTTTGGTTCACCCAAGTGCAAAAATTGATTAAGACCAAAATATATTTTGATATAAATAACCAAAGTTTTTAATTTTTATGTAACATTATTTTGATTATTTATATGATCATTCCAAACTCCAAAGAGATCAAATCACAGTCAATCGCAATTGAACTTAGGGTTAAATTCTATTAATTGGGGTTAAGATTCATAACCCTTAGGGTTCAATGATCTAACCTTGGTTTTCAGAAAAAAAAAACCATTAACCCTAAGGTTAAAGTTTTTAACCAAAGTTAAAAGTTTTTTGTTCTAGTGGAGATGCCATTGGTCGAAGCCTTCAAATGAGGTAATTAAAGATAATTGATATTCTAGGGTGTGTGTTACATGATAACTTTTCTACCTTAAAAAATACTTGATATTAATTTGGCATTTGTAAGCATGTTGTTACATCTGTTACATATCAGTCATAGTCAGGTCCAAGTTTTGGATTCCTAAGCTATGTGAAAACAATTTGTTTACAATTTGCTTACTAAGCTGCCTGGGAATGACAATTACAATAGGAATGCAAAAAACAAATAACTATATCCTCCTCCCTGCTAAAAGCTTCCAAGCTCCTATGGGATCTCTCCTTGTAGACATGAAAGATGGGAGGGTCTTGGCACCATCATCCACGGTTGGGACCTGAATAAAAAATCCAAACTGTATACTTTTTTCTTGCTCTCCATGTATTGAATCCATTGAACACACACTCTGCATTCCACATATAAATTGAGAAAATACTCAAAGAAAAAAAATATTTATTGCAGATTAATTCAAGCAGGTAAGTATGTTGATTGATCAAATGTTTGTGTTTGTGTAGATTTCTCAAATAAAAAATTAGATTCAGTTGTTGCTCATCAATCCAGAACGTGTGACTGGAAGCATGGTGTTTTTTGACTCATTGGAGTTCAAAGGGAATCTCTACCCGCTTGAATTGGTGGACTGGAGATCACAGTGACGAAAAAAAAAACATTATTTTGATCTGCAACCCATTTTTTGACTGAAAGTAGTAAGATAAAAGGCAATCTCTCATCTCCAAACCGTTTGATTCGCCAATGGTACATTAAGAAAGTCAAAGAATCAATGATGGGATCACAAGAAACTCGAGAAATCAACGCCGGAATAATGTGTTCATCGAAACCCCAACAAAATTTTCAAAACCCCCAAATAATTTTTAAAACCCTGCAAATCCTAGGGTTAGGGTTTCACCATTGGAGTAAAAAGAGAATGAAATTAAGGAAGAAGAAGAAGAGGAAGAGGAAACATCCTCTCTATGCTACTGTCGAAAACAAATGAGTAAGAAGAACATGTTGGAGAATAAGGAGAAGAAAGAAGAAGAAGAAGAATAAGATGAGGAGACGAAGCAAGACCAATGAGAGGAAAAAGGTGCAGAGCTCGGTGAAAGGAGAAGATTAAAAAAACAGTGTCAGATTTTTCCGTCAAATAATCCCCGCTTAACTCGATCAACTTAAGCACTTAAGAGCCCCATAAGCACCCCCAGTATAGATTACCAAATCACCAGTAATTTCCGTAAACGCTTATGAAATAAGTGCTTCCAAAATTTTCAACCAAACGCTATTATCTCATAATAATCACTTTATAATTGATTAACCCTCTTTTAAGCGCTTATTTTAATCCGAACCAAACGAGCCCTTAATCTTTCACCTTGAAAGCTAGCCACAACAGTAATGCATGATTAAGAAGGCGATCCAAAAGGAACTCAATTTTTGGTGCGATCGCTATGGATTTGAGAGAGTTGAAATAAGGCATTTACAACTACTAGTAGTCTGAATCTAAACAAGCTTAATAGTGAAATATGTTTTTACTGATTTATTCTAAGAGAATCTCAAGTGGAATATGTGATTTACTAGATTAAGGTCACTTTTGGAAGGTGCATGCAAAACCCATAATAAAAATTTAGACAAAGGGAAAGACAAGTACCGAGTTCTCAGTGGCAACCCGGAATCGACCATGTATTGAAGCTCCAGCCCCACCTCCCATGACAATTCCATCAAGAATTGAAACCTTTAATCATGTTTGTACATTAATAAATAAGATTGAATGAACTGTTTCCAGATAAAGAAGATCTGGAACTATCAAAAGAAAGAAACCCTGAGGAAAATGCAAATAGAAATAATCAGGAAAATAATACCAAAATTGTAAAATGAGTCACCTGGGGTTTACTGTATGTTGCCATCAAATAATTTAAGATGAATTCATTGCAGAAAAAATGTGCACCTAATCTCCAATGACCTGAAGCAGACAAATGGGCAACAAGGTAATATCAACATTGCCTCAATTTCTAGTAAATCCTGTGTACTAAATTGATTCGTATTCATATAAAATCCAGCATCTTCCTGATGAGAGATGAGCAGGCAATGCAATCTCCTTGGACAAGAAAAGATGAACAGATGATACAAGGACAAGGCCAATCACACGCGCGCGCGCGCAACAAAAGGCCGTAGCTCAAGAATAATGTGGACCTTAAGGATCAGGAAAAATGATACCACAGCTGCGACATCACGAAAAAAAAGGAGCCTTTACCTTCAGCAATATCACGAGCCACAGCTGCCACATCCCCACCAGCACAAAATGCTCTTCCTTTTCCCTACAGTCATAGAACCAGGCTTACAACTTATCAGTCATTAATATATATACATATAGATATATATAGGAAATAGAAGCAAATATTTTTAAGTTCATATTACATAATGTGGCACAGGAAGATTAAAAACTAGAACACTAAAAATTTTAGGAAATAGAAATTCACAATACTCCATGTTGGTATACATAGATAACAACTTGAAAAAAATAACTGAATGCAAACGGATAGATATATTTTACGAGTTATTGACAGTATATCTATATTTTATGATAGTGTACCATGAATTCATGAAATGTAGTTGAATTTATCTCACATCTGCACACAATTGCAGATGCACCAAATTAAGCACAGATGCTTAGATGCTCATACATAAATGCATGAAAGCCATCAAATGTTGATAAACATTCATGTAATTTAATTCATTCCACATATCCAGACAACCATAGGTAAACCCATTCAAGCAAAGCTGACTACATGCTCACACATAAATGCATAAAATTCCAGTTTCCCAATTAGTTTCCAATGATGATTACGGGTTTCTTTGCACTCTGTTTTCTGTAATTCCAACATGGGCCATATCAACTAATTGAGTTCTGGTGGAAAGAGTACCTTCACAATCACCAACTTGACATTAAAATCCTCCTCGCAGGCAATAAAAAGCTCCAAAAGTTGAGAAACCTGAAAATCAATCATCAACAGAGTTATTGATCTCTCATTCGACTAATCCACTGAGTTCATGATAGAGCAGGTTGGTTACTACATTCAGGCTCCATTTCCAGTTATCTGGCAGGAAGCTGTTATAATTATGAGAATCATTAGATGTATAAATGTGGAATACCACCATTGTAAAAAGAAAAAGGCAAAGCTTAATACCAAGTGAACTGGATCGTAGTTGGCAAAACAGGCTTGTTAAAAATGGTAATTTTGTTTACACACACTATGCTCTGGAGAAGGGGTAATCCACTAAAGGAGAATTGTGAAATATTAACCCATGCATGTTTTGGAAATTTAGATTAACTTGATAATCCGACTTAACAACAGTATAATATAACTGTAGACAACATGCATCAAATATAGCACATGAAGTTTGCATCAAATTCCACACATATCTAATAAAGCTTGAAACAACAGAATAAGTGAGGGACAGAAGCAAAGCTTGGATAAATCCTGCCCAGAAATCCCTATTTGGTTATCCTAAGGGTGCGACTCAGGCCAAGCTCAACCCAGCCCAACTTTTAGGTGGGCATTTGTTGGCCTTTTCATTCTCTGGGTTGGACTGGAATTGGAATATCACAACCTGAGATGGGTTAAGTAATCTGCCAAACCAAGCCAACCTGTGCCCGATTATGTAAATTATGTTATGCATGTATATTTTATATTCTATATATTTGTATATTTATAAAAACATAAGCAACAAAGGTGCTCAGTTCAGTATTAGTATTGGTTTTAGTATGCGAGATGTAAGTTAGATTCACATAGTTCCGACAGCAATTAATTTTAGTCTACTAAAGGAGTTGTATAATATTGTAATCCAAGCGTAGTCTACCTAATTCCCCCAACCTAAGTCAAGTGCACAACCCCAATTGAGCTTAGGTTGACTAATGAGCACCTTGGGCTGGGCTCAAGTAAGGCACCACGCGCTGATGCTCAGTTAGTTTCAGGCATGGTTAAAAATCTCGATGTCAATAAGAGTATCGATTGGCCCAAAAATGGAGCCAACATTCAGTTTAATGTCGGAAGGTTCTGAATGTCAATATCGCGGATATGTCACACCTTGGAAAAAAGATATATCGTGGGATATATCGTTTTGCGGTGAAAATATCGCATGTCAAGGGGAAAATTAGGAAAAATAGAGAAAAAGATAAAAAAGATCATTGAAACTTCAAGAAATGTTAAAGGTTAATACACATTCGAGAATCAAAATAGTAATAATAATAATACTAATAATGTACATAAGAGATGCAATGGGATGGGGGCAAAGATGTGCACTGACGACAATGTATAATTGACTAATATTTGATATAGCTTACATAAAATGTTTCATTCATCCCTCAATCAATCAAAACATTAAAAATTCGCAATCAGAGTTCCCTAACTCATTTTAATGCATAGATAACATCAAATTATGCTAGCTAAAATCCTATTGATACACTTTGAACCATTTTTATGAGTTTTTACTACATTATAAGTCAATAGAGTCATAGATACGCTGCGCATGCCAGTGTAGTCAAAATGTCGCCTAGGCAACGCCTAGGCCACCGCCTCGTCTAGCTAGGACCCCTATTGCCTAGATCATGATCTAGGCAGGCACTCACTAAATCTTATATATTATAAATAAATTTTGGTAGCCTGGGCATAGCCTAAGCGTTTCACCTCGCTAAGGGAACCCCCTAGGCCCTATCGCCTAGGCATCGCCTAGTTGCCTTGACTACACTGGTGCATACATGGATAAATACATACATACATACATAATACTTTGAACAAATTAAAGCTTGTTTCTTCAATAAAAGATTCATTTGAAGCCAATATGCAAATATCTAGCATTCATACGCAATTAGTACAATGTATCTAATAAAACAACATCTCAAACATCCAATTACACAGTACACAGTGTCCATAATGAAACGTAAACCATATATAAAAATGTTACACCTCAATGGACACATAAGTATCACATTGAGTTACGTCATGGCTCAAAGTTACTAGCGGTGTTGTGTGCATCCTTTGCATTTGTGTCTCCAAGGTTTACGCCATATGACTGCCAGACATGGTTAAGGACCTACGGTAGTGAGCCCAACATATACAGCTCTGATACCACATTTCGAAGGCTCTTGCAATATTGCTCTGGAGTACCGACTACACAAGAGGAACATGTGAAACTGGTAGAGGGTGTCCATAGCTACCATAAGAAAATGATCCCGAGGGTTGGGCCTCAAACCAACTGGATCCTAAAGACTGTAACAGTGCCTCAAACCAACAGATTACTCCGACTATGCCTGTGACCTTGACCCACTTGACCGCGGATCTCTGAACATATGTTTGTCTCTCCTCATCAACAGACATAGTTGGGAATCTGACGTTAATCATTTGAATGTCATGGAGGATAGCATACATGCCCTAAGGTTGAGGCACAGATACATGACCTCAATGCTGGCTACCCAGTCCTCCTCGATGTTGATGCCCCCTAATTGGCGATGCTAGTTTGTCCGAGCTGTAGGAGCACCATGATCAATATCCTGTGTGGCATGATCAAAGTACTGCTCCATTGTGAAAATAATACCTCCTCTCATCTCCTTTGCATGCATTGGAATGAATTAACACAAAAGAAAAAAATAGAGGATTTCATATTTTCATGAATAGTGAAACTCTTTTATCAAGCCCTTGTACAAGGAGATTCAATTCTTCTTTCAAGGTTTTGAAACAAAATGATTACTTGTTTTAGAGTAAAAAGGAATGAGGAGATGTAATTGGTTGAGAATGGAATGAAAAAAATAAGAGACAAAAAATTTATGATCTTCAAACCGATAAGCTCGAGACGTTTCCTAGCATATTGGTACCGAAATGCTCAAAACTCATGAATTTTCCTTGTACATGGGTATCTTGTGCTGGTTTCTACAAATACCAAGACGTTCTGACTGTACTTATCAATAAGGTCGAAACTTAAAACCAACATAAAGGCCTTATACTATATGTCAACCAAGTATCGTATGGGTGTAGAGTATGGGAATGTCCAAGTGTCAAACTTGCTTGATCCAAAATCTTCAAGCATTGGGGGCATGGCTATCTAGTTTTTAATTATAAGATAATTCTAATAATATAGTACATCCCTATTATTTTCCTTCAAATCTGTAAAATACATTCGATACAGCCTGAACTTTTCTTGCACTTCAAGAACATGGCAAAATATAGAGAAAAAACCAAACAAGTGTTAATGGACCCAAATGCTTAGCAAGAAGTATAGTTAAAATGTTGCATTGGAAATGTCTACGCAAACACCTCGCTTAGCTAGGACACTTATCACCGAATTAGGATCAAGGTGGGCATTCGTTAAGACAAGGTTGTGTAGTGGTACCTAAGCCTCATCTCCTAGACAGTAGGCACTAAATCGCCAGTAAGATGCACTATACCTAGCAAGGTTTTAAATAACCAAAACCTTTACGTAACAGCGTACTGTAACGGTTTTGGCCGTTACAGTTGGAATCCGTATTGCCCTCACCATTTTGTATATAGAAAACTAAAAAAGTAAAATTAAGGGGAAGTTGTTTATATTTAATAAACAAATAAAAACAAATGTATACTATCCATGAAAATACTAATGTATCATAATTAACACATAATGACATTAAAAAAAGAGTAAGGGCACACGCACACCAACAATTACTTATATACACCAAGCTTAAAAAATTCTTCTATTTATTAATATTAACAACAAAAATAAGAGAAAATACAAATTTGCCCACTTCTTTCTTCCTGACATCTTCATTTTGGCTAATGAAACCGGCAAACACGATTCTGTATCATGTGTTTCAAAACCTAGGGAGATTCTAGGGGTTGGATGACGGATCTATTATACCCTATTTCAAGTAGTTATTCAGCTCGTCTATACAATCTTGCCAGGACACAAACCGTGCAAAACAAACCCATTGATGAGATCTTAGTGAGGGGCTTTAGATTAGATGAGGAATCAAAGAGATATTTGTCTAATCTTTTACTAAATTGAAAGGAAGATAAAACTGTGAGAGTCATGGCTAACGGAACCAAAGCGCTCACAAAACTCAATTAAATCAAAACTCCAGAAAGGGAACTTTGAGAAATTTTAAGGTTCTAAATCCAAAGCCCAGAAAAATTATATACAAGAACAGGTGAAATTACAAATCCCAAAAGATAAATAATTAAAGCATCCCACAAAATTTTCTTCCAAATATATAAAATGGAGGTGGGAAGGGAAATCTTATAACAGAAATCTACAATGATTCGACTCATATGGGTTTCAATTAAAAACCCAGAAAGGGAATTGATTGGAAGGAAGAACACAGAGCATTGAAATTTAGCAAAACCCTTAAAAAGTGAAAACGAACCAGAAGAGTTTGAAATTTTAAAAAAAAAAAAAGATTCTTTAACTTTTCCATTAATGGAACTCAGGGAGGAGAAGGGGATAAGGGCTTTATTGTCTTTTTTTCTTCTTTTTGTGTGTATATTAGTAAATATTGAGATTTTTTTTATATAATTTGGTGTATACTAGTAAACATTGGTGTGAGCGTAGCACCACCCAAAAGTAAATGCATAACCCAAATAATCATAGATTCGTTAATTTCATTTAAAGTCTATGAATCTATGTTTTAAACTTGTTAATATACATTAACTAACAAACAACGATTGAAAATGTTGAGAAATCTTACCCAGTCAAAAAATGTCAAACTGGTTTTTTCCTTTCCAAAAGTGAGTTGTGTTAATTCAAATCATTGATTCATAACATAGATGTTGTTTATGATCCAAAAATATAAGATGGAGTGATGATATTTTGCTTAAGGGGGGAAGAATTGAAAATTTCAAAAGAAGGGAGATAGAATAAGTTTATAAAATTCATGATATGTAATATGGTGTCAAACGTTTTGTAAATGTCTTTCAAAAACATAACGTGGCTTGTATCATTTTGGGTATTACCAAAAATTTTACGTAACAGACGTTTTGTAATGGTTTCGACGACATTTATTACCATGATACCTAAAGTTAGATGTTCTTTACAAAAACATATAAACTAATACAACTCATCACGGAAGAAAGGAATCACAGGACATATATATATCTATACTATAATATAAAGAAATAAGACTCTCCTCCCTGCTCTCCAAACTCCAATCCCTCGAATCCTACACATTCTATCCTAGGGATGCCATGTGGCCTCTCTATTTAATCTCAGCCGTTGATCACTCCAAGGCTCTATCTCTCCTCCCATTCCACATCTCTATCCAATATTTTTTCTCTTTCCTCTATCCTACTATAAAGAAATAAGACTTTCTCTCTTTGCTCTCCAACCTCCCATCCCTTCAATCCTATAAGTTCTATTTTAGAGATGACACGTGGCTTTTCTCTTTAATCCTCACCGTTCAGGTTTGGGACCCACTACTGCATCCTAGAGCCCTCTCTATCTCCACTATCGTAGAGTCCTATCTTATCTCCAACTCTTGGAAGTAGGTTTTTGATTCATTATCTCATCCTAGAGCCCTCTCTATCTCCACTATTGTAGAGTCCTATCTTATCTCCAACTCTTGGGTGTATTAATACTAAGAGAAAACTTATGATTTTCTATTAAATATTATTAAATTAATAATGAATTATTATTATAAAATCAGTTAATTAATACAAATCATAGTCTATCAAATAAAAATAAAATTATGTTATTAAAATAAAATTTATTAAATATTCTTAAAATATATTACTTAATATTTAAAGAAATAAATAATATTATTTAATTTTTGAAATTCTTAAATTATTACCCGTGCATCGTACGGAGTCTCTCTCTCTCTCTCTCTCTCTCTATATATATATATATATATAAATGTTTTTGGTTAACAGATTTTGTCAGGGGTATCTGGCTATCTCTCCCTCTTTCTCCAAAGTCCAAACTATGCTCCTTTTTTTTGCAATGACAATCTAGTCTTATGTAAGGTTTTTTTTTTTTTTTGACTTCTAAGTTCTAATCCTTAATTTAATAATCTACGAATATTTATATTTTATGATTTTACTAAAATAAAGTAAATTTTGGTCGCCTAGGCGTCACTTGGACGCTTTGGCTACATCATTAACAAGTACCGAAATGTAAATTTCGATCTCTCTCTCCCTCTTCATGTAATTATAAACATGAAATTAAACTCTATATTAGCAATTGGCATCAAGACCACGACTTGGGTTCAAAATCTATCCTTACTTGCTAATTCTTTCGCTTGCCTCTCCAAATATATATATATATATATATATATATATATATATGCATCAAGCACCATGACTAACTTAAAAGGAGTATGTAAGACTGCCAATAAAAGAAATGAAAGAAGACCAATGGAGATAAAATTTGTTGGGGAGAGGAAGTTTGAATTAAGCCCTAATTTCTATACCTGTTTATGTAATAACATTATGCATGTTTAAGAATGTTCTGGTTTTGATTCTGGCCTAGGTACTTGTATTTCCTCTTCATATAAGAGTCTGAGTCCAACTTGCAACACTTACAACCATGTGCTACTATCGTATGCAGCAGCATGTATGACATGAAAAATGTTCGTGGAATTTCAGTTGTGAGAGTATGGAACATAATATTTAAAAAATAAAAAGTAATAATAATAGCACGCAAATAAAGGAAATATATACATATACAACAAATAATAAAAACAACACTCATGATTTTAAGAAAATAAGTATATAAATAATAAATTTGTAAGAGATTTCAATATCAAAAGCATTTGATATTTTACTTCATGTAATATGGTTATTTATCGGGGATTGAAAAGAGTTTTGGGATATCAAATAAAATTATTATAAAGAACGAAATCAGCATACCATTTGAGACGAGAGGGCGTTTAACTGTCGAGGCCTATTTAGTATAAATATTCTCGCACACCGTGTCTTTTCAACCAAAACCTGTCAAGCCAAGAAAGAGTACTGAGAATAAACTATACAATATAGTTTTAAGTAGACATCAAATGAACAATAGAGGAGGTACAGAAACTTTCCATGGAAAAAGCTGCAACAAGTAATAGAAAGGATCACGGAACATGCACTCAAACCACCAGAACTTTCCAGACACAGACAAGATTTGAACTTGTCTCTAAGTCTATTCGAAAAATTCATACTTATTTACTGGAGCACATTCGGATAGTACTTCGTTAATTGAACCAAACACATGTATTGTGACCATAATAACAACCAAAGCTTAGTGTGAACTGCTTAACGATAAAACAGTAAAATAGGTATAAATCTATCACTTAAAGTAACAAAAACACTATTGTCAGAATCAGAATCAGAATCAGAATCAGATTCAGACCATGAAGAAATAAACTAAAATTTGACAATATTTCTCAGATAAGGCACTCCAATTGCTTAAGACGTGAACGGTACAGCAGAAACCTTACTAGGGCTCTCCAAATATAAATTTCATTAAATTATACTTTGTGGGGTTATTGTTTCCTTTCGAGCAACCATGATTTTTCAGTGTCTCAAAATTCCCTCAAGAAATTATTAATAACAGAGATAGAAACGGAAAGAAAAAATAAATAATAATTCATCAAGACCCTTATTAGAATTTGGTCCAATATAGTTCAAAAGACAGAAATCTCATTCTGGGGTTTCTCGTTTTTCAGGGAAAAATCTGATTCAAGGAGAACCCATGATCAGAACATTCTAGTAGGTACCCATGTAGTTTATTCTTGGAATAGAGAGAGGAAGAAATTGCAGTAATAAAATCAATTAAATATATATAAAATTTGAAAGAAAAAACAAAGGACCTGATCCACCCCGCCATTAGTTGAGTTGAGACTGAGAGACGCCATGATTGTTAGGAGAAATGGAAGTTTTTCCTTTTGGGTAGTTAGGAGGTAGAGGGGTGATCTTTGTAATTTGGGACCGTACGGTGATAAGAGTTAACCAAGATTTCAGATTCCCTCTCGCAGATCAGATGGGCATACCTCTTTGCATCACGCGTGGGCATTATGCATGCGTGTGTATCATTAGCTGTACACGCACACCTCCCATCTTGCCACGTGTCCTCTTTGACATTTATTAACTGTGGTTAATATTCACTCATCTTTAGGGTTAATTAGTATAAACTTGACTTTTAAGAAAATGAAAAACACCTGAATCATAAGCAAGGTTATTTTTTAAAAAATATTTTTTTCTAAGAATCAAGATAAGATTATTTAACCCTAAAGATGTACAATTCAACAAAATGTGCAATACATGTTATCACCTCCTTAATTAAATGTCTTCTCACATGTCATGCAAAGAGCGCAAGTATAATACTCGAGAAAATATGTTGCCTTGTCGTAGAAATATATGGTTTTCATCATATACTTCTATCTATATAATGCATGTAAAATGTTTGCTTTTTCTCTCCTTTTTTTTGGTAAGTAGGTGCATGTAAAATATTAAAACCCTAACTATTTCAAAATCGACCATGACCTATCGCTTGCACCAATGGTATGGTGGGTGGGCATGGGATCTAATTCAAAAGTAACCACCTATCTCCGGTGGTATGGTGTGCCTCCTCTTATGAGGATGGGTATAGGATCTAATCTCAATGTGATGTCTTTCAAACCATTAATGACTAATTATTACTAACAATAAATAAATGATAAATTAAGCACACAAAAAAACTATTTGCAAAGTGTTCTAACTTTTAAAGAAAGGTCTTGGTAAATCTTAGGATGCCCTAGGGCTCCTCGTTCCTACTAGCAAAGTTCATTTACAAATAGGATAAAACTTTTGGATTGTATGGTCCAAGGGTTAACCTAAACTTTGCCTTATAATACACTATTTAGGGCACAAATTTGTGATTTGTTAAGTTCAAAATCTAACTAGTGTATTCTAAGGTCAACTAAAGCTGAGACCATACAATCTTAGGGCTAATCGAGACTACTTTTCTCCAAAGAGTGTTTGTTTTGTGCCAAGGGAATTTTTTTATAATTATACGTCCCTAGTCATCTCTTGTGAGGTCCCTATAATTCTAGGTCTCAAGGAGTGTAGCCATGACATAATTTCAGTCTCACTACATTTTCAGTCACATTATTATAGTTCAAAGTGACACATATTTCATCAAATTCTTTAAGATGTAAGTAAGGATACCTTAAAATGTTAAAATTTTAGGATGTTAAATATATTTAGTTTGAATATATGTACAAAAGTAAAATTTAAAAAAATAAAAAAGGTAACATTTTAAAGTATTAGAAAAGTTTAAAAAATCTAATAATTCTAAAAGATTCCTCTACACTTGTTTAAATCCTAAAATTTTAAATGACTCCTTTAGTTTATGTGATACTTATAAAACTATCTGGTTCTTGTTACTTAAAACATTGCATTTGTTTGGATGAAAATGGGGGAACTAAATTGGTTTCTATATATGAGAAAATGTATATTTTTGAGTTCGGAATGTTGCATAATGAGCTTAATTTTAACTGTAATAAAAATTCATATATAAAATTAAGTTTAGATCTTGTCCAATCGCTTTGGGATAGTTAAATCGCACTCACAAAGCCCCTCAATTGTCCTTCTACTCTAGTTAAGAAGTTTTAATCCTTAGAATTAACATTTGTTTCTAAAAACCAAAATTAAATTCTTTAATCCTAAGGTTTAGAGAATCTTAACCACGATTAATGAGAGTTAAAAGGGACACAAGTCGACTAATTGGGTTCCATTGGAGTTTGTTTTTGGCGGGGGAGGGTGTTAGGTGTATAAAGATATTTCATTTCATTTAAAAACTACTTACAAGAGATGCTTAACAGATACATGATGCGAAAGATTTTGTTGATCGCTTCTTAAGCTATACTATAGGACAACGAATTTGAAAGTTGGCTGATAAAGTTGAACTCAATTTTATCACAAAGACCCACCCCTCATCTACTAAATGTTGGGAATTATGGTGATGATTTTCTCCTTGATGCTAATTTGTATTGCCAATAATGAGTTCCACAACTTTCACAACTTCTCTAGGATCAGATTCTACTATGATGATGTTCCAACGATTGGTTACTATTGCCCAGTTATTGGACCCTAGAGGGGGGGATTAGGGTCAATGGCTGATTTAAAATTAATATTAGCTTTTTTTTATGGAATTTAAAATTGAGCTAAATTAACAATGATAGAAATAATTAATGCAAAGATAAAGGAAATGATAAGAGATAAAGAGTGCAAATACAGCAGAATTGTTATCGAGGTTCGGTACTCCTACCTACGTCCCCGTCTCAAGCTCTCCAACTCAAAGGATTCAACACGATTTCACTATCGCATGAGCTTCTTCCTAGGTGAAGCCCAAACATTCACAATCATTTTTTCAGACGAGGATTACCACTTTCAAATTTAAGAGAACACCATCCTTGTCTTCACAAAGCTCTCCGGTTTCTCAGACAAGAATCCACGATTCTTGATTTCCTTTCATACAAAAGAGTTGTAGGATTTGAATCCAAATAATAAAGCTCTTTAATGAGTTGAATAAGACTGGAATGCACACTGTACAAATCTCTCAAAAGAATGGAAATTGAAAGCTCAAATAAAGAGAGATGAGATTATTGGTTTCAATGATGTTCTTGATGAGAATTAAATGATTTGATCAATGGTAGTTCAAGATTAATTCCAGAGTTATTTAAAGTTCATTTATGAACTATATTTATAGTTGAGGAATGAATAGTGCCATTGAGGGATTCATAAATGCGAAACTAGTCGTTAAAAAATTATCCGTTACGAGCATTTTGCTGATTCTCGCAGGTAACCGTCGACGGATGGGATTTCCATTCTGAAATCGTTGACGGTTCATAAGACAGAAAGTTTTTTAACTTTTTGTAACCTCAACCGTTGATGGTTGGTCAATCCCCTGGCCCATCCGTCAACGGTTCAAGCTTAAATTCTCATGAACCTCTGTTTTTAAAGACCAATAAGATGGAAATGATTTCCTACGTCTTTTGACTTCCCGTAATCATGATTTTAACAATATTTTAAGATGTCCTAGGGCCTTGGAATATTTTCAATAAATTTTAAGATTCTTAAGGTCAATCTAGGTACTTGAGCATTTCAACTTTTCATAATTTTGAGGACTTTTTACATAAGACCTAGACTCAAAATTTTAATAATATCTTCCTTGAGAGTTCCTCTTCAACTTGTTGTATTTGACTTATGATCTTCCTTTTTTTTATTATGGATCCACATTGTACTTTGGATATAATTTGAGATCTTCAATTTGATTCACACGATCCAAAGACTTGATCTTGACTTTGATGGCATTGCATATTGAAATTACCCAGATCGATGATCTCTATGACCTAGAGGGGGTGAATAGGTCTACCTACAGATTTCTAACCAATTTTAGTTTAGCAATTTAATCAGTCAGAAATAAACACACATTCACAATCTAACACACATAGATTTTTACGTGAAAACCCTTTCGGAAAAAACCACGGGACCTCATCCAGTCAAACAATCCACTAAGAGAAATATATTAAGTACAGGACTAAGACCTTACCCAACATGGACACGACACTACGTTCATCGGTACAAGTCTTCATCATGTAGTCCACGAACCAGCCGGTTCGATCTTTGCCACAGCAGCTCTGGTTCCACACCAGCCAAATCTTTTTGAAGCTTTCCAAACCACGATCTCCAAAGATCGATCTCCTTCTGCGAAGGCTCCGGATTAAAACACCGACGAAAGACACTCACAAGTGTCGGGGTTTGTTGAATCAATTTATCAAAACCAACTCTAAAGGGATCTCATAGCGAAATAAGATCGTACAAAGCAAGTATGAAGAATAAGAAACTATTCTTGCACTCTCTAGAGTTGTGAGAGGAGGGATCAAAGAGGATCAACAACGAAAAATAGAAAACTTTAAAATAGTTTTCCTAGCCTTTACTCTCACAAAAATATAAAATCCACTCGAATTAGGTTATAAGTGTCGCGACCCAAAATACCCCCTAGGAGTTAAGGATACTTTGACTCGTGACCGCCGTATCATACCTCCAGTATGATACATAAGGCACACGTGGAAACCTGTCAGAGTACCTGAATATACATAGCGGAAACGAAATACAAAGCACAGCGGAAAATAAAATACTAAACATAGCGGAAGCAAAATGAATACTCCTATAACTTGGCTCAAGTAAGAACCAACAAGTACACATGTGTGAGAAACCCAAAAGTGGAGTGGACAAACCCCCCACTCACATAACAAAATGACACAAGTTCTAAGTCGGTCGATCAACAGAAATCGAAGTCACGACTCCTATCTAGAGCACCATCGTCATGATAGTGATCCATGGAAGGCTCCGGGTCACGGTACTCCTCCTCGACCCAAGGTTCTTCGCCACACAAATCGAATGGAACCCGAGCACCTGCCGATCATAACAATATCGACTGAGCATGGAATACTCAGTGTATACAAACTAATAACAACAAGCGGTTAGGCATAGAGCATACAAGACATGGAGAATGAAATCCGTAAAATCCTTAAAGCATGGAAACCGTGAAAACATATGTGAGATGATATTTGAAACCAAAACTGTAACCGTGTGAGTCAATCGGTAATCATAGCCTTATGAGTTCTTGTGAGTTCATGGAGTTACTTAGAGTCATTATGATCCGTAGAGACATAGAGCATAGAGCAATACCGTAGAGCATTTCCATAGAGCATAACCTTAGAGATCTTAGAGCATTTCATTGTGATCCGTGGAGCTTGTGAGACGATCTTAGAGCATTATCATAGAGTTTCCTTATGAGCATGGTATGATCCTTAGAGCTTGTGAAACGATCTTAGAGAAATCATAGAGTTACTTAGAATCATTCATTATTCGTCTTTTCGTGAAAAACCTTTGTTTGTACTTGGAGAAATCCATGGAAACCATCGGTTCATGCGAGACATGCGAGCATATGCACTTAATAAGAGAAATCATCGTATTTAAGCATAGAATCCCTTAGAGGTATTTTATCAAACACTTAGAGTGCATCATAATAGTAACCTTCATCCAAGTATATAATCACACATTTTCATACATAAAATCAATACATATAGATAGGGCATAGATAAGAAGAATCATATCTAGTAACTAGTAGGATTGCAAGATTGTAGTAGAGTGTATCTACCTTAGAGAAATCAATGAGTTTGACTCCCGATGGCTGGAACAAGCAATAACCTTGTGTTCTTGGTTGAGAATCACCAAGGGAAGTGGAAGAACCTTGATCTTCCACAAGCTTGATCAACAAGTAGTTCCTCTCCTTCTTCTCTCTCTCAAAATCTCCTAAGATAGGGCACATAGGGTTTCTGAAACCCTAAGGCACGAACCCAGCCCTTTTATAGGCAAAGGGTGATGGTTAAAGTCTTAAACACCCTTAATGAAGAAAATCTGCGTATGACCGATCGATCGGTGGTATGGACCGAGCGATCGGTGGCTTACCGGTCGATCGGTGTTATGACCGAGAGATCGGTCAAAAACACACTCTCTGGAATTTTTCCCCATACAAAAAAGTTAACCGTGCGACAGCTATCGAGCGATCGGTAGTTGACCGATCGATCGCAGGTAATGACCGAGCGATCGGTGCTCTGTTATGTCTGGACTGTTTTGACCATATCTTTTGACTCGCTCGTCGGATTTCGACGATTCAACTTGCGTTGGATCCGTCTTTCGAAAACGAACATTTCTGACATTTCGGAATTTCCGATTTCTCCCTTATTTATTAATTAGACTACGAAAACGGCCAATTAGCTACGAAGGTGCTATTCATTAAGGATGAAAAAGTCCGGGGTGCTACAATAAGGTTCGTATTTATAGGTTTCAGAGAGTTTTAGATGACATAGGAGACCAAACAAGAGCAACATGGGTTGTCCCCTCCAGAGGAGCGGTCGACCGATCCACAAGGGGTCGACCAGTCAAATATACACTCTCTGGATTATTTCACTATACAAAATTTTTCGAGTAGGGGTCAACCCCTCTAGAGGAGCGGTCGACCGAGAGGCAAGGGATTGACCTCTCATCTGAATGGGTCGACCTATTAGCACATGGTAAGCCTACTAGTTTGCCTATCTGCCTAATTTTTCACTAACTCGTCCTTGGGAGTTTTCCTTAAGTCTAAGCTAACCACCTAGGTTTTTCTTCAAATGATCTAAGTCAATTTCAACCTAAGTATTAGGTCACTAGGTCTCTTACCTTCCTAAATCCGGAAGCGAAGCTTGAAAGTTGAGTTCTTTAATTTTCTTCATCTTCACCAAGCTCCATAACCCATGACAAGTTGGACTAAATCTTATACAAACATATGACCAATGGTTTGATCACAAAATTTGCCAAAACAAAATTAGGATTTACAATGTCCCCCTTTGGCAATTCCAGGTCAAAAACCAACTAACTCACATAAAAGATACGATCTTTCCCAAATGATTCAAAAATGGAAAGACCGATCTTTATATGACCCAATTTACAAAAAAAATACATGACTAAACTTAACCAGTCAACAAGTAACAACTTGTCATGCAATTTTCTATCTGCAACCTATAATCTGCACATGCTAAACAAAATACCTTGTGAAACATGGAGAAAAAATAAATAGAAAGAAATTAACAAGTAAGCAGACATATAGAAAATGTGAATGAATGTGAGCTCAAAGCTCTCCCCCTTTTTAGCACGAAATGCCAAAGGGAAAAATAAGTGAATGAAGATAAACGAGCATCACACAATCACAATGTCTAAAGAAGCATTAGAAAATAAGTAGTGTAATGACCCGCAATCTCAGAATAATAGAAACATCCATAACTTCCATAATATCAACATCCATAATAACACACTACAACCACCAACATCAAGGTCTAGTAGAAAGTCAAGAACAGAAAGACTATGACTGGCTAAGTTATCTAATACAAAGTCAAACTCCAAACTCCATACATCATCCAAAAAGAAACACAAGGAGTATCAAAGAATCAAAACATCTAGTCTTCCTCATCGGAAGGCTTCTGGGACTCATAATATGCACAGAAATCTCAAGCATCCCTCTGAACATTAAGAACAACAGCATCAAGCGATCCAAGACAACCACGAAACTCTGTAGAAAAGGAGTCTAATTGCCCACGAATGTCAGTCTGCATCTCAATCATCATAGCAGCAAGATCATCAATAGTAGTGGGCCTCTATCGAGATGAACTCACACGAGGAGTAGCCCCATCATCATCAATGGTTGTAGCATAAGAAAAGATGCTTGCAAGCGGTGACTTATTTATCGGACCCTTCAGTTTGCGGAAGTCATCTCCAGGTAATGCTTTAGCTCCCTGACAACCCAAGAGCTAAGAAAGAAGGAAGCCAAATGGAAGAGCACCCACAACAATTTCAGATTTATGGACCTAAAGGATGAGATCTATGATATGTGCCGCTAAATCAATTGCATGGCCACGCATAAGACTAAACAGAAATCGAGCACGATCCTCACGAAGGTCTGTTGTGTGAATCTTCATATGAATATTTGCACTCATAACCATGTTCACAAGACAGGCTTCCTTAGTTAGAAGGGAAACAAAAAGTTTGGATCCTTCCCAGGTAGATGGAGAACCACAAAGAAAAGTCCCTATATAATTCAAAGAGTCCTTGTCGCAATATTTCTTATACCTAAAGGGATAGTAAGCATTGGAGACTCTAGGACAATCTAGGTAATTTGCAATGATATCAGGGTTCAACTTGATTTGGATACCTAGGGCTCGGGATTTAAAGGACAAGGTAGTAGGTTTAACATCATAAATGTTAGAATAGAATTTTTGAATGAGTTGAACTAGAACTTGTCCAGAAAGTTTAAGAAGCCCTTCCCAATGACGATCTTTAATGATGGCAGGGAGATGATAATCACCAAAATCAGAAATTGTTATGGCTCGCTCTATCATCATAGATCATTTGCAAAAGCAGTCACTATAAATAGAAGCTGTAGTGGAGGTCACAAATTGGCTCAAAATTTGTGGATTGGAAGACACATGGGTTGTTCCCTTTCCTTTGGAGGTATGAGACTTATCAAATAATGCCTTTCGGCGATTTTCCTCAGTAGAGTCTATCAATCTCCTAAGAGGGCACTCCCCAATAGAGATACCAATGCCCAATCAGAACAAAGGTATCTTGGGCAGGAGTTTCCTCATTAGAGGAAGCCTCCTCTACATGAGATAACACCAATTTACGGCGCCTCTTGTCGCCGGCCATGAGAAACGCAAGGATGATGAAGCAAATTGCAAAATCCATGAGAGATATGCAACAAAGATCTAAAAATCACACCCTATTGCAAGATCTAGCCAAAAAGGAAGAAAAAGAATGAAGGTATTACCTTTTTGGAGGAGGAGAGGAGAGGTTCTTGACATGCCCTAGTAAAACTTGGAGTTCTAAAGTGATAGACTGGCCAAAAAAATAACAGACCACGAGATATAAAGACCAAACCCCACGTTTGACCAGTCGAACGGTCATGAGGAGTGGTCGACCTGTCAGTCCAAAATTTTTGAAAAAAAATTTATATGAAAATTTGAATTTTGAACTGAACCTCAAATACAAATACTCCCCCTCAACCAATGCAAAAATCAGAATTATCCCCCCCTTAGAATGATAATTAATCTCATAACTATTCAAGCATGAACAGATTTCCCAGAAATCATAACTAATATCACCCATAAGATAACATTAATAATTTTGACTAAATGAGAATAATGTAATCAACATGCAGATTCAATGGGAGATCATTTATAGCTTGAATCAATGCCACAGATAGAGTCAAATATTCATTAAATTGTAATGTTTGTGAAGAAAAAAAATTCTGGCATGACTCTATCAAACATTTTCATCCCTTGTTAAGATTTTGTAATTATACCAATAAAGGGACTCCAAGTTTATCATAAACTAGAATTCAAACCTGATTAATTCCAATTTCCAAAGTTTTCAATATGTACTATTTTTACCTGTAGTTTGACTTAAAATCAGAATTTATTCTTTTGTCAAACTCGCTTCATTGTAAGTATATTTCTCAACATTTTTCAATTTTTTCTTACAATGGTGGCTTTCACACATGTGAGTAGGTAGCCCTCTCTAATGGCAGTGGGGGCTTTCACACTAGCAACCCAAATAGATACCTACTGTCTATCTAGGTAGTCATTACTCACTGTTTGCATCCAATAGAAGCTATCACACTAGCTCACAGGTAGCCCTTTCAATTACAACAAATCTTTAAGGAGGCACATAAAATGGAATATTAACCTCATTCTAGATTAGATTAACCTTGTGGGCCTTAACGAATAATATCAGAACCTATACATAGGAACTTATAGTCCATCTTCGAGGTCAGTCAAAGTGCATGTGCAAAACACATAGCAACTTAGATCACCTAACTCTACATGAGTTCTTCTTTCCTAGTGCTATATCTTCGGTGTACCTTAGCAGTCTTTAGTTTTTCATTTTTATTCTTTTGTTGATAATAGAAAATCTCAAAAAGATTTGAAGTTTCTTTTTAGTTAGGTTATTTTTCTTTCAAAAATAACAAAAACATTTTTAAAAAAATGTGTTTGTTTGGCCTTTTATCCTGATATGCATCTCTTTTTTCCCTGTGATCATAATTTAAAATTTTTGCCCAAGGATAATATTTCATAGGATTGAGTTTGTGAGAACAATTCATCAACTAGGTCTCATGAGTGATTAAAAATAGTCAGATTGACTTTATGAATCGCCTAGGCTATAAGAAAGCACTCTATCACTCAACTCTGCACAAACCTATGGATTTCCTAAAGTACTCAAACCTAAGAGAATCTAAAGGTTTTATAAGAATGTCCACATATTGATTCTCAGTTTGGACATAATCAACAGTCACAACATTATGTTCAACAAGATCACGTATGAAATGATGCCTAATGTCAATGTACTTTGTGCGAGAGTGTTGAACGGGATTTTTGGAAATATTAATGGCACTTGTATTATCGCAATACACAGTCATGACACCCCGCTCAATCCCGTAGTTATACAACATCTGTTTCATCCACAGAAGTTGAGTGTAACAACTGCTAGCTGCAATGTACTCAGCCTCGGCAGTAGACAAGGAAATGGAATTGTGTTTTTTGCTAAGTCAAGCTACTAAGTAGTTTCCAACATAAAAACACCATCCGGAGGTGCTTTTCCTGTCATCGGCATTTCCAGTCCAATCAGCATCGGAATACCCAACCACACTGGCATTGATATCATAGGAATACTAGTGGCCAAAAGATAGAGTTTCACTCACATATCGAATGATATGTTTGACTGCAAGCAAGTGTGACTCTTTAGGGCTCGCTTGATAGTGGGCACAAGCTTCAACACTAAAGGAAATGTCAGGTCGACTGGCAGTAAGATAGAGAAAACTACCAATCATACTTCTATAAGAAGTTTGATCGACATCCTTGCCTGAAGCATCCTTACTAAGCTTTGCAGTAGTGCTCATTGGAGTCCAAGCATGCTTAGCAGAGCTCATGCCAAATTTCTTCACAAGCTCTTTAGGATACTTGACTTGAGATACAGAGATCCCAGTTGTCATTTGCTTGATCTGAAGACCAAGGAAGAAACTCAGCTCACTTATCATGCTCATCTCAAATTCATTTTTCATTTGATCAGTAAATGAGAGAGCATGAGAATCTAATATGGAACCGAAAACAATACCATCAACATAGATCTGGGAGATGACAATATCACATTTGACAGTCTTAATGAATAGGGTTTTGTCTACTCCCCCTCTCGAAAATCCCTTTTCCAAGAGTTAAGTAGTCAGTCTCTCATACCAAACTTTAGGAGCTTGTTTTAAACCATAGAGAGTACTTTTTAAGCGATACTTTTTAAGCGATAAGACTTGATCAAGGTGATTTGGGTCTTCAAACCCTTTCGGTTGTTCCACATAGACTTTCTCCTGTAGAATGTCATTCAGGAAGACACTCTTGACATCCATTTGAAAAAGCTTGAATTTCAGATGGCGTGCCACAACTAGAAGAATTCTGATTGATTCTACCCGGGCAACAGGAGCAAAGGTTTCATCGAAATCGATGCCTTCAATTTGGGTGTATCCCTATGGAACTAACCTAGCCTTATTTCTTATGATAGTGTCATTTTCATCAGATTTGTTCTTTAAAATCCACTTGGTACCTATCACATTTGTATTCTTAGGCCTAGGCACTAAAAACCATACATCATTCCTTGTAAACTGAATCAGCTCATCTTGCATAGCATTTATCCAATTATCACTACAAGAGCTTCAGTTACATTCTTGGGTTCAAATATGGAAGTATAGAAAAGGTAGATAACCTCATTTTCAATATGATTCTTTGTTCTCACTCCACTTTCAAGATCTCCAATGATGTCAATGGAGGAGCAAAGACTCATTACCCTAGCATGTGTAGGTTTTACTGGAGATGATTGTTTAATAATTTGAGGAGTTGAAACAATTTCAAAATTTTCTTTTTCAACACTTTCATCATCATCCAATTGCACAATCTCAATGCCAGAGTCATCCACCACCACATTGATAGACTCCATGATAGTAGAAGTTCTCAAGTTATAAACTCGATATGCTCTACCATTGGTAGAATACCCAAGAAATATCCCTTCATAATTAACTTCGGGATTCAAACTTGCCTAGTTGCTCTGTATCCTTAAGGATACAACATTTATTTCTGAATTCTCAAAAATACTTGATATTGGGTTTCTTGTCATTCCACAATTCATATGGGGTTTTCCTTGTTCCGAGCCTTGTGTGTAAACTCTGTTTACAGTATAGCATGCAGTGCTAACTGCTTCAGCCCAGAAATGAGCAGCTAGGTCATTGCTATAAAGCATAACTCTAGCCATCTCTTGGAGAACCATATTCTTCCTCTCTACAACACCGTTCTGCTGAGGTGTTATAGGAGCAAAAAATTCATATTTGATGCCTGAATCATCACAAAATTCATTATATTTAGAGTTTTCAAACTCCTTTCTATGATCACTTCGGATTCGAGTGATTTGATATCTTTTCTCATTTTGAATTCTCAAACAGATACTTTTGAAATTTTCAAAAGCATCAGACTTCTCTCTAATAAATGCAACCCAAGTCATTCTAGAGAAGTCATCAACTATCACTAGGATATATCGCTTTCCACCTAGATTTTCAGTTCTGGTATGACCCATGAGATCCATATGAATTAGTTCTAGTGGATGTGAAGTAGCAATATCTGAAGTCTTCTTGTGTGAGCTTTTAATTTGTTTGCCAATTTGACATGACCCACAAATAGTAGTAGAAGGATTCCGTAGTTTGGGCACTCCTCTCACAATCTCATGTTTTGAGAGTTTGTTTAGGTCTTTGAAATTCATGTGACCTAGCCTCCGGTGCCACAGATCAACATCCTCAACTTTAGCCCTGTTACAGACATTTGAGGGACTAGAAGACGGGATCAAGCCGTAGCAATTATCAGAGGTTCTCAACTATTTTAGAACACTCTTATTGTAAGTACCCAATTTTTACACCCCTGCCTAACCATGGTTATTCCCAGCCGAGTCCCCTCAACCTTAGGACTTAACCCTAGGACCTAACCCTAATTAAAACTCAGGTAACCCTAGGACAAAACTTACCCTAAACCTTAGCCCTAGCCTAGCCCTAGAGCCCTTAGGGCTTAAACCCTATAGACCATGGCTCCTGGGGCCTAAACCCTTAGCTTGGGCCCAAAAGTTCACAAGCCAACCCCCCTTACCATGGGTGTGCATGGGCCAAGCCCAATTTAAATAAATCCAGAATGGCGGTAGATGATCTACCGCCATTCATTTTATGCCTGGTATGGCAATGGCGGTAGATGATCTACCGCCATTACCTGAGTTTTGGTTTGCACACCTGCACTCCTCCCTACACACTCCACCCACCTTGTCAAGCATCTCAATCAACCTCTGGGAGGTCCATACACCTTCTAGTCCTTCCCCTTAATTCCCTTTGAGTCCCCAAAGCTCTCCCTATAAATAACAGCTCCCCCACAACCTTCAGACGATCAAAAAATCCCCATTCGAAGCCCGGTTGAATCACCAACCCCCTAAACTCTCTCCCAAGCTTCCATAAGCCACTCTAGTAGCCTCACTTGAGTTCCCCTTACCACCCCAGCTCTCTCCTCAACTGTACAGCACCCCCACGACGTGCACCACCACTGTCATCATCTCCACCTTCTCGGCAAGGAACAGAGCAGCAAGATAGGGGATCCCATACCCATTTTTCTTTATGTTTATCATTCTCTGTGAGCCCCTGGTCACTTCTAGGGGACTTCATTTTTTTTCTTGAATGTTGCTTGTTGCTCAAACCTAACTTAGGGGTATCCCCTTCCTTGTTCATAGGTATAAGGAACCCCTCGTGGGTATATCCACTTCCCTGATAGCTCCCGACCAACCTCATACCTTCTGGGGGTTCCTCATTCTATGAGGGAACCCCTGGGACCACGATTGCATAGCCCCTGAGTATACAAACCCAATTTTGGACAGATCCAGGAATGGCAGTAAACTCAGTATCACCATTCTTGACACTTCATGTTGCAGCCTCTATAAGCCCACATAGGTGGGCCCTAGTCCATTTCCAGGGCCTGGGCTAGATCCCCAGGGTCCTCCTGAGCCTAACCTGGTCCTTCCAGGTTCATACCAGTGCCTTAACCATGATTAAAATTGAAAAAACTTAAAACTGTCAAGAATGGTGGTAGAAACTATACCGCCATTCTATCATTTTATGTGCAGTGGTTTTGGGCTTAGCTCAGGCCCATTACAGACCCTTCCTTGGGCCTATCAAAGGCCCAGAACCATCTTGGGACTTCCCTCTTCAAAACCTATGGGTCCTTAACCTCTGGTTACACTCCTAACCCAGTTACAGATTAGCAAACCTGGGTTAATTAGAAGTTAAATAGGGCGGTAGAACATCTACCGCCATTTATGATTTTCTGACTTTCTAGGGTTTGCACAGGGCCCAGGCCTGCTAGGAGGCCACTCTAAGCCTTGCCTAACCCACTGGGCTCAATCCTGACCTGACTAGACCCTTAACCATTGTTAAGCTTACCTTTGATTAACATTTAATCATGGTTAAGCAGCCTTTAACCTACAAAATTCTAGAAAAATATTCAAAAATCAGAAATGTTCCAAGAAAACCAAAATGGTCTTCTGTGATCATTTTTACCCTGGTTAGGACCCTTAATCATGGTTGAGCAGCCCTTAACCCACAAAATTCTGAAAAAATACTCAGAAAATCAAAAATATTCTAAGAAGCCCAAAAATGGTCTGCTTTAGCCATTTAACCATGGTTAGCAATCCTAACCATGGTGACCCACCCCCTAACCATGGTTAAGAAATCCTTAACCTTGGAAAAAATTCTGAAAAAATCCTTAAAAATATCAAATGAACCATAAAACTGATCTCGACCATTTTTAACCCTAGTTAGCAATCCTAACCATGGTTAGACCACCCTTAACCCCGATTAGCAACCATAACCTCGGTTAAATTCGATTTTGGCCTACTGGCCTAAAATCCAGTCTATCGGACTTACCCCTTGGCCTACCGGGCCCAATCTTAGCCTACTGGGCTTGACTTTACTCTCCTTTGACTGTGGTTAGCAACCCTAACCATAGTTAGTTTGACCTAACCCAGTTAGCAACCCAAACCTTGGTCAAACTCCACCTTAGTCTACCGAGCTTCTCTTTTGGCCTACCAGGCCCAAACCCTAGTCTATCAGACTACCCCTAAGGCTACCGAGCTTGAACCATGCACTTGACCAACCTCGGTCAATCAAACCCTAGTCTACCGGACTAGCTCAATTAGCCACCCTTGGTGCACACACACGCCCCTAGCCTCGGCATAGGTTCACGTGCTAGAACTATGCTCGGTCTGATCTCACCCTTGTGAGTACGTAGGCAATCCGACCCTGGTTCGACCCTTGTCAGCTTTTCTTTCTTCGACTAGTACTATATTAAACACTCAGGCATTTCAAACAAATCATTGACATTAATTGGCTTATACCTAGGGAGTATGGAACTATTGTAACATGGAAGCCTCGGGGTGCCTAACACCTTCCCCAGACTTAACCGAACCTCTTAACCTGATCTTAATCGCAGACTAAAACCTTATCCAACTCCTGAGGATTTATCCCTTCTGAATGAATAGGTGGCAACTCTAAAAACTTTCACACCTGAGAGGGTATACGTACTCGTGAGTTCGAAACTCGTGCTCACACTTACCTTTACCATTAAGGACTAAGCATTCATTATGGATGAAGTGCACAACATGGTTATCATCACACAATTGACTTATGCCGATCAAATTAGCCTTCAGCCCTTCAATAAACAAGACATTCTTAAGTTTTGGAATGTCTGGTGCTTTGATATTACCTTTCTCTTTTACAACAAGATTTGCTTCTATCACCAAAAGTAACAGTTTCATCTGAACATTCCTCAAGTTGAGTGAATAGAGGCTTGTTATTTGTCATATGCCGAGAACACCCACCGTCAAAGTACAACATTTCAATGTTTTGGGCTTTCAAGGTAGAATGGATGACAAAGCACTTAAGGTCATCCTTTCTCACATACAAAGTTTTTAAAGTTTGATTGACCCTTCGATCATTATTCTGTGTAGGAGAGACCTTTTTCTTCTTAGATCTCCTAGATCTCTTTCTCCTCTCCTGAGTTCTAGCATATTGATTTGCCATATTCTCTCCTCTATGATAATCATAAGGAGTGAATGAACCATTTCTAGTCCTAGAAAGTTGAGCGATTCTAATGACATCTTTGCTCAAGATTCTAGACTTCTCTGCCAAAACTTGAATCTGCCTTTGAAGATTCCCTTAATTTTGATTTTGGTTCCATTAACTATTTTGGGGATTTCTTCGGAAGGCATTGCAATGGGGTCGGATGTGACCCTTCACTCCACAAAGAAAACATGTGGGAATGAATTTAGGAGGAGGAGGAGGATTTCTTCTAGCAGGGATTTGATTCCTTTGCACATTCTCCCTTGGAGCTGCATTTCTAGGCCTCACATCATTTGTAGGAGCCTTGTGCCTGAAGGTGAAGGTTCATTCATTTTAGGATCAACATAAATTGGCTCAAAAGCTGCACCAGCCATTATACCAATAGCTAGAGGATCAGCTTGTGTGTTAACATGTCCTATGTCAAACCTATTTGAATTTGAACCAAGGTTCCTTACTAAATCATCTAGACATTGAGTGTTTCCAAACATTCTAATCTCATTTTCAAGGGTATAGACCTTCTGAATCAAGTCTTTCTTGTCTTCAAGGGTATTATGATATTCTTTTTCAAGAAATGTCACCTTGTTAACAAGAGAATCTTTTACAGATTCTAGCTCCACAATCAGAGTCCTTGACTCTTCAGATTCTTTCATGGAAGTGCCCCTTTCAATTTCTAATGATCTGACCACATTGATCACCGAGACATTTTCTTGTGGAAGACATTGAACTCTCACAACAAAAGCAACCTTTTCACATTCAAGCTAGATTACTAGAGCACACTTCTCTTCTACTTCTAGCTTGTAGACATCTCTTTCATTTTGAATGATCTTGAGTTTTTTACTTAAGGAGATTTTTGCCTTTGTCAGCTTTAGGCTCTCAGCAGGCAACTTATCATAAGTTGACATCATATCCTTATCATTGGTCCTCTGCTGCTGATCTGAAAGTTTTGTCATTGATTCTGACTGGCTTTCAGGTAAGGCGGTGCTGGGTGTTTCTTCCATGATTGGTACCTCAGTCAGAACTGCGTCTAAGGCTTCTGCTTCTACGAGAAGTGCAATTATAGAGCGAGTTATGGGTCGGTTCTTGCAACTGAAAAGAATGCAACGGCTAAACATGAATATGCATGATGTGCAAGAAAAAAGATGTAGAAAGGATTTTTCATTGATGTATGCTAGTGAAATATAGGATTGTGCGACTCAAGAAAAGAACAAAATGACTCGATCCTAGGCAGGACCTTTAGGGATCATGAAGTCAAGTACTGGGGCATACCATTAAGATCCATGATTTGCTGTTGGAGGGATGTGACCTCAACCTCCATATTGTCAATTGTCTCAATAGCGTTGTACATTCGAGATCCGAACTGGCGGATCCGGGTGGTCATCTCAACTTTTACACTGTCTAGTTGCTCTTGGTAGAAATGCAGCTGGGCCCTGATGACAACTGTTTCTCTAGCATTGCCTCTTCGTTTCTTTTGAAAAGATTGGACTGTCTGCTCGAGTTGCTCGACCTATCCCTGCATTGCTTGAAGTTCACGGTCTCGCTCTACTTCTTGTTGCCTGAATGCTTGCTGGGCTTTCCGTAGCCTTTTTTCTTTCTCCTGGATCTGTACCTGCCTCTCTAGGAATATGTCTCTCCAGGGAATCACCATTTTAGCTATGAGAATGGTTCTTTCTGACGGAGCTGAAATTGGTGTACGCAGTTCCATTGGTGCTGGCATACTGGATGGAATGTCAGGATCTTTCACCGAAAGTCGGTATGCTGAATCAGTAAGTAGTTATACTGTAACCACAAAGTCTGGCCACTGTTCTCTTCTGAAGCTTCGCCAATTTGCCTAGAAGCGGCGAGTGAGGTATTCAAAATGCACAGTGAAGTCGACACAATCATTTCCCAGCTCGTCTATTACCGGGATACACTGAGGGAGTCCGAACTGACGAAAGACTCGGAGTGGTACATATGCTGCTGAGCCAGTTAGACCGATAAGGATCATGTATCATATTCCCATTATGATGACGTGAGGTTGCTTTTTCAGGACTACTCACTTGCATTTCCATGTGATCTTCTCCTCTGACAGGCTCTAGAGAAGCTAGTAGAGAGTTTTGACATTTGTAGTCACTATCTGGCCCTGATTCTGAGAAATCTTCCTGGGTAGATTGTAAGCATCACGGAGATCGTCAGGCATTGGCATGGAAGATGCCCCTTCCGTGGTCTACAGCTTGGTTAAGAGCACTGAGAAGCTCTATAAAGATGACAGGGACAACTGTTCCGAAGCTGCACATGTCTTCGATAACCCCTATCAGTACTGAATGGGCGAGGGTGCGGCACTTCGGTAGGACCAATTGAGACATGACTATCAATGCAAAAGCGTTGAGACTGGAAAGTTCAGTTGTTATGGTGTCAGGGTTTCACTTGCGACTGTACTGATCTTCTAGATATCTTACGGGTATCCGATCATAAGAGCCGTTAGGACCGTGTTGTAAGCAGACAGACTTGATATGCAAAAACCTTGAGAGGTCTCCCTGGTATGTTGTCTTGTAGCGTGGTACTATAGCTTTGCCGATCCAAGCTCTGGCTCCATGTACTTCAATCTCAACTTCACCTTCCAGTCCCTCCACTTATGATTGAGGGAAGCGAAGACATAATGCTCCTGGGTAGGTGGGAGCCAGAACTTTTCCTGGATCACATTGTCAATTGATTAATTTATCAACTAATATAATGAACACTACATAATCAAAAACTAATAATAGAAGACATGCATATTTTTGGTGTCTTACTTGGATTAGAAGCCATGCACGTTATGTATGCATGCATGCTTCTTATCGTTATCAACTTCTCTTCTAACAGGTGGTGTGTTTCTATCCCATTCAGGAATGCATAATCCCCGAAAGTCAATAGCTCAAGTGCTTTGTTCAATTTCAAGGAAATTTCGGTAGCATTTTCTTATAGTTCTCCAAGTACACAACTTAGACTAGGGGCAAACATACCACATTGTCTAAATATGTACTCAGAGAACAAGAGAAACGACTGCCAAAATTTTCCTCAATCTGGACAAACCATGAGCAACTGAATATACTAGAGATTATGCATTCCCAAATTGTCCAACCGGACAATTCAAGAAACATATACAGACAAATACACTTTATCACAAATAAGATCGAAAAGTTATTAACCTGCATTTAGCCCCGCAAGAGAGCTAAATGTCATAGTTTACAACTAATCCGTCCAAATAGGTAATACAAGAAATGCACTTGCATGCAATGATTCTTGAGCAGGAAATCTAAGGTTCAATGAATGGATGAGTATGAACCTATGAACTTAAATTTTCATTTAGTCACTGAGAATGTACTAAATAGGGTAATTTGTACATTATCTGCTCCAACATTGACATATAACATAGAGATCATAAGGAAATATCATATAATCACCCAAACAGTTAACATAAACCACGGGGTTCAGTCACGCACTATACAAAGTGAAGCAGAGCGGGAACAAGACTGTTAACAATTAAGTAAGCACAATTTATAATTGAACTAGAGATCTTCCTGGACATATATACCATAGAAAAAACAGCAGATTAAGAAATTCCATTACTTGGGCAAGGTTAGATGGATAAATCCTTGGGGTGAGTCACTCTTAACTACTGTTCGTGGGTGTTAAAGGGAACATGTGTCGACTTGTAGAGCCTTTTAATTGTGGTTAAGCATAATTAGACTAAGTTTTTTTTTTTCTAAAATCCAAGGTTAGATGGATGAATCCTAGGGGAGACTGAATCTTAACCACAACTAGTGGGTGTTGAAAGGCACACATGGCGGCTTGTAGAGCCCCCTTTAATTGTAGTTAAGCATAATCACCCCAAGTATTCTTTTTAGGATTATTGCATATCAAAAACACTGTTATGGAAAACATATTTGCAAATTAACTCATAATTTTTCAACAATTTGACAAAGGACCTCAATCCTTACTTCCGTTGTGCATTTGGTTATAACTGTTAATAAAATGATTGTTACGCCCTTTAGATATTCCTAACCTCACAAAGCCCCTCTAACTACCCTTAAAGTTACACTATGATTAACAAGTTTTAACATATGATTAATTTTTTTAATAATTAATAATTAAGATTAGATGTTTTAACCCTAAGGGTTAGTGAATCTTAACCATAGTTAAAGGGAGTTAAAAGAGGACACTCCTTTAATTGCCCTTGAACTATGGTTAATATGTTTTAACCCTTATTGTTAATTTTTTTTTATAAAACTAAGGTTAGATTCTTTTAACCTTAAGGGTTAGTATATGTTAACCACAGTTAAAAAAAGTTAAATGAAGACATGTGTTACAAGTCATGCACTAAGTCTATTAAATGTCACCAAATATTATAGTCACTCTTTAAACAATTTTGAATGAATTTAACGGAAGTGGAAGAATGAGGTTATTTGGCTAACGGTTGTATAATACTGAGTTAATTTGCAAAACTGTTATTCATAACATTGTATTTGCAAACTAGGCCTAACCTGGTAGCTGATATGCAACACCCCCCCCCCCCCCCCCTTTTTTTTTTTCTAAAAACCAAGGTTAGAAGGATCCTAGGGGTAAGTGAATCTTAACCACAATTAGTGGGTGTTAAAGGGGACACGCGAGAATCTAACAGAGATAAAATATCATATCTGAAATATCTTTTCATTCAAACAAAAATCACCAAATTTACAAAATATCATATCTAAAATCACCAAATATATCTAACAAAGACATAATAAACCTAAGTTGTTAGCTTTCTAAATCACCAAATTTATCCAAACAAAAATAAGAAAATCATATCTTTTCATTATAGTAAATCACTATAATTACCGATTAAAAAAAATATAAATCCCTATAATTGCAGAGACAAAACCACCTAAAATATATATAACTCAAAATGAGCAATCATGCATTTTCTCCAGATTAGTCCTTGAAAACCAACATACATACATATCATCATCAAAATTGACGGCTTAGAAGTCTCTAATTGGGCTTTGTTTTTCACATTTAGGAGACCTATATCATTGTTTTTTTTAGGTCCCAAAGAGTGCCACATGTCACTCAAAGTAAAGGTGACTAATATTTTAATTAATGAATAATTAAGAGTTGCGCATAAATGACATTTACGTGCAAACAAATCCACAAAAATTAATACAAATGTTAACTTACCTAATTGTTTGAAAATTTAGGGGAACCATAATCAACCCTGAGGAAAATCCTTTTGGTTAATAAATCATAAAATTTGCATTATGCTTGAAAGTGACTAAATTACCCATTAAATTTGCATATGCAACTACAAGAGTCAAATCCAATGACCACCCACTAATATAAACCACAAGCAAAGGAGCAAGAGTGCTTCTGTTCTATTTAAGCCATTGAATCTATGACACGTGCTTTAATCTTCGTGATACTACAGTGATCCAAAGAATCTGTAGGGCTGGTTACCTACAATTTTATTATCCATTCCAAACCAATGGCAAGCTAAAAAGTAGGGCCCGCTTTATTGATTCATGTCAGTGGATTGAAAACAGACTGGATAATGGGATGGGCAGACTATGTAGTCAAATGCTATTGCCACATGTCCCTTTTAATACTCCTTTAACTATGGTTAAGCTTAAGAAAATTAGGATTAATTTTTTTTTTCCTTTTTAAAAACTAAGATTAGATTGCTTAAGTCTAGGAGTGAGTGAATCTTAACCACAAATTTAGAATTCTAAGGGATTACACAAGAAGTTCAGAACAAAAAAATTACTAATTAACTTAATTAAATTAAAGAAATTAAAAAAAATTACCTGGAGTTATAGAGAGAAAGGTGGCCGGAGGTGGAGGGTGCTGCGAGCTGAAGGGTGGTGTTGTGAAATTACAGAGAAAGAGAGGTGAGGGTGCGGCAAAATTGCAGAGAGAGAGAGAGATTACTGTGGAGGGGTGGAGCTGCTGTGGACCTTCCGTGGAGCTGTCGGAGGTGGGAGAGAGAGAGTTAAGAGAGAGAAAGCTAAAACCAAAAAACCATGGCTTACATGTCGGTTTCAAGGGATTACCTGAGCGTGGAGAGGGGATATCAGGTGGCCAGAGGTGGCCACCGAGAGAGAGCAGGTAATCGGAGAGAAAGTTGCAGGTCGCCGGCGCTGGTCGGAGGTCATCGGAAATGGAAGAGTGGCCGGAGATCAGGTGGTCGGAGGTGGTGGAGTGGTCGGAGAGCTAGAGAGGGGGGATCAGAGAGCAGGGAAGGAAGAAAGGAGGAACTATCAGGGTCCTATTAAATAAATTTAATGACGGTTTCGAAATACCCGTCGTCATATAGAAATAACCAACGGTTGTTATCTTAAATCCGCTACCCTTAATACACTATTCATGACGGTTATTTATAAAACCACAGCTAAAAGTTTGTCGTGAATGAGGTGGTGGGAAACAAAAAGGGTTGGAGGAAAATCTTTCCACGACGGTTATATTAAATCCGCCGCCCTTAATACACTATTCACGACGGTTATTTATAAACCCGCCGCCACAAATTACATACAACGGCAGTTATTAATTAACCGCCATTAATATAGTTTTGAAAACAGTCATGGACGGCGGCATTATAAACCGCCATTGTATGTAATTAGTTGCAGCGGATTTTCTTAACCGCCTCCAAAAATCCGCTGCTATAGGCCATTATGTTTATAGTGATTCTTGACTTCCTTTAATACAAATGAGTTGTAGGATTTGAATCCAAATAATAAAGCTCCTTAATGAGTTGAATAAGATTGACATGCATACTCTAGAAATCTCTCAAAAGAATGGAAATTGAAAGCTCAAATAAAGAGAGATGAGATTCTAGGTTTCAATGATGTTTTTGATGAGAATTGAATGCTATTGAATGAATTGATCAATGGTAGTTCAAGAATAATTCCAGAGTTATTTAATGTTCATTTATGAACTATATTTATAGTTGAGGAATGAATAGTGCGGTTGAGGAATTCATAAATGCGAAACTAGCCGTTACGAGTATTTTGCTGTTTCCCGCAGGTAACCGTCGACAGATGAGATTTCCATCCTGAAATTGTCGATGGTTCATAAGATAGAAAGTTTTAAACTTTCTGTAACCTCAATCGTTGACTGTTGGTCAATCCCCTGGCCCCATCCGTCGACGGTTCAAGCTTAAATTTTCATGAACCTCTGTTTTTAAGGACCAATAAGATGAAAATGATTTCCTAGGTCTTTTGACTTCCCTTAATCATGATTTTAACCATGTTTTAAGATGTTCTAGGGCCTTTCTTGATTATGGATCCACCTTGGACTTTGGATATAATTTGAGATATTCAATTTGATTCACATGACCCAAAGACTTGATCTTGACTTTGATGACATTGCATATGACTTGCAATTTTGAGTCTATCTTGGATTTTCTTTAAGTTACTTTCTTTCTTCATGCCTTGATTTGATGTGCTAATGTTCTCTTAATCTGAATTTTACATAAACTTCATAGAATCATTAGTACCAACATAATCATTCCATTAATGTATTATCATCAAAGTTATTAGGGGTACATAGGGTTGTAACCTTTAGGCTAACAGTTACTACTACTTGAAGCCCAAGTCGAGTGACCTCTAATCTGTAACTCTTGTTGAGCCACCATGAAAGGCTTTATAAGCTGGAAAATAATGACTCCATCATGATCACACACCACCGGTCCAACACTAGCTGCTCTCCTGTTTGTCAGGGTTGCACCATTAACATTAACCTTGAGCCACCCTTGTAGAGGTGGTTCCCAATCAAGAGTGGTTTGACGAGCTTGCCTTGCACTAAACTGATCTTAGTCAACTTTTCAGGTATGTCTCTTGTTTCCTTATGATATCATTGAAAGAGCCTCGATCATGGAGATAGCTAATAACGAGTTCGGGGGTGGTTTGATTGAAAACTACCTCGTTTTGAAGCTTCCAAATGTCCCAAAGGGTAGTAACTAACCTTACGGGGAGAGATTTGTCACCAGCCTCGAACTTCAGGGCATGGACCGATCCTAGCCACCACGAAGACATTGCATTGGGAGCTTGACTTGGGAGCTTAAGAGATAGTTGGGTCCCAAACCAAATCCTCCTTGCACAAGAGCATTCTAGGAATAAATGGGTAAGAGTTTCATACACTTCCCTGCGTAGAGGACAATACTCATCAACCAAGACGTTCCCATTTTTTGAAGATTACTGTCCATATCGAGGGCATTTTGGCAAATCCTTCACAAAAAAATTGTGTATTTTGGAGGAAGATAAGGAACCCAATGATCCTCACTGATTAGCTCAAACTTTATCACCCGAACCTATTTGTCAACAAGCACCATGTGCTAGGGCCACCTCCATGAAGGTAGGTGACCTTTTTTTGCATCAAGGAAGGAGGACTGAGGAAAATATAGAGCTTTCATCATTAGAGCCCATAGAGAGCTTGGCTGAGTGATTAACCTCCAGCCTTATTTGGCTAAAAGGCATAGGTTATATCATAAAAATCCATCATGCTGATACCACCATTTTCTTTGGGTTTGTAACTGTTTTCTTCTAACTTGCACAATGATCTTCTATTCATGAGCTTAGTGCCACTAGAAGTTTGCTATTGTTGAGTTCACCTCCTCAATTCATCATTTTGGGAGCACGCATCGTATACACTGGAATTGCTTAGACAACAACCATGATTAGCACCCCATGACCCGCCTGAGTTAGCAGAGTTCCAGTCCACCCTTCATCTTGTTGAGTGCGATTGTAGTTCAATTGCGATTGCGATTGAATATCATCCTAACAAGTTTGGATCCTATCCTATCACAATTGAACTCCGGAGAGTTTAATCGCACTCACAAAGCCCCTTTAATTGCCCTCTAACTCCGATTAAGAAGTTTTAATCATTAGAGTTAATATTTGAGGTTAGATTCTTTGACTCTAAGAATTAGAGAATCTTAACCAGGAGTTAAAAGAGACACGTGTTGACTAGTGGACGTGTTTTGAGTTCAATCGCGATTGAATATGATTGGGGTAGAGCCAAGGGGGGCCTTGGGATAAGTGCCCCCTAAACTTTTGAATTTTTTAAATTTATATATAAGGTGTTATAAGGCATGGGATAAGTGCCCCCTTGTGCTGTGTGTAAGTTTGCATGCTGGGTGTGTGTGTGTGGGTTTGCATGGGTGGTGTGAGTCTTTCCTTGTATTTGCCTTCCGTCGTTGTCTTGTGGTATGATTGAGTTTACCAAAAAGAAAAGTGTCCCCTCAACTTTTGATTTCTTAAAAAATAGTTTAGGAAAGCAAAGTCATGAGCAATTGCTCCATTGAATTTTTTCTTTTTTTTGGATTAGACATACGATTAGGCCGTAACCCTAGTTAGCAAGTCAGTATATGTTCTAAGTTAAAGACGGAAGGCGAGAGGAGAGTGCAACCCACTCTCACCATCTGGAGAATAGAACTTGGAACCTCCTTCCTAAGGAAGGGTACACCTACCACTGTGCTATTCTTTGGGTGTGACCATTGAATTTCAAAAACCTATATATATATCTTATATTACTTAATTATGTAACGAACACAATCATTTGAGAAGGAGGCAACTCTTCGTAGACTTCTGGACAAAAAATTGTACTATATTTTCTAACAAAGCCCTTTTGCTGCCCTTTTATTATTTTTTAGGTTATGAAATTTGGACTCTCACAGATAAACTTTTAAAATATTTTTTTCTTAGAAATAAGGTTAAATACTTGAATGTAGGGCTATCAACAGATCGGATTCTGACCGGATCTGCTTAGATCCGAATCCGATCCGATTAAGAATCCGACTGATCCGAATCCGATCCGAGATCCGTCGGATCATGAAGTAACCGATCCGAATCCGATCCGATTATATATCGTCCGATCCGAATCCGATCCGATCCGATCCGATCCGAGTAAGGTTATTATTATTATTTTTAATATATTTTAATAATAAAAAATCTAATAATACCTTAATTAATACTAATTAATGTTAATTTTTTTAAAAATTAATATTTTATACATAGAAAATCTAAATAATATATTTAAAATAATTAAAAATTATTATTATTATCGGATCGGATTTTAATCGGATCGGATCACCCTATATCCAGATCCGATCCGATTATAATCGGATTCCACCGATCCGATCCGAATTCGATCCGACAAATCACATATAGGGTCCAAAGTCCGGCTAATCGGATCGGATCCGGATCATGATCATGATCCGGTCCATTGACAGCCCTACTTGAATGGTTTTACCTTTAGTGTTAGTGTTAGTGAGCCTTAACAACAGGTGTCAAGAGGGACACGTGTTGGCATGTGGGATGATCGTATGAAATCCATTCACCTGATCATATGATCCCAACTTTATAAATCAGTAGTTGTCGAATATAAATCCCAGAGGTTAGGTTCTTGAGAGAAAGGAAGGATGGAATCGGAATTTGAGGAGAAGGACTTCGTGGCGTGCTGCGGAAGCACCAAATTCGCCGGAGAGATGGTCGGCGCCGCTCCTTTTGCCAACTACGAAGAGGCCGTCGCTGCTGCAAGAGATATTTGGTTTAACAAGGCCTCTCTCTCTCTCTCTCTATATATATATATATATATCGAAGCTGTAACCATTTTTGATTGGTTTGCAGGTTGATGTGAATGGATGGCTGGAAGCATTTGCCGCTCATCCGCAGATCGGACAGCCATCATCTGCCAACCAGAAAAGTGAGACCAGTGCTCAGTTGAGTTTCCTCTTCTCTTCGTTTTAATGGTGGATTTTAGATACAAAGGAAAATTAGGGTTTGGTGTCGTTACTTGAATTGAATCCTTTAGTCTCAGTTCGCCTGGAGCGGCAATTCAAGTTTTAATTATCTGTTTCAGTGCATCTAAATGATTTTCTTTGTTTAGTTTCACAGACACGTCTTGCTATATGCTAATTGCTTGTGTGATGATTGATTTGAATCTCTAATGCATATATCAACAGTTAATACATCTGTAATTCTCAATCCTCCATCAGTTATACATCTTTCTTTCTTAATAGATCTCTTATTGTTCATCACAAAGGTGTTTCGAGCTTTTTTTTTACTTTATTTCTTGTCAAGTCGGAAGAGTGAGAAGACTCCTTGACACAGCTGGGAATTATTAAGTTCTTGAATAATTTTCTTCTTCCCGTTGGTTTCAGAACATGATCTTGTATAAAGCATTCTCAAATGTTCTAATCTGGATTCACCAGACATTTTTTCTAGGATTTTTTTTTCCTATGTACTCTCTCTCTATGAATTTAGGATCATCTGATGCTAAAGATCTTTACACAGGGATGTATTCTAATCTGTTGATACAAAATTTAAAATGATCAATTAAAACATGTGGCTGCACCTAGTCCCTTGAGTTTATTCTTTTTGGCGGGAAATTCATATGATGTAATGATAAAAGAGAAAAATAAATACTCTAGTTGGTACACTATACCCGATTTTTGTAAGACTCTCTATTTGTTGATAATTTATATCCCAAGTTAGTATGGTTCACAATCTTATTAGCCCTTGAGATAGGCTGTCTCTCGGGGAACTCTATATTTACAACTTTGCTCTACTTGAAGTGCAACATATTTCTAATCCACTTTAAGCAGAAACTTGCAGAATATGTGAGGTTTAGAATTTCTGAAATTGTGTTCTTGATACTTATGTCATCTGCTTTTGCTTCACCGTGAGGTTTAGAAATTCAGGATCTGCGTTCTGGGTACTTATGTCATCTGCTTTTACTTCACCATTTATTCAAGAAATTTCTCTTAGGATATTCTTAGTTTTCAGTTTTTTAGGTGAGTTTTATTTCTTAAGAATGGTGAAATTTGGGAATAGTCAGCAGTTGGCACCTACTCAATATCTCGAGGAGATAATTAATGATAATGGTGACCATTAATGCATCTGGCTGGTTTGTCATATCTTTCGTTTAATGGTTCACATTTGTATGGTCCGGAGAAACTTACTATATTGGTAGTTCTTAAATTTTCACCATATTTCTGTTTCCTTATTTGTCCTCTCTTCTTATTCATGTTGCATCCTTGGTAGAATTTAAGAAGTGCTTGTAATTAGATTTGAGATTTGAAGTGACTTTTTGTAGGTGGAGCAAAGGAGAGCAATCAACCGCTTTAGCAACTGCCACGGATTCCAGCTTACAGGTTAATGATACAGCAATTTAGCATAATAAAATTGAAAATTTGTTTAAAACTCTGAGAAATAAAATTTACTAAAGAATCAGGCTCGCTGACATGTTATGATGGGTAAAACGAACTTGAAGGGAAATCAGTATCGGGCACAGCTCCTGTAGGTAGCCACAAAAAAAATCATGTCCAACTCTTCTGGCTTGTCAATTTGTTGACTAAAATGAAAGACTATCTAATCATAGCCAATTGAGTTGTGTCCCAGGTTTTGCCAAGTCCTTTCCCTCCCACTTTGTATTTTGTGGGGCTCCAGCCTCCAAGCATATTTATTAAACTAGTTTTTGGTTCACGAGATGTTTATTCCTTTTTCCTTTGTGAGAAAGCTATCTGGTACTCTTGAGTAAATATGAACCATATTGTCTTTGCAGGAACTATTTGAGTGGAATGCGCGATATAGGCAAAAGTTCGGATTTGTTTTTCTTATATGTGCATCTGGGAGAAGTACCCCTGAAATACTTGCTGAATTAAAGGTAAGATGTGGACTTCTTTCTTTTTCTGTTGTCTATTATAATATCTTAAATATAAGCTGTCTTCTGAGTTCTGAACTGTAACAGAGTGTGTAAATTAGTTGCATTTATTAGTGGCATTTTTGAAAATGTAAAGTTGCATTAAGATGATGCTGATAGTCTATTCTTTGGAAGAAGAAAAAAGGAAAGTGATAGCCTGATACTGCTTTCATAAAAAAAAATGAGGTCGAAATTTATTATGTACAATATAGTTATCCCGGGTTTTGATGTTTTGGAACCAAGACTTTTTGGTCTTCCTCCCCCGCTCCCACAAAAAAAGAGAGAAGATTTTCAGTTTCTTTGCTTAATTTTGTTTGTTAATTGTCACGCCCTAAAACCCCACCTAGGAGGATGTGAGATCTTGGCACGTGACTTACTTAATGATCATCCTGTTAGAAGCAATTAAGGCACAAAAATATGGACCTAAATTTTTTTCTTAAAATACAACATCAGCTAAAACTCCAATCTCATAATCTAACTGAAAAGTAATAAATCCTGATCGCCCATCTGGACCATAAACATAAAAGACTACTAACATGTGTCTCTATCCATAATTAAAATCATCAGGAATTTAAATAACCATAAAATAACTTCAATAATAGGGTCATTGATCGAGGTCCCTTTCTTCCTCGGGATAGTCACCTTCGGGTTCCTCGAGATACTCATTTTCTTCCTAAGATCCGGGAGCACAAATGTCGAAGCCTGAACCTGGACCTGCTGACAACAAAAGTCATCGGCTGAGTAACGAGTTACCCCGCGTATATAATAGAACATAATAAACAATATAAAGAATAACATTTACATGCATATCATCACTTCACACATTAACTTACATATAAAAATCAGAGTGCGGAAGTTAAACATTTGCATTATGCTAATTTCTTTCTTTCTTTCTTTTTCTTTCTTTCTGTTATTTCTTTCTTACTTTTCTTTCTTTTCTTACTTTTCGTATTTCATGTATTATCATCACACCAATACCCATTCACATGCATTTGTAATAACTTAAAATACCGCTTTACTGTATAAGGAAAGGGGTTACTATACTTTACTTTACCGAGATACCATCTTTCGTACATTATCCGGTACGGACGGCTTAGTACATTTTCCGGTACGACGGCTTACTTACTTTGGCATACATCTCGCTCTTTCTGATGGTATTCGGTGGTGCACAACACAACATACATTATTGCTTTTGTGTGTCTTTCTTTCTTACTTACATACTTTTCTTACTTTACCTTGGGTCTTACTTACATTTCCTTAATATCTTTAATTATTTATTTATACTTTTGCATATTTTCCATTCGTGAGTGCACAATGATATACCCCTTGTTTAAATTTCACTTAAGACTAGTCGTCAAGGGCCATAGGACATCTCACCATAGCGTCCCATACCACTATGTTAACCAGGCCTAGGCAGCATGACTTTCATCATAGGTTCGTTTACCCAATGGTATATCACGTATTGGGATCATAAAAGAAACACACCAACTATCATATTCCTAATGATTCAACAATATAAAATTCACAGTTGATATTAAAAGTGTTCCTAAATCATAATCAAATTTAAATTTCAATTCCTCATTTTTGTTTAATCGAGATCAATATTCTGATCGTAATCCTTTTAATTGATAACCATTCTCTTGAATTTGTAAACATAAAATCTAACCCAAACATCATTAAATATCACCATAAAATCATTCATTCAAATTCATCCATCATCCCATCCTCCTCGTAAATCTACACACTTCACATCACTTTCCCAACCCCTTCTTGAATCATAATAAATTTTACATAGTTCTTCACATCTTATCATAATAATTCCATTATAATAAAATAATATCAGCAATAGTCCTTCACATCCTATTTTAACATTTCAATAATAATAAAATAATATCATCAATGGTTCTTCACATCCTACTTTAACATTTCAATAATAACAAAATAATATCATCAATGGTTCTTCACATCCTACTTTAACATTTCAATAATAACAAAATAATATCATCAATGGTTCTTCACATCCTACTTTAACATTTCAATAATAATAAAATAATATCATTAATGATTTTTCACATCCTACTTTAACCTTTCAATAATAACAAAATAATATTATTAACCTTTCAATAATAACAAAATAATATCATCAATGGTTCTTCACATCCTACTTTAACAATCAATGAATAATAAAACGGAGTCATCAATAGGTTTTCACATCCTATTTTAACCATCAAGGATAATTATAAACGACATCATAGGTAGGTTTTTCACATCCTATTTTAGCATCCATAAATAATAAAATGAGAATTAGATATAGTTCTTCACATCATATGTTAATCATTCAATAATAGAGATCGTAATCATGGTCATTTACATTCCATTTAACAAATCCATCAACCATAATAAAAGGGTAGACTAGGGTTCTTCACATCCTACATATTCTTACATTTTTACCTAGATTCTTCCCTTTTTATTCCTCATTCAGGTTAAACTATTCAAAATATTGAATACTAGATCTGTTATTTACCTCACTTGATCGTATCCCTACGATCTATTGCTTGCGAATAGGGTTCTACTTGATCTTCTCGCCTCCTTTTCCCTTTTTCTGACCGAAACTTCGAACTCCTTCAATCCCTCTCTCTTTGATCTCTCAAAACTCTCCCATTTTCTCTCTTTTAGGTTTTTAGAAGGCCTTGGAAACCTTCCCCACGAGTAAAAATGAGTATTTATAACATTGGGAGCCCTAGGGACTCAAAAAGAACGAAAACGCGCAAGCCATCGTCCAGCCGGTGTTTTGGGCGATCGATCGCCAACGCTAATTTTTTTTTTTTTTTTTTTTTTTAAACTTTTTCGCTACTTTTTGTTCTTCTTTGATTTAGTGCAATTTATCTTTATAAATTCACTAAATCACGTGAATTAAATGGGTTTTGAGATTCTCGATTTTTATGCGTTGATTTCTCATGGGTTCACGCATTATTTTGAGCACATTTATTTAGGAAATTAGCTAACACAATTATGAACCTAGTGCATTAAATGCGGGTCATTACATTAATAGTCCCCTATGTTGCACAAACATGGACATGAGTTTTGGACTCGAATATAGGATGTCAGACATGGCCAATTCTCTAAAACACAAGATTTGGAGACACATGAATATATTTTAATTTAAAAAATTATTATACTTTAAAAATTATATGAATAATACTATAGAAGATTAATGAGAAAACAAATTAAATATTAGCAAAATTGTTGCAAACAAAACTAAGTGATGTATTACAAACTACAGTTCATTGAACATTATAAATAAGACATGAATTAAAGCAAATAAACAAATGAAGTTATGTTAATTCTAAATGTTAATGCCAATCTCAAAGATGATTCAGACTCAAGTCCGTTGACATCCTCATTCCTCTCTCTTACCTTTTCTTTTTTGTTATAGAGATCCATAATTTGTCGTATTCTTTCTTAGTTTCTTCTGTTGAAAACAGAGGAATCATGTTTCTTCCCATCTTTCTATACTCACTTATCTTTTTTGATGATGAGAGTGAAAATGAATTTGCTGAAATTTATGTTAAATATAAACAATTGTAAGTATTTTTTTTGTATGATAAACACTAAAGGTTTATGGGTATTATGCGTGTTTGTGATTTTGTGTCTGCATGTGTCAAAAATGCATAAATTCTTCTGATATTAGTCACAAGTGTTACAAATCTCATTCTTGGGTTTTTATTGACGAAGTTTTTCTCGGGGGATTTGCAAATCTGGAATTTTTCCCCAAGGTATTTCTCACCTAACTATCGGCAATGATTAAAAATATAATTAAAATTACATAAAACAATAAAAACCACTGTTTTCATAACCGGACCGGGCATCGAACTAGCAGAGTGGCCGGTTCCCGGTTTGACCGTGTACTTTTTGTTAATTTTTTTTTTCATTTCCCCCCATTTTTCCCCAATTTTGATTGGTTCTAGCCGGTTCACAGCTAGTTCTAGCACCGGTTCTGGCCGGTTTTGACTGGTTCTTACAAAGTTCCGGTTTTGGGAACCAGCGAGGGGACCGGTTCCCCGTTTTCCCGATTCGACCGGCCAGTCCAGTCCGGTTTTGATAACAGTGATAAAAGCATATTGGGTATTTCCCACGATATTTTTTTATAATATCAGCTAAATCTCGCGATAAAAGAAAAAATCGTATTTCTTGTGAAATTTTTAAAACATTGCGATAAAAACGAAGTTTTAAACTTTAGATGTATTTCTAGGGAGATTTGTAGCAGACTCACAACAGCTGGGTTCGTATCTACGTATTTTGCAACAGAATACGCATGTTTTCTTAAAGGATTCGCGCAAAATAGGTGGTCTCCTAGATAAAGTAAGTGTATATAACAAATGATAGAACTATAGTCCGAAGATGCAAGATGCCGAACTCTTAGAAATTTTATGGACACTAACCAACCCATAAAGAGCATATCTAACTGATGGTTTTTTTGATTATTTTCTGTTTCGTAACCTTTTTCTTATAACAAAGATGTAATAATATTTCTCGGAGATTTTGTAGCCGATCTTGTGTGAGACATGAGATATATTTTACTAGTTTGTACGTGTTTGTCTGTTGAATCAAATGAATCAGCCTTCTGTTTCCATCCTATAATTCTTCTTTGTTCGGCTCTCTTACAGAAACGGTACCCAAACAGGCCTATAGTCGAGTTTGAGATTGCAGCTCAGGAGCAGATGAAGGTAACTGAACTACGCCTTGCCAAGCTCTTCTCGACTAAAGTGAGAGCTACTTTTCCAATCAGTAGCCAGTATGTTGGTGCCCCTGCGATGAAAGCAGAAGGTATTTTTATGTCATCATCAACACCTTATCGCAACAAGTTGGGTTTGGTAGCATGGACCTTGTTCCGCCATTCTATTCTGGAACAACATAATAGGGTTCACGTCATGGGATTTTACGAAATTTTAAAGCCGGTAGGAAAACTTATCCCAACTATTTTGTGTTGGCAATATGGATCTTATTCTGCAATTCCCTTCTATCGAAACAACGGATCAGGATTTATGTCATAGGATGTTGCAAAATTTTAATGCCAGTTGTAAACTTGACGCAACCCTCCTTCTTGAACTCTGAATTATATAAAGGCCATATGCTCGATTCAGTCCAATATTGGTAGTAAGCTCGATTATAAATTCTTTCCTTGCAACCCTGTACATGTTTCATGTCATTGCCGGAAATTCTCCTTTGCCTTGTCATCTTCATCATTTTCCCCAATTTTTTGTGCTTATCTCCTCTTAAACTCTTTTTAGAAACTCTGCCAAATTCTTGATTGATGAGCTCGATTTCTTCAAGTTATCTCAATTCAGAACATTCTTGACTGTTACTGCTAGTGAATGGTACTACAACTCCTAACACCGTACATTTGGGATTTAAGAGGTAAAAGTGACATTTGGAGGATCGCAACGCCATCCAATCATGATGCAAATTATAAGTTGTTAAAGAGTCATTTAAGACAGGTTACTTATGGTCCCCTCTGTCTATTTATTCCAATTCACTTAATGTTTGATGTTCTTCACTCTTGAATTGTAGAAGATCGTGTGAGCATAATTGGAGCACATCTGACTTCTACTTCCGAAGCCCATGCGAGGAAAACATCTCAAGTCCCAGCTAGGACCCGGCCTCCCATCACAACCCATGTCTTGGATGTCTCTCGCGGCTCTCCAGCTGCTGGGATTGAGGTAAGGCTGGAGAGGTGGAAGGGAACTCAAGCACGCCCATTGTTCAGTGAGCCAGATTTAGGTGGTTGGGTGTTTCAAGGGTCTTCAACTACAGATACTGATGGACGGAGTGGGCGTCTGATGGGCATAGTGGACAGTGTGGACCCAGGGATCTACCGGATAAGTTTCAACACTGGAAAATACTCCCCATCTGGCTTCTTTCCTTATGTTTCTATCGCATTTGAGATCAAGGAGTCCCAAAGGTTGGAGCATTTTCATGTTCCGGTGCTGCTTTCACCATTCTCATTCTCCACCTATCGTGGAAGCTAAAGCTTTATTGTTAGTCCGTACAGATGCCTTTGTTGGGCAAATGAATCAAGTGTGTTTCTGCTGCAAACATGTCTATAATCCTAAGAAAAAGAGAAATAATTGAAGATCTTTCAAGAAAAAACACGAGGGAATATAAAATGCACAAGTATCTTTGTACCCAAAAAAATGCACTGTCTTGTGGAACATGAAGTCATCTGCAAATTTTCAATTTAGACTATTTTGATTTAACTTTAATAAACTTATAATGAGCTATAGTTTAAAAATAAATTTAGTTCATTTCGCCCAACAAATGTAAACATGGCGTGCGATCTCCTCTGAAATGTAATGGGGCGTTTGGATTGGATTTTATTTACCAAAAATCAATTGTGCTAAGATTGATTGTGTAAAATTTAATTGTCAAATAATGACTTTTGCAAATATAATAGTGTTCGGTCTTCCGAGAGCACTATTATTTCTAAAAGTGATTATTTGACAATTAATTCCTACACAATCAATTTGATCAAAAATTGATTTTTGGTTAATAAAATCCTATCCAAACGCCACCTAAGTATGGCATGAAGTATCTCTCTGTAGAGGAATGCAAAATTTGTGCTGTAATTTTAAACAATCAAATGAATTTATTTAAACCACATTCCCTTTTTTCTAATACTTAAAAATGACAATTTGCAAATGACTTCATTAGGTGTCCAAAAAAACCCCAATATCGGCGTCTCTTATCTTTGATTCTACCAAATATTGTTTCATTTATTTTAATTATTATAAAAATGAAATAATTAGTGTTGATCCACATAGACTCGTGCGATGTAAGGAATAAAGCTGTATAAAATAAACTTGAGGTAATGGTTTGGTTTACTTTCGGGATTTTACAAATCAACCGATGAAAGCATTATGAACTGGTAAAGCTATTTTGGAATGGATGGGTTAGTTGACTTAAACCCTAAGGTTGACAAATTTCTTTTTCCATTTTTACAATTGCTTCTCTAGGTTTTTTTGGGTAATCGTCAGCTTTCATTAATCATCCCGAACACGAGGTACTCTATTTACATAAGCCCCAACAGCACTACTCGGTCCCAGTGGTGAGCAATAGGCATACGCATGCAGCCCCTTAGCCTCTGCCACTTGCACCGACCCCCCAAGAAGAGCCGTATGAGAGGAATGAAGCACCATCCCTGAGTGGTATCTCGCTACCACTCCTGTCAACAGCGCTGCACCATCCACGTTAATCTTTCACTCCTACCAGTGCTGAGTAAAATCTCCGACGTAAGGAAATGCATGTGGTGCAGGGCGAAATAAGGATCAGGGATCACTCCTTGAAGACAACTTCATTTCAGTGAATCCATTATGCCCCAAAGGATTAAACTGAGCTTGGTGGCCAGTCCTCGATCCGGAGATCTGAACTCAAGTAGGCGATTCCTTTTCTTCCACCATTCTTTAATTGAGGATATTCTGGGTTGTTAGGGAGGTGAAGGGCCAAAGGAGAGCCAAACCAAATTGCTCTAGAGCATGGGCACTCAAGGAAAAGATGACGATCAGTTTCCACAGCACCTTTGCAAAGAGGGCATAGGTCATCCACCATGATTTTTATTCTCCTCAGATTATGGGCTGCCCCGAGGGAATCATGACAAGTCCTTCATATAAAAACCTAAATTTTTGGAGGTATAGGGATCTTCTAGATATTTTGCCATAGTTTACCATCACTTTCAAAGGGGTGAGAGCTGGATGAAGGTCTTATTCGAAGGGCCATTTGAGTGGCCAGGTGTGTTCAACATATAACTTTGTCTGGGCTGCTTTGGATACTGACCGGAAGCTTTACAATTTCACGGATGCTCTCAGGTGTTAGAAGTTCACGAAGAAAAAGGGGAGATTCCAGGTACCATTGACTGAATTAATCAAACTTGAAACCCACATATCACTCAGAGATATACCTTGGTTTGGCTGGAGTTTGAAAAGAGCCAAGTTTGGAACCCAAGGATCTGATCCTACAATAACCGATTCACCATTCCTGATTTGCCAACGAAGCCCTTGTCGGAGCACCACTCTTCCTGCGATGATGCTACGCCACCCCATGATGGCCGCGAAGTAAGAAGGAAGTTCTGGGAAAGTAGATGGCCTTACACACCTGAGCCCATAACGATTGAGGATGAGATAGGAGCCACCAACCTTGTTTGGCTAGTAGACTCAAATTAAAACTGGTGAGGTCACGAAGACCCAGCCCACCTTTCTCCTTTGGGTATGTATGAGTGAGTCTCCCAACGCAGCCAATGAACTTTAGGTTCTCTAGAATTACTCCACCAGTAGCGGGCAATGGCTTTTTGGACATCCTGAATCCATTTTTGGGGCATTTTGAAGCAATTCATTGTGTAAGCTGGGATTGCTTGAATCACAACTCTGATCAGAGTGCCACGGCCCGCTTGGGTTAATAGATGCCCAATCCAACCTTTCATACGAGAGAGGATCCTCTGTTTTAGCAAAGCAAACAATTGATATTTGGATCGGCCAAACTCAGTTAGAAGGCCTAAGTATCTTTCTGGAGCCGCTAAGGATTCGATGTTCAATAGTTTTGCTAACATTCTCCAAATTTTCCCGGGAGTTTGGCTATCAAAAGATAAACCAGACTTTGCAAAATTGACATGCTGTCCACAGGCCTTGCCGAATTGGTTGAGAATATCTTTTAAATTGTGGGCTTCTTCCCAAGAGGCTTTGAGGAGGACTAGACAATCGTCGGCAAACAGGAGATGGGATACATTGGGAGCTTGACGAGCAATCTGGATGCTGCTGATTTTTCGATCCTGGACAACTTTTTGTATGAGACAGGACAAGGGCTTTGACACAGATAATAAAGAGACAAGGCAATAGCGGATATCCTTGGCGGAGGCCCCGCGTGGCCTTGAAAGAACCTATTGGGTGGCCATTTAGGATGACGACATATGATACCATGGAGACGCATTGTCTGATGAGAGCGATCCATCTTGAATAGAATCCCATTTTCCTTAATACACCGAAAAGGAAACTCCACTCCACCCGGTTATATGTACGATTAAGGTCCAATTTGACAGCCATTCGGTAGTCACCATCTCGCTTCTTCAGGAAATGGGTTATCTCATGAGCTAAAAGCACATTATCCGACCATTAACAAAAGTGGATTGAGCTGGACTGATGATGCCTTGAAGGGTGGCTTTGAGACGATTTTCAAAATAATCTTGTATAGGACGTTGCAAAGACTAATAGGCCTGTATTGGGTGAGATCCTCCAGGGTTTTAATCTTCGGGATAAGAACTATGTGCGTGAGGTTGGTTTGTTTGAGCAAAAACCCATGATGAAAGAATTCCTTTATCGTAGCACAAATCTCGTGGCCTATGGTCTCCCAGTGCTTTTGGTAAAACACTCCTGGCATTCCGTCAGGACTATGTGCCTTAAGTGGGCCTATCTGGAAAGTAGCCTGTCTGATTTCCTCCATCGTGACCCCACGACAGAGCTCCACATTTGTCTGGTCTGAAATGGTGGTAGGGATAGAAGCTATAAGGTTAGGGTCTTCCTCTAGGCAAACCGAAGTGAAGAGCTCCTTGAAGTAGGAGAGGACGTGTAATTTTACTTCTTGCTCTTTTTCTAGCCATCTGCCCTCAGCGTTCCTGATGGTAAACATGCGATTCCTTTGCCTCCGCCGGATAGCCATGGTATGAAAAAATTTCGTATTTCTATCCCCTGACTTGAGCCAATCAACTCTGGACTTCTGATGCCAAAAAACTTCTTCCTGATGGATGGCCTTGTCGAGTTCATGATTGAGCTTATTTAAAATCTGAGATTCGAGGGCTGGGTACTTGTCCTTCTGAATGCTATCAATCTGTTGAGTTAATATATTAATACGGCCAGGGATGTTCCCAAAAGAAGATTTATTCCAAACACTAAAGCTATGTTTGGTTGTCGAGAAAATTGATAAAAACATGGAAAAGAAAAGAAAATTTTGGATTTTTAATACAATTTTTAGTTGTGTTTTGTCTAATTTTCTTTTCTTTTCCATGTTTTTACTTATTTTCTCGACAACCAAACATAGGGTAAGGTCATACCTGCAGTTATGAATTCGTTGTAGTTCGGCGCCATGCCCCTTGGACAATCGCTATGCAATCCTCATGGAGATCCCACATCTTCTCATATCTAAACCTCTTGTGTTTCCTCCCACAAGGAATTTTAAGTTGCAGGAGAATAGGGGAGTGGTCGGAACCAATGGCCGGAAGGATGAGGACTACGTTGTTTGGGTTAGCATCCCTCCAAACAGCATTAGCCAAAACCCGGTCTAGTTGAGCCTTTATACAGTCCTAACCTTGCCGTTTATTGCACCACGTGAAAACATGGCCCTGATAGCCCAAATCAAGGAGGTTACAATCAGTCACCATTTTTTGGAAATGCCAAAGTTGGTATGGGGTTGGCGGAATTCCCCCAACCACTAACATTAACCTAACAACTACCATACGTATTCAGATAATTATCTTATCCTTTGAACTCGGGACTCGCCCCCAGTCTGGTTATTTCATTCCTTTATAATATTTTTTCTAATAAATAAGGTTAGATATTTCAACTTAAGAGTTAATAAATCTGAACCACAATTAATATGGGTTAAAAGGGACACGACCCGAGTTCAAGTCTTGGGCGTTGTAGTCGATATGACACATTAGTGCACCGTTAGAGCGGTCTAGTACTTCCTAAATAGGTTGATCTAACAACTTACACAGTGTATAATCCCGGATCTTGATGACATGACATGGTGAATAGTGCTGTGAATAGTGTCTAAGGCTTAAAACCTATTGTAATGCCTTGAATGGTTATCAATGATAATGAGAATCTTGTTTTGATATATTTCGGGTGGATAATGTATTATGAAAGATATTAAAGTTTTAAGTATGTTTTCTTAAGTTTATGAGTGTTTGGAATGAAGGAGCAAAAGTATTTACTCTTAAGTGTTAAAAAGGAGAATGTCTTAACATACCCTCAACTTTAGAGAATTCTAGTTTTGTCACCGATGATCGGAATCGAATGATTCTTGAGCCATTAGAAAGATATCGAAACTATCTTCGATGTTCATGTTTATCATTTTTCCAGATGTTTGGTCAAAGTTAGGTTAAATGTTGAATTTCTGAAGACTGGTCTGCTGAAATTCTGGTATGTTGAAATCCATACCACACCAATCAGCTTTAGAACTCATTTAGGCCATTAATAACTTAGAATTATGATTTGTGAACTCGACGGCAGTGCGTCTATTACACCAAGTGAAGGACAGACCTTGTGAGGTGAGGTCTAAGAGTCTGGCTTGGGAGACCATAGTCTGAAAATGGAAATCTGGTGGGGTTCACTAAAGCCGGCCACCTTCCTTTTCCGCTGCAGTCAAGATGTCATTGAAGTCTCCGATCATCATCCATGGGCCATGCAGGCACGCACCCTTAATAGCAAATTGGTCCCAAAGTTGGTAACGAGCTCAGTAGTCGGTTGGATCGTAGATGAAGATCGAGCGCCAGATTGGAGTTCCCTCCTTAGATTGGATTGAGTCGCCCAATCCATTTCTTGGGAATGCTGTGTGGATGTGACGTTAGCTGAAGGCAGAGAGGTGTTGGGGGAGTGTCGCTGACCATCTTCTCCGGCGGGCCTGTGACTCATGTTGGGCATAAGTGGTGAGGACTGATGTGAAAGCTTTGGGGAGTTATTGCCAGATGGACCTCAAGCTCGTTGGGGACTGCCTTCAGCCCGTAGAGTTGGACCATAGACCTCAGCCAAGAGAGACCTTCTAGGGGGAGATCGACTTCAATGACCTCGCCTAGTTCGCGTGCCAGACGCTCGCCAATTAAGAGGGGTGATATATTCCAACGGTAGACCATGAAATTGGACCCACACCGAAAAACTAGTAGATCCTAAAGACACACAAGGTCTTGGGAAGAAGCTCTACACTAGTCTAATAAGAAGATTTAGGACAACTTGATTGGACTAATGTGTTGGCTACATGTTGTGCATGGTCTCACTGTGCACATTATATTTGTGTGGGCCCAAGAACATGCCACGTGGCATTCAAATGCATGATTCATAGGTAGCATTGTTTATGAGTAATGAGAGCTTTGTTATAAATTCTCATCGTCCTATGATCCTCCCTTGTCCTAATTTTTAATTCTCTTTAAGTCAAGATTCTTTTTTAATTCGTATGATTTGTACTTTTGATGCGAGCATATCAGTAGGGTTGTCAACGGGTTGCGGGCTGTTTAATAATCGGGCTAAAGGGTAGGCCCAAGCTCAACCTATTATTAATCAGGCTGAGCCAGGCTTAGGCCTTTGTGGGCTTGGGCGGGCCAATTTTAATCAGGCCTTATTTTGGCTTGGATGGGCCTATAAATTTTAATAGGTGGACCAATTTCTAATTGGGCCATGTAAGAGAGAGAAATGAGTATTATAATAATGAGCAGTGATTAGCAAGACTCTGCTTTTGGCTACGTGGCCGATTGCCTTCCCATTTCGTCCCCTTTAACTGTAATTAAGTTGTTAGGAATCACGCAATAAACCCACAACACGATAACCGGAATAATAAGAATAGAGAAAAGCAAACAAGATGTAAAGAATAACACACAACATAAGATTTACGTGGTTTGACTAATGATGCCTACGTCCATGGATCCACACCACTTCATTATGCTCAAAGGCAAAACTAAATAAAAGCAATAACAAGTTCTCTCTCAAGGAAAACCTCTCTTGGTGGCTAGGAATGAATACACAACCCTAATCCCAAAGTACCTTAAATACTAGGGCAAAAATGGGCTTAAGAAACCAAAATACATGTGCGTGCGTGGGGTGGGGCATTCGAACGCCCTAGAGGACCATTCAAACGCCTAGTCAAAAAATTACCTCTTGCCCTTGCTATCCCATCAGTCTCCGTCTCTCAACAGAATGAGTTTGGTTAAGCACTTAACCTTGAGCAATTTAAGGTTAATATCTTTCCTATAGCCAAGGCTAAATGGATGAACCCTAGGATTAGGTGAATCTTAATCACAATTAGTGTGTTAAAAAAGGGAACGTGGATGAATGAGGAACAACATTCGGCTAGATAGCCGAATGCGTAGTCCGCCAAACATTTCCCAATAATAATAGGTCATTGGCAGGGCTTCAAGCGGAGACCATTCCGAGACGAGTTCAGATGGGCAACAACGCTAGCTGTTGTGCTGTTGCCCCTTGTGTTTGAAAAAATGAGGGCCCCACTCACTGTTGATGAGTGGACCAACCTTTATTGAATGCGGGATCCATTTTTCAGACACAAGGGGGCAACAGTGCAACAACTAGCGTTGTTGCCCATCCGAACTCTTCCGAGACCGTGCGTAACAGCAAGGAAAATAATAGAAAAAACAAAGCGCACGGGATTCAATTTTTTTTTGAATTCCCATGCTGTTATGGACGGTCTCGGGTCTCCTTAACGGTCTCAGTAGCAAAGTCATATTTTAAACACTACGTCCTTCCCAACCAACCAAAACATCAACAAAGAAGAAAAGAAAACTTTTAACTTGCTGTAAGGAAAGTAAAATGAAGTACCGCTTAAGCTCCTCATCAAATGAGTAGTGAAAAACCATGAAATATTCTCTCTTCTATTCTATTCTATGGTTGTTGCCCAAATTTAGAAAAGGAAAAATGAAGGAGTAAAATAGAGTATCGTTATTTATATATGCCCTTGTGAAACCCAGAAAAGGGAAAAAAATGGATGAGCAATACTAGGTTCACTTTCCGATCGTCCACATTCCAGGAGTTTTTACTATTTTTATACTTAGAAGACAAAATAAATATGATGAGACCTACAAAAAAGTGTCATACTATTTTATCTTCTTGTATAAAAAAGAAAAGAGGAGAGTGGACGACCTTAAATGGACAAAATGGATGTAGCCCCTTGTAGTCATATTTCATTAACACAACACGATGCATTGTATGGTGATAGCCTTCATAAAAAATAATGGCTGATGGACTTCAAAAAGGCCAATCTCTTCCATCATTACAAATCCACGAGCATGAGCCCCAAGAATAGTGCACGAACTCAGCTGCAACCCTTGTTACAGCGACAAGCCCTGCAATCCATTGTGCACCTGCCACATTTGTGATGGACGCTGCAAAAACATCTCCCTAGGTCTCTGGTATGACGCCAAAAGACTTTACCAACTAAACTAGCTGACACCTACATCAGGGTTGACGGGGGTGTTTATGGGAGGGGGAGGGCTACCTCTCATTGTGTAGCCCATAGGTCCATCATTCATATGGGCCTCCGATGAACAAAAAAAAAAAACTTTCTGAAGATCTAAAAAATGTTGTCCTGTAAATGAGAGGAGAGAAAGAAGAAGATGAAAGTAATGGAGGAAGGTATTGCCGTGAGGCTGGGTGTCACAATTCAGAGGGCTCTCTCTCTCTACAGGAGTAGATCTCTTATGCCTTAGGAGCATCTTTCTCATAGGGTTTAATCCCCTTATATAGATCTGTAATATTAACTCCTCTCCTGAATTACAACCATGAATTGGAGACATTATGAGAGTTTATGACACACTAATGAGTGTCTTTATACCTGTTGTTACTCATTTATAGAGTAACTGATGGCTCCATGGCTAGAAATGCCAACATCTCCCACTTGGCCATGAGAGCCAAAAATCTTCCACTTGGTCATGTGGGGACTACATATCATAAAATTCTTCTCAACTGAAGAAGTTAACCATTATGAATATGTCAAGCCATGAGGTTCTCACAACATCGTTGTATATGCCCTTCATGCTACAATCATCATGAGGTTTTTCCGATGTACACGGATATGTCCTTAATGCTACAGTCTTGAGGTTTTCCTAATGTATACGGATATATCCATCATGGTCCAATCATGAGGTTTTCCCAATGTACACGGATATGCCCTTTATGCTACAATCATGAGGTTTTCCCAATGAACATGGATATACCCTACATGAAAAAGTCTGAAGTTCAGATAATAGTCAAATATACTTATGTATCTCATAAGATTTACTCCCACTAATCAATGGATTTACTATTGTGATCATACACACCTTCATGAGATTTTACACATTTTCTGTAGTTATCTACTCATGACAAAATAATAAGGTGTCAAATAAATATACAAATATATATCATATGTCATAAAGTTTTACATACATTTATAAGTGGATTTCCCATTATGAACAGATACATTATCATGAAGTTTTACATGCCTTTGCGATGGTGCCTCTCATGATAAGTGCCTTGGAATTTACCGACTTAGGTGTCCCTAAGTCCTATAAAGCCAGCAAGCTTTAAAATAATTCCGCACTTTTACCCTTATCAAGGGATTTGTTATTATACCAGCTTAAGTAATTGACAATTACCTTACCTTATGTCACATTTTTCAACAATATCTTGTATATAATATACATTTATATCACTAGTCGAGCTATTAACTCAATTTAAAATCCAGTCTCATAACAATCTTATGATTATCATATAGTAAGTGAACTAGCCCGTCGATTTTACCAATCTTCATATTTTCTATGAAGTGTTTTATCCAAATGGGATTAAGATGAGACAATATTAAAGCAATAAACCAAGTTTTATATGAGTACATAGGCATTACATATTTGTTTCTACTTTACCAAGAAATAACAACTCCTCCAAAGAGGTAAACAAAACTTGAGGTGGATTTTCATCATCTTTATCCCCAACAAAATTAGGATCCGTATATCCATGAACTTTAAGTTCATCAACTTGCAAATACAATTTAAGATGCTTAATTTCTATTAATAGCATACAAATTCTTGACTCACTTGCCCTCATTAGCTAAATCTTGTCTTGTACATAACATTGCATACATAATGCTTTTTAAATCTGAGTAGGATTATGCTTGCCTCGCATGATTTTCTCATTAACTCATATTTATGGTTTTTCCTATATTAAAATAAAGGTTAACCACTAAGTCATTTTGGTTTCATCACGCTATCCTACAGATTTTACCAAAATATTTTATGACAATGTCATCTTATAATTTCATGACATTTGTATTTAAACAAATTTATCATGAATCAATAAGATTTTTCACGCTATATTGCAAATTTATCCATCATTCATTTACCAAGCATACATTGAACTACCCATTACTTGGGCATATTGAAAATTCAATTTATCTTGTCCATTTACTTGGACAAGTACTTTAAATAATTTAAATACCTGTCAACTGTAGTGAATATTTTCTTATTCTTCATTCTAAACTTCTTTAGAATGGTGTCAAGAGACATTTCTTCACTCAAACATAATATTCTAGATTTTTCAGTTTTAGTAATTTTCTTGCCTATGATATAAGGTCTATTCCACATCTTTCATCATAAATATTTAAAATTTAGCCATGACCAAAATTTTCAACAATTTATAAGTCATTTCCTGCTAAAACATGTTATTTACATACCAAAAACAGAATAATAAATCCACTCCCACTATTAAAATGATCAAATTATATATGTCATGTAAAAATGACATCAATTTTTTTTAAAAAAATTATCATTCATATGTGTTGAGTTTTCTATAGAAATTCTTTAATTTCATAATTATCACTAAAACCAGGTGGATATGTCCTACCCTTTGATCAATCATCACAAAATGTTGCATAACCATTCATTTTCTCCTATAATTGCATAGCACTTTTAAATAAATTATTGATAATAATCTAAAAACACTATTCACTAAGCTAATTTAAAGTGAACCATTTACGATTAACTTTTCCCAACATAAGGAGGTTTTGCATAAATTTAGACATTAAACATGGAGTCATATATCATGCAAGTTATGCATATATAGGACATCTTCCACAAATAATAATTTCATTATCATATATTGATCAACAAAATTATGCCCCTAAAAGCAAACACGCTACAATAGATGATCTTTAATCATTTGGCTAACAAATCAATATCACTAATTTAGCTTATCATGATATTCTTGTCATGAAAATAAGGGTTGTACTGACCTCTTAATAATGCATTCTCCATCCTAATCCTTTTGATCCTTTAGATGTATGGGCTCCACTTGATGTTCAATTAACACCTGTAAAATTCTTCACAAAAAATTATATCAAATTAATTCTGATAAAATTCTAGATACACAAATTCTGAATTCAAACGACCCTATAGCAACAAAAATAAGAATAATGGGCCTTAATATGGTCTTCTCATAATACCCATTTGGAAGGATCAATAGGCTGGAGCTTATAATAGTATGGGCTGGGTCAATTAGGCCGAACAATATATATAGGGCTAGCAGCTCGCTACGTTGCAATTTGCAAGTGGGGTTTGGCTAAGGTGCAAGTAATTAAGATACTCTAGATAGCATCTTATCAAATTCCTTGATTACTAGAAAACCAAAAAACACAAAAAGCCTTCTTCTTCCTCTTCCTTACGACGTCTCTGCAATGTCTCAAAAAAAAATCAGTATGGGCCGTCTTCACCCTCCACCAAAGACGTCGGTTTTGTCGTTTGGTGTCGGAAAATAATTTGAAAAATAGTGGGTATTTCTGATTAGTGATCTGGAAAGACATCAATCAATGCCTGCACAGCACCCTTGCAAGTAGAATAGTGGCCGAATTGATTCTTCACCAGCCATCCTCTTTCGGCATGAAAAAGAAAATACCTGGTGCTCCAACATCATTGGAGACGGCAAGAATCGCTGAATCTGCCACGATCAAGATCTTTCCTTGAATACACCATGGCTGATCGTGGTTTGCTCTGATACCATTGTTGTGTCCCGTAAATGAGAGGAGAGAAAGAAGAAGATGGAAGTAATGGAGGAAGGTATTGCAGTGAGGCTGGGTGTCGCAATTCAGATGGCTCTCTCTCTCTACAGGAGCAGATCTCTTATGCCTTAGGAGCATCTTTCTCATGGGGTTTAATCCCCTTATATAGATCTATAATAGTAACTCCTCTCCTGAATTACAGTCATGAATTGGAGACATTATGAGAGTTTATGACACACTAATGAGTGCCTTTATACCTATTGTTACTCATTCATAGAGTAATTGATGGCTCCATGGCCACAAATGCCAACAAAAAAAAAGAGAAAAAGGGATAGAAAAAAAAAAACAACTTGTTGAAGGAAAGTAAAATGAAGTACCTGGTTATGCTCCTCATCAAATGAGTAGTGGAAAGCCATGAAAGGTTCTGTCTTCTATTCTATTCTATTGTATGGTTATTGCCCAAACTTAGAACAAGGAAAAATGGAGACGATTATTTATATAGGCCCTTGTCCGACCAAAAGCCAGGAAAAAAAGGCCTACAAATAAATAATAATAATAATGGCTTAACACAGCATGATGCATTGTATGATGCATTGTATGGTGAAAGCCTTCAAAAAAATAATGGCTTATGCACAGGAAAGCCATCACTTCCATGGATGTGCACGACTCAGCTACAACCCCAATTGCAGGACAAGCCCTGCAACCACACTACACACCTGCCACATGTTAAAGGCATTGTCTTCCATTGAGAAGTCATGCCATGGGTAGGTTACTTCAAAGGACGCGGCAGAACTAGGGGGTTTTGTTGCAACTAGGGTTGCAGCATGAGTCATGCTCTAGTCAAACCCTCCACAAAGTCATGGCTGCTGCTCTTGCATGGTGCTCGACATAAAATATTAGGCGGGTCCGAGTTGAATCAAGAAAAGTTATTCGATTTTGACTCTAGGCTCTATATATGAGGTCGTACACAGACCACTTCACTTTATATATATAAATAATAATATCTATAAAGATATCAAAAATAATAATAATATCTATAACCTATATAAAAATATGCAGTTAGCTGATGTTGGAGAGCTGTCGAATAAAAATTTTGTATACCCAAAATGCCTCTTCTATCCTTCGTATTTTACTTATTGCTAATTTTTCTAATATTGTTTCTCCCTGCCTTCCAAAAAAAAAGGCTTCGAATTGCATCTGGCAATGCCAGAAACCATGGTCTCGGCCTTCCACACATTAGGCGATATGTGGCGAAGAAGTTATTTCATTGTCTCCCATGAATTTAACTTCTCCACACTTTATGCGACATGTGACATTAAAGTTGTGAGAAAAATAGAGAGAGATATCAAGTGGGGAGAAGTCAAAATCATGATGGGGAGAAAATGAAATGACTTCTCCAACCAAAGCAAGTGCTTTGTTTTAGTCAGGTGGTCCTGTAGTAACCACATAGTCTGGTCATTTGTCTCTTCTTGAGTTTCGCCAGTCTGTTTGGAAGCGTTCAGTCAAACATTCGGATTGGGTGGTGAAGTTGACATAATTGGCGGATTGGTTATGAATATCCAAATTGGCGGAGTATCCTAATTGGAACATATGGTGATGAGACGGTTAGACCAGCGAGGATCATACATCTTCTTCCCACTGTGGCTATGCAAGGTAATCTTTTTAGGGTGAGCCACTCACACTTCCATATGATCTGGTCTTTTGTCCGGTTCTGGAGAATCCGGTAGAGAATTCAGACATCTATAGACACAACTTCTAACTGGTGCTGAGAGAATTTCTTGTTTAAGCTGTAGGCCCCATGGATACTGGCAGGCACTGTGACAATTGTTGGCGGATGTTCTACTAGGCACAAGTGTAGTAAGGGTCCACTGGCATTGAAGGTTCCTTTTCGGTGGTCTAATGCACAGTTGAGACCTTTGAAAAGTTCGGATAGGATGACTAGCTAGTACAATAGTGCCTAAGTCACGCATATCTTGGATGATTCCCATAAACACAAATTCGGCGATACTGTGGCACTTCGAGAAGACAAGCTGGGACAGAACTTCAGTGCAAAGGCATTGAGGTTAGGCAGTTCGCATTCTATATTCCCAGGTACCTATTTTTGACTCTATATTCTCAGGTACCTATTTTCGACTGTACTACCCTGTTGTAAGATCCATCAGGGTCGCGCTTTAAGCAAGCATGTTTTACATGCAAAATCCTGTGAGGTCTGTTTTGTACGTTGTCTTATAGCACGACACTATGGATTTCCCTTCCATAGTCAATTCTAGAATATGTTGGATTTCTTCCAATGTTAGACATAACTCGTTCTTACGAAAACGGAATACCACACTTGATGGGTTCCAACATTCTGCTCGTATGGTCCTCTTCCTGTTGCCTTGCTCCGAGCTATCTTCCGCCGCTCCAATGGTGGAAGTCTTGTGTTTCGATATAGCCCAGATGTCTTCCTCGAGCCATGTGTACTTTGTAGCTTGGGCCAGTAGATCGTCCAAGGTGTTGGGCCGCCTCTTTACAAGATACTCATAAAGTCTTGACTCGGCAGGGAGTGCATTCCTGAAGGCGATGATTGTCATCTTGTCATCACAATCCTCTAGAGACCGCACTTCCTCTTTGAACTTTTGGACGAAATCTGAGAGGGAATCCTCTCCTTTCATCTTCATGGCGAAGAGGGAGTCTACATCGGATGACTTCCTTTTGTTCACATTGTACCGATTAAGGCAAACCGTGTTCAGTTCATCCGAATTGTTGATTGATCCTCAGGGGAGCTTGTAGAACTAGGCCAACACCTTGCCTTGTAGGCTAGCTGGGAATACGCGGCACATATGTGCGTCGTATTTTTCCCAAAGTGTCATCATAAAGCCTGAAGTGCAATAACTGTTCGACGGGGTCCTTGGTTCCGTTGAACGAAGTGAATCACAGTGGCGAGAATTTTCGAGGCGGATCCGCGCTCAAGATGTTGGGGGAGAACGGAGAGTTGCACACGTGCCGAAGGGTGAGGCATTCTGCTTGGTTGGACTACCCTTTCCCTACCTGGGCCAGTATTACACTGCCTTGTGTGATGATAAGGGCTTTGACTTCCTCCGGAGTCATCCCCGTGTTTCCTCTTGGGGTGTCCTTCTTCTCTTGTTCCCCTTTTCCAGGGGCCGAATGAGTGTCATGGACGGTATAGTTGGTGTGCCTCGTGCTATTTTGATCTGACCTTTGGGTTCGATCAGTAGCGGTGTGAGACTCACCCTCATCCTTGGCCGAGTGGCCCTTCTTCGGGATAGGTTGTTCGATCCCTACCATCCTCTTCTAGAGGTCTTGGTTTTCTTTTTCCATACATTTTATGGCCGCTTGGTGTCATTCCATAATGGCCATCAACACATTCAATTAAGTCTGCTCTTCGGGGTTACCCCCATCAGACGGCTCTTCTTGGATAGAAGTCGTTGTGGCTGCTCTTTTTGGGACCATGATATCAGAGCTCAAGTTTGGTTAGCAAGATAGATTTCCCACAAATGGTGTCAATTTTGTGGGGGAAAAATATATGTTGTACCGACCTTGATACCACGTGTTGCCTTCTGAAAAACAGCAATAGCTTTGATCCTTTGGAATAGATGATCAGGTTGACCTGTGAATACACTTCGACGATCAAGTCAATAACGGGACGATTAGGGGGCATAAAAAGAGGAGAAAGAAATAGTAGTTTCTCTGAGTTTCTTAGAAAGGGACTCAAGATGCTTGAGCACAAAAGAATGTGGATCTCATTCTTCTTTGCTTACCTCTATATTTATAGGAACCCGAATAGGGTTAGCCAGTTACCTTCCCACATCTTCTTCTTCTCATAATAGAAGTTTTCTTTCTCACGTAATATCCAGCCAATGAGGAGATAGATCCGGTTTCCTCTTTGTGTGAGAGATTGCCTTGATCGAGTTCAAGATCTTTTGTAATCAGACTGATTTGCATAGCTATATGACCAGTTCAGTGATCCTTGGTATCTTCTGTTTTGGACTCTCAGAGCTGGAGTTGAGTAGAGAATACGTACTTCGATGTGCCCCTAGCCCCAGATATGCAGTGGAGGTCGAGGTCGTGAGTGTGTGCTCCGATGCACTTATAGCCTCGGATCCAAAATTGTAACGCCCCAAAATCTCATCTAGGCTATAGATGGAGCTTTGGACCCGTCACCCTGCTTGTCTTGAATTAACCTTAAAATAAGCAAGACAATACTAAAAATATGAACTTGCAAAATTTCTTTTAAACAACAATTAACTAGGATGACAAGTCTATCTACAATTGAGTGTATAGTCAACATCAACTAAGCATGGTTCTTCAACATGTATTACAACATTTAATTAAATGAAAGTCTCAGAACCTAATAGTACAGAAAGCGATCAAAATCTCTTGTTCCCTCGTCGGGAAAGTCTCCCTCTTCATCTTTACCGTACTCCTCCTCTAGCTATGGCATTGCTGCTACCCGAAACCTAAACCTGTCGATATGCAAAAACATATTGGCTGAGCAACAAGTGGCTCGGCGTATATGAAATCCCAACTAGCAATATCAGAACATCAGTATAGCATATTCATCATGGATACACAAACATCGACATGGGCAAGTTCATGATGGTATTTCATAACATTAATCATATAAGCAGGTTCATAATGATAGTTGGACAATAAAATATACATAAGTCAGAGTGCGGAAGCATCACAATTATTTCATCATTTTTCTTATCTTATCTTATCTTATCTTGTTCTTTTCTTTTCTTATCGTACCTTATTTTCTTTTCTTTCATGAATCATCATTCTTTTTCTTATTTCATTCTTTCCCTTCATGAGTCATCCTTATCTTCTTTTCTTCTTTCCATTCATCAGTCATCATTATCTTGTTTTCATATGAACACTGTCAACATGCATAGTAACTTAAAATAATTGAATGGAAGTTTTATTTCCTAAGTATCAAATAATGTCTTTTATTGAGTCCCCATAGTGTATTCCCCTACATAGTATGTAGAGTAATTTATCACTAAGAAGGATTGCAATATAAATAAGAGAATTCCAAATTGAAGATCTCTTGACCCATATATGATCCAGTTCTACATCTTAGCGCCGAACTAATGAATAGAGATTGAGCTTCACTTCGCGAGTCGGGAATGGCATCCTCTTCACTATATAGGTGAAAGAGATTATTATACTTTATTTCTCGTATACCAACCTTCGCACTTTCTCCGGTGCTCTCGGATTCACTTATGATTACTTGACTTGACACACATGCTTTGATCTTAGACTTGTTGGTTCCGGTCAAGTGCAAAACTCAATCATGCAGTGAGGCTTGTGTAGTACTTACATTTATACTTATTATCATGATCTTTTCATGCTTGTGCTTAGGTCATATTATTAGTGAAGAGTGATGAATCGTGACTCAATAACTTGTCAACCTGGTACCTTAGGTGATTCATCATGTGTCCCATAACCATCATGATAAAAGACTTAGACTCACGAAATTGAATTTCCAAAGTTTATTCCCAACAATACATCACTACGGGTAAGGCCAACATCATTTATTATTCATCAAGTCGTGAGTGAAGAGTGACAAATCCTCGGTTAAATAATACCTCAGATTATCAACCAAGTACCCCGATAATCCATCATAGTATTATACACCATCATGATAAAAGACCTAGGCCACAAGAACGTAATTCAAGGTCTATTTACCTGACCATAAATCACTACACAAAAATTAATATCATGCTTCAATAATCATAGCATATTATTTTCATGAAATCATCAATAGAACATGCATAATCATGATGTCTCAATAAAAAGTTCTTAACATTCATAGCATTTAACATACCTCATTTTCACATGTTATAGCATTTAACATACATCATTTTCAATAATCATAGCATATTATTTTAATAAAATCAACAATAGAACATGCATAATTATGGGGTCTTGATATAAAAAGCAAAACATCATTATAGATCAACACAAGTCATGTTCATATGTATCAACATAGAAATGGTAGCCCTATATTATCATTTGCATCCAAAAACTCATTATCCAAAGATAAAACAATTACATCAATCCTCCAAAACTTCAACATACATCACATCCTCCTTATTTCATCCACACAACTACAAATCATTCCCTTCCTCCACATTTAATCAAACACCTTTACTACAATATATTACCATTGTAATAAAGACTTGAATAGAGAAACATTTCTTCATTAAATCATGCTTAACCTCATTCTAGCATAGAATCTCATTTCTAAAACTTAAAACATCAATGATTCATGATATTGATAGTGAGGAAATCATATTTACCTTGTTAGAGTTTTCCCTCTTGACCCAAATGCTTGAAACCCCTCCTTAGAGAAATCTTCAAGCTTAAATCTCCATTCAAGCAAATCTTTCTTCTCCTATCAAGAATCCACTTAGAACCCTAAGTTTTCCCTTCTTTCTCCCCATAATTAGGTTTAGAACCTTGAAACCCTAAAAACCCTCGAATTTGGGGGTCCAATTTATAGGGGAGGGGGTTTAAAACCCTAAAAACGCAATACTATAAAATGTTGTTAGCGTGATTGGTGATCGATCGGCCTTTGGGCAATCGATCGCCCCACATAGAATTTTCTCAGTTTTGCCTTTTTTCAACCCTTTAAACACCCTACACTCTTAGTTAAGCTTAAGAATACTAAAAGCAAATATTATGGATTATTTAAACCCTGTTAAACAAGGTATTAAGAGGAGAATAAATCCAGGTCTCTACAAAAATGGAGGCTGGGTTTGTATCTGATCAATCAGAACATACTGTGTCTTTACCCATACATATAATAATAATAATAATAATAATAATAATAATAATAATCATAATAATAATAATAATAATAATACTAATATTATTATTATTATTATGATTATGATTATTATTATTATTATAAATGAGAAAAATCTTCAAAAAATAATGTGGCAAAACAGTTTTTTTTTTAAAAGACATAAATTTTTGTTTCATCGTCTACCCACAATAGATGTGAACTTCTTTGTCAATGTGAACTTTTGTTTTAGACATAAAATGTCTTTTTGTATGTTTTACTTTAAGCAAGTAAACGCGTTACCTAACGGTCTAAAACCAGAAAAAATATATCTGCGATATATAGGCAAATAGATCCAAATTTAGATTTCCAAACCGCAACTAAGCAATATTGTTTTTGTCAACTTAATAGTAGAATATATATCCAGCTCATAAATTAATGAGTTTAACTCCGAATTGCTCTAGATTTTTCTCAATTTTCGGAGTTTCCATTGCCCCAATATGTTTTGGGACAATGGTTTTTAATAAATATTGAAATAAAATAAGAATATATTTTACTCAGATAATTTATATTTTCCCATAATTTTTAAAAGGTAAATGCTATTGAGACCGCAAAAGGGCCGAGACCTCCAAGACCGTGCATGAATGCACGGCATTGCAGGTGGGGCCTACCATGTGAACATGGGCCCCACCTAAAATGCTGTGCATGCATGCACGGTCTCAATGGCCGACCCTTCTGCGGTCTCAGTAGCAAAGTCCTTTTTAAAAACTTGGGATTTCTAGAGAAATTCATATCTCCTGATCATGGTTAAACTCTAAATTAATTCCTGTTTCTTGTTTTATTTCCAGCCATCTCATCATTTCCCATGGATTTCCTATACTTCAACAAAATTAATAATAAAATTAACAAATAAATAAATAAAGTCAAGCTTATCTATAGTGCAACGTATAAATTAATCAACGTGGCAGCCGAGAAGTAGAAATACTTGCATGTATTCCTGGTGGCAGATATCGTGGCGGTGCTTCAGAGCTTTCCAAGAAACCTTTGTTCGCCTACAAATATAAGGAAATGGAGATCTTTGTGATCCTGTGGTCCTTATAAAATATATTTTCGTATCGGCACTTGTATTCTTCTGATCATCATCGACTCAACTAACAGAAGAGAAAATGCAGAATGCCAAGGAGAAGCTCAGCAACATGGCTAGTGCAGCCAAATAGCATGCCAATATCTGTAAAGCCAAAGCAGAAGAGAAGGTACTTCTCTCTCTTCCCTCTCTCTCTCTCTCTCTCTCTCTCTAGAACTGGAACTATAGTTTTGTTAGTGAAAATTAATTATAGCTTAGTGCAGGTAGAGAAGGCGTCAGCGAGGACTAAAGAAGAGAAGGAGATAGCCGAGGAGCGAAGAAAGGCGAAAGAAGCTGAAGCTAAGATGAAGCTGCATGCTTCTAAAGCCCAACACAAGACTGAGAAATTGGAAGCCAAGCGATCCCATCTCTATGGACATCATGAGCCGCTTGTTGGCCATCATGGGCCTCTCCATGGCTACAATACGGCTGCTCCCATGGCTGGCTCCACCACGGCTCCGACTTACCCAGTAGCCGGCTCGACTGTGACTGGCCCCACCATGACTCGGGCTTACCCAGTAGCAGGACACCCGCCAGCAGAGAAGTATCAATAGATAGAGATATTGTGATGTTCTTATATAATTGGCCTCATGTGTTGTGTTTGTGTGCGCGAGTAATTGTAGTGTTCGTTGCGTCCCTTTTGGTTAAGCGTTCTAGATTAAATGGTTAGATCCCTATCATCTTTATGTTATCTCTTTTACGCCAAACAAGTCCTTATGCATGTCCCAGCAAAATTCGTATGATTCCACCACTTGTCACCTATTCTATGGAACCCCGAGAGGAGTTCCTGGCTTCGCAGAGACAATCCTAGGCCGAGAAAGAATATCTGGTCTAGATCAATCCCTGGAGTAGGGGAGTGCTAGCCCTACTCTCTCCCTCTCTCATTTGCGGCTTCCATTACAAAATCATTAGGAGAGTGTACTTGCTTCGAAAAGGGGAGAGTTCGATAGGGGGAGTGTATATAGCATAGCGGCCTCGGCTTGTCTCTGGCGAAGCCAGAAAGGGCTCTTGGGTTCCATACATTGTGCGACAGTTGCCGTAAAATTGGGGAGAAGTCATTCCATTTTCTCTCATAATTTTGACTTCTCCCCATTTGACATCTCTCAACCTTATTCTCACGCACTTATCGCCGCTTGTCTTATTATGGTCGGAGAAGTCAAAATCATTTACCCCATCATTTTAACTTCTTCACCACCTGTCACCTATTCTATGAACCCCGGGACAAACCCTTTCTGGCGAAGACAATCCAAGGCCATAGCAAAAGGAAATAGTCACCTCCTCGGTCGGTGACGCGAGGAGGGCCGTCTCGGCTCCTATTTTTCTTGTCATTGTCCCTTTTTAAGATTTGTCCACCTTTATCTACCCTTATTTGTATAACAATATAATAAAAAAGTTAGGACTTTGCTATTGATAGCCAAGACCACATCAAGATCGTTCTTCTGATGCACGGATTTCAAAATTTTATTAAATCAATTTTTAAAATTTGAGATTTGTGCCTCACATGCATGATCTCGACCCTTTGCAGTCTCACTGGTATTTTCCAAAAATTTAACTAAAAGATTAAAATAAACTAACCCGAATTAAAAGAGAGTTAAACGGATCTCAAAATTTTATTAAATCAATTTTTAAAATTTGAGATTTGTGCATCACATGCACGGTCTCCGCATGGTCTCGACCCTTTGCAGTCTCACTAGTATTTTCCAAAAATTTAACTAAAAGATTAAAATAAACTAACCCTAATTAAAAGAGAGTTAAAGGGTCGGCCATGTGAGAGCCAGGAGGAATAGTCCCCTCCTAGACCAACGAGGGGACTATAGCTCATAGAAAAATATATTGTAGAAAGGAGCCAAATTATCTACGGAGATAACCGGATTTGCCACCAGGAGGAATAGTCCCCTCCTCAGTCGAGGAGGGGACCATTGCTCATAGCAAAATATATTGTAGAAAGAAGCCAAATCATCTACAGTGATAACCGGATTTGGCAAATCCGGTTATCACCCCTAGAGGTCACCACGTGTCTCCTTTGACACCCCTTAACCATGGGTAAGGTTCATCCACCCCTAGGGTTCACCCACTCATCCTTGATTTTTTTTAAAAATATTCATTTTTTAAAAAAAATTTAAAAACTGTTTTTAATATTAAAAAAACTCTAAAAACAATTTTTTAATTTTAAAAAATATTAAATATTTAAAAAAAAAACCAAGATGGGAGGGTGAATCTTACCCACAGTTAAGGGGAGTAAAAGGAGACACGTGACGACCTCTAGGGGTGATAACCGGATTTTATCACCCGTAGAGGATTTGACTCCTGTAGAAAATACAAAGTGGTATCCATGTGGCAGAGCCACAAAGGGTCTGGGGCTGGTGAGGGGTGGAGAATTTTTTTTTTTTTTTTTGGAAAAAAGGTTTTTTTTTGAAAAAAATGGTGAGGGGCAGAGACTTTATTATTATTATTATTGTTATTATTATTATTATTATTATTATTATTATTATTTTATTTTTGATTAAAATGGACATCCCAACCCTTAAAAATTAAAATTTTTTTTTGTTTTTTTTATTTATTAAAATGGATATCTTGACCTTTAAAGGACTCGAACTAGTCCCACGTGAGGAATATCCTCATTCCCTATACTGAGGGGAGCCTAAGAATAAGAATCCACCTCAAGACCTCCGAGTTTGCAGTTTGTCCGAGACCTCCAAGTTTACAGTCTGTCCTTTGGTCACTGGGCTAAACCCAGGGTTGAGGGGCGGGGACTCTAGTCCTTTAATTTGTGACTTACAATCAAATAACCCTAAATTGGAAAAAGAAAAAAAACAGGGTCCAAAACTTTTGAGAAGAAATATATTCCTTACACATAAATAAACATTGTAAGGGATAAAATTCGTGAAACGGTGTAACGTTGGGGAACGAGCTGGCTTTTGTTGTTTTGTACACAAAGGTGACACGTGGACGTATGTTTGAGTCACCTGCTTAAAATAGAAGGATACGCAGTATCTGATGCATAGCGTTCACGTTGTACACATTAAGACGTATCTGTGGTCTTGCGAAACAACGTTCTCGTTGTGGTTTTCGACAACGTATCCGTTGTCTTTTGCACAACGTAAACGTTGTATTCTCGACAACGTTTCCGGTATTAATTGAACAACGAACTCGCCGTAATTCAGATAAGGATGTCCAGGTCATATTTTAAGACATATACAACGTATTCGAGCTCGAGTCAACAACGAGACCGACTCGCAAGAGGACATAATCAGGAGGCGATCAGTTGTTCTGACAAGTGGGCTGAAAGCACTGCCTCGGTATTTAATGCAGGTCACTTCTGTATGCTGTCAGACTCAACCGACTGAACTAATGGTAGGCTTTCACGTGTGATGCAACAGGTGGTAGATTTTACTGACATATTTGGTAATGAGTGCAGGACACGTGGTATGGGCATCTATGGTCATCTATGGCCATACCAAAGGTTAACCTATAAATACCCCGAGAATTTCAGTGTTACAGAGATCGAAAGATAGACATATTTTTTTAGTTCTCTTATTTGCTTTACTGTTCATCATCTTCTTCATCTACTTACTTTATCATCGGAGTACAGGTCAGGGTATCACACCCTCCAACTTCTACCTTCTACCAGTAAACCAGAGGTGAACATTTACAGCTGACGTGTGTCTTTCCGGTATTTTTCCCCCTAAAAAATTGGCGCCGTCTGTGGGAAATAATAAACGAACCTCCCTTAGCTCTTTGTGATCATGACTGATCAAACTTCTGTGCCCGGGCGTGAGAATCAAACCCCTCAGGCCACTCCCTCTGCACCTTCTGTTGCACAGACTTTCATCCCTGGGGTCAGTCCATCATCTGACCAGCCAGAAAGGACCATGCCCCCCCCCCCCATCGAACCTTCTGTCTCTGATCGTATTTTGATGATGTTGCAAAGGCAGCAATCTGCTCTGGATCAGATCACCAGACACCAGCAGATGATGCGTTCGAACATAGTAGACTCGAAGTAGATGATGGGCCATCTCAGAGACCATCAGTGAGACGTCAGCTTGACTTCTCTTCTCCCCCATTAGCACCAGAGAACCGCGACACCCAGTTCGTGTTTCTTCCTACTGAGAGAGAGGCAGGACAACTTCCAGGTCGTATGGAGCGTTTGCGAGAAGGAGCAGGACAAGAAGATTCGAGAGGTGTTGCCGAGGGAGCGGTTATTCAGAAGACTTGGATGACTTCCAAGGAGGTGGAGGCTATGATCAGTGCTCGTGTCAAGAGCATGAAATGAGGGATTCCTGATCACTTTGCTCAATCGGCAAAGGACAACGTCGAGAACTCGCCTTTCACAGATGTTATCAATCAGTCATATACTTCCTCCAAGTTTATGACTCCTATCTTTCCCATGTACACCGGAAAGACGGATCCGGAGGAGCACTTGTTTGACTTCAAGCATGCGATGGCAGTTTGCAATCCAGATGATAATCTATATTGTAAGGCCTTCCCCAACAGCCTGGCAGGAGCGGCATAGAGATGGTTTCGTAACCTGCCTCCCGGTTCAATCAGCAACTTCGCCGAGCTTAGGTCGGCTTTTATTGATCACTTCATTGTCAATAAAAAGAAAAAAGCAGGTGCAGATACTCTCTTCTCTCTAAGGATGAGATCGGTGGAATCCTTGAGGGATTTCATTTCGCGCTTCACTGATGAAGTCCATAGCATTGATAAAGTCGATGAGGGGAGTTGTATTGCTGCTTTTAAGAATGCTATCCTCAAGCATTCTGAGCTTTACAAATCTCTGACTCTTGACTATCCTGTCAAGATGGATGAAATGATGGTTCGTGCAACCAAGTATGGCAGGTATGAAGATGATGTATCCGTTGTGCCGAAGCCGAGGACGAGAGGGGTGGACATGGTAGAGAAAGCACACCGGTCGTCTAGAAGGAAGGAGAAGAGGCAGAGGTATGAGTCTTCATCGTCTGAAGACTCACCACCTAGGAAGCAGAAGGAGAAAGTAGTGTATATGACTCTTGACTATCCTGTCAAGATGGATGAGATGATGGTTCGTGCAACCAAGTATGGCAGGTATGAAGATGATGTATCCGTTGTGCCTAAGCCGAGGACGAGAGGGGTGGACATGGTAGAGAAAGCACACCGGTCGTCTAGAAGGAAGAAGAAGAGGCAAAGGTATGAGTCTTCATCGTTTGAGGACTCACCACCTAAGAAGCAGAAGGAGAAAGTAGTGTATGTGACTCAGCGGGATCAGCCGGTTCGGCGCCCGTATGAAGGTAATTATAATCAATCCCAGCAGCAAGGTAGGACGGAGAGACGTCCTAGCCCGAACTTTCAGCAGCTGGCGAGGCAGCAGCATCAGCCCCGCCAGGAGCAGCCACCAGTGCAGCAGGAGAGAGGTGTTCAGCCTAGTGAGAGGCAACCTTTTGCAGCTCAGACAGACCCCATCCATTTTACTGTTAGTCCAGCGACCATCATGAAGTCTATGGAGAATCAAGCATACTTCGAATGGCCTGCTAGAGTTGTACAAGATGTTACGTCGGGACCACGGGCACATGAGTATTGTCAATATCATAAGTGTCGTGGTCATCTTACAAACCGATGTCGTATCTTAAGGGAGTACTTGGAGAGACTGGTCCAAGAAGGATACTTAGGGGAGTATCTCAGTTTTGATAACGATAATGCGGTGCGCACCAGAGAACCGTTATCTCAATCTCATACAGGAGAACCTGCCAGTAATCCAAGTACTGGCGGAGGAGGACGAGGGGAAGCCCCTTTAGGCACTATCAACGTCATCTGCCGAATGCGAGCACCAGAGGAGGATGTGGAGAGAGATTTCAGAGCAAAGACGAGGAAGATGTCACATGAAGCTGAGGTTTGTCAGGTGCAGATGCCTGCAAGAAGCATGGGACAGGTGCTTACCTTCTCTGATCATGATTTGGAAACGGTAGTCCGGCCTCATTATGACGCTCTTGTTCTCACCATGAGAATAGGAGATTTCGACATAAAAAGGGTGCTTGTAGATTCCGAAAGTGGGGCAGACATTTTGTATCTTCATGCTTTCACACAGATGAAGTTGGATCCGTCCGTTCTCATCTCTGCTCAGACTCCGTTGTTTGGGTTTGATGGCAGTTCGATGAAACCGTTAGGAGACGTCGTCTTACCCGTTGTGGCAGGACCCGTTGTCCTATAAACCAGATTTTCCGTTCTGGATGCTCCATCGCCTTACAACGGGATTTTGGGTCGATGGTGGACCCACGAGATGAAGGCTGTTCCCTCCTCGTACTATCAGGTGTTGAAATACCCAACACAGGATGGACCCCAGGAGATCAGAGGGGATCAATTGGCGTCGCAAAAGTGTGACTTCCCTCCTTCCGTTGTGTTCTAATAGCAATTACAGGTCGACACCGTTGTGGAAGAGAGCTCGGAGGCTCCCTTGTGCAGATCTTCCGTTGAGCCCACGAAGGCAGTCAATTTGGGAACGGAAGAAGAGCCAAAGGTGTTGCAGGTCGGGACGAGTTTGACAACGGACGAAGAGGACGAGCTGCTGGAATTCTTGAAGAAGAACCTTGATGTCTTTGCATGGTCGCATAAAGATATGACAGGCATCAATCCGAGCATTATCTGCCATCACCTCAATGTTGATCCTGCTGTCCCTCCGGTGAAGCAGAAACCTCGGAGACTTGCCCCTGCCTATCATGATGCAGTCTGATGAACCCAAAGCCGTCCTCATGGAATACAAAGAATATCCTTCGATAGCGCTCCAGGCTCAGCGGGAGGAATGTTTTGTTAATCCAGTGCCAAGTTGGATGACAGGGTTGACGACCTACTTGAGAGATGGAGTTCTTCCTATCACTGCAAAAGAGTCAAGACGAATCCAGTTCAAGGCACCTCGTTATGTCCTGATGCAAGGAGAGTTGTATAGAAAATCTTTCGGCGGACCTTTGTTGAAGTGTGTTCATCCTGTAGATGTGGAGAGGATTCTTGCTGAGCTTCATGAAGGGATTTGTGGCATACATTCAGGCGGGAGAACGATAGCACATCGAGCCCTGGGGCAAGGATACTTCTGGCCTTATATACAAGCTGATGCTCAGAAGTATGTTAAGAAGTGCAGTCAGTGTCAACGATATGCTCGTTTAATCCATGCTCCAGCTCAAGAACTTAACACTGTCTCTCAACCTTGGCCATTCGCACGGTGGGGCTTAGATATAGTGGGACCTTTCCCTAAGGCACCAGGAAATCTCATTTTTCTCCTCGTGGCAACCGATTACTTCTCCCGTTGGATTAAAGCCGTTCCCCTTACTCGTATCAGAGAACAAGAAGTAAAGAAGTTCATGTGGGAGCATATCGTCTGTAGGTTTGGCATACCTCAATCCATTATCACTGACAACGGGAAACAATTCACAGGTCGTATCATTGCAGAGTTTTCTAGCGAGTTAAAAATCAAACATATTTTTTCATCTCCATATTATCCTCAAGGGAATGGCTTGGCTGAAGCAGCTAATAAAAATATATTGAACGCCTTAAAGAGAAGATTGGAAGACTCGAAGGGGAAGTGGACTACCGAGCTGCACAACGTATTGTGGGGGTATAGAACGACACCGAGGAGTCCTACAAACGAAACACCTTTCTCTTTGGCCTATGGCATAGAAGCTGTCATTCCTACTGAGATTAGTTTGCCCACATTATGCTCTTGGCATAACAAGAAGAAGAGTGGAGAGAAAGACAGGAACATTGAGCTCATGTCCGTTCACCTCGACTTGTTAGAAGAAAAGCGAGAAGATGCCAGCATTCAGACGAAGAGATACCAGCAACAGCTAAGGAAGGCGTACAACCAAAAGGTACAGCGAAGAGTCCTTCAGGTCGGGGATCTCGTTCTCCGCAAAGTATTTCAGAATACCAGGGAGGTTAACAGTGGCAAGTTGGGACCTAATTGGGAAGGACCATATATCGTAGAACGATTGGGGAGTCCTGGTGTTTGCTACTTGAAAAATCTGTAAGGTAATCTCATTCATAAATCCTGGATCATTATGAAGTTGAGGCAATTCTTTCAATAGAATCTGTGGTGAATAAATGAGTTGTTGCAATAAAAAGTTTTACAGTATTATTACATGAGCATTTAAATTATTGCTTTGAAGTTTTTACATCAACTTGTTGTCTGGAACATCAGTGTAATATTGTGAATGTTTTGCAAAATCGAATAAAGTTTTGTTTGGACATCATACTCACAACGAGACACTAGTGGCTTATCCTAAGGATGTCATCTGAGCAAATCCAGTGGCTTATCCTAATGACATCCTCTAAGCAAGTGTCTCGAAACTGAGTTACTTTATGTTCATCTTATGGAATTTTATTTGTTAGATTACATTCACAATGAACTACATAGAGATGTATCTAGGCCTATGTCTCTTTTCCGTTGTATGAATGCTTCCGTTGTATATATGGTTCAGAGTGCTTTGTTCGATGTGCATCAATCGTCACGAAAAGGATTCCTTTATATATGCTCAAAGTGCTTACGTTATGAGTTATTTGTGATCATGTCTAATTCTATGATCCATAAAACATGTTCATACACTTATATTACATTCTTTCATGTATGTATACGATGTGCAAGCTCTGCAACTTTGAGTTCCAATATAAAGAAAAGCAAAAGGGAAAGAGAAAATGATCATTCATTTAGAAAAACCCATTACTGGGTCAAGTACAGAAAACCCCATAACTCGGGGAAGAAGATGATGCATTACAACTAGCAGAAGAGAGAGTAAGAAGAGAAGAAATTAAAAGTCGGCAGCATCAGCAAGGACAGCGGGAGGAGAGACAGGGTCAGCAACATCAGCAGTTTCAGCAGCTTCAGCAGCAACAGGAGGAACTTCAGCAACTGGAGGAGCTTCAGGAGCAGCTGGTTCAAAGAATGGTTCAGATGGAAGAGGTGCAGGGCCTTCGAGGGGATGTGGCTTCTCAACTCCTTCAACTTCGGGTTCGTTGTCGAGGTCGATGACATCCTTGCTCTGGAGCTCGGAGAAGGTAGTCAAATCCTCCTCGTTGTCTTCCTTCAGTTGACCTTGTTGGCGGAGCATATTGATCACCTCCTTCTCGGTCTCTGCCCTGTCCTCGTCGAGAAGAGTGTCCAGCTGAGACTGATAGTGTTGTTGCAGTCTCGTGGTCACCACCTGCTCGATTGCCTCTTCAGCTCTTTTGGCTTCCTCGAGCTCCTCCATCAGTGTGGCTCTCGCTGCCTCAGTTTCCTCTAGCTGTCTGCTCAGAGTCTGGGAGACGAGCTCCAACTCGCTGATCCGGAGAACGGCGTTCTCCACTTCTTGTTTGGCTTTCTTCTCTCCCTCCTTGGCTGCTCGAGCTTCGCCTTCAGCCTTCTCTTGCCCCTTGAAGGCGGCAATGAACTTCTCCTCCACCCGCACCACTTCAGCTCGGGCTTGGGACAGATCAAACTCAATCTTGAGGCGATCCTCAGCAAGAGTTTGCTCCAGCGCCTCAGTCCTTCCTTGCCAGTAGCTGATGGAGTCCTTGAGGTGATTGTAGTGGTAGGTACTACGATCACATAGCTCGTGGAGGAGGACGTTCAGCTATGATACACAAAAATCGAGAATATCAGTTTGTCACAACGAGAATTGAATAAAGCAAAACAAAGAACAGAAGTCGTACCGAGGCCATGGACTGGCAGGCTGCATAGGAAACCTGAGGCAAGGACATCTTGCCAGCATCAGCAATATCCTGGGGGAGCCTCATGGAGTGCGTCAAGGCCCTAGCAACCTTCTCCGAGGTCTGCACCGAGTCGTGGATAGTGGGCCTCCCGAAGCGCGTGAAGTCGGGTGACCAGTTGATCTCATCTGAAGGCGGTGCTCCGAGTGGGAGAAGAGGTGTGGTTGTCTCCGTTGTGGCAACAGTGACCAGGGCGGAGCTCGAAGCACTTGGGGCAGCCACAGTAGGAGTAGCAGCAGGCATTATGCTGGCTACAGGTGTCCCCGTTGCAGCCTTAGCTCCTTTGTGCGTAGCAGGAGCAGAAGGGGAAGGAGTGGCAGCACGAGCAGTGTCCTTCTCTCGGCGCTGTTCTTCTTTTCTCCTCTTTCTAGCCTCGAACTCGGCTTGGGTCATGGCCTTCCGTTTCGGCTCGAAAGGCGCTCCCGTTGTGGATGAAATTGTTTTTGGAGGAGGTGGAAGAGGGGGCAGCACAGTTGCAGGACGAGTTTTCCTTGGCTTTCGGATCAACGCAGGAGGGTTAGTGCCGGCTATATCTTCTTCTTCCGAACTTGGCTCAATTACAGGTGAAGAGGAAGAGGTGCCTTGTTGCCTTGGAGGAGACGGGTTCGAGCTGCTGAAAAGGCTCCAAGTATCAGGTGGTAGTGGTGTCCACCAGATGTTCTCCCCTCCTCGTGCGCGCTTGATGTTGGTAAGAAGACCTTTCTCTTCAGGCGCGAGTTTTTTGAATGAAAGTTTCTTTCCTTCAACTGCAAAAATAAAAATTAAAGTGTCAAACAACGAAAGTAAGCAGGACGAAGAAAGTAAACAGACAACGGGCGATGGGACGGAAAGACAGAAGAAGTAAAGCACAACGGACAACGGTATCGTGTTACCTGGTTTATCTTGGAAAACATTGGGCACAGTGGAAGTTTCAACTTTTCCCTCCCCTAGAGACAACGAAGGGAGTTGCTTTCCACCCTCTTTCTCTGTCCAAGATGCCGGAAACGAGGTCTGGGTACAATGGCTTCTTGTTCCAGGAATAATAATTGTGTGGACCATCGTCGGTACCTCGACATTTGACGGCGTGACAGAAATGAAAAAGGTGTCTAGCCTCTATAGGGTATCCGTCCTTGATAAATTTGATCATCATAGATATATACTTGTAGAAGCTGGGGTGCATTTGCCCTGGGGTAAGGTGTAGGGTGGAAAGGACTTCATCCAGAACGGGATGGAGGGGAAATCGAAGACCGGCTTCGAGTTGGGAGAGATAGACAACGATGCATGCTGATCGTTTGTCAATATAGGCATCTTCTCTTTTGAAGTGAAGATTGACATGGGAGGGGAACTCGAAACGTTCTCTGAAATGGTTAAGGTATGCTAATTGTTGTTGGCGTAGGGCGGAAGATTTCTCAATGTAGGCACCATACGGTGCGCTACTAGTACAGCTAGCTTCGTCTTCGGATTGACCTCTAACTTCACCTAGCCTAAGGGATTCTATGGGTGTCTCAGCGGCCATGGGTTGAGGAGAATGTAACAAAGAATAATAGGAAGGAAAAAGAAAAAAATGGGCAGACTGACGACAGAGAAGAAGAGAAAGAAAGAGAAGCAAAATCAATGAAGAGAGTAAGAAAAAGGAGAAGAACGTACCGCGAAGAGAAACGAGAGTTTGAAGAAAGCTTGAACTTTCGCTTGAGACGCAAGTGAGGCAGAGTAACAGTACTTCAATGGCAAGATAAGTGAAATGAAGCAGCCAAGAGGGATTTCCTTAGAGAAATGAAAAGACCAGAATACCCTCCATCAGAGCCGTACACCTGTGTCAAAGCCGGAAAGACTGGTGGCAGGATCGACGTTTCACGTAAAGAGAATAACCGTCAGAGATATAAAGCGTTTTGAATTCCAAAACGGTAATGATGACAGCCTGTCTTACATTAATGAGGCATGACGGTTCGCACGCGTAAACCAGCTGGCTTGGGCGTTCTATCTTCTCAGCGTAAACCACGCAGCGATCCAGGTGCCGGCAGAAGATTGAGGTATGGACTGTGGCTCTTTTGTCCGTTTATGACACTTCGAACTACGTTCTAAGCCTCATAAAGAGGCAAATTGTAAGGGATAAAATTCGTAAAATGGTGTAACGTTGGGGAACGAGCTGGCTTTTGTTGTTTTGTACACAAAGGTGACACGTGGACGTATGTTTGAGTCACCTGCTTAAAATAGAAGGATACGCAGTATCTGATGCATAGCGTTCACGTTGTACACATTAAGACGTATCCGTGGTCTTGCGAAACAACGTTCTCGTTGTGGTTTTCGACAACGTATCCGTTGTCTTTTGCACAACGTAAACGTTGTATTCTCGACAACGTTTCCAGTATTAATTGAACAACGAACTCGCCGTAATTCAGATAAGGATGTCCAGGTCATATTTTAAGACATATACAACGTATTCGAGCTCGAGTCAACAACGAGACCGACTCGCAGGAGGAGATAATCAGGAGGCGATCAGTTGTTCTGACAAGTGGGCCGAAAGCACTGGCTCGGTATTTAATGCAGGTCACTTCTGTATGCTGTTAGACTCAACCGACTGAACTAATGGTAGGCTTTCACGTGTGATGCAACAGGTGGTAGATTTTACTGACATATTTGGTAATGAGTGCAGGACACGTGGTATGGGCATCTATGGTCATCTATGGCCATACTAAAGGTTAACCTATAAATACCCCGAGAATTTCAGTGTTACAGAGATCGAAAGATAGACATATTTTTTCAGTTCTCCTATTTGCTTTACTGTTCATCATCTTCTTCATCTACTTACTTTATCATCGGAGTACAGGTCAGGGTATCACACCCTCCAACTTCTACCTTCTACCAGTAAACCAGAGGTGAACATTTACAGCTGACGTGTGTCTTTCCGGTACTTTTCCCCCTCAAACATAACAAACATACAGAAATAAACATGTAAATACACAAATAATATGTAAACGTGATTGCCCGTGAATTTGACTCTCAAAAAACAAAAATCGGTGGCTAAGCCTCGAACTCACATTGTTAGCTCCCTGCTAGAGATTCCTGGCTCCGCCCGATGGTATGTATATACGTAGAAGTGTCAGCCTCCTTATTAAGGAGTGGCCTTGGTACCTAATAGTTACTACTTTTAATGCCCTTGGTATTAAAATGTCCGGGACTTTGTATTCTTCTGGTAATCGACTCAGTGTTGGAATTATGGGTTCCAATAATCTGGGAAATGACTTCAAACACAGGCCCAGTTCGATAGGTGCTTGGCATGTCTAACCGTCCGGTGTCCATAATGGGATATAAAGGATTAAAGTTGCACCTTCACCATGGCTAAGCCTCGAACTCACAGTGTTAGCTCCCTGCTAGAGATTCCTAGCTTTGCCCGATGGTATGTATATATGTAGAAGTGTCAGCCTCCTTATTAAGGAGTGACCTTGGTGCCTGGTAGTTACTACTTTTAAAGCCATTGGTATTAAATGTCCGGCACTTTGTATTCTTCTGATAATCGACTCAGTGTTAGAATTATGAGTTCCAATAATCTATCACTGGGAGGTGGCTTCAAACAGTATTAGCCCCAGCTTGATAGGTGCTTGACATGTCCAACCGTTCGGTGCCCGTAATGAGATTAAAGTTGTGCCTTCACCATAAGTCGCGATTTTTGGTATTGTGGTAAACGCTTTAAGTAACAAGTGGTATTAGAGCGAGATCGTAGGTTTGAGCACACGTAGCGTAGCTGTTGGGGGAGATTGTTGAAATTATGGATTATAGCAGTCTACCACTGGGAGATGGCTTCAAACAGTGTCAGTCCCAGCTCAATAGGTGCTTGGCATGCCCAACCGTCCAGGACCCGTAATGGACTATAAAGGATTAAAATTGGGCCTTCACCATAAATCGTGACTTTTGATGTAGTGGTAAACACTTTAAGTAACATAGCACTTTGTTAGAGGTGCCAAGTGAGAGCAGCTTAGTCTTAATGGTCAAAACAACTGGATTAAAACTGTGTGTTCTTTTCCCACCAAGAGTCCGGCCTTTTAGTGGGCAACATGTGTTGGGACTTAGCCTTCTGGTGGTCATATGTGTGCGCTCGTTTGGTCTCCTGTTGTTTTTAACCTTTAAAAAAAAAAGTGTTCGTTTCCCAATAAACTGGATATAGAAGAAAAGTAAAGAATAAGCTGATCTAGGTGTTCCCGTGTCCCTTTTAACCCATGTTTTACCATGGTTAAGCTTAATTAAATTAAAATTAGTATTTTTTGTTTTTTTAAAACCATAATTAGATTACTCAACCCTACAGGGTTAACCACAGTTGATGGATGGTAAAAAAGGAGCTTGGACCTATAAGGTCACTGGGGTCAGCTTCTAAGCTGACCCTAAGTCCGATTCCTATTTCAAAAGAAAATGCATTTTCTTGTGTCAGGTGTCTTACTTGAGAAATGAATAAAATAAGGGGAAGTGATTAAAAATTCTTCATATATTATAGAGGAGTGATAGGAAGACCCATGGATTCCATTTGCAAACCTAAGACATCCACCTATTGGTGGATGCCTCCCCTCTTAAATACTCACCACGTTAAGAGGGGGGGCATCCCACCAGTAGGTGGATGCCTTAGGCTTGCAAATGGAGTCCATGGTCCGTTAACTATTTCCCTATATTATATTAGGAGTGGTAGCCCCAGGTGCATTTACAGTTCAAGTTTAAGTTTCCACACACGCATTAGCCGCATTACGCGTGTTGATGATATTTTAACACACTACAAAAAGAGGAGTGCTAGCCCCAGCCCCAACAGCATTTACTCCAAAATTTTTGATAGACCCAAGATGGGGTTAACACTTAGAAATCTTTCATTATTTTAACCGTTTAAAAAGTAAAAATAAAAAAATGTTGAACATTTGTAGTGTCCCAGTTGATCTTTGGAAGAGTTGCGACTGGGGCTAGCAAAATCTTTCCCAGAGGTAAATAAGAAATCAGGACATGTTTGACATTTGTAGCCATGTTGAGACCTAATTGGAAGATCTGCGTCTGGGATAGCAAAATCGTATGTACTGATGAGAGTTGGGAAGTGGGATAAACCATTAAATGCATATTAGCAGCCTTGGCGCCGTTAGATTTTGAACCAAATGGTCCACTGTCAATAGTACATACTATCAAAGTTTTTTATCACTTTTCTGAAAACAAAAAAAATCTTTGGTATGTCCCTTGGGAAACGAAATTATATATATATATATATATATATATATAGATTTTTTTTAACTGCTCATTTTTGGGGTCAGGGTCATTAAAAAAATATCACGTATTAACAATTTTTATTACTGATATGCAACTCTCTTTTTTTATTCCAATTTGGGACCAACATTAGTGCAACCCATAAGTAACATGATGTAGGTTTGATACAGTTAGAGTGTTAGTATTAATTTATCCCCTAATTGTTATCGTTAAATTATTGGTATTATTACCATTATATTTTTAAAATTGAAAAAATGTTAAAACAGCTTACAAGTAAGCTTACAAGTAGTAACAAAAAGATTCTACAATATTAGTGTGTTACACATGCACTGAGTAAGTCCTCTATTAAATTATTTTTAATAAAAAGAAAAAAGTTACAAATTACTATATTAGAAGATACTACATTATACTACTATAATATTAATATATTATACATACACACAATAACCTCTTAGGTTCTAGTAAGTCTTTAAGTTATTATATTAAGTATAATATTATATATGATATAACATATAATATAGAATGGAGGGTTCGACTGGGCCAGGCCATGTGCTTACCAAGCTTGGCCCTGAAGTAAGAGGAGCTTTCCTAAATTGAGTCAGGCCCAGCCCTAGGGCCTTATTAAGACCTCTAAATTACAAGCTTTGAAGGGTCGAGTAGGGCCGGCCCCCTCATCAAAGGGCCGGATTGACAGCCCTATTTAGGGGGAGTTGTCCCTTTGAATATTTGAAAAATGATTTATAATTTAACAAGCCATAGCCATGAGGCATAGGGACAATTGTCCTCTAAATTTTAGAAAAAAATTATAATTTAATAGGGCATAGCCGTGAAGCATGAGGCAGCTACCCTGAACTTTTGAAAAAAAAATTAATAGGGCATAACCATAGAGCATGCATAAGGGGCAATTAATCACCCTTTGAATTTAAAAAAAATATATTTTTTATATTATGTTATTTAATTATTTAACCAGGCATAGTCATAAGAAGAAAGAGGAAATTACACATATTATCTAATAGGTATAGTCATTGGATAAGAGGGCAACTCCCCGTGAACTTTTGAAAATAAAATATATCTTTTATACTATGTTATTTAATTATTTAACAGGGCATAACCAAAGTATAAGGGCTAATCATGCCCATGAAAAAAGGAAAGACAATACATGTAAGATATGTTCAAAATGTACGGATGAGATGGAGGGCATGTAGGTGAGTATCTAATATCAATATACACATGAAGTCCAACTCAATATACCTCAGCTAGGTACCTAGTATATTGAAGTAATTCTCTTTGTGGTGTTGGAGAAAGTGATGAATCGCCTTGCTAAATACAACAATATTTAGGATATCATATAGGTGGCTAGAGGAACTCTACATTAAAAGTTGTTTCCTTTCCGGATGGGCTTCAGAATTCTCCTTAATTTTGAACTAGTTCTTTTGAGAGCACTTTGATGAGGGTGCCCAAAATTTATAGGCATTTTAAGTTACAATAAAAAAAATTAAAATAATAAACATTGGATGGTATTACGAAACTGATTTTTCAATCGATATCAAATAATGATTGATCAATATCAATATCAGAGAATGATTTGATCAATATCTTTGAATGAATGATCGATGTCTCATAACGATCAATCGATAATATTACTCTAAATCGTTCGGTGCAAGCGATCATGTAATACAATCAACGACCAGAAAGTTTCAAATGTAAATAATGATACATGCTTTTACAGAATGTGGGATGTATTATAATCGGTCTCACATTCTTGCTTTTGCGTATAAAAAAAAAAGAAATGAGGAATCACTAACGACAATAGCATGACAGAGAGATCTCGTTTTTTTATTTTAGTGAAAACGTTAAAAATTGGTTTTATATTGATTTCAAAACCAAAAATGTGGGAGTTGAGGAAGATTGATACCACGTAGGTTTGATAAAAAAATTAAAGGGAAGGAAACTTTTTTAAAATGTGAGAGTGAAGAGCATGAGCAATAGAGATAAAGTAAGTACAAGAGAGATGAACAGTCCACAAATGGAATAGTGAAATGGAGTAGAGAGCTTCATTTGCCTTGAGTAATCACCTTCAGTAATCGCCATGTGGTGTTATTGAGTTTACCAAGAAATTAAGGAGTAGAGAGAAAATGGCATTTTGGTCCATCAATGTTTTAGCTCGCACTGTAACTCACACGTGTAAAAGTTTTTTTGAAAAGTCGGCTTAGTTTTGAGAATTTTTCAAAACTAGGGGCATAATTTGGAAAAACCCCCCAAGATTTAAACTCCCTCAATACACTATTAAGGGTGTGTTCCTATCCGAACAAAGGGAATAGAAGAATAGAAAATAAAATTCATTTTCTTGTGGGTCAGGGTGTATTCTTTGAGAAAGGGAACACAAGAAAAGAAAATGTATAATTTTTTGTTCGATTTTGAAGATATGTTTTTAGCTACTCATTTTAGAGAAAGTAAAAGTTTTTTTTTTTTTTTTCTAAGAAGGATTATATGTTAAAATATTTAATGATGTGACATTTGGTAAAGATAATTTTGAAAATATTTTTATCTTGATATATGTGCCTATTCTTTAGAGAATTTTTTTTAAAGAGAAAAAAAGTATTATTTGGGGTCCATTTTTTCAAGAAAATATGTACGTGCGTGATAGGGCTCCCCTGTTTAGCTTGTAATTAAATGGTGGCAATATCATAATTATTGAGAGAGGTAGTAAAAGTTTTACAAAAATATCTCTTCTTAATTACAAGATTGTCACCCATTTTATACTAAAAGGGGAGCTCCCTTATACATCATGAAGCAAAGCTCTGCCTCTCTTCTTAAATAAATAAATAGATTTTTATAATTTCAGCCATTTTTATAATAAAACAAAGGACCTTATCTGGGGACATAAGTGGACTACACCAGAAAAAAAAAGTTTTCTTTATTAGGGTGAGTACGAATTATTAATTTTTAGAATTTTGAGAGTATATATCGACTAGTATTCCTCTTACTGGGGTAGAGGTCAGGGTGCATAAACTTTTGAAAAATAATTTATTATATTATTTAATAATTTAAGAGGGCATAGTCATGAAGGCATAGGTAAGTTCTGAAACTTTGGGGTAAAAATATATTTTCATTTATCTCTAGTTCTCTACTATTATAATGAGAGAGGCAGGGTTAAAAAGTTGGCTGATTTTTTTCTAATATTCTTAATAAGTCCCAATTTCATAATATATATCTTATTGTGAACGTAGTTAGTAAGGTTACATGAGAAAAGTTAGTAGATGTATTGAAATAATATCAATTACAACTAACAATAATCCCTCTTTTATCTCCACAATTCCCTCAAATCTTTATCATTATCATCTCTCAAGTTGGTAACTATTTTTAAAGAGAAAAATTATGATTTTCTGGTTCTCAAAATGTCTCTTTCTACACTAACATGTCCCTCACAATTTTTTTTAATCTAAAAAGTCTCTCAAGTTTCTATACTCAAAATATATAATTTTTTTTATTATCAAAAAGCCATCACTAGCTAGGATCCTTCTTCCTAATCTATCTCCTCTTTCCCTCTCTCTCTCTCTCTCACACACGTGCATTGCACGTGCCGTCTACTACTAGTATTTAATTATTTAAGAGAGCACAATCATGGGGTCAAGGATAGTCATCCCTTAAACTTTTAAAAACAAAATCATTTATATCATTCTATTTAATTATTCAAGAGATCATAGTCATGTGGAAGGAGACAGTTGCATCGTGAACTTATGAAAAAAAATTATAATATATCATTCATCTCATAAAAAATTAAAATTTGGTTAACTCCACTTTCTTTTAAAAATTCACTTTTTCAATGGAATAACACATGTTTTGCAATAACAAGTGATATCTCCTGAAAGAAAAAGTGATGCATTATCTTAAAAATATTATATCTATTATAATGACTTAAACAAACATTTTCTTATTTGCTTTTCTTATATCCTTTCAAACGATTATTTTCCTACTTTCCTACGAGATGGCATGGCTCACGAGCTCATCGTCAAAAATTTTCTCCGGTGCATCTACTGTTTTGAAAAGAGTATTCATATCTAATAATTTTTGTAATTGATGTGTTAGCATTTCATTGATCATTTATAATCATTTGTTGCTAAATATCACTCTTACGAATCCAGAGAGAGTAGTACCACCCAACACTAGTCCAACAATTAGAAGGTGACACCAGGGCTTTGTCCCAATGGTAGTGTATCTCCTGCTTTGAGGGGAGGTACCGGGTTCCATTCCTGAGAGGGTGGGAGTTTGTATATACTCTCCACCTGCCCACTAACTGAACAGATACTAACACCGGCCTAAACATATATCTCGAACCCAAAAAAAAAAAAAACAATTGGAGGAGAGCCCACCAGACCTAACTGGTGGTACCCGCTGGAACAACAATTGAGAATCCAAAGCTCTAGAAACTCTCGAAGTCTCTCCACCCCACTGGTTGTCCAAGAGGTATTCATGATCTAGGAAAATTATCAAACATTTGAGAATCTCTTCATTCTTGACCATAGATCAATCATAAAATATCTCACCCATTGAATAATTGAGGATATAACCATCGAATTAATATCCTTTTAGCTGCACCCAAACGGATAAACGCCTAAAACTATACTGCAAGGGTGGCTATACAAGGTTAAATATAGTGTCTCATTAGATCGTGTAATCATTCAAATCAAGAAATGAATTATCAAACATTGAAAAGCTTGTCACTTGACAATCTGATTTACTAATCATAAATGGATCCAGAATTGGCAAATAGATTTATATATTGCTGTGTAAATAATCTGATTTAACGGGAAAAAACATGTAGCTTCCAAATGGTTAGTATCATATATATATTACAAGACCCAAATGCTTCAAGGAATCAATTGAGATAAAAACACTTAAGAAGCATAGATTTAGAAGAAATGTGGTTTGAGTCCTTACCACTGAGGATAACACATACTTGTCCAAAAGAACAAAGTAGAACACAGCTTTTGTACCAGCATTCAGACAAGAACCCATCCCACCACAAGCTTGATTACCTTCTGGACATGGTGTCCTTTTACGCGATTACGCCCACTGCAATTTGCCCTGGTACTCCACCATCTGGTGGATTTTTCCATTAATGCCAATGACTTGGTTCCTCACGTTAGCCGGTTGTAGCGTATTGTATTTTATTGCAAACCTCGGTAGTGGCCTATGCTTATCCGTACTGGATGGTGTTTCTGGCAAGACTTCAGTGAGGAACTCATCCGCAACATCTCCATCTTCATCTATCCTAAGCCGCTTTGCATGCCACCTTAGACCCTGATCCCCAAAAAGTGTAAAAAAAAAGTATATTAGACTACAACACAATTAAATAAATAAACAAATAAAAAGAGAGATTTAACAACAAAAATATTCCATGTTGATCACAACAATAATAACTTCTTAGACCATTGCTATTTATCTAGCTTCCATCCGCCTGCTAATTCAGAGATAAAACTCCTCTCGTTAAATTTGCTCTGGAAATAGTGGTGTACCATTGTGTTGGTTCAACCTCTAATTCTCATTAGAACTTGGCATTCTTCAACTAAAGAACTCTAACGTTACTTCTTCAACCATCTTGTTTGAATCAAATGTTTGCATTTTCCCACTTTTTGGTAAAATATTTATGGTACAAGGAGAATACATGAGGGAAATTTATCCTCCATCAAATGTTCTTTTTTCCATCCCAGCATTAAGCAACTCGTGTATTATGGGGTAGCTTAGAACTATGTATTCTTCGCTGGGTGCAATACACGGCCCAACGGAAATTAAGAAGAATCCTACAACTATTGCTTATGTCCTGTACTAACAAGTAACAACAAAGAGATGAAAAGCTACCTTCAGATATTGCATGTCAATTTTTGAACTAATAACCCGACAGTTGATCATGAGAGGGTGTAGCTATGATACCTTATAGACTATGTAAACTATACATGGGCTAGGTATCAAAGTACAATCCCAGCAGACAGTACAATGAGATGCCCTTAAATGAATTCTACAATGCTAAAGATCGAAATTTATTCTGTTATGATCAAAATTACATAATACTAAAGAGATGCATCAAGATATAAAGCTTGAATTAATTTATATAAATAAAAAAAAATCAATATAATATACATGAATCCTGATCTAATAAGACTGCAGACATGTTTGAGAAGCATGTATCTGTGACACATGCAATGAGACAATATGAATCTCTAGCTGAATAGTCACCAGGCACACAAGATTGATCAACCTACCTGAATGGAATCCTAATTCATCTCATGGGAGCAACTTGATCTCACCCCAAAGGGTGATACTACAGCATTGGCCTGAAAACGAGATAACAGCCTCCACTAAAGAGAGGTTATGGATTTAACAACCACAGCCAAGATTCTCAATTTAGGATCCTCTATTATTACTCATAAGGAACTTCTTACTGTATGCTGACCCAAAAGATTAGAAAGTCCTATTTAATTGAACCACACAACAAACCTGGATTTTTTTTATGCAAACGACCATTTGAACGACCCAAAGAAAAGAAAAAAAAAAAAAGAACATCACCATCATCATCCAAGCTGGTCAGCTTTTCTTGGGGTTCCCGACAAATAAACAAATCAAAATAAACACAAAACAGAGAAATTGATAGAAAGCTTGCATGCGCTTTAGATGGGGCCAAGTGTACAGTTCAAAATTGACAGACAATTTAAAACTGGACACACTTACTGCACAATTGTAGAGCTCATTGAATCCCAAACCCATCTTACGTTGAAAAATAGCTAATGGTAAAGTACTAGAGGGAGACTAACGAAAGGAGAAACTAGGCAACTACCTAAACCAACATGGTATGGCCATTACCACTTCAATGACGAAACATGAAAGAGTGGAACGAAGCCTTGGAGAGCTGGCACCAGTTCAAGAAGTGGGAGGTGATAAACATACGGTCACCAAGCAGGTACCATCTTCTTAATAATATGGATATACTCAATCCCTTTAGTATTTTGTTGTAAAGCCTATAATAGAAAGAGTCCACACAAGTCTTCATTCCTTAAATATCTCAACTGAGATAATGATGTAATTTAATTATATATCTCAATAGGCTTCTCTCAGAAAACATTGAGAAAGCCTTCATTTTTCTGTACCTTTCATGGTATCAAAGCGAGACGACTCTGATCTGTAATCCCTATCATCTGCTACCTCTTTATTCCCAGCCGTTCAATCTCCCTCCCTCCATGGCTTCTCCCACTGAATCCTCTACTATTTATTGATGTCACCCAACTCACCAAATCCCTCTCCACCCTTATCAACCTCATCTCAGTTAAACTTACCGATCATAATAACCTGCTATGGAAGCGGAAATCCATTCCGTTGTTAAATGGATACAACCTGATGGGCTACCTTGATGATTCTATTCCACAACCATCTCCTACTATCTCTCCATCAAAATTTCTTCAATGGAAACAAGTTGATCAACTCTTATGTCCTGGTTGTTTTCAACAATCAATGAAGCTGTCCTCCCCAAAGTTGTTGTTCTTTCCAGTGCTAAGGAGGTTTGGGATGCTCTAAATAACTGTTTCATCCAACACAGCAGTATGCGCACAATCGAACTTCGACAGAAGGTTCAATCCTGTCAAAAGGGCACTTCCTCTATGAGAGCCTACATCACACAGTTCAAATGCCTTTGCGATGAGCTTGAGGCAATCCAAAAACCTTTGCAAGATGATGACAAGGTATTGTGGATCCTCTATGGGTTGGATCGGAATTGTTCTTACCAACATTCAAACTCGGGAAAAATCCCAGACATTCAAGGGCGTGCTACCTGCGTCTTGCCCAAGAAGCACTCCTACAGTCCTATGACGATTCTGCTCAACAAGAGTCTCAAACAGCCTACCTTGAGCATGGGGCTGTGGTCGTCAACATCCATCAAACTCATCTTGAGGGGATGCTATCAAGGACGAAGGCGGGGTTATAGACCTCCAACTGATCAAATGAAGGACCCACCAATCAGTGTGGTGCTCATACTTCTGCATCTACTTCAATCTCACGACCCACTTGTCAGGTCTGCGACATTCGAGGAAACTCCGCACTCAAGTGTTGGTATTGATTTCATGAAACCTTTCAAGAAGAAGATGATACAACTACAGATCCTGCACATCATGCTTTTGCAGCCATGTCCATTCAAGATTTGAGTGGCATGTCATGGATTTCAAACACCAGTGCCACTACCCATGCATCAAATGAGCTTGGTAAAATCTATAATCTTATCCCTTATTCTGGCCACAGTATATTACTCATGGGTGATGGTAGTCCTCTTTCAATCACCCATATGGGTACTCATCACATCCGCACAAAAACTTTAGTTTTGCGTGATGTTCTCATTGTTTTATGCCTTTAAAAAAACATCATTTTTGTTAGTCATTTAACCGTGTTCAAAAACTCAAAAACTCGACTCGACTCAACTCGGAAGTTAGCCGGGTCGAGTAACTCAGAAGACTCAAAAAAAACTCGACTCGGCCGACTCGAAAAAAATAATAATAAAAATAAATAAATTTTTAAATATATATATACATATGTGTGTGTGTGTGTGTGTGTATTATAAAACTCTAGATAAATGATAAAATAAAAATCTAATATTTCAACAAGAGTATCATCAAATTATTAGCATTCATGATAGGTATTAAACAACCCCAAACTAAATCACCACTACCACTAACAAACAAGATAAGCGTCTAACAATTTGTGGCAATAATTTTAATTGTATTTTAGCCAGACCAGACAAACAATTCTTTTGGAGCCTTTTTCTCCAAGTCTAGGTTATGTTGTGGTTTTGTTCTTGTAAAACAATCCGTTATTGGAGTTTGTTTTAGACCATGCTATGATGGTTATGGAAGGTGGCCATCGTGCTGTGACGACTATGAAAGAAGGGGTACTATAAGTCGTATAACAAACAGGGTAGGCCCATCTTGTTCCAGCCTACCCATTTGGGGTTTATTGTAAACCATGCTATGATGGTTATGGAAGGCGGCCACTGTGTTGTGACGACTATGAAAGAAGGGGTAATACAAGTTGTCGTAATTACTTTAGTGAAGAAAATTCATCATGCATGTGTCCCGTTAAAGACTCGCCCGAGTCGAGTCGAGTCGAGTCAATAAATCGACCCAACTCAGCCTGACTCGTCCGAGTTTTCTCCGATTATTCGGAACCGAGTTTTTCAAGCGAGTTGACTCGAAACCCAGCCGAGTCGAGTTGACTCGACTGAGTTTCGAGTCAACACTCGAATTTTAGTACTATTGTTTAACTTTAACCAATGATAAAATCTACAATGTTGAATTACACCTTGTGTGATTAAGGACTTGGCATCCAAGAAAATCCTAGCCAGCAGAACCCGTGACCATGGACTTTATTCTCTCACTCCTCGACCACAAGCATTCGTCTCTACTAGAGGATAAGCGTCTTCAGTTTGGCATCAACGTTTAGGACATGCATCGTTACCAATTTTACATTTAATTTCAAAGAAGTCTCTAATTCCTTTTTCTATTCCAAAAGCATCATTTGTTTGTGAGAGTTGTGAACTTGGAAAACGTACTCGTCTTTCATTTCCTATTTTGAATAAACGAGAACAATTTCCTTTACATACTATTTATTCTAATGTTTGGGGACCCTCCCCTGTCACCTGTGACTGTTTTTCGATTTTATGTCAATTTTATTGATTCTTTCAGCAGATACACATGGCTATATCTAAAATAAATCTGATGTCTTTTCGTGGTTTCTTGAATTCCAATCGATGGTTGAAATTTGTTTTGAAAGTAAAATAAAAGTTTTACAATGTCATGGTGGAGGTGAATATAATTCCACTACATTCATTACTCATCTAAAAAAGTGTGACATTACAAGAGAAATCTCTTGCCCACACACCTAAACAAAATGGAGTCTCGGAATGTAAAAATCGTCATATTACGAGTATGGGTCAGAAACTGCTCTTGCATAGCTCTTCTCCTTCTCACTTATGGGTTGATGCCTTCCTTACTAGTGTGCACATCATAAATCATCTTCCAACACCTCTTTTAGAGAATAAAAGTTCATACACAGTTCTCTATCAAAAAGAGCTCACCTATGATCATCTTCGAAGTTTTGGTTGTGCTTGTTTCCCATATTTACCAGACTATAGTGCTCACAAACTATCACCAAGTTCTGAATTGTGTATCTTCCTTGGTTATAGCACTCTTCACAAGGGGTATCATTGCATGCAGCTTACCGACAGTCGGCTATTTTCCTCACGCCATGTGAAAGTTGATGAGATACAATTTCCATTTTTCACATACTAGCCTCCAACTATTCCCCCAACTACCGGTTCAAACCAATTTGTTATCATAGCACCCCGTACCATTCCATTACCCTCATCCCCACACAGTCACACACCGCCCAAATTCTGCATTAGCTGATCCACCTCCCATTACTGAACCACCTGCCCTACCCGAACCTCCACTTGACCATCCCATCCAACTAGTGGCACCTGTCTTTCCATCCACACCTGGCCTGGCCCAACATCCAATGGTCACGCGAATTCAAGATGGCACTCCTAAATCAAAATTTTATCTCTCTACAAATCACCCTTATCCATTGCATTGTTTTCTTGCATCACACTCAGCTCTTCCCATTGAGCCCTTGTCCTTTTCTGGTGCTCGAAAAGATGAAAATTGGCATTTAGCCATGTCCGATGAATTTAATTCTCTTCTTAAACAAGGAACATAGTCATTGGTACCCCTCCTTATGAACACAGTTGGGTTCAAATGGGTTTATAAAATCAAACAAAAGGTGGATGGTGATTGGAGCATTACAAAGCTAGGTTGGTCGCCAATGGATATCATCAACAGTTTGGGATTGATTATGAGGAGACTTTCAGTCTGTAGTCAAACCTCAAACGATCCATATTATGCTTTCTCTTGACCTCTCTCAAAATTGGCCTCTCCTACAACTCAACATGAGTAACGTCTTCTTACTTGGGACTCTCGCAGAAGAAGTTTATATGAGTCAACCACAAGGCTTTATAGATCCTACTCATGTGTGCAAGCTACATAAGGCCATCTACAGTCTTGAACAGGCTCCTCTCGCCTGGTTTTAAAGCTTGAGTTTTCAATGCAGCCAGGCAGATTCTTCTATGTTTATACAGTGGAAAGATACTTTGACAATCATTTTTTTAGTCTATGTCGATGATATAATTGTCACCGGCAATGATATGATTGCAATCAACTCAAAGATTGATGCTCTTACCAAGTGCTTTGACATGAAAAACTTGGTTGTTTTGCATTACTTTCTTGGAATGCATGCACAACGAACCCCAGCTGGCATATTCCTCAACCAAATGAAGTACTATGGACATTTTAGCTTGGTTTAAAATGGATGGGTGCAAGCCCATTGGCACTCCTATAGCAGCCGGTGGCAAAATCTCCCGGCATGACGGTGATCTGTATTACCTTTTTTTTTTATGGTACCGAAAACCATAGTATGGTTGATTCATGGTAAGATACTGATCTCTCGACTCATCTTGAAGTAGTCAAGTGGATTTTTCGATACGCAATGGGAACAGTTGATTACGGCATTCACATTAAACCATCTACTGATCTCTCGATTCAAGCTTTTTCAGGCGCTGGTTGGGCTGGTTACCCTGATGACTGACGTTCCATCACTGGAAGAGTCGTCTTTCTGGGATCCAACATTATTTTGTGGGCTGCCAAGAAGCAATCCATGATGTAAAAATCCAGCAACGAAGCAAAATATAGAGCACTGTCTTCCACGTGCGCAGAAATGAAATGGCTTTCATTTCTCCTCAAGATCTTGGCAGCTGTTCCACCAATTGTCCCGCATTATATTGCGACAATCTTCGTATCACGTACTTAACTACAAATCCAGTATTCCATACTAGAACACGTCACATTGAAGTTGATGTTCACTATGTTCATGAACAAATTTGAACTGGCGAACTACTAGTTCTTTTCACTCGGAGAGATGGCCAGATTGCAAATATCATGACCAAAGGTTTACATTCTAAGCGATTTCAATTGTTATGTGACAAGTTGACCGTCTATTCATGGCCGTTCCACTTGAGGGGGGATGATAAACATACGGTTACAAAGCTGGCACCATATTCTCAATAATAGGGATTGACTCAATCTCTATAGTATTCTGTTGTACTTGTAACATCTGTAGTGGAAAGAGTCCACACAAGTCTTCATTCCTTAAATATCTGAGATAACGATGTACTTTACATGATATATCTCAATTGGCTTCTTTCAGAAAACATTGAGAAAGCCTTCATTTTTCTATACCTTTCAGGAGGCATTCATAAGAAATTAAGAATCAATCTGATGCTCATTAGGTGTGACAGGAATGTTCCCGAGTTCAAAGAAACACGAGACAGTAATTCAGATCGAGATCTGGGAATTAAAGTGGAGGTCTCTGAATTCGATGGGAAGACCCAACCAAAGGCATTCTTGGATAGATTGTTGTGCATCGAGAGCATCTTCAAGACTTCAACTATCAGCCCATGCTAGAAGAAAAGAAACTCACGTTGATAGTAACCAGAGTTTGCGGGTTTGAGCTCACGTGGTGGGTCAAAGCACAAGGAAGCACCGGATGCAGAATTTAGACCCTATCGTAAGTTAGGGAAGGATGAATAGAGGTCATGAAAATCCAAGTTTTTGCCTATCAATTACTCATGATTGTTGTTCGATAAATTTCAGTATCATCAATAGCGGCACAAAATCCATTTAGGAACACACAGCAGGGTAGAATCTATTAGTGGCTCATTGCAAATGAAGGGAAGGTGATGGAACTAGGAAGAGATGTCCCACACTATTTTTAGAAGCTAAGCAAAGACTTCCACAAGCTAATGTTCCAAACGTTTAACTCGGTAGAATTATATGCTTACATATTGCAAGCTGAAGAAAAGAAAATGAAAAGCAGATATTCCAGGAGGAAGAGTTAGATAAGTGCTCTTCATCAAGATGTACAGGTAGTGGAGGGCTTGAGGTTGGAGAAATTTAGCCCATACACATATATGATGCAAAATCTAGTGAGGGGCGAGACACTGATCCAAGGAATTGGAGCCATGAGCATCAAACTGAGACCAAGGAGACAGAGGGGTATACAATTTATTCAACACCTTCAGATTATATTAAGGCATATGGATCGGAGATAGGACACTAGTATGAAGGCTATAGAAAGTGGGCACCTCAGTATGGACATGGTAACCATGTTCACATATATCCAGTCCCACACCAGCACGGAGCTTATGGGCAGTCACACCACTATGGATCAGTGTTACAAATCTCGTTCTCGGAATTTTATCGGTTGAATTTTTCTTGGGAGATTTTCAAATATGGAGTTTTTTTAGGTATTTCTCGCCTAAATCTCAGCAATGATTAAAATAATAATTAAAATTACAAAATATGGTAATATATATCACCAATTTATAAATTCATCATACCAACAATATTGGGTATTTTTCGCAATATTTTTAAAATATCGGTTAAATCTCGTCTAGATCTCAGGATTTTTAAGTGATAAAAAAGAGAAAATTGTATTTCTCGCGAGACTTTTAAAATATCGTGATAAAAACGGAGTTTTAAACTTCAAATGTTTTTCTCGGTATTTCTCGGGAGAAATTAGGCATTTCTCAAGAGATTTGTAACAATGCTATGGATATGGGTCAGAGGAGTCATGGGGCTCACAATCATAGTCGCAGCAATTTGTACATGGTTTACGCGGTTTATTCTCATTATCTCATATGACCACTAGCACTACTAGTACCACTAACATCGACACTACACAAGGATGACTATTATAACTACGAGCCAGCTCGAAACTAATGTGACTTTAGGTAAGCCATTGCCACTTTTGCCTAATTTTGAAACATTTTAATATGAGACAATACAAATTAGTTGATTATGCTTTATATTTCTTTATCCTCATTGGGTCATGTAAACATGTACTCATACGCATAGTTACCAACTTACCAAACACCCATATTATACCCGTATAATACTTTTAAGGGGGTAGCCATTTAAAACGGCATACTTTTGCCGAGTTACATATTATATGCGTATCTCCGTATAATACTCATTTAATATACGGATTACGTATTAAACGCATACAATATGTGTATTTTTACCGTATTTTAGCATGTTAAACGCATATTTTGTACTAAATGATTGGTATTAGTTAATATCATGATTTTTATTTATTTATAATTATTTTTTAAATTTTCCCGTACTTTTACCGTGTTCTACTCATACTTCCCAAATGGATCATGTTGTATTATACATGTACCAGTATTTGGTAACTATGCACGTATTTTTTTTATTGATGACTATGCACATATGTGTTAGTTGCACTTGATTAATTATCATCGTTATACATGATAATTCATTCTATGTTTAAATTTGTTTACATAACAATTTTAATCATCTTTTCAAAATTTTACATTTTTATAAATTATTTTAACATTTTTTGAATTTTTCAGGAAAAATTGAGCATCTGTCACAGTTTCATGAGATATTGCGTATGGGCGGCGTCATTACACAAAGGTGGTTATGTAATGGTGGAATCGCCACAATAGTTTTGGTAGGGACTGTTATGGTCCCTATTTTCAAAAACTTTGAATGGGTTTCCCAACATTTGTATCATGCGCTTAAAGGAGAGTGTCGTTGATCATCTTTTATTATAGTGCAAGTTTTTGACAGAAGTTTGGCACTTCTTTTTGGATCAAATCGAATAGCATGTGCAAAGCCAAAATCCTTTGCGGATATTATCACCAGGTGGCCTACAGGATTGTTTAATAGTCGAGATAAAGTCCTTTGAAGGATAAGTCATTCAACTATTAGCTAGAGCATCTAGAAAAAAGGAAGGTGTATCTTTGACGACATGTAAAATCTTCTCTAGTTGGTGATTAATAAAGTAGTGCTGCTGTTGGTCCTCTATTCTCAAGAACTTCAAGAATGTCATGAAATATTTTTCAGTTCTACTTGAGTAGCCATTCAGCTGGGTTTCCATTACTAAACTTGTATTGCTTTGGGCCACTTTTTGGAAATGAATTACCTTTACTCACCCAAAAAAAATTAATAATAACAATAAAGGTCAGTTCCCAATATGTTTGATGACGTGTGATAAATCACATTCGAGTACAAATATCTGACCAATTGATATAATAAATCGCATATATTTATATATCCGATTCCATAAATATTTAACCAATTATATAATAGATTACTATATATACTTATATATTATGAGTTTACAATACTAAAATATCCTTATTAATAGTACTTTTTACATAATTCTAAGACATATTATATTATTATTTTTAAGATAGATGACAATAAAATGGTAATTTCATTTATTTAAAATTATATATACATTTTTTGTATTTTTCTTTCTTTTGATTTTTTTAAAGGAATCGGATACTTCGAAGATTATCTGAATTCTAATATTTTAATTAAAGTCGGCCACGCATACTCTATTTCACTATCCATCAGATATTTAGTCAAATTTGGATAATTGGATATGTAATCAGATAAATTCAGATATACCACTATCCGCTTCGAATTTGTTCCGTTTATAGCTCTACTAATATCTTTACAATCTCTTCGCTTGATATTCTTGTCAGTAAGCTTCTTGTATTCTGGGATCTTTTCCTTCATTCCTTCTCTACTTACTTTTTATGTTCACGCATTCAATAATTATCATCAAACCACTTAAACAAATATGACATCTTTGTCTCTGAAGCTGGCCAGTGTAGTCAAGGCGTCTAGGCGATGACTAGGCGATTAGCCCCGACAAGGCGAGGCGTTGCCTAGGCGACGCCTAGGCATGGCCTAGGCGATAAATTTAATATAAATATATATATAATTATATATATATCACGCATATATATAACATCCAAAAGACCAAAACTCCATACCCACATTCCACAAAAACATAAAATAAAAAGTCTATTACAACAATTCATCACATAACTAAAGACATGTTAACATAGTGGAGTATTAAACATTTCAAATCTAGGCAAAATACCCAAATTCGTGTCATTGTCCATGTATAATATTAGGCAAAGCTCCCTACGATTGCCCGGGGGGGTGGCAGGGGGGCAGCGCTCCCCTGCGACGCACGAAGTACGTCCGCAATCTGGGCCTATTAGCCCAGATTGCATCGAAAACGATATTTTTAGTGAAAAAAATTGATATTTTTAGTAAAAAAAAACGATTTAGAATCTTATTACTGCTTCATTACATGTTTTTATATTATTTATTTATTTATTGGGAAATTTTGGATTTTTTTAAAGCAAAAAAAAAAAAAATTTAAACTAGGATCGCCCGCCTAGAGGGGCGCCTAGGCGACGCAGGCCCAAAATCGCCTAGGCGACCGCCTAGGCGTCGCCTAGACTACACTGAAGCTGGCCCGTACTGTCATACTAGTACGTTAAATCAATAGAAGTAAGAGCCATAAGCGTGAGGTCATACTTAAGCCTGTGCAAATACATTTGGATAAGGACATATGTATTTTTCATTGCCGCACACTTGACAAAATCCTGTAAAATTCCTCTATGTATTCCCCAACACTATTATCCCCTTGGTATAAGTTCTGCAGTTGGTTCTAGACAGTACAAACACAATTAATAGGAACAAACTGTCTATTGAGTTCCTCCTTAAGCACAAGCCAAGTTCTAGCTGGTTCCCGTCCTTGTTGTACAAAAGTTTGCATTAGAGAATTCCACCATGTCAAAGCACATCCTCTAAACCCAGTGACAATTAAAGAAATTTTTCTTTCTTCAGCCCCATTCTTATAGGCAAAAATCCCTTCAACAACATTCACCCATTCCAAGTAGACATCTGGATTTAACAAAGCATGGAACTCTAGAATGTCAATTGCCAACCTCTACTCCATAATCTCTATCAACATTAGGCTGCAATAGTGGAGCTACAATTGGTGGTGGAGTGAGTGTTATAATAGCATTATTTGACACTCTCTTCCTTTCCATCAAATACAGTCACAATTCTCTCAAGCATATGTTCCATTCCTCTTAACCTAACATCATGATCTTCAACTTTACCCTCCAAAGCTCAAAAGCCTTGGGTCAAAACCCAAACCTTTTCCAAGAGCCATATACTATTTCCCACTTCTCAATTTATGAATAAACTACCCCAATCTAGCGAAACTCAATAAGTTTGCTCTAATACCAATTTAGTGCAATGTGGAAGCAATAGCCTCAAATAGACCTTAATTATCAAAAGTCCTCAAATAGAAAATTTAGGACAGGAATATTTCAGTAATTTTGCAGTCAAATCCAAAATCAGATAATGCCCATAGATTCCAAAGGTTGAAAATAAGGTTACCTATCAAAGAGACCCTATTTTGAGTAAGATTTAGCCAAAAATGGCAAAACTGTAATTAACTAGAACACCTTAATTCTGAATTTCAAGATTAGGGTTTTAGTTGGAAAGTGAAATTGGCATTAAAATCAGGCCAAAGGATGTTGATACTTGATAGAACAAACCCTATGATCAACTTGAGTAGAGGATCAAAATCTAGGGTTTAATAACAAAATATATATCAATACTTTAGAATGTACCAAAAATTCCAAATTATGGAAATGAATCAAATCTCAATTATAAGAATGAAAATTGAGTTTGAGTAGAAGTAACACCCCTATAAAAGTATACGGTCAGTCACCTCTAGACAAGAGCCAAGCTTGAAATTAATCAAAAATAAAAGAAATCTCTCACCTTAGGTTTCAGCTAGGGTTAGAGATTGATAGCTTTGATCCAAACCCCAATGATAATGATAATAGTCAATCAATATCATCAACAACCAGCAACCAAAGAAATTACTCAAAGCAATTCTTCAATCTCAAAATTTAATATTCATCAGCTCTATTTATAAGTTATAACAATTAAAAGTCCATTATATTAATATAAGTATAGGTGCCGAAATATATAACTTTCCTAACCCATTATAATTTCTAAAACTAACTCCTAAGTCCTAACTAGGGGTGTTATTGAGCCGAGCCGAGTAGTGGTGTGTTCAACCTTGTTTGTTTATTCAATGAGCTTGATAAACAAGCTCGAGCTTGGCTTGTTTGTTAGATAAACAAGCTCTAGCTTTGGTAAACAAACTCGAGTTGAGCTCGAGCAGTTCGCGAGCAGCTTGGTTCATTGGATGAAGTTACTTATATTAGGTGAAAATTTTACTTTATTATCCTAGGTAAGGAAATTATGATGTTAACTCAATTTTTAGTATACATATATAATTGTATAAAGGGTATTCTTAATTTCGTATCATGTAAAATATACTATTAATCTTTACTAGTATATAATAAATATAATTGATTTTAGTATATAATTGAAGCAAGTATATTTTAAATTTAAGTATATATATAATTGAGTCGAGCTTTTAACGAGACGAGTACCTGGGTGCTCAAGCTTGGTTGATGGTTCGTTAATTCAACGAGCTTAAAAATCTAGTTTGGGCTTGGCTTGTTTATTAAATAAACAAGCTCAAGCAAGCTTTTAACAAGCCGATCTTGAGCTGTTCACGAGCAACATGGTTCGTTAAATACCCTACTCCTAACCCACTAACAATACTTCTATTTTCACAGCGTAGGAATTGTATGGGGCGAAGGCGTGAAGCAGATCAGGCAGGGCCTTGGGCGAGCTCTGTTTTCAGTGTTGTTGCCGGCGGTGTTCAATCCGACGCAAGTAATTCTGCCGGCAGTGCTTTGCCTCTACCCAGGTTAGGCCGATTTTGGGCAGTGGACGCCGAGAATCCAATCTTATCAGAATTATCAGTTGCTAGTCCCTCGGTCTCCCCCATCCCAACCAACGAGTCCCCCTCTCGTGAGGATTTTGGCGTGGTTACGATAGTCAGCAACCCCTCTTCACCACTGGATGATTTGAGGTCATATAATTCTCCTGTTCTCTCCTCAGAAGCCCGTGGCAGTCAATCTACTAGGGATAGCATCTCAGGGGTTCTACCAAGGCAGCTTTGTTGGGTCGGAGATCAAACCATCCTGGTACGAGGTTCAGGGGAAAAAACTTACATTCTCGAAGAGGTTGGGGGTGGGGAGGGGTCTCATCAGTTTGGGGAAGATTCTAATCTCGCGCCAAGTTGTCAGGTTCCATCCGATTTTGCGGAAGCAGCGTCTGGAGGTCGTCATAAGACTCCACTCTCCCTCGTCCCAGACTTGGATATGCTCCAGGCCCTCAAGCATCCCGAGCCGGAGGTAAGAGGCAGTTCTAGGCTTATGGATTCACCCTCACTTCCCCTGTCAGGTACGCCTACCCCCTCTGCCCAATCCTCCGACTCTATTCAGCCTTCGTTGAATAGGGTGGGGCGACCGGCCTTTCATCGTTCTTCTAGTTGGCAGTCTTATTTATTCATGCAAAATCAGGGAAATCTGATACTACAACAAGATGAGGAACAAACGAGTCTAGTAAGGTCAGCGTCATTACCCTGTTTGACCAATCTCACTGAAAATACCTCCAGACCGTTGTCCGGGCTCTTGGGACCTCTCCAAGTTGATCTATCTGAGATCTTGGGTCGGAGATCACTCGCTCCCATAGTCACGGTCAATGTAGATGCCTCCCCGTGGGTCTTGAGCAAAATGTCAGCCATTAGAAAGCTCCTGGGTCTGTCAGTGGAAGGCCATGAGGAAGAGTTCAGGAGGCTACTCCAATCCCTTGAATTAGCCGGGAGTGGGTCGGTGGTTAAGCCTACTCCGGGCCGTTCTGTAGGTCCAGTTAGGGGTCCGTGTTCGGAGTTGAGGAAGTTGAAGTGGGACGTTAACTATGATAGGTCGAGTCGCAAAGTTATCCCTAGATCTAAGAGGTTGGGCCAGGGTTCTATTAGTGATCAATGTCAGCAGTGAATCTCCTATCCTGGAAAATTAGAGGTTTGGGCTGTCCTGATAAACATGCGGTAATCAAAAAGTTTGTCTCTATCAATAAACCCTCGTTGCTCTGCATTCAGGAAACCAAGTTGAATGTCATCGACGCCCGACTGGTTAAGGCCTTATGGGGAGAGGGGTCCTCAGATTGGCTTAGTGTAGCCTCTTTGGGGGCGTCTGGAGGAATCCTCCTTTTGTGGGATCCGAGTAGAGTTGAAGTGTTGGAATCTGAGCTAGGGGCGTATTCAATCTCTATTCTTTGTCGAGTGCCGACCGGGGGGAATACCTGGGTGTTCTCTGGGGTTTATGGCCCATCCGGTTCCGGGCCGGATGCTGAATTTTGGCAAGAACTTGATGACGTGAGTGTAAGGTGGGACGCCCCTTGGTGTCTGGGCGGGGATTTTAATTGTATCCGCTTTCCACATGAGAGGCGTGGGGCTCAAACAATCTCGCCCAAAATACGGAGATTTGCTAACTTCATCTCCCGACATAGCTTGCTTGACTATCCCATCCGGGGAAGCCAATTCACATGGTCTCAATTACCTTTAGGTCTCCGCGCCAGTAGATTGGATCGTTTTCTTTTTTCTGTAGACTGGGAGGACATGTTTCCTAACCTTGTCCAATCAGCCTTGCCTCGCCCTATCTCAGATCATGTGCCAATCTTACTGGCACCCGAGGGTATTTTAGGTGGTCCCACACCATTCCGTTTCGAAAACATGTGGCTCCAGTCGGAGGGCTTTAAAGCCCTTGTCTCCAAGGTGTGGGAGTCCCAGGTGGTATGGGGCCCCCCAAGTAAGCGGTTTGGACTAAAGCTAAAAGCCCTCAAAGTTAAGCTTAAAATCTGGAACAAGGAGGTTTTTGGAAATGTGTCAGAGCTCAAAGCCCAGGCTTTACTCAAAATTCAGTCCTTTGACTCCATTGAGTGTTCGCGGCCCCTGTCAGCCGTGGAGAGTCGAGTCAGAGAATCCCTTAAGCTCGATTACTTGAGTGCCGTGAGACTCGAGGAGATCAGCTGGAAACAGAAGTCTAGGATTCAGTGGTTGAAGGAGGGGGACCGTAATACTAAGTTCTTTCATCGTATGGCCAATTTCCGTCGCAAATCAAATCTAATCTCCAGCCTCATTGTCGACGGTGAGCGTAAGTCGGACCCGAAGGCTATCGAGGATAGCGTGATTGGGTTCTATACGGATTTGTACTCGGAAAAAGTCTCATGGCGTCCAAAGGTTGACGGTCTCCCCTTCGATTCCATCTCCCAAGCTCAGAGCGAGGAGTTGGAACGGCCATTCCGGGAAGAGGAGGTTCTCTCGGCAATTCAATCATTGGCATCCAACAAAGCCCCCGGCCCGGACGGGTTCTCCATTGAATTCTATAAGGTTTGTTGGGACATTGTGGGTGGGGACTTTCTAGCAGTCTTGCGGGAGCTCCACGTATCTGGGTCTTTCGATAGGGCAATTAACAATACTTTCGTGACCCTGATCCCAAAGCGGGCTGGGGCCCAAGACTTGCAAGAATTCCACCCCATTAGTCTGGTCAGCAGCGCGTATAAAATCTTAGCCAAAGTGCTGGCCATTCGTTTTCGAGGTGTCTTGGGAACCCTCATTTCCCCTAATCAAGGGGCATTTGTGCGGGCGCGTCAGATATTGGACGGTGTTCTTATTGCTAATGAATGTGTGGATGAACGCCTGAAGTCTAATATCCCAGGGCTGATCTGCAAGATCGATATGGAAAAAGCCTATGACAATGTCAATTGGGAATTCCTCCTCTATGTGTTGGGCAGAATGGGCTTTGGGCCCAAATGGAGGTCGTGGATTAAAGCTTGTATTTCCTCCGCCTCCTTCTCGATCCTCCTCAACGGTAGCTCCAAAGGGTTTTTTCGAAGCTCCAAGGGGATTAGGCAGGGAGATCCGCTGTCTCCGGCACTATTCATTATTGTATCTGAAGCCCTGAGTCGCATGTTGGCCTGTGTGAATGGACAGGCCCTTACGGGATTTTCCGTGGGGAGAGACCAACTCAGCATCTCGCATTTACAGTTTGCCGATGATACCTTAGTGTTTTGTGGTGCTTCTTGCTCACAACTTATCAATCTTCGGTGTATTCTGAGATGTTTCGAGGCGATGTCAGGCCTTAGGGTCAATCTGAGTAAAAGTGAGATTATACCCGTAGGTGATATCCCCCATATAGATGTCCTTGTCAGTTGCCTCGGGTGTCAGAGAGGGCCTCTTCCTTCCACGTACCTTGGTTTGCCATTGGGGGCCCCTTTCAAGTCCACAACTGTTTGGAACCCGGTTATCGAAAGGTTTTCAGCTCGTCTAGCAGGGTGGAAGTCATGCTTCCTCTCTAAAGGTGGGCGGTTGACTCTTATTCGGAGCACTCTCCGGAGCCTACCAACTTACTACCTTTCGTGCCTCACCCTCCCTCGTTCTGTTGCTGTGACACTTACACGCATCCAGAGGAATTTTTTATGGCACGGGAGAGGTGACAAACGTAAATATCACCTCGTTGCTTGGGCTCAACTCTGTAAGCCGCTAGCGGCTGGGGGCCTTAACCTTGCCTCTCTCTCTGTGGTAAAGTAGGGGCTACTAGGGAAATGGGTTTGGCGGTTCGGCGAGGAGAGGGAGAGTTTGTGGCGCCAGGTAGTAGTGGCTAGGCATGGACTGGTTTCTCGGTGGGTATCTAGGGCCGTTAGGGGATCCCATGGGGTGGGCCTCTGGAAGGGTATTATGGGTGTTGCCGAGTCGTTAGAACCATTCATTAGGTTCCAGTTGGGTAATGGGGCGGCTATCCAGTTCTGGCTTGACGTCTGGTGTGGCCCGTCGAGGCTTAAAGACGACTTTGTTTCCATTTTCTCCTTGGCTCTCAACAAAGGGGCGTCAGTAGCTGAGTATGCAGAGCGGTTGGGTAGCAATTCAGTTTGGTGTCCTCGCTTGAGAAGGGCACTGAACGATTGGGAAGTCGGGGATATGCAGAGACTGTTGGCCCGGTTGAGTCCCTTCGCCCCCAGACCTCAGATTAGCGATAGTAGGACGTGGTCCCGTAGCAACAACGGTCGATTTTCAGTGAGGTCACTCTTGCAGTCATTTGACCCTGTACTTTCGCGTTCCTTTCCTCATAAGGTTGTGTGGGCTAACCATGTTCCCACTAAGGTATCGTTCTTCCTCTGGTCTGCTGCTTTAAATAAAATACTAACTACAGATCAATTGAAGAGGAGAGGGTGGAGCTTGGCTAACAGATGCTATTTGTGCCTGAAGGCGGAAGAGACTGTGAGTCATTTGCTCCTTCACTGTCCGGTTGTCTTTGGGGTCTGGGCTTACTTCTTGGCTCGGATGGGTGTGGAGTGGGTCTTCTCCTCCTCCTTTCTAAGCTTCTTATCTGGTTGGCAGTTGATGCCTTTGGTGGGTGCTGAGGAATCGATCTGGATGTTTTTGCCCGGTTCCATTTCTTGGGCGATTTGAAAGGAGAGGAATGGTCGTGTATTTGATAATTCCTCTTCTTCTGGCCAGCGTATCCTATCACGGGTGCGGCGTTCGATTGTGGATTGGAGCTCTCCTAGTTCAATGGGTCAAGAAGTGAGGGATGCCCTTTTCCCTTGAGGACAGCTAGTAGTCTCATTTTGGTCTTATTGTTTTCATTTTCAGTTTGCTCTCTTTTCTAGTTTACATCTCTGTAAACTGCTTATAATTATCTATATTATATCTGGCTTACCGATCAAAAAAAAAATCCTACACTAACTCAAATTAAAAATAAAGTCTAAAAAAACTCAACTAATGGCCCCACACAAGCTGGCTGAAATCTACCCCTAGAGGGGGATAGGGCTAAGCGGAGCGAAAAGGGTTTTCCATGAGATGGGAAATGAAAACTATTAGCCCCACACGAGGTTTGTGAATAAGTGATTGTCTGATAATGAGCAAGGAATATCCGAAATAGTGTAATAAAAGAAGTGCTTCGAATCATTGCTATTTGACTCGGACCTGTTCTAAAAAAGTCGAGGTATTTCGAATTGTTTGTTGACACGGACAAAGTCAGGGAAAACCTCTGAAATGATTTCAATATTGGACCTTGGACATATAATAGTTTCAAATCGAATCTCTTTAGAAAGAAGATCTTTTGTCTCATGGTAGCCTGCTCCAGTCCCCTTACGAAACTTGAGTTGTGGGCCTAATGTGGTGCCCACTAAAGCCAGTGTAGTCAAGGCGTCTAGGCGATGCCTAGGCGTGGCCTAGGCGATAAATTTAATATAAATATATATATAATTATATATATATATCACGTATATATGTAACATCAAAAAGATCAAAACTCCACACCCACATTCCACAAAAACATAAAATAAAAAGTCTATTACAAGCATTCATCACATAACCAAAGACATGTTAACATAGTGGGGTATTAAACACTTCAAAATTTGGGTAAAATACCCAAATTCGTGTCATTGTCCATGTATAATATTAGGTAGAGCCCTCCTACGATTGCCAGGGGGGTGGCAGGGGGGGCAGCGCCCCCCTACGACGCACGAAGTGCGTCCGCAATCTGGGCCTATTAGGCCCAGATTGCGTCGAAAACGATATTTTTAGTGAAAAAAAATGATTTTTTTAGTGAAAAAAATGATTTAGAATCTTATTACTACTTTATTTCATGTTTTTTTATTTTTTATTTATTTATTAGGAAATTTTGGATTTTTTTAAAACAAGAAAAAAAAAAAAAAAAAAAAAATTTGTAGGATCGCCCGCCTAGAGGGGCGCCTAGGCGACAGAGGCCCAAAATCGCCTAGGCGACGCCTTGACTACACTGACTAAAGCCTGGCCGTACAAATCCCCTTGGGATTAAGTGATTGGGATCACTTATGGATCAGCCCATGGATGCCCCTGCATCAAGGGATGGCCAAAATCAGCAACGGTCAGAGGGCACCGTTAATCAAAATGGTGGCCTGCTTATTTTACAATTAAAAAATAATCACACGGACGCTCTTCGGGACAGCAGCCAGAGAATTGCTAATTGCAAAACCAAATCCCTGGATTGACCCAATCATAACTTGGCATGCACGTTTAAATGGAAAAAAGAAGATAGGCAACCATTGCCTCAGTGGTATTTCTGAAAGATTTAAATCTAACAAGATTCCATGACCTCGGACTAATTTCTCAAGAAGTTTTAGTCCCACATCGGCCTAGAACCAACCAAATCCATTTCCTACACATAAATAAACCCCTTTCCCTACCAATTCTCAAAACACCTTTGAGACGGGTAAAAAGACTTGGAAAAACTAGACAGCTTAGAGAATTTAAGGAAGTGATAGTATTGAGGACTTCAGAAACCCCCAATCTTAAATCTTAGAGCCTCGTTCCTCACCTTGAAGACCCCCATTTTTAAAGTACTGAGAAGTATTTGAAGGACGCTTGCAGAGCGGTTGAGGAGTTTGACTTCTGTAACAAGGTATGTACTAATTTATACCTCTTTGTTTTCCTTCTTTGACAGTTTAGTTTGGCCTTCGTAGAATAGAAAATCCCCTTCCAATTTCTTCCATAGTAACTTGAGATAAATGGTTTGTTGAATAATGGGAAGGATTTTTGGACGAAAAGAGAAATTCGGAAAAGGCTCCCTTTAGGATTTAGAGCCCTATAGTTATTTTAATCATGCTGATATTATTCTTCTTTGGTTTTCTCAGTTCTCACCTTCTTCCAATTTTGATTCGCCTATGATTCGATTTGATGATTAGGTGTCTCCTTCATGAAAAGAATGGAAATGGCTACTCTTATCGGCCAACTACTGCTTCTTGCTATTACCGCTTCCTCAACAGCTATGACTACTTGCCTTTCAGGAAAAAAAAGTGTAATATGGAATCAAGGGGGGATTTACCATTGAATTTTTAAGTGTTGAGTGAACACATTTAGTTATAGCTAGTCCCTTTTTATTGTTTTTCAATAGTCACCTTCACGAAAAGAGTGGGAAAAAGGGTACGAAATAAAGGGAGGATTTTCCATGGAATTTTTAAGTGTGGATCAACCTAATTTTAATTATAACTATTCCCTTTTTATTATTGATCAATGGTTCGGTTTCAGGTTGAGAGATCTTTATCATTTCCTTTGAACTATAAGCAAAATTTTGGCCTAGGAGCGGAGGAGAAGACCCTTACGAGGGTTTTCAATGATTTCCACAAGATAGGATGCTAGACCCACGGATCCATTTTGGGTATAATTCTGAATTCTAGTCTAGGTTTATTGAATTTGCTTTGGTTTAGTTTTCATTGAAGATTTTCATAGGGTTTCTGGTGTTCTCTCATTTGTGATTAGGAAAGTTCTCACCTATAAGAGGTTTCATACTAGGCATTTCCTCTCGTCCTCAAAGGAGTAAATTGAGGTATTCATATTCATATGCACTTTTTAGGTGGGTCAAAGCCCCAACATCTCTAGGTCTTGATTTATTTTCTACATTTTGTTTCGATGCCGATTTAATTGAAGTTTATAGTAAAAGGGAATGAGGGAGGTCTAGGTAACGGTTTTATGAGAGATGAATTGGGGTACCTAAAAATTTCTTTGATACATAATTGAACCTCCAAATCTAAATCTCTTATGTTTTCAATGATCATGGGATTCTTTTTTTTTTATGTTAACCAAACACAAGGAAAAAATGGTTGGTGGCTACTCCAACTTCCTGTATTGGCATCCTCATGGTAGTCGAGAAGGCCTCGTTCTCTTGAAGGTTGCTATCCTACATATAAAATCTATATTACACTCAAGTTCAGCACTCATATACAGTTATAAACTATTCTGGCCATCCCCATATTACTTCTGATAATCTTACCTTCTTTACCACTCACCCTGTTTCTTTGGATTGTCACCAAACTCTCAATGTTTGAGAGGCACCAAGAAAGAGGAAGTAAAATTTCTCTTCGGGCCTTGTTCCGCTAATATAAAGTCATGAATTGATATTAGCAACATTTTTTATTTTATGTTTTTAATTGATAACTAGTAAAATAAATTGAACGAGTAAAATATGTATAATCAACACCATTACCATTACATCGAGAAAGAAGGATGCCTATAGATTTTTTTCCCCAGTATTTGGAAATTTAAATCTAAAGGGCCAAAGAGTATTTCAATCCAAGCATGGTATGCAAATAACCAGTAATGTTTGCTACATGTCATACACCAACTAGGGTGAGGATCTTAGGTTATTCTTCAGGACGTAACAGCTTTAAAGCATTGTCAACTACAAATTTAACTGAAACAAAAAAAAACTCTTGATTTGACCCATTATGGAGCACATCAGTACAAAGATGTTAAACCCAAAAGACTAATCAGGAAAAAAATCGAAGTTTCTTCTCATATTGAAATTAAAAACAAATGGCTGACCAATCTGCATTTTATTGAATAAGCGATTCTCATAGGGTAGATAATCAATGGTTTAGGTTTAATAATTTTCCTCATCTGCATCAACCCATGATTTTAAAATTTTATGCTCCATTTGTTTTGATCTAAAATAGGGGAAAACAAATGAAATTCATGGAAAATGTCAATTGCCCTAAAGAAAATACACACGAAAACTGACATTTTCCGTGGAATTCTTTTGTTTTCCTCTATTTTACATCAAAACAATAGCGAAAATTTGAGTAAACAGTTTCATTTATTGTTCCAGCCTCACCCCACAACTCAATTCAAACATAATAATTTCCAAGAAACATAAACAGAAAAGATCCAAACAAAATCAAAAAGTGAACAATTCAATGAAATAGATATGAAGGAAAGCACTCTCAGAAACAAAGGGATGAAATCGATGAATGCTAACCTGAACTCCGCCGTCGCCGGGATTACAGGGAGCAAGAACAGGGCCAATGAAAGGTCTCTCGACGGCCACAGGGACTGGCACGCTAAACCCTTTGGTGGGACGATGAGTTTCTCCCATATCCCTCTGATTATGATGATGATCTGCGACATCTTCGTCGTCGTCGTCGTTAATTTTGTGAGCTTCCTCATGTGAAAATCCAAAAGCACCAGCGATCTTTCTCAGAAACCCCATCTCTCTCTCTGTGCCTGTATGTGTTTGTAGAGAGAGAAAGAATAAAGGTCTGAAGCAGAATTCAAAAGGGTGTTGAGAGATCTTTTCCTCTTTAAGGGCTAAGGCCTAGCAGAAGAAAAGTTAAGGGAGGGAGAGTTTTTCAGGGGAGGCTTTTACTGTCTTCTAATTGGCTTATGATTTTCAACCAAAAAAAAAATTAGCTTAATTAAACCAAAGCAAGTAATGTTTTACTATGAACAAGAGCTCTGCTGGAAAAAAAAAAATTTGAGATGGTCATAAGCATGTAATGTTTTGATTACCTGAGCAAAAGATTTGGGTGTTAATGATCAAGCCCAAAGATAAGTTATTCTGCAACTCCAAGAAATATTGAAAGATTGTGTGACATTTGGCAGTATGAGGGATTTAAGGTCAAAGGTTATAATGTTCATAATGGCCTGGGATTGTCTCTGGCGAAGCCAGAAAGGGCTTATCTCGGGGTTCCATAGAATAGGTTAATGGGGCCATGATTTTGACTTCTCCACCTATAATAAGACATGTGGCGATAAGTGTGTGAGAATAAAGGGGAGAGATATCATATGGGGAGAAGTCAAAAAAATGGGGAGAAAATAAAATGACTTTTCCCCATATTTTTGCCAACTGTCGCACAATGTATGGAACCTCGAGAGGAGTTTCTGGCTTCGCCAGAGACAAGCCCCCTTCATAATTAGTCAAGTCAGGCCCTTTTGGAGTCTTTTGGAGTGGTTGAGTAGATTTACCCTTATGGCAACCTTAGCAGTTATCTTAGGTCTGATTGTGTGTGTGAGTTTAGTGTGTGTTTGTTACATGATAACATTTTACCAAAAAAAAAAGGTAGGTTTATTCTTATGGCAACTTAGCGGGTAATCTTCGGATCATGTGTGTGTCAAGTGTAGTATTCCTTTAACCGAAAAAAAAAAAACCTATCATGTAGTAAGACTAGTTCATCCGCAGAGATGGGCCGAATCAATTGTATGTTATATTCTCAAACCAAATGAAGGAGTAAAAGGATTCATTTACAATCTTATAGTCACTTTGGATTGTCTAGGTTGATACCCTAGTAGTCCGATAATCTTTTCATCATTAAAAGCATAAAATAAGGATGTTTATTCATGCATACGGGTGTTTAAATGCCAATTATTAAGTGAATATTTTAGTTTATATCTAGCTATTAAAATCTTCACTAATTAGTAATTAGTAAGTCTTTTTTCTGTGATTGAAAACATCTGATTGAGTTGACCTTAGGTTGTTTAGATCTAGACCTAGCCCACTTTATTTTGGATGAATCTGATGAACCTGCTATCAATAATACGTTAAAGTCTAAGGCTAAGCATGAGGACAAAGTCAAATTGACCAAGCTTGATGATTATAAATAGATCAAACTCTGATTATTTGTGCTAGGATCTTTAATACCATGATTAACAAGGATTTTCTTGATAAGCTGCAAGTTCAATTATTAGGTCCTCAGCACAAAAGTTTATTTGCGAGTCAGTAATTGGCTCATGGCTGATATGATGGACTCATTAGAGTTTGTGAGAATATCCTACATATGTTTAAACTAGCTACACATTTAAAATAAGAATGATAGTCAATGTTGAGTCTCTAATGCAGTTCATGCTTAACTGTCTCCATGTGTAGTTTAACAAATTTAAAATTAATATATAATACACAAAAGGAAAAAAAATAAGGTATAAATGACTCACCTCCATGTGGATCCAAGAAGAGATCAAGTTGAGGTGTTATTTAAAATGAGCCTTATAAGATGATAAAGAGTTATCCCTAGTCTGTTTTTAGGCATCTTTAGTTGATACTTCACATTATTCTTGATGAACTGGTCATGTAGCACCTACTCAAATTTGTAACATCATGAAGAAATTCATCAGCATTAGAAATTTTGATGATGAAAAGAGATCGTTGGTGATAGAGGATGGAGTAAATGTCGACTTCGGAACTCGTTTATTGAATTTAAATCTTGTGCATGCCTAATCTCTTTTATCATTTCATGTATGCGGCCATGAATCGTGGTTTGTATGGTGATATTGTCTTCACATTTAGATATTGTCATTAGGGGATGTATTTAAAGAGATCATAAAGAGTTTTTGAGCCCCTCTATATTATACCAGTTTGAGAATTTTCTTGATTGCATTAAAGGAAATAATTCCAAGGCAAGAAACAAACTTCCTACTAGAAATGTTGGTGATTATGAATGATAAATATAGTTGAGATAATTACATTTTTTGATTTCGGAGAAAAATGTGGTGGATGAGTGCATCTACATCAAGGACAATGATAGTAAGTTTATTCTGATGACATATTGTTATCAAGTTGTGACATGAGAGATCAAGAAGTTTATATCCACTGACATTATCATTAAGCATAAGGTGAGGTATCATCTATGATTGTCATTCAGGTTCACTATAATGGGTTTTGTATTCTTTAATATTATGATCTCTTAGCCTTTTCCCAGAAGACTTTCATTGAGAAAGTCCTAAAAAGAAATGGTATATCACATTAAGCTCCTAAGAGAAAACTCTATTTCGAATGACAGGTTGGCTGGTTAGAGCGACTCAAGCTGAAATTGATATTATAAAGCTTTATCGATCCCTATGCATCGCCAGAGAACGTTATGTAGGGGCAAATTTACACACGCCCAAGTATGTCTCATACTTTCAAGTTCTTAGAATAATTCTGATTAATATGGATGTTGGACCATTTCGAAAGTTATGAATTATTTGCAGATGAGTAAGGATTTTGACTCACTTAGCAAATATTGAACCCATCAAGTTATTGGGTATCCAAATTCAGATTTTGTTGAATGTCCAGACATTAAGGTGGAGTTTGGTAACACTAATCTAATAAGCTCTAAATAGGAAGAGATTATTTAAAAATTATGCTTAGTTGGACTTTAGATTGTTAAGTTGAAGGTTTATTGCTTGTCTACATCTTTTAAAAGTATGGTTTTACCTCTTATTAAAAAGGATAAAGCTTCTAAAACCCTCATAGGGCTGAGACCATCGAGACCATGATCTAAGAAAGCAAGATTTCAGGTGGAGCCTACCATGTGAAATGGGCCCCACCTAAAATCATGCTCTCTTAGAGCATGGTCTCGGCCCTAAGAGGGTCTCAATAGTAAAGTCCTATTAAAAAAGTATCTCATAACAACTTTTTTAATATGAGATAAAACCTCTGATTTAAAAAGATGTAGACATGCAATTAACCTTCAACCTAACAATCTAAAGTCCAACTAAGCGCAATTTTCAAATAATCTCTACCTCTTTAGAGCTTATTAGATTAGTGTTACCAAACTCTACCTAAGTAGTCGATATTAGGTTATATTCCTTCTGGTTATGGTGTTATCTACTGAAATGTGTACAGTTATTCATTATGGAATTGTTGACCAGGCATGCATAATACAAGGCTTAGGCTTCTTATAAGGTTATTGATCAAGCTATGTGGTTGCAAGATTTAATCTTAGGCTTTAGGTTTTTAGTTTCATTATCGAGCCGTTGTATATATCTCTACTATTATAGTAGGAGAAGAGGTGATAGAAGCGTTACTTGAATTTTGATAACATGACCTTAACTACCCCTAATTTTTATTTTATCTTACTCTATTCCTATTAGACACTTTCGGGTACGATAGTCATTTAAACCCTAACTACCCACTACCCACTAACCTCTCAAATCACTTTTCCTCTTTTTTCTCACATTTATCTCTTAGTTCACAACTACTTCAAATTCAAAATATTTCATCTGTGTAAGTTGGATTCACAAACATTCATTCCTAACTTTTATATTTTACTGGAATCAATCTTTGCACACTCAAGATATGGAGTGCTTCGAATTATTTTGGGTCATTGGAGTGCAGCAAATTTTTTCGAGTGAGTTATTTTCACTATTATCAAGCAATTTTTTATATATATATTTTTTTCCTCGACCAATTTCCTTGCACATTTACATGAATATATCAAGAACTTGGTTACTATATAAGATTCAGATGTCTGCATGGGGTTATCAAGATCGGGGAAAAAAAAAATCAATTTTTGGTTTTTCAAGTTTACATTTTTCCATCACCGGTGATCGAGATGAATCATGCCCATTCTATCAAGATCCTTAAAAAAAAATTACTAGCGTTTTGGGTTTACCGGCGAATTTCCCATCATCGAGTAATCGGGATGAATCATGCTCAGTCTATCAAGCTCTTAAAAAAAAACAAAAATACTAAGTTTTTGGTTTTTTAGATTTACCGGTGATTATCCGTGATCGAGATGGGGCGATTTTAGCATGATGTTTTTATCAATCCCTCACTTCCTCTTATTTTTTCATGAAATAATCAAAGTAAAATAACCAAAAAAAAAAAGCACCATACAGGGGTTTATTATTACAGTCGTTTTGGAGAAGATGGAGACATTGTTGGCATTTTTACATTGTTTTTGGTTATTAGGTGAAAAAAAATGGGGTTAAATAATACAGTCATTGTTAACCGTGGTTAGAGACATGTTGGAGTAGATGGTTTTTAGAAACAACTATTAATTATTTTAAACGTGATAAAAAAAATCATATCAATATTATATTATTATTTTATATTTTATCAATCACTTAATTCATTTACTTCTTTTTTCATAGGAGAAAACAAGGATACACATAATGTTGAGAAGATTTCATTGCTTTAAATGTTCAAAAAATATTTAAAATGAAGATGTTTTGCATATTTTTAAATTGGATGAAATCCTCTGCGGCTAAAAGCAACAAAGGATATGCATATAGTTAAAATTGTGGTTAGAAAAAAAAAAATTTAAGATTTTTTCCTAATACCTTAAAAAAAATTAATATTTTTTTTTTCTATAATGCAAGGATAGGTGGGTGAACCCTAAGGGTGTGTGAACCTTAACCACAGTTAAGTGGTGTCAAAAGAGACACATGGCGACCACAAGGGCGTAATCGTCCCCAAGTCCAGTAATAATCGTAGAGGATTCCAGTACTTTTTAAAAATGGTTATAAAACAAGTTTTAAAAATATCATAATTGGAGATGTTATGCTTATTTTTTCAAATGAATGAAATCTTCTGGGGATAAAATCAACAAAGGATAAGCATACGGTAAAAACCATGGTTAGAAAAAATCTATTATTATAATAATTTTTTCTAACCACAATTAAAAAAATTAATATTTTTTCTAAAAACTAGAGGGTGAACCCGAAGGGTGTGTGAACCTTAACCATAGTTAAGTGGTGTCAAAAGGGTTATGTGGCAACAACATGGGCGTAACTGAACTCCCCCAAATCTAATTATAACCATAGAGGATTTCATTCTTTTTAAAAAGGGGTTTTAAAAGTATTTAATTTTTTTTTTCAAAATATATAGAAATAATATTAGTTATATTAAAGTAACGATTTATTACTATGTTAGACACTAGCATATCATCAAACAATAATTTGAGATGTTTTGTTGTATTGTATTTCACATGTATTCAAATTAATCTTTCTCATTCTGTCACTATATATATTTCTTTTGCAATAATCAAAATTGTTCACTCGATGCACGTGCATTCCGCTAGTTTTGTTATAATGATGCACCAGTTTACTTGTCTCAAAGTAATAATAATATAAACATAAGTTATCTCGTTGTGAGAGAAAAGAATAAGGAACATGACATGAGGCGCCTCAACCATTAACCAAAGAGATTATCTATAAGTTATTTTTAGTGCTTGTCTTGCACATGGGACTAAAATACAGCTTAGGTTCATTTGGTTGGTGGGAGTATAAATGATTTTTTCATACTACATTTGTTGGATTTGCCTATTATTTTTCTAATAAGAACAACATAATGATACATCACTTTGTATTTCTATTTTGAGCTAAATGATGTTTAAATAGTAGAACGGGGGATCAGGGTAAATATCAATGACGAATTGTAGGATGTGTTTAATAAGCATATTATGATATTGTAATGCTTGAAACCGTAGAGAATGAGAGTACTAGTATGATGATCGCAGAATAGTACCATATCGTAGTATAAGTATGGATCGTATGGTGGCCTATATGATTCGATTTTAGTGGTTTCATTTGTTTGGATTTTGCACACTAGATTTGTTTTTATTAACTAGATAATGTTTTTAGTGTGACCACACGTTCGTCGTTTTTAATTAAATTATCTTTTAATGACCCTTGCAAACCAAGTGATAGATGTAAGATCTTTCATTAAGTTTATGGTCCTATTAATGCTCATTGTCTAAAACTTGGATAAAATTTACTCTCATTAGAGTTTAGCAATAACCAAACAGTAATATATTAAGCATTAATTAAATAATTAGGTTTATAAGGCGGTGTTTATTTCCCTCGATGGATTAGGACTCTAATAACCTGTATCCGATAAAAAGTAATGTTATGATATCAGTCCCGCTCATTATGGGGCAGGTCTTGGGTTCAAAACACCTCAGGTAGAAAATAGGGAAGCCTAGGAACTTTGTACCACCGGAAGAAAAAGAAAAAAAAACTTTTTACCATTAATAAAAAAAGTGAGAATTTATAAATAGAAGGCAAGGGACAAGTAGAATAGGACGATTTATTTTAAAAAGTAGTTTTTACTGTGTTAAGGTTTTAAAGTTATTTACTTGGGCATACAACCTTCATCTCGGTGTTTTCTGAGCTTTATTTGTACACTTCTTTGACTTTTAAAGAGATGTTTTTGGTGAAAGATTATCATGTAACTATAACACACATTAAACTTACACAACAAACCAGGTAGCCGTTAAGGTGTCATAAGGTAAGTCCAAGCAATCATTCCAAAAGGGCCTAACTTGAGGGGGGTTGATGCCTTGATGGCCCCTAATACACCCACGCAAAGTCTTGTTCCCAGCCGAGGTGGGACCAAACCTGGGACATTAACTCCCTAACACATGCTGATTGTTTTGTCATTCAGCAGCATAGAAGCAGTGGTTGGCATTTTTCAAGTGTTTGTAAACACTACTCTTAAGGTACCAAAGCAAGAAGTGGTCCACAGTTACTTAGAGCGAGAGGTGAAAATTATGCTAAAAAATCTTTAAAAAACAAGAAATAAGATTTAGGCACCTCTCTCATTAGATTAATATGAGTAGACACACCTTAGATTTTGTCATGCAGGATACATGTGTAAAAATTAGTTGTCTTAGATTCCAATCTAATGATATAGTTTAAGGTCTATATGTTAGGCTATAAATTAAGATTTATATTATCACGTCTCATATACATAACCCCCTTTGACCACTAAATTAGATGATTCAGATGTATCTCATCAGGTGTCTTATACTTTGACCACTAAATAGGACATGATACCAGCAAACATCAAATCATGTACATATTGTCCCTGCAACTATATTGAGTTTTATGTTGTTAAGATGCTACAGGTTTCATGTTCATCAAAACCAGCAAATAGAATTTTCCCGCACTTAAAGACATCATTTATCTATTATTTATCTAGACTTTGCTACTGAGACCCCATTAGGGCCGAGACCACCGAGACTAGGCTCTAAGAGCATGGGATTTCAGGTGGGGCCTACCATGTGAAATGGGCCCCACCTGAAATCTCATGCTCTTAGAGCATGGTCTCGGTGGTCTCGGCCCTAAGGGGTCTCAGAAGCTTTATCCTATTTATCTATAGCTGGTTGTTGTTAGGGTTAGCAAACTTGCTTGGCACTTGGCACATCATCGAGGAAAACTCAACGAATCTATTAGAAGAGTACCTCTCCTAGTGAGTCACCGGGGGTAGATTTGTCTTACAATACTTTTGAAAGCATCCTTATGGACGCTTGCTAAAATTTTGCGGTAATAGCTGACAGATTAAATGATAAAAAAACAAAAAAAAAAGAATGCCCTCGCAAAGATCAAATGAAAAAGGGCTAAGTACTGGACAACGACACCCTCCTCTGACCCTCCTTTTTCCTCTGTTTGGAAGGAAACATTGTGAAAAAAGAAAAAAAAAAAAAACCTTATCCAATTTGGGAAGGGGTTTTGATTGATAAAAAGAAGAATCACTTCAACCAGTATGGTCTTAGGCACGGTTACCGAAACAAGTCGAACTTGAGTGAGATTAAAAAGCTCATTGAGCCGAGTCAAGTGAGCTCGCTCGTTTAGATAACGAGCCGAGCTCGAGTAAGAGGTAGCTCAACTCGGCTCGACTAATTCAAAGAATACGCATGTACAGTTATACTCCTTCCAATATTGAGTCTTACATTAAAAAGTATAAGAAAATGAAATAAATTTTTTAAATTAAGAAATTGAAATGTTCATCAAATTAGTGTAAACACTATTTTATCTTACCATTTTCTTTGTATCCCACTATTAATCCCTTAATTGTTAGAATACCATCCCCATTATACAATTTTTTCTAAAATTAGAGCTTAACGAGCTCGATGATTTGTGGACGAGCCAAGCCCGAGTTGAACTTTTGAGTTGTGCTTGAGCCGAGCCTAAGCAACATCAAAAATCCAATAAGCCGAGCCTGAGCAATGTCCAGCTCAGCTCGGCTCGGCTCAACTCGTAGTTATACATAACATAGAAATAATACTTGGAAATGGTAGATAATTAGCCACCCAGCTCGTAGTTATACCTAACATAGAAATAATACTTGGAAAGGGTAGCTAATTAGCTAAAGCAGCAGATGTAGTGAAACTGATTGCAAAAGAGGATAAATCAGCCTGTGAAAAAAATTCCCTCAACCCTCAAACATAAAGTAGTAGTGAGAATTATTTGCATGAATAAACTTTTTTTCCAACATACCAAATATAAAAAAAAACAATTTTCTCCTTAAAATAATTCCGTGCAACTATTTTCTCTCGAAACAAACACAGCGAGAAGGGAAATTCCCACGTATCCTTAACCATAATGTGAAGATATGTGGTATGGTTGGGCATGCACATTTGATGTGTTCCAACTAACTGAGATCTACAGAGCCAAAATATCATCAAAATCATCTCGGTCCTCAAATTATATGTTCATCTTTACACGGCAAGAGGGCCAACTCACTCTGGATCCTTAACCAAAATATCATCAAAATTTATTTCAAACTAATAAAAGTTTTCCTTAGGTGACGTAACAAGAGGGCCCACTCACCCAAGTAATTAACACCACACTGAAAGTAGTAAAGGATAGTGGGTCACCCAAAATTATTGGTGACAGGGGCATTGAAACTTTGGATGGTAAAAACTAAACATATTGGAGCTGTAAAGACAGGTATTCAACCACAGTTTGTAAGAAATTTACCCTTTAGAGCCACATAAAGACAACCAGCAGCCTACCACTAAATACTGTTTAGAGCTTGAGTATGAGGAGTCAGGGAATTTAGAGCCACCTACAGACACCCGAAACCCCCTGCATATGACAAACCTAAAAAATAAGCTACACTTGATATAAGTTAGGAGGAAACTTGTAAAACGGAAAATGTATTCTGGACAATGGTTGTGGTGAAGAATCTATGTCTCAGCTTTCAACAAATGAGTCTGCAGAGAGAACGTGTTAGCAACTTGAAGAAAGGCAATGAATCTCACTCAGCCCATGCTCTGATAAGTCTGTTTGAATCTGGAATTGATATCTACTCACTATGCAGAATATTAACTAAATCAATACCCTGAACCACAATAGTCTTAATTGAGCAGCATCTTCATTTCAGGATCATGTCTGGAGGTTTGCAGAGTGAGAGCTCCCCCAACCAATAGATGAGTACATCGGCATGCTTTGAAGGGATTGGCTGCCGTTATTGCAGGCTCCAGAACCCCGATTATCGTCAGATGACTCACTCAAGGTCCCTTGAGAGGGGGGGCTACCTGTTGCAAAAGACGCCCCTAAGCCCACCACATGTGGTAGTGGTGCTGACGAAGGCTCAAGTTTGAACATATCTGACTTTGGCTTTTTCCCTTCTGCAATGAAGCTGCCCACAACAACCTGTAGGTGCAGTCCAATAGCACATGCTTGGCAATTAAAATAGACAAATACAGATTAAATACATATTTAGGGAGGATAAATAGCATCAGAGAGACACCTGTACTGGGGTAGCTGCCATTAACATCCCCGCCACTCCACCACCCAAAACTCGACCATCCGACCCTGCCAATGATACACTCAACCCACCAGTCCTGCTGCGGGTACCACCACTCTCTGTAAGCAAAAAGGAACCTGATAGAGAAAGAATCTCAAAACGGCCCTGCATAGAGAAGGTTACCGTGAAAAAAAAAATCCATGGTCCAAATGCTTATAAAAGGGAAATAAAAGAAGAATAATTCAGAGCCTAAGAACAATCACCAGGTATGTTGAGTAATTGTCACATTATTCAAGATGGTCATAGGATCATGTCAATCATTCAGCACAAGAATGCAGCTTATGTCAATAAAGTATAAACAAAGAAAATAGTGGGTATGGATAATTAGATGTAGTAGCAATATTGTAATAAGAAAAGATGGGAACCTTAATTTGTATTAGGCCAGACACTGTAAAACAGTAAGCTGAGAACTGATGCCATCTATAAAAAAAACCAAACTCTGTAGACAATGAGTTATTTGGGATCGTATTTCCATATGCATACATATTAAAAGAGTACAAATGGGTAATGCCTGACTGAGCAGTAGCATAAAGTGCCTCCTCTATGCATAAAGTGGATAAGCTCCACACCACATGCTTGTTATCATTCCACTCCGACCCCCCTCCCTCTTCTTTTTTACACTTCCTTCCGTCACACCCAGGTTTTGATGCTGCAATTTTAGGTCCCTCCCTCCGTCAAACCCAGGTTTATGGAACTATGAACATCACAGCCAGATCTTCGGTAACACACCAGAGGATTCTTGAAAATTTAGTTGATTGTTTACAGTTTACAATATAATCTGGATCAAGAGGGATTGCAATTTTTGGTTCCTCCCTTCCTCAAACTCATGTCTTTGGTATCAACCCTACAGCATTCTCGAAAAGTTGGTTGATCTTTGACAATATAATCTATTGCCATTTTTGGTCTGTAGCCTATCCAGGGGACGGCTATTTTTGTCCATGCAATGTGTACAGATGAAAAGTTGGTTGATCTATGACACCAGAAATCTTTTTGGTTGATCCAAACTTCCAAACCAGATGCAGAATTATACATCACATATTTTGAGCAGCATCTTCTCTCTTGATCTTTGGCCCTCGTAAACCAAGGAAAAGCTAGGTTCTAAGCCGCATGGATACTTCTTCCTTCGCTTAACCTTATTGAAACAATAATACACCAATGGAATACCCAATACTTCATGCTTATCAGATGCTATGTAATCACTCATGTAGTAATATTGATCACGACCTTAATTCCTAAGGACTTTCTAATCTATTTTGCCAGTACGATTAACCAAATGGTGTATTGTAAAGAATCTTACGTCAAGGTTTTGCAAATTCAGAAGTTCTACAAAAATTTTGGAAACTTGTTGGTTTGGCACTAGAGAGGTTACTTTCAATATCTACCAACAAAGCTCATAGCATTAATTTATTTACATACTGTGACCACAAGAGGCACAACCACATCCCTTAGTAATCTTCATAGGAGACACCAAATTCTAAATAAAATTAATAAATCAAAACACTACTGCACATACGTTATTTCTAATAATACTAGAAACAAAAAAAATGCACAAAACTGTTTAAACTACAAAAAATGATATTATTACAAGCTAAATATTTTGGTGTAGGTTGTCACATCTCTAATGTTTCAAAGGTCATTTCAAAAGTGCTCAAGGGCCCTATGCAGGTGTTAGGATGTGAGATGTAGCAGCTCTCTTCTCCCATTGTGTAAACTTCACTAAATTATTCAAGCCAAAGGTAAAGTCAGCATTTGCAAATTGCAAGAACAATGTTCATTTCTGTATAAGTAGCATTGTTTTCTCTCCACATACTGATATTATGTTTCAAAGGTCATTTCAAAAGTGCACAAGGGCCCTATGCAGGTGTTAGGATGTGAGATGTAGCTGCTCTCTTCTCCCATTGTGTAAACTTTACTAAATTATTCAAGCCAAAGGTAAAGTCAGCATTTGCAAGAACAATGTTAATTTCTGTATAAGTAGCATTGTTTTCTCTCCACATACTGATAATATGGTTCAAAATATCGGTAAGTAAAATAGGATACATCTCGATACATATTGAGAAGACGGAAGGACGGTCTCTAAACAATTCAAGAAACTTTGGAAATTCATGGAACCTTAAAGTCAAACGTATTTTAAGTAAGAATACCTCAAAATATGATTAGTCTTATATCTGGCATTTAAGCTATCTGTATCACTATGCATTACCCCCGCAAATACACTGGGCGTATATGTTTAAATACATATATACGGCATAAACTGAAAAAAATTAAAGCATAACTCATTAATGTAACATTCATTGTATGCAATACACAAAGGTATACTAATAAGAATTTAAGAAAAGTTATTTTTCAAAATAAATTATTCTTCTTAAAATATTTAATGAATATAAATAAGGACAACTATAAGGGTCTAATAGATCATCCATCGACTAATCTCATAAAAATATTTCAAACCTAAATACTTAGCATTTAGGTCAAAATCCCTATTTCTATTTCTTGGATAAATGGATTAAAATGATTATTTTTATGTATTTAAATTTTTTTATCGGTAAACACAGTTTCATTAAGGAAACAACCGTACAAAAGCATACATACTACAAATGGTTAACCCAAAAAGAGATACAATAAAGCCACATGAAAAGGAATCTACCTTTCTAACGGGTACACCACCTTACCAACAGCCCATCCCACGCCAGGCAATGAGATTAACAATCCCTAATTTCTCAACATCATCTCTGATTGAAGCCCAATCTAACAAGTTTCGCGTCTGAAGACAAATTTTGTATAAAGAAGACAAAGAGTCTATAAAATACACATGTTCCTCTCATTTAAGATAGACCACGATATAGCTCCTGGAAGGAGGGCCACATGGGATCCAATTGGGCTCCCAACGAGACTAAATGCCAACAAGATAAGAAACCCTAGAAGGAACATAAAAAGACCAAGTTGGGTTAGAAAATAGTTCTAGAGGCCCGTTTCAAAAGTGCAATGTAAAAGCAGATGATCAATTGATTCCTCTGCTACCAGGAACAACGCACAACAATTCAGTAAACTCCAGCCTCTGTTTTAGAGATAGATATAGAGTTAGGATCTTATCCAGATATGTTATCCACAAAAGAAAGAGAAAAATACCATTGAAGGTATATCGGGGTGCCACACAAGTATGCAACCCTACGAAGAAAATGAGGATAGAAACAAGGTCTCAAAGCATGCAGAAAAGACCTCGTTGTAAACCAACCTTTCTTGTCCCTAGACCAAACTTGACTATCCCTAAATGATGGGACAAGATGAACAAACTCAAGTTAAGACAAAACCCAATGAAATCATTCACTTCCCCATCATTCAAAGGATGCTTGAACTTAGGGACCCAGACTACTGACCCAGCCCTCCTCTCCCCTCCTCTCAAACATAGACGCAACTAATGCTTGTAGATCTAAAGACATCAAAGAAAAGATCTTGAAACATTGTTTCAAGATATTGAGGCCACACCAAAAATCTGACCAGATTTTGACCTCATCATTACCTATAACTATAAGGAAACTTGTGTGTGTCACAAAACTGGCCCAATGCCTCAAGATTTCTTTCCATAAGCCTACCCCATGAGGATCCTTAGATGTTCTAGGTTCCCATCTATCACATTCTCCATGTCGAGCCACGATTACATCTCTCCGCAAGCTTACTTTTGACACCAAACCGCCATTATCATTTCCCCCACAATGCCTTGTTATATCCCTAATTGACCACAGATTGTGACCCCCCACCCCCTCTTCCACTTTCTTTCGGACAGTATACCCAATTCCACTTCACAAGATATTTTATAGTGTCTACCTTTTCATTTCACATGAAATTGCGTTGGATTCTTTCTGAACTTGATGCAACCGATATCGGGATGCATAAGAGAGATAGGGAGACTACAAAAAATACTTCTCAGAAGAATGAGTCTCCCTCATTTCAATAGTTATGAGGATTTTCATCCCTCTAATCTCCTATCGAATCTCTCTAACACCGACTCCCACACCGCGAGCCCCTAATGGCAAACCCAAATACCTTGACGGAAGCATTCAGTCTTACAATCCAAACATTGTGCCAATTCCTCAAAATTGGGGACTTCCCCAACGCAAAAATCTGGTTTTTATGAAAATTAATTCTCAACCCAGAGACCGACTCGAACCATCTGAATAGACATCTGATGTGGGTCAATTGCCTAGATGATGCCTCACAAAATAGAAGGGTGTCATTCGCAAATTGAAGACAAGAAATCTGCATGGCTGGACTACCAATTGAGAAACCTTCCCAACCGACTCTTATGCTTTAAGAATCATCCTGCTAAGTGCCTCAGTGATTATGATGAATAACAAAGGGATAAAGGGTCACCCTGGCACAACCCTCTTGTGCTTCAAAAGAAACCATAGATTTCGCCAAACCATGTATTTTCATATTTCAAAAAATTCCTTGTTGAAGGTCATTGATCTATGGATTTGGCCAAAATTCTCTAGTTCTATGATCTACACAATCAATTTATGAGCCATTTCAAGGGACTAAAATACTGAAATTCAAAAATAAGAAAATCCAACATACCTAGATGACTAGTGGAATTTTCCTTCTATCTGATCTTCACGGAGATCAAATTAATTTTTCAATGGTTTGATCTAGATGGACATGCTGTTTTAGGGTCTAGAAGAGAAGGTTTAGAGGAGAGGAACTGAAAAGGAAAAATTGGGTTTAGAACATCTCAAATGAGATTTTTTCTAATCAGTTGATACGTTTTGTAAAGTTTTCACTTGGTATCGATACGATTAATACGGCACGATATGCATCGATTATATATTTTAATCATTACAAGAGGGTTTTGCTTCGATATCCTAAAAATTCGATACATATCGATACAATCCATATTTTGATCCATGACTGACTGATAAACACTTTAGAAATGCAACTTTTGATATTCTTGTTTAATAAGGGGTTGGGCTGGGTCGATTGTAGCACAATTATTAAAATGGCTTTATAGGTAGACCTAAGCCCACCCTATTACTAATCGGACCAAGCCTAGCTATTGAAGGACATTTTAGTAAGTGGGCCAGACCAGCCCAGTTAGAAGCATAGTTAAATGGGCCTCAGGCACCAAGGGTGAAGGCCCAAGCCCACCCAATTATTTAATAGAGCTGGCCATGAGCCAGTCTAGCCCATTGGCACCCCTAGTAATAGGTCTGGCCTAGACATTTAAGTAATGCCATTCCGTAACAGCTTCGGCCTTTACGGCCGAACCCACTGTTCTCTAGACAAAAAATGAAACATTGAGTGAAATGTTTGATATTGATAAACAAACAAAATCATTAATATTAAATGTGCATTATGCATGAAGGTAATAATTTATCATACTTATAACTTAATTAACACATAACGAGATTTTAAAAAGAAAAAAGTAACCCAGATTACTATAATTCATGGATTTTACTTGAAATTCATGAATTTGAGTTCTATGCTTTTTAACAAGTTGAGAAATCTTATCAATACAAAAACCTCAAACTGACTTTTTACCCAAATAGTAGGTTTTGAAGATCCTAGATCTAGTTTTTGAAACCCCCCCGAAAAAAAAAAAAAATTCTTTCTAAAAATCAAGGTTAAATTCTTTAACCTAAGGGTTAGTAAATCTCAACCACAGTTAAGGAGAGTTAAAAGAGATAAATTTAATATAATTATATATATATCACGTATATATATAACATCAAAAAGATCAAAACTCCACACCCACATTCCACAAAAACATAAAATAAAAAGTCTATTACAAGCATTCATCACATAACCAAAGACATGTTAACATAGTGGGGTATTAAACACTTCAAAATCTGGGTAAAATACCCAAATTCGTGTCATTGTCCATGTATAATATTAGGTAGAGCCCTCCTACGATTGCCAGGGGGGGTGGCAGGGGGGGCAGTGCCCCCTGCGACGCATGAAGTGCGTCCGCAATCTGGGCCTAATAGGCCCAGATTGCGTCGAAAACGATATTTTTAGTGAAAAAAAATGATTTTTTAAGTGAAAAAAACGATTTAGAATCTTATTACTACTTTATTTCATGTTTTTTTTATTTTTTTTTATTTATTAGGAAATTTTGGATTTTTTTAAAGCAAAAAAAAAAAAAAAAAAAAATTTTGTAGGATCACCCGCCTAGAGGGGCGCCTAGGCGACAGAGACCCAAAATCGCCTAGGCGACGCCTTGACTACACTGGTTAAAAGGGACACATGGCAAGTTGGAGGGGCTGGACTAGAGTATTTTACTAATAATAATAATAAATAAATAATGGAGAGGTCATTTTTTACTTGAGGGAGAAGAAAGTGAAATTTTAAAAAGATATTAAAATACTTTTATAAAATCCACGGTGTGTAATATAATGTCAAAATTTATTGAACAGTCATTTAGCAACATAATGTGGATCGTATCAGTTATGGTATTATTGAAATCTTTTCGAAACGGTTTATGTGAGATTTATTACGATGCTTTAAGTTGAACTCTGGTGACAATAGCAAGTGGTGCGCTCCATTACTGTAATGAAATAACCTTAGGTATGAATGATGAACGGATATCCAATATTAATTGAGAAGTCATCCTTAGTTTACAATTTTATTGGCATTGCAAGCAATTAATGTTGAAGGTTTAGACCTTGAAACAAAATCCTCCTCCAACCCATTGGATAAAAGGAGATAATCTAGACATGATTGACAGAATTCAAAAGGTTTCAGCCCCTTCTTGGAGACTCTGAGTGTTAAGTAACATAATGATTCTCTTACACAAACTTTGGTGTACCTTATTTCTCCCATTATCATACAGAGAAGGAAATTTTGAAGTTGACTAGCTTGCTAACATATGAGTGGCTAATAATTTTTTAGTTGTCTAGAACCATTTCCTACTTTATAGAGCCCATATACATCTTTAGCTTTCAAAAAAGAAGGAAAAGATTAAATTTCACATTAAGAGATCCACATGTATTTTTTTTTCATTAAAGTAAATTGTCACATTTTTCCTGGAAAAAAAATAAAAATGATTGGCAACATTTGGAAAAAAGACAATTAGCTCTATACATTTATTAGAATAAGACCTTAGTGTTACCCACCAGGGTTGGTGCAATGGGCTAGCATCCTGAGTTTGCTCCCTACGGTTGTGTGTTCAACTCCTACTCCTCGACTTACCTTGGTATCCGTAGGGAAAATTCTGAGTGGGTCGGTTCAAACACCCGAAGGGACTAGTCCTTGCCTCGAAGGGTTTGGGACACCCTCCGTTACCAAAAAAAATAAAGATCTAAGCGTTTCCTACCAAATCAATATGAAACATCCATGGATCCCAATAGCACTTGTTGACAAAGAATCTATTCTAGGATATCATAATACTTAGCACACTTGAAGACAAGTTCGATCACGCCAATGAATGAACTAGAGGGGGATCAAAGTTTAATGCTCAACCATACAATAAAATTTGAAGCATTAAAAAGGTGTTGGTGAGTTAATGATAACTTCACACCTATGGTCACATCAAGATCATGTGTAACGAGATGGATAAATGCAAAACTAGAACAATGGAGGATATGAACCAAGATCCCATCTTGTAACGCAATTAGCATAGGATATGCATCTATTAAGTATTAACGGAGACAAATACAAAAAAAAGAATATATCCAAAACATAACTAAAAAATAACATTTTGTTTATGCTGATATAAAAATGGTATTATCCAACTCCATCCAAACCTCATATGTCACAGTGCCACCAAATGTTGCCGGTTGACGAAGGGTGACATTGCAGATGGCACCATTTGCGGAGAGAATACAAATTGTACGTGGTCCTTGCTGCGAAAAAGACATGATCTTTGATGCAACATCCTGAAAATCATGAGGATACCCTAGTGAAAACTTGAAAGGCAATACATTGGAATAAACAGATTCCTATCTTGAATCATTAAATTTTTTTTGCAATTGGTTGAAGCCTGATCATGAGGGAAAAGAATATAAGAGAAGGGTAAAGTTTTCCTACAACATTACTCTACACCACGAGAAAAAATTTAAATAGTTAAGGATAGAAAAAGAAATGTCATGTCAAACCTTTTTTCTCATTATAATTATGGAATAGCCCCAATATCATCATAGTGACGTTCAATGAGGCTCCAAATTGATGGATCAGGTACATTGTCTCATAAAAGGTGAATGACGTCAACATCCCTTACCCAATGTCCTGGAGCCCCATTGCCAGTTAAATGGATTTATATCCTACAGGTCCTTTTCTGTGGCTAATTTAAAGAGTTTCAAAAAAACCTGGATCAAGACAAAATGACAAATAGTGTTTTCGCATTTTGGATTAGTTACTTGACTGTGATTTAGAACAATCTTATGAAAAATTAATGTTAGATGTTTGGTAATCAGGCAATTTTTTTCTAGCACAGAGGTGATTGTGATTGCTAGATGTTGTCGACATAGATGTACCGCTACAGCTCAACTTTCTAAGGTGGCAAAAAATATAATATTTCAATTCTTTATGTGAGACATGAAGGGATGTTAGGATTTTATTCTGCAAAACCAACAGATAGAGTACTATTTCAATATTTTTAGCTTTTCTTATATTCAAAGTCTTTTGGTGGGAGACTGAGAGGTAGGCCCAGAAATTAAACCCTATGTTTTGTATTTAAGAAGAGCCCATCAACCCATCACATAGCCTGACATTTTTTCCCAAACATCAACTCTATTAAATAAGGAGTGATCAGAGAAAAAAAAAACTAATATGGAACCCATCAACCCTATTCGACAGCTTGTGCTTCAGCTTCCTCTACCCCAACGACTCCATGGTGAGAGTTATGGACCAGACAGGATCAACTCCAACGACGATGATAATTCTCACAGGCAAATAGTTCTCAAGAGTAATACTGGTGTCCCGGTTTTGAAAAGCGAAGATGAAGACGGTTTTCCAATTTCTTCCCTATGTGAATCCAGATTCCCCCAAAATACTCTCATCTAATCCAAACAAAATACCCCCCAATACAAACATCATGACTCATAGGTCGGTAAACCCATCAACCTATTTTGCAAGGGAATTGGATCTCGGCTCTCAAGAGATCAAGTTCTTGGCCAACTCAAGGCTCAATTAAGTGTGATTTATCAGTGGGTCTTTTGCTGATGCTTAGCTTCATGGCCCCTAGCCCATGAGAGGTAACTACTTCCCGAAAACCGAACGCTGATAGGAAAAGAGGAAGGCCATATTTCATTAAGGTTAATACCTGCTGGGCCTCCGAGCATAAGAGGGACAGAGGCTAAAGGCCCAGGCAGCCCAGCCTTGAAACGTTTTGCAAGGGGTCAATCCTCACTTTTGCATTATAAAGCCCGCTTCCGCTTGGAGAGTATGACACTTAGTGGGTTAGTCAATCGTCCTCACGAGGAGACAAGATATATGAAGTGGGCATTACTGATAGCAAAGGATTTGAGACTACGGTTGCTACCTTTTGAAGTCGAGACAAATTTGACAAAGGATTTGAGACTACGACTGCTACCTCTTGAGGTTGAGACACTGAAGGCTCCTTCATTGGCGGACAAAGACACAGTTCCAAACACAAGACCTGTTTCCTAGTAACATTTCCCACATTTTCCAACTCATACAAAATGGTAAAAACCCGCAATCAAGAAACGAAGAAATGTATTTGCCTCAATCTTCGCCAGACCAAATCCGGTTAAGATTGCGGTAGTTGATTCAATCTTTGCCAGACCAAATCCGGTTCAAATTGCGGTAGTTGACTCAATCTTGTGATATCTAACTCAATTGTGTCCCGTATGTAGCTGTTACTTCTCTTTTCCTCCTTTATTAAAAAATAAGCATATTCAGAACTCAAAGTCCAAATGCTCTTTCACAATAGAAATATCTTGCTCAAACAGTCAATCAGATAATGAAATGACAATTGTGTTAGCCTAAAGATTACAACCTTAGGTATTCTTAATAATTTTGATGATAACATAATAATGAAATGACAATTGTGTTACTAATGTCTCCACTAAGTTTAAATGAATTTCAATACATAAAAGCATTAGCAAACCATTCAAGTCAAAAAGCAAGGAATTGACATCAAGTCTAAAAAAGCTACAATCAAGTCAAAAGTCAAGATATATAAAGCAGTGTAGTCAAGGCGTCTAGGCGATGCCTAGGCGATTAGCCCCGGGCGAGGCATTGCCTAAGCGATAAATTTAATATAAATATATATATATATAATTTTATATATATCACGTATATATATTATTATATATAACATCCAAAAGACCAAAACTCCACACCCACATTCCACATAAATATAAAATAAAAAGTCTATTAGAATCATTCATCACATAACCAATGACATGTTGATATAGTGGAGTATTAAACACTTCAAAATCTGGGTCAAATTCATGTCACTATCCATGTATAATATTAGGCAGAGCCCCCCTGCGATTGCCCGGGAGGGTGGCAGGAGGGGCAGTGCCCTCCTGTGACGCACGAAGTGCGTCCGCAATCTAGGCCTATTAGGCCCAGATTGCTTCGAAAACGATATTTTTAGTTTTAAAAAATGATATTTTTAGTGAAAAAAACAATTTAGAATCTTGTTACTTCTTCATTACATTTTTTTATTTTTTCCCTATTTATTGGGATTTTTTTAAAACAAAAAAAAAAATATTTATTGGGTTCGATCGCCTAGAGGGGTGCCTAGGCGGTTGAGGCCCAAAATGGCATAGGCGACGCCTTGACTACACTGATATAAAGCATGTCATCCAAGTCAAAATGAAGATGTACAATCAAGACAATTGATGATCATCATTCAAGTCTCAAAGTTCTCAAAGTTCTCAAAGTTCAAGTTGAAGATCAAGCTTCACTTAGAATCAATCTTAGAAGATCATGAAGATAAATCCTACATAGATTTAGAAGATCCAAGATCAAGATGGAAGACTCTGAAGAAGGTTTTAAAGTTTTATTTTTGTCTTTTGAGAATACTTAGAACTTATGTAAAAAGTCTTCAAAGTTTGATGTTCAAAAGCCTAGATTGACCATAGGTACCTTACGACCAAAATTGATATCAATCTAAGGACCTAAAATATGGAGTTATATAGGAAAAACCATGTTAAAATAATGCCCAATGATCTAACAAATCATTCCTAAATTCAAGGTTGAATTTGACAGATTTTCTGAGAAATCCAGAAGATCAGTGGACTGATTCTTGATGGTGATCAGAATCAGTAGCTTGATTATGTCCTGGAAGTCACTGGAAATGGTCAAGCCAAAACCAGATGACTGATTTGTGATGGGTCACAAAATCAATCCCCTGATTTTGCTTTGGACTCACTATTATTGGTCTAGTTGAAAACCAGGCGACTGATTTGTGATGGGTCACAAAATCAGTCGACTAATTTTGCCGCGGCAAGCATTAAATGCTTTGCAACGGCTAGTTTTCAATGGCCATTTAGCATTGAATGCACCTCCAACGGCCATAAAATTCCTTGGGCTATAAATTGAGTTCATTTATAATTGAAAAACAACTATTGATCAAAGCAATAACTCCAATCATTAACTCCAAGCCTAATCCAAATCCTTTGTGAAAAAACCCTAAATTCCCAAATCAGTTTCCTTGAGTTATTCAACTCCAAACTTTGAGAGATTTTTAGAGAGCATCTAGTGATCATTCAACTTGTATTAAGGAGCATTTATTGATTGTAAATCTTTAATACATCAAGTGTATTTGAAAATCAAGAATCGGTGAATTCTTGTCCTTGAAGCAAGGACCTTTGTTGAAGTCAAGAGAAGGGATTCTCTTGAAACTGTAAACGTTTGATCTTCACCCATAAGAAGATCGTGTGATAGTGTTGAATTCTTGAGTGGGAAAGCTTGAGGCGTGGACATAGGCGGGAGTGCCGAACCTCGAAAACAATCCTTGTGTTTGATCTCTCTTCTCTTCTCTTCTCTTTACATTTACTATTGCATTGATTTAGAATTGCTAGATTTCATTCTCTTCTAATTAGATTAATTTAAATTCTGCAAAAAGGTATAAGAAAGAAATTTAAATTTGCCAAGACCCTATTCACGCCCCCCCCCCCCCCCCCCTTCTCGGGTCCAATACTTGGGCAACAGCGGGTTTTTAGCATGTCGTCTAAGTTGGAAAGTGTAGGAAATGTTACTGGAATCCTTGTGTTTGGAACTGTGTCTTAGTCCGCCAGTGACTAGCCTTCAGTGTCTCAACCTCAAGTGGTAGCAGTAGTAGTCTCAAATTTTTTGCCAAATCCATCTGAACCTCAAGAGGTAACAATCGTAGTCTCAAATCCTTTGCCAAATCATTTGTCATCCTCGTGAGGAACAGTTGACTAACCCACTAAGTGTCATACTCTCCAAGTGGAAGCGGGCTTTGTAATGCAAAAATAAGGACTGACCCTTTACAAAACGTTTTAAGGTTGGGGCAGCCTGAGCCTTTAGCCTCTGTCCCTCATATGCTCGGAGGCCCAGTAGGTATTAACCTTAATGAAATATGATCTTCCTCTTTTCCTATCAGCTTTCGGCTTTTAGGACGTAGTTACCTCTCACGGGCTGGGGGCCACGAAGTCAAGCATAAGCAGAAGCCCCACCAATAAATCGCACTCAACTGAGCCTTGAGTTGGCCAAGAACGTGATCTCTTGAAGCTGAAATCTTGAGAGCAAGGATCTTGCAAAATAGGTTGATGGGTTACTGACCTAGTAATCATGATGTTTGTGTTGGGGGTATTTTGTTTGGACTAGATGGGAGTATGTTGGGGGGTGTTGGGTTCACATAGGGAAGAAATTGGAAAACCGTCTTCATCTTCGCTTTTCAAAACCGGGACACCAGTATTACTCTTGAGAACTATTTGCCTGTGAGAATTATCATCGTCGTTGGAGTCGATCATGTCTGGCCCATAACTCTCACCACAATGCAGTAAAAGGTGATCTATGGATTCCTCAGCTAAAAGGCACATGAAACAACGATTTGCCAGGCACCATTATCTAAAATTGAATCTCATCACTCCACTATTAGGTATCCTTACCAAATTAATTTTTCATTCTATAATTCTCTAAAACCACTTTTCCATTTTTTAAATACAATTGGCCATTTCATTCTGCATCTTTGTAGTTTATAATTCAAAATTCCGTATTCCTTTACCAATTACCCCTAAGCAACCACTTTTTCCCATTTTATGTTCCACCTTATTCCTTGGTCCTTTTTGTTTGTATTCGGTATTCCTTCTCTACCAAATCTTAGTGCGCCACAAACATCCATAGCCACCATCCTATGTTATGTGGCCAAATTTTCTATTGGAATAACTATACAGGTTAGAATGATGATGACTCCCTGAGTAAGAAAATTTTAATCTGACTCCAATTTGGCCCACTCTTGAAAGTCAATAATTGTTCATCACTCTTTTAATTGAATGTACTCACTACTACAAGATCATATGTCAGCACAAAGTCAACAATTGCTCTCCCATCTTTCTACCTCAAAACCCTGGCCACCGCACCCTATCATATCTTCTAGTTCCTTTTCCTACACACTCCCCAACCTCTTATAAGGTTCTTCCTCTTGCCCCATTCGTAGATCAATCTTATTAATAGTGCAATTTGGATTTTTGCACATGAACAGTGAATACAAGGTCGAATGTGTTATTTTCCATCTAAGTTTCTTTTTAAAGACTAGCATAGGATTAAAGATTCATATGTTCTTTTTGCTTCTATTATAATATATGTTTTCTTTTGGTTCTCATCAAAACATAGAATCATTAGTAAAGGACTAAACATCATATGATCATAGTCACCAAGTACGGGTACGGGTATTAAACGTCAATGATACGTTCGGGAAATACGGGTTTTAAACGGTAAAACACGGGAAAAGTACGGGGAGTTAAAAATAATAATAAATAATTATATATATATATATATATATATATATATATATTCATTTAACTCATAATTTAAGCTTACACAGTTGCAAAACGAAGGTAACCACACAAGATTTAAACCACACAGATGCAAAGGATAAGGAGGAATACCCCTCCCCAATATGTATATAAACTGATTAACTCATATATCCCTAGACATGAAGCTCCCAAAAGCATCACAAGATGGTTTACGAGTTAAAAGAATTTTGCGTATGAAAAATGGGTGACTCTTGGGTAGAATCGAAGCTAGTCTCTTCTAGTCCTAGCTAAGGAGATAAACCAGACATTGAAGAGGAATAATCCGAGAGAGAGAGAGAGAGAGAGAGAGACTTATCATTGCCGGAGAGAGGTTCCACCGGAGAGCAGCCGAGTGCAAGACGAGAGAGCTGAGACTTGAGACCAGAACGAGAGACGAGGTATTGACGTTTTGCCCTAACACATCGTCTCGTAACTCGTAAAACACATTTCAACCTTCTTTTTTTGGTTAAAAAAAGTTTTAAACGCGTATAAAACGGAGTACGCGTTTAAAACGCGTTTAAAACGTATTTTAAAGTTTAAAACGGCAAACAAGTTTAAAACGGAGTTTAAAACGGTGACCCCCTCCAAAAGTTTTAAACGCGTTTTAAACGGGTTTTAAACGGGTACTTTGTGACTATGCATATGATTAGTTTTTATACTATACTGGCTTAAGAGTAATGTTTCAAAAAATCTTAATTGACCTTTAATTTTTCTTCTCAACATCACAAAATAAATATTAAATCAATAAACTTTATTTAATAAATAATGCAAAGGACAAAATCATGTTACTTTCTAAATCCTCCAAACTCTAGATTAGCTTAGCTACTGAGTGCTCTTCTAAACGTTTTGACAACATTGACATCCACCTTTTATTGTTCATTCATCTAGTGTCATATTTCCTTTTAAATTAAAAGCATTTCTTTTTGCACTATGCTCTTCAGTCTTCAACAATATTTGGTGGCTTGTTTTATGTGATATATATAAATGTATATATATATATATATATATATATAGAGAGAGAGAGAGAGAGAGAGGTTACAAAAAAGTAATGTGGTCCAGACGACTACAAACACACAAGTCCATTGTTTAAATTAGGTAGAAAACTGCAAAATTGAATCACATGCACATTTAGACAGCAATATATACCCAACAATAAAAAGCAAACAAACATGTGATCTCTTTCTTACTACTTGATGGGCAACCAACTCAACTACCATTCCATGCTAATTATACAGAAATGTCACTGAGAAATTATATCATTTGTCAAAAACTAGCGAATTTACTATGTACAAGATCCTTATGAAAAGAAATTGACAGGTAAGAACTCTACATTGACAAAGATAGTCACATACTTCACCAGATTTAACAGTGATAACATGTGGGGTAAAGGCGGTTCCAGCTGACCCTGCCATAGAAACAAGCTAATAAGTACTAGTATTTCATAAAGTGCTCAACAAACAATTGAAAATTGAAAACAAGAACTACCCAATGCATCCAATTGCTGCTTCTTTCCCGACCCCGGTGGTCGCCCTCTGTTCTTCTTATAAGCAGGTTCAGAAGACGGGGTGGCGGACTGTCCAGGACTCGCCGAAGAGAGAGGAGCCAATGCCAATGCCATGCTACCATCAGCTCCATACTTCCTCGGCCTCCCCCTTTTCTTCTTCACTGACTCACCCATGTTGAACCCACTCGGCTTAAAACCCGAAGATCCGTCTCCATTATACGAAGATCCAAGAGAGTCAGAAGGTCTTGATACAGATGTGATCATTGAATTAAAAGGAAGTCTCATGTTTTGCATCATCCCAGTGGAGTTAGGACTAGCCATGGAAGCATTCGATAAGCTTGCACTGTAAGAATTAGGACCCACCATTACAGCAGGGGGTTCAGATGAAGCTAATCTCGTAGCTTCTCGTGCATCCATTAGTTCTTTCGATCTGCTAAATCTACCCAACTGTTGAAAAATCTAAATCAAACCCAACAACAATTTCAAGAAATGCAGATTCTTTCCCTCTATATTATCTACTGAAAAACCTACTCAAATGAGCAAGAAATTTGAAAATGCGAGAAAATGAAAAGATAAACAGAGAATCTAACAGTACCTGGTGGAGAAATGGCTGAAATGGAGAGAAGATTGAAGGGTTTTAGAGGGAAGAAAGATCTAAGATTTAGGGTTTAAACGCTTTTTCTGCTTTTGCTCACCGGCCCTACCTTTTCTCAGATGGGAAAATGAATGCAAAAAACCTAAAAGAAGAGCCTTTTTCTGTAATAACGCGTTTTCTTCAATAAAATAATGCTCAGTTTGCTTGATATTTGTATTAACTATCTAATTATCTAATTTAATGAAGTAAGTCTAAAACAGCTTGGTTTGGGGAAGTGCCGTGTGTCATAAAAGTTGGGCTTTTCTTCCTCTCCCTGGCCCACCATCACAAAGTCTATTTTTTTCATCTAACTTTCCCTCCAGTTTCAAAGTTCAAAGTTCAAACTACTAGATTTTAGTGGGTAATAGGCTTCTCAAACCAGGGGTACTTGGTCAGCACTCTCTGGCCCTAAAAATAGAGGGCTTTTTGCTCAAGGACTTGGTAAGGCTCAAAATATATAAGCATGTTGACATGAGGGCTGGGCATGGACAACACCAGTAGAGCCCTCCTATGCTATAACATAACATATGTATATAAATATATCTTTTTATTAAATTAAATTCATATAATGAAATCAAAGGGTCGAACCAGGGCAAGGCTTAGGGATTAGGTCTTATTGGGCCCGGCCCTCATTCACCAAGGTGAGGCCCTAACCCGGCCCTGGTTCTCAAAGGGCCTGGATTGGCTAGGCACAAGCCCTACCCTCAGGCCAAAAGAGCAAAAAAAAATATTATGTTTTAGTAATTTTTCCTACATTGATTATCAACCTAGCATACAACCTCATCCTTTATTCGGGTTTGGATTGACAATGCAAGATAAAGATTGCTAACCTCATACACACTTCTACTACAGTGGAGGTTAGGTTATGTTTAATTTATTGTGGGGATTGATGAAATTACTACCACGCCCCTAATTGGTATCGTTAGATTGTTAGATTAGAACAGTTAGATTAACGACTAAAAAAATGTGTTACAACTTACATGAAGAATCTGGATAGAGACTACACTTCTATTACACACACACTTTTGTTACACATATCCACAGTGGCTTCTGTTAGATTTATATAAAAAGAAATGTGACTACACTACAGTGGTTAGTATGTTATACATACAAGTCTTAGGGGGCATTTGGCAACACTACTATATGCTAACGAGTATTTTTTTCACAAATAAGTATTTATTTACTTTTGTAAATATGTACTTTTTATAAGTAGGCATAGAGTTATTTATAAGTAATTTTTTTGAGATTCTCACCACTTTTACTTGTTACTTTTTTTTACCAATCAAACTTATTTATAAATAAGTATTTATACATACAAGTGTTAGAGTGCTTAATAGTAGTGCTGCCAAACACCCTCTGTTGCCAAAGTATTGACCCTATAGGGGGGATGATTAGGGTCATGACAAATTTAAAATCTAATTATTCATTTTTATACGGAATTAAAATTAACAAGGGAATGCAACTTAACAATTCTAAATATGAGCAATAAAGAGAGTAAGATAAAGAGTTAGAGAATGCAAACACCAAGATGTTTTTCTCGATGTTCGGCAACCTACCTATATCCCCGCCTTTTAGCTTCCCGCTTCAAGGATTCACCACGATTTTACTCGTACAGACTTCTTCCCGGGGTGAAGTCCAAACCACTTACAATATCTCTTACAGGTCGAGACCAAACCTTTACAATCTCTCTTCCAGGTCAGGATAGAACATTCACAATCTCTCTTCCAGATCGAGATAGAGCATTCACTTGCAAGAGCACAACCCTCTTTTGACTTCTTCGAATCTACAACTTCAGTTGCAAGAATCCACCGATTCTTGACTTTTCTTTACAAATATAGATTTGGATTTACAATTCGAAATAAAGCTCCTGATATGAGCTAGATAAGATTTGAATAACACTAATGAAATCTCTCAAAGAAAGGAATTGAATAGCTCAAATGAGAATTTTGGGAATTTCTAATATAGAAATCAATGTGAGTGTTAGAGTAGATGATGAGAGTTATTGCACTGATTAAGAGTTATATTTGGTTCATTTATGAACTTCTTTTATAGCTCTTTATCTAATATGGTCATTGGTGAAACATTAAATGTGAAAAAAGTCGTTGACAACTAGCTGTTATAGTGTTTTAAGATCTTCGCATGATTTCGTCGACGAAAATGGGTTCCCCAACTCATTTCATCGTCGACATCAAAAATAATAAAGACAGTGAGTTTACTATCCCCATTTCGTCGACAAATTCAAAACTCCCTTGTGAATTTGTCGATGAAATCATAGTAAAAACTCTGATTTCACACTAGATAAAGACTTTAATGATGAGAATGAATTCCTAAGTCATTTGGTTTTCCTTTAGCATGATTTTTATGATTTTCTAGGGCCTTGGAATGATGTCCAATAAAGTCTTAGGACCTTATGGTCAATCTAAGTATTTGAGCATTCAACTAACCATTACTTTGAGGACTTCTTACATAAGTCCTAGATACTCTCATAAAATTAAAATTAAATTCTTATATCTTCTTGAGAGTTTCTTCAACTTGATCTTGAATCTTTAGATTTGACTTTGACTGCAAGATCTTCTTTTTTTGTTTGTGATTCGACTTGAACTTTTGGTATGATCTTGAATCTTCATCTTTTACTATGATCCAATAGTTTGAGTTGATCATTCTTTTTGATAACTTTCTTAAATAAATCTACTTTGATTTGCCTTGAATGATTTCATTCTTTATATCTTGAGAGATGTGTTAATGTTCTCATAATCTGTATTTTAACAAACACTTAGAAAATCATTAGTACCACAATTGTCATTTCATTATTATGTTATTGTCAAAATTATTAAAGGTACCTAAGGTTGTAATCTTGAGGCTAACAATCTCACATTTTTTTATAATGATATAATAATGTAATTAAATGGGATTAAGCTCCCCCTCAATATATATTTTCAATAAAATTTTAAGGTTAGCTCCTCCTGAAATATGCACTAAATGAGATATAACATGCTTATTTCATTTTGCATTATTTAGACAATTCAGTTCAAGGACATGATACCAAAAATATTTATGTCAAGCATTTTAAGGTATGAAGCCAAATTTTAGCAATTTTGGATGACTTCCAAGCATTCAAATCATTCAAGCAAATATCAATATGAATAAGGATAAAGCAATATGGAGTGAATATTTCAAATAAGAACATCTCCATTCATAAAGGATCCAAGATATTTCATCCATATTTTCCAAAAAAATTATCCAAGATATGTCATCCATTTTTTTAAAAAAAAATTGCATTTACATCATCCACAAAAAGTATATCATATGACATTTATAAGTATGTCATTTACAATTTTGTCCAATAAAACCTTATCATTCCATTTCTATTCATTTTTCTCCCCCTTGGCATTATTAAAAAAAATGCATGAAAAAAAAATTAAAAACTACATCTCCTTGTCTTGCTTTTCCTTGAGCTTTTTCAGAAGAGACCTCACTTTTGTGATCTCAAAAGAGTCATTGGAGCTAGAGTCTAGTGTAGTAATGATAGAAGCTTTTGATCCGGATGCTTTTTGGTCTTCAGGCACTTCAAAGATTTTGGAGGATGGCTTAGGTATTCCCGGCTACTTGATTTCAAAAACATGTTGAGTTTTGATCTTAACTATTTCAAGAGCCAAATCTGTCACCTGATTAGTCATTTGGTGAATGATGGGGACCTGGTTACCTAGTAAAGAAGCTACCTTCTAAAGAACTGGTCCTTGAGTCCGGAGCTAATGATCTACTGACTCTATCCTTCCTCTGACATGGGCAAGTTCATCACTATGCTTGAGACCCTGCTCTATGGCATCTACTGTTTTCCTCTCTATCAAGGAGAGAATGTAATCTACCATGTTCTTCACCACATTCTTAGCTATGCAAATCTCCTCTAGTCGAGGATCAACTCCCTCAAATCTCTGCTGCATCTCAGACTGAATGATGCCCACTCTAGCTCGAGAGTGTCCAATCTCTCTCTAGTCTCAGACTGTAATCTCAACAAGCTCTCCCTGGTCTCAGTCTGGAAACTAATCATACTAGAGCTCATAGAATCTATCTTTCTCATTAGCATCCTCATAAATTCCTCATCCAATGCAGATCTCTGGGGGGACAAAGTAGATGGTCCAGCCTCATCTCTATGGTGAATGTCCTCTCTCTCTGGTGAGGACTCCTCTCGCTGAGGTGAAAGCATAGGAGACTGGGAAGAGTAGTGGTCTAGAGCTGGAATCTCTGAAGAAGTATCTATAGGAATGGCCGAAGAGGATGGAGGACCTGGAGCTGTTGGAGTAAGGATAGAAAGGTAGGATCACTGGACAAAGCAGACTCAGATATAGGAGGAGCAGAAGATGGTTGACTGGAAGACTGAGTAGAAGGCTTGGGAATCCATTCCTTCATGACATTGTCCCATACATAGCTCATTCTTATTATGGTTGTCTTGCTATAGATGGTGGAGTCATCGGCATTTTACTTTATCTGGGTAGGAAGAGAAAGGAATTCTGAAATATTTAAAGAGTGTAGTTAGTGCTTAACCATAAGGAAGACACCCTGATTTCCTTCTCTTAGCATCATCCATGCAGTGTACCATGATAAATGAGAGGTCGATAGATTGGGAAGTGAGAATGAACCACATAAAAAAGACATCAAAGTATGTCAGATATTCCCTACCACCTGCTCTAGGGGCAAGGTTATAGGTAATAATGTGGTGGAGAAGTCTAGAGGTGAGGGTGAGTTCTTTGACCTTAGGTTGAAAGGGTTTGGTGATATCTTGATTTATGCATATTAGTTTGAGTGCTTCAATTACATCAAACCCATCATGCTTGGTTCATTGGCCATTCACAAAGGATTAGATAGACCCTCATGGAATTCTAAAAATGGCTTGAAGTTCATCTTTATGAAATGAGATTTCTTTGCCATGGATAAATGAAGAGATAGTTTGAGAGGATTGGTTAAATCTGAAATGAGTATAGAAGATCCGAACAAGTTCGGGATACATGACTTCATTAGAAGCGACGAAGGAATCCCATTTAAGGGCTTAAAACATGGTCTGAATGACGCCTAATCCGTATAGCTCTAATTGGGCAATGTTTACAACCTTACCGTAGAGTGGAGATTGGGATAGGAATTTATCTTTGTATTTTGTCGCATATTTTGTTGCTCTAAACTTCTGAACAGTAGGAGTGGAGGATGAAGCAACTTCTTTTCTTTTGGTAGTGCGTGCTTTCTTCTTTGGAGGTTCCACATTTGCTTTATTTGTTCAAGGAGGCATTTTGATCAAGTAAAATCATTGTAGTTTGGTCAAGAGATAATTTGGGATGATTTTGGGATTGAATGGAAGCACAATGAAAGGGATTTGGAGGAGGAATCAATGAAATAGTGAAAGAAGGGAAAAACCTAGTTTGGGGTTTATGAGAAATGATTTGAAAAAATTCAGATTTGAGGGTTTTATTTATACGATAAATTTTGTCACCGAAATGGAGATAGAAAACTTACTGGTTCCTGTATGAAAAGAATTTGTTGCCGAAATTGAACAGTGAATTCAATTTCGTCGCCGAAATGGAGACATAAAACATTCAGTTTCCATTATTTTCAAGATTCGCCACCAAAACTCAATTGCTTCCCTGATTTCATTGCCAAAATCAATGTAAACACAAAGAAAATTTTATTTTTCATTTTTAAACCCATTTTTCCCAAATTCATTGATTAAATTTAGCATCCAAATATTATATAAATCATCCAAAACATACAAATAACATAATCAGACAATTTTAATTCACTTTTAAATATCAAGACATAAGATTTCATTAAAGAGCAATTTTGGCATAAATGTCATCATTTAAGTACATTTAGACTAATCATCCCAAATTCTCTTCATAATGTATTAAATCTTTAATATTGTAGGAGTTTTTTAAATATGTCAGCAAGTTGGTTGTTTGTATCTATAAATTCCAACATAACATCTCTATTTTGTATATGATTTCTTATGAAGTGATATCTAATTTTAATATGTTTTGTTCTTAGAGTGTTTAATATAATTTTTAGTCATGCATATTGTACTAGTGTTATAACATTTAATTAGAATTTGATTGTAGTATAATTTAAAATCTTCAAATTGTTGTTTCATGTATAAAGTTTGAGCACAACAACTTCCAGCTGCTACATACTCAGCCTCAACTGTAGATAGAGCAACTGAATTTTGTTTCTTGCTAAACCATGAGACTAGTGAGTGTCCTAAGAAGTGACGAGTGTTACTTATGCTTTTCCTATCAACTTGGCATCTGGCAAAGTCTGCATTAGAATGACTAACTAGGTCTAGTAAAGTGTTCTCAGGATACTATAGTCCTAATTCTATAGTGCCTAGTAAGTATCTAAAAATCCTTTTAACAACTGTCATGTGTGATTTTTTTTTGGACATGATTGAAATCTTGCACATATGCACACACTGAACATAATATCAAGCCTATTAGCAGTTAACTATATAAGACTACCTATTATGTCTCTATATTTCTTTTCTTCAATATTTTTGTCTTTTTCATCTTTATCAAACTTAGTTGATGGACTCATTGGTGTATCTAGGAATCGTCCATCTCAAATTTCTTAAGTAGTTCTCTTGTATACTTAGATTGATTATGAAAGTTTCATATTTAGTTTGCTTAATTTGGAGTCCAAGGAAGAAGTTTACCTCTCCCATTATGCTTATCCCAAACTCATCTTACATATACTTAGCAAACTCTTGAAAAATGGATTCATTTGTTGACCCAAAGATGATTGTCATCTACATATATTTAAATTATTAGCATATCATCATTTTTAGCCTTTACAAATAAAGTTGTATCTATTTTTCTTTTAATTAATCTATTTTCAAGTAGGAAACTACTTAGCCTATCATACCAAGCTCTCGGAGTTTGCTTTAATCCATAAGGCTTTTGTGAGTTTGAACACATGATTTGACACATTGGGGTTGTTCTACATAAACTTCTTCTGAAATATAATAATTCAAGAAGACACTCATTACATCCATTTGAAAGAGTTTGAAGTCTTTATAACTTACAAAGACAAGTAGCATTTTTATGACTTCAAGTTTAGCAACCAGGGCAAATATTTTTACATAATCTATACCCTCTTCTTGGTTGTAACTTTGAGCTACCAATCTTTCTTTATTTTTTATTATATTTCCAGATTCATCATTTTTATTCATAAATACTCATTTAGTACCAATAATGGATTTATCCTTTGGCTTAAGTATTAAATTTCATACTTGATTTCTCTCAAATTGATTCAGTTCATCTTGCATTGCAATCCCCTAAGATTCATCTTCCATAGCTTCTAAGGCATTCTTGGGTTCAATTTGAGATAGGAAGGCAAGGTTATTACAAATATTTTTTCTTGTTCTAACTCCTTGTTCCATATCACCAAGAATAAGATCCTTAGGGTGATCCTTTACTAATCTTCATGCTTTATGAAGTTGATACTCTTTTTCATTATCATTATTGTTTAAGTCTTCTTGTTTATTTTCCTTATCAATATCTATGGTTGAGATTTCTTTTGGTAGATTTTCAAATTCAAAGGGAGTTACTTGAATTTGTCTTGTAGGTATGCCTAAAGACAAGTAGCTCAAAGTCAACAAGATTCTTGGATAACAAATGTTCGAGACACATGACCGGGAGCAAAAAGCTTTTTATCTCGATTACTCCTAAGGATGGGAGGCATGTAACCTTCGGGGATAACGCGAAAGAGAAAATAATCAGAATAGGTAACGTAGGTAAGAATAACTCTACATTCATTGAAAATGTGTTATTAGTTTATGGTTTAAAGCATAATCTTTAGCATAAGTCAACTATGTGATAAAGGTCATAATATATCTTTTAAGTCAAATGTTTGTATAATTAAAGATAAATAAAATATTACTACTATGTTTATTGCTCATTGAAATGAAAATGTGTATACTATAAATATTGATGAATTAACATCTCAAAATTTGATTTGTTTCTCTATCTTAAATGAAGTTAGTTGGCTTTGACATAGAAGATTAAAACATGCTAGCATGGACCTTCTATCAAATTATCCAGACAAGAACTTGTAAAAGGTCTACCTAAAACTAAGTTCACAAAAGATAAAGTATGTGATGCATGCTAACTAAGTAAACAAGTCAAAACATATTTTAAAAGAAAGAAATCTCACTACCAGACCTCTAGAACTCTTACAAATGGACTTATTTGGACCAAACCTCACTACTTTTGGACAGAAGCCATTAATACATCTTGCTATGTGATCAATAGGGTGGTAATGAAGATCTCCCAACATAGGATATTTTAAGGTGTTTGGTTGCAAATGCTTCAATCTTAATGACAAACACCATCTAAGAAAATTTGAACCTAAGTCTATGAGGGAATCTTTTTAGGATATTCAATGAATAGAAAAGCCTATATGGTATTTAATAAATCTTCTTTAGTGGTAGAAGAGTCAATTCATGTAGTCTTTGATGAATCAAATCCATTTAATAAGACTAAATATGATGAAGATGAGCTTAGTGACCTTAGGTCTAACCCTAGGTCAAAGGTTAACCCTAGCTAGCCCTAGCCAAGGACCTAGGGCTAAACCCATAGACAAATAGCCCTTGGGCATGGGCCCATGACCCAAGCCAAGCCCTAGGAGGGGGGCCGACCCTAAAATTCAAAATTTCTGAGAATGTCGGTAATCTAATTACCAACATTCATTTTGTAGAAAAAATAGTACCGCGTGGAGTGCATTTAAAGGTGGGGCAATCCCATTTTTGAAAAATTTCAGGAATGACAGTAGAGTTTCTACCGCCATTACCATTTTACTCCTGCGGGAGAATGACAGTACTGGAATTATCGTCATTCCAATTTTACGCAAAATCAGACTCTGCCTGCTCCCCCCAGTGCTCAGGCACGCCTTTTGGCCACTCCACTTCCCCCTAAGCTCTTCGCCTACCTTAGTACTAATCCCCAGAGTGTCCCCAACCTCTTCTCCTATAAATCCAAACCCTCCACACTTCATCTTCCCCATGCCAAAATTCCCTTGAGGAAGCTCTGTAAATTCGGAATTTTCCAGAAAACCCTGTCTCCACTTGGTCCCAACTCATTTCAAAGGATCATCTTGACTGAAGTCCTTGGCCACCCTTTTGTTCGCGGTCATCCCCACGAAGTCACCACTGTAAGAAGCTTAGCAGCAAGGTAGGGCACTACCCCTCCTCTCTATTTTTTCTCTGTGAACCGCTTATGAGCCCTTGGTCCTTTCCAGGGGACTTTTGGTTTATTGTAGGCCCAAGAGCAAGGGTCCCCTTGCTCTCACCATGAGCAAAGGGGATCCTCTTTGTGGAAAAGGTCCCTTCCAGTACCAGTGTAGTGCAAGCCATATACCCCTACCCTCAGAGCATCCCTCAGCAATGGGAAATTCTCAGTGCCTAGGGGGTACATTTTATTTTTCTAGAAAAAATCCAGAATGACGGTAAACACAGTACCACCATTCTGAACCACCTTCCTTGGAGCAGCTCTAGGCACCATATGGTAGGCCCCTAGCTCATTCCAAGGCCTGGTTTAGGTCCTTGAGACCTGCCATGTCCATCCCTGGTCCTTCCAGGCTCACCAGGCCAGCTTAACCATGGTTAAAGTCAACAAAAATAAAAACTTTTCAGAATGTTGGTAAACAGTTTACCGACATTATGAGTTTTCTAGTTCTTGATAAAAATGGTCATTGTGGCCCCAATCCAGACCAGACCCACACTAGACCTAGGACACTTGACAAAGTCCTCTAATCAACCCTAAGGGTCCAAGACCCTTTGGGTATCATCCGTGACCTCTTCCCAGTCGATCCAAGCCTTTCCCATAAAACTAAGAATAGCGGTACACAATCCACCGCCATTCCAATTCTGTGAAGAATTGGAATTGGCGGTGAATACTGTACCGCCAATTCCAATAGTTGTTAAATGGGATTTGCACAGGGCCCAGACCAAGTACAAGGCTAGTCTAGGCCCTGCCATGCTACTTGGGCCCACCCCTGACCGGACTAAAACCTTAACTGGGGTTAAACTTAACCCCGATTAATTTTTAACCATGGTGAAACTCCTCCAACCTTGGAAAAATCCTTGAAAAATCTTAAAAATGCAAAAGATCCAAAAAATCTGATTTAGCCCCCTTTAAAGCATCTCTAACAATGGTTAATACACCATTTAACTCCGGTTAACCTATCTAGGCATCCGGGCCTAAACCCTTGGCCTCCAGGCCCATATCTTAGCCTCCGGGTTCATCCCTTGGCCTCCGGGACCATGCTATAAGCCTCCGGGCCCAATCCTTGGTCTCCGGGCCCATGCCTTAGCCTCCGGGTTTGATCCCTAACCTCTGGGCTCAACCCTAGCCTCTGGATTCAACCTTAGGTCTCGGGCCAAACTTTGGCATCTGCGCCCAAACCTTCAAATCATACACTTGACCAACCCGGTCAACCAAACCTCAGTCTATGGACTAAGTCTTAGCCACCCCGGTGCACACACACACTCCCTTAGCCTCGACACGGGCTCATATATCAGAACTACGCTCGATCTGATCTCACTTCATGTGAGTACATAGGAAACCCTATCCGGGTTCGACCCTTGTTAGGATTTTCTCTTTCTTAGATTAGTATACTCTAAACATTTAGGCATTTTATTAAAACTTTGAACTTAATTTGGTTTATACCTAGGGAGTAGGTAACCATTGTAAAATGGGGATCCCAAGATGCCTAACATTTTCCCCGAGACTTAATCAAATCTCTTACCTAGAATCTCATTGAGACCATTAGACCTTATCCATATCCGAAACCTATCTCTTAGAATTAATAGGTAGCGACTCTCAATCTCAATCATAAAATCCCGTATGAGGCGAAAATCCGTGCTCACACCCGTTAACTTATTTAAGTTGAAATTTTGTTTAGGGAACTAGAAAAAATTTTATTTTGTCATATACCCTGTAAGACCCCGAAACTTTGGGTCATAGCCTTAGTGAATAGTGTTCAAAGGCTTGAAACCTTTTGGATATTACCTTGGTTAACGAAAAGGAGAAAATGAAGTTCAATTGTGTAAATGTGTATGGCATGTGTTCTACGACCCTAAGGACACTTGAAATGTTTAAAGAAAAGAAAAAGCCTTAGCCAATGAGAAAACGAGAAAATTAGAAGAAAACAGGGGTGACCGTTCGAACGGTTCCCATGACCGTTCGAATGATCCCAGTAAATGATGAATAAAACATTAGCATTCGAAGATAGTAGCCTAAACCGTTCAAACGATTTCATGGCTGTTCAAACGATCCCAGTAAAAGTTCAATCAGAATTTCGGAAACCAAAAACAGTAAGCAAAACCGTTCGAACGATCAAAAGACTGTTTGAATGGTCATACATAGTAAAGTCGTAAAATACCCCCTAAATGCGGGATTTTTAGGGTTTCAACCCTCTTGGCTTATAAATAGAGACCAAATTTCGTGGGTTTTAAGTTACCAACACTTAAAAAGAGAGTTTAGGAGAGAAAGAGGAGAAAATCTAGGGCCAAAGGGGGTTTTTGTTGGAGATCAAGTGGAGCTCAAATCTTGGCTCTAAGGCTTGGATCATCTTCTTCCAAACAAGGATCTTCCTTCTCAAGGTTGAATCTTCTCCATCAAGCTTTGAATTATTGCTCAAGAGTTCCTTCAAGCTAAGGTTTTATCTTTACGAGGTACTTCTACTATCTAGCTTTGTTAATATACAAAGATTAAAAAGAGGATTGAAATTGTGATTTTGAATAACATTTGTAAGTATACTCTCCTATCTAGCTTTGTTGTAATCCAAGTCATGAAATGAAGATTTAAATGGGGATTTCTCAAGGGAAAGAGTAAATACACCTACTCTTTAACCATGCTATGAATACAACCTAGGAATAAGGATTTTTAATTTAAGAAACCATGATTCTAATTAAGAAGTGATGATAAAGGCTAAGTAGCCAAGATTGTTGTTTGGCTATTGCTATAAATGGTGCTATAGGATTATGTTTGAATGTTTAATGGTCTCCTACGCGTACTATGATATACATAAGCTTCATATGAATAGGTTTAAAGGTTTTTAAGGATATTATTGTGCTTCTATGATTTCTATAAATAAGATTGGAATGTTTAAAGTTTTCTAAGTTACTATGATGCACACAAGGACTCTATGCACGTGTATACCTCGTATGAATTGATATGAGCATGATTTTGGGGTGAAATTAGAGATTTTAAACCATGCATTTGTATGCTATTACTATGAATGAAATTTCATCAATATGTATCGATGCTTAAGTGTTTTCCATGTCTATCACAGTTGCTCACAAGTACTCTATGATGCTCACAAGTCTACTATGTACACACATGCTATGTAGGATCGTTTTCTCATAAGTAAGATTATTATATTGTTGTTTTCTCGTATACACTTGAAAGTTGAAACAAATAAGTGAAACTCATAAGGAAATATAAGTACGATCTCATATGCATTATTCATACCAATACTGTTGGTCAAGGATGTTGGTAGCCCAAGATAGTTCGGGTGCCAACATCTTGCTCATAAGCTAAGATATAAGAAATTCTCATAAGTTGAAGGATCATACAAGGAGGTTGTAGCCCAGGGTGTTGCGGGTACTAACCTCTTGCTCAAAAGAAAGTCTCATAAGTTTGGTGGATTGTCAAGGAGGTTGGCAGCCCAAGGTTTTATGGGTGCTACACTCTTGCTCATAAGAAATCTTGAAAGGAAATCTCATAAGAAATTCTCATAAGTTCGGTAGATTGTCAAAGAGGTTGGTAGCCGAAGGTTTTGCGGGTACTAACCTCTTATTCACAAGAAATTCTCATAAGTTTGGTGAATTGTCAAGGAGATCGGTAGCCCATGTTTTTAGAGTACTAATCTCTTGCTCACAAGAATCTCGAAAGGAAGTCTCATAAGAACTCATAAGCTCATAAGGAACTCGCAAGAACTCATAAGCTCATAGGGAACTCACAAGAACTCATAAGCTCATAAGAACTCCTAAGGCATATAAAAGGTGTTTTTTTTCTACGAAAGATAAGATTCGACAAATGATTTTCTATGTTGTTTTTTAAGCAAAAATTAAGAATTGTATACTTTTAAGTACTCGCATGTGATATTATTGTTGTTATAGCATGTTAGCTAGTAATTGGTACTCGCTGAGTATTCCATGCTCAACCGTACATTTTATGTCAGTAGGTCTGTTCGACATCCACAACTCCGAGTCATGGGTTAAGGAGGAGTATGCAATAGAAGATGCGGCTACTCCATTGCAGCCACAGGAGGTTAGGGATTTAGATGTGTGGTCCTATCTTGACTATTCTTAAGTGGAGTGATAGTGAGATTGTATTTGGTATTTTGATAGGTGGGCATGTCCACCTTTGCTTTTGTTATGTATGTACAAACTTGGAATACGAGATATGTATAGAAATAAAAAAAATTTAATTTATGCTTCCGCTATGATTATCATTTTTATTATGTTATGCCTTGGATATCAGACAGGATGGTTTGACATACAGGTTAGTCACGTACAGAATCACGCCTAACTCCTAGGTGGGATTTTGGGACGCGACAGAGGTGGTATCAGAGCCTAGGCATTCGATTTCCTAAGGGTCACATAGTAATTGACACCGTGATTTAAACAAGGCATTAGGTTTAAGAAAAGAGTCGTATTCCAAGTATAGACTAATTATTTAGTCTTAGTCCATAACCGGTTAGAACTCAACCGATCCAGTGTCTTAGCTTTAAGAGGTCCCTAGCGAAGCTAACCTTAAGTGTATTATTATACTATGGTGTGTATATCTGATGTATGCTCTATTCTTATATGAAAGTTTGATGTTGTTGAACTTCAAAGCTTAAATAAATATGGTTTCCGAGTTAGACTCATGTTTTGTTATTGTTCTCAGGATGCAGTCATGAGACGTGGCTCACGGGGTCATGGACACCATACTAGGAGTAGTAGATCATCCTCTCCTCCATCGGGTGATGCACAACCCGATTTTGCTCAGGCCTTTGCATCCATAGCAGAGACCTTGACAATGCTAGCAGTTAGGCCTGGTGTTGCTGCTACTCCTACGTTTACACCTACTCCTGTCCATCACACCACAAGACTTGAGACATTTAGGAGATTGCACCCTCCTACCTTCATCGGCACAACTGATCCCATGGTCGCAAAGGCATGGATCATGTAGATGGAGAAGATATTCAGAGCACTCCGTTGTACGGATGAGCAGCAGGTTGACCGGGCCACCTTCGTGATGGAAGGTGCGGCAGAGTATTGGTGGAGGGCTACACTGAGGTAGAGAGATGCCTCTAGAGCAGGGGAGTCATGGTCATGGGGGGAGTTCTTGGATGTCTTCTACAAATAGAACTTCCCAATGGCTGTTAGGGAATAAAAGGAGGTGGAGTTTCTCACCTTGGTGGAGGGAGATATGTCTGTGGTAGATTACGAAGCCACATCGTGGAGTTGTCCCGATTCGCACCACAGCTGATTGCTTCTGAACATATGCAGCGTCAAAAAGTTTGAGAGGGTACTAAGAGACTCCATTCGAGACCAGGTCTCAATGTTCCAAGTGGGCACCTGGGGAGAGGTTGTGAGCAAGGCAAAGCTTGCTGAGAAGTATTCAAAAGAATTCTTCAAGAGGAGAAAGATGACTCGAAGCCAGTCTAGTAGTTCGGGGCCACTGGAGAAGAGGGCTAGGACAGCCCCATATCAGGAAGCCAGGACGATGCAGTCACAGAGGCCTCCCTTGGTACCACAGGCGTCTCGCCTGACTGCTACACAGGCACCTTACCCCACTTTTTCACAGGCCACCCGATATGTACCACCTACATCCTCATCGTCATTTGAGGAATGTCCTTATTGTGGCCGGAGACACAAGACTAGGGAGTGTCCTTATTGTGGCCGGAGACACAAGACCAGGGAGTGTCGCAAACTTTTGAGTGAATGTTTTCACTGTGGAGATGTGAATCACATGATCAGGGATTGCCCTCGTAGGCAGTTGCAGCCCACCCAGCCTTAGTGGAGCAGGCCCCCAGTTCGGCAGACTTCTCAGCAGGGGTCTTCACAGGCTTCTGCATCTAGACCCTCATGACCGACACAACCCACCCCACCGCCTCGCAAGGCAAACCAGGGCTGAGTCTTTGCCTTGACGGAACGGGATGCACAGGCATTTGACGATGTTGTGCAAGGTACGCTAAATTCGTAAATTCTTTAAGTATGAATTGATGGGTATTATATCGTATATGTTTACTTACGTATATATCATGCCACCTATACACTAAGTGTGTTTTGAAAATTAGTGACTTTAATTAATTATAATGCACAGGCACTTTGCTAGTGAACGAGTGCTTAGCTCGTGTGTTGATCGACATGGGATCGACACATTCTTTTGTGTCACCTGGCTTCGCTAAAGGCTTCTCTTCTGAGTCAAGTCATTTACGTCAGGAGTTGACCATTTCAACTGCCCTTGGCAAGTTAGTTGATACAGATCGAGGATACCGGGATTGTATAGTCCAAATTGGGCAACATGAGTTTTCGATCGATCTAATCATCCTGAAGTTCCATGACCTAGACTTTGATGTCATTCTCGGGATGGATTAGCTCACCGCACACCACGGGCAAGTGGCTTGCTTCGAGAAGAGGGTGGATTTCAAACCAGAGGGTGTTAAACCGTTTCACTTTCGAGGGCTACGAAGGAGAGACATAGCCCATTTTACAACTCTCAGTCTCTCAAATCCGGAGGCACGAGACTCTTCAGTCATCCTAGTTGTGAGTGAGTATGTGGATGTATTTCCCGAGGACTTGCCGGGATTGCCTCTAGATAGGGAGATAGAGTTTGCTATAGATCTGGCTCTAAACACTACTCCGATTTAGAGCTCTATACAGGATGACCCTAGTTTAACTTAAGGAGTTGAAGGAGTAGATAGAAGAGCTGCAGCAGTTCGGTTTCTTCCGACCGAGTATGTCAACATGGGGAATTCCAATGTTCTTCGTAAAGAAGAAGGATGGGTCGATGAGGATGTACATCGACTACAGACAGCTGAATAAGGTCACTATTAAGAACCGTTATCTGTTGCCTCGGATAGACGATTTGTTTGACCAATTGAAGGGAGCAAGGTTTTTCTCCAAGATTGATATGCGATCAAGTATCATCAGTTGAAGATCAAGGCCGAAGACGTTCCCAAGACTGCCTTTAGGACTAGGTACGGGCACTACGAATTCTTTGTCATGCCTTTTGGGTTGATGAATGCACCGGCGACGTTCATGGATTTGATGAACTGGGTGTTCAGACCTTTCCTCGATCGATGCATCATTATCTTCGTTGACGATATCTTGGTGTATTCCCAGATACGGGAGGATCATGATCGAGACCTTTGCATTACACTTGAGACTCTTCGAGAGCATAGATTGTATGCCAAGTTGAGGAAGTACGAATTCTAGTTGGAAAAGGTGGCGTTCCTTGGCCACATAGTGTCTGTGGAAGGTATATCAGTTGATCTATCAAAGATATAAATAGTAATGAGCTGGGAGAGACCCAAGGGTGTTATTGAGATTCGCAGTTTCCTCGGGTTGGCAGGTTACTACCGGAGATTCGTAGAGGGGTTCTCCAACTTAGTAGCACCGCTCACGTATTTGACACGAAAAAAATACTAAGCTCACTTGGAGCGAGAAGTGCGATGTGAGCTTCACGAAGTTGAAGAAATGGCTTATTACGGCCCCTATTCTCACAGTACCATCTGGGGGTGGCGGTTTTGTGGTTTACAATGATGCCTCAAACATTGGGTTAGGATGTGTTTTGATGCAGCATGAGAAGGTCATCGCCTATGCTTCCCGACAATTAAAGGATCATTAAAAGAACTATCCTACGCACAACTTGGAGCTTGCCGCAGTTATGTTTGCATTGATGATTTGGTGACACTACCTTTATGGGGAGCAGTTTGATGTGCTCACGGATCACAAGAGCTTAAAGTATCTGTTTTCCCAGAATGAGCTTAATCTGAGGCAACGTCGTTAGATGGAGTTCCTGAAAGACTATAAGTACTCCATTCAGTACCACCCGGGTAAGGCAAATGTGGTGGTAGATGCTCTGAGCAAGAAGCCTCCTGGACTTGTAGCGCATATGATGGTTTGCGAGTAGAAGATGTTGGAGGTTATGGCGAACCTTGATACCAGTTTTAGCATTTCCACTTTTGGGCCTGTCATGACTAATTTTACGGTCAAACCTTATATCCTAGTTCGGATCCAAGAGTTGCAGGGTTCGGATGCGGAGCTAATTGCTTACCGAGACAAGGTAATTAGCAATGAGATTGATGAATTCTTCTTGAATGGTAATGGAACGATCACATTTAAGGGAAGGTTATGTGTTCATGCGGATGCGGAATTGAGAAGCAAAATATTAGATGAAGCTCACTGGTCCAAGTTCACTGTGCATCCTGATGGTACGAAGATGTACCAGAACCTGAAGAAATACTTTTGGTGGATAAACATTGAGAGGGAGGTGGCGGAGTGTGTCTTGGTGCTTGGTGTGCCAGCAGCTCAAGGCCGAGCATATGAGGCCAGCAGGTCTCTTGCAGTCCTTTCTGATTCCCGAGTGAAAATGGGAGAATATCTCCATGGATTTCATTGTTGGGTTACCAAGGACGGTGAAGAACTCTGATGCCATTTTGGTGGTGGTTCACTATTTGACGAAATCCGCCCATTTCTTGCCTTATCGAACTAAGTTCAACTCAAACCAACTTGCAGCATTGTACATCAAAGAAGTGGTTCGGCTGCATGAAGTGTCAGTAAGTATTGTGTCAGATAGGGATCCAAGATTCACTTCCAGGTTTTGGAAAATCTTTCAAAGCACTATGGGTTCACGTTTGGAATTTAGCACCGCCTTCCATCCTCAAACAGATGGGCAGATCGAGAGGGTGAACCAGATTAATAGAGGATATGCTCCAAGCTTGCATGTTGGACTTGAAAGGCAGTTGGGAGGATCACTTGCTATTGGTTGAGTTCGCCTACAATAATAGTTATCAGGCGAGCATCCAAATGACATATTTCGAAGCCTTATATGGTTGAAGTTGTAGATTTCCTCTATACTGGGATGGAGTTGGAGAGAGAAAGATATTGGATCCCGATTTGATTGAGCAGACCGTAAATAGAGTCAAGATTATCAGGGAAATGTTGAAGATGGCACAGAATAGGCAGAAGAGCTATGTCGATACCCGTAGGTGAGATCTTGAGTTTAGAGTTGGCGATATGGTGTTTGTTAAGGTTTCGCTGATAAAAGATGTTATGAGATTTGGCAAGAGAGGAGAGCTCAGCCTGAGGTATGTGGGTCCATTTGAGATCACCACCCAAGTTAGGGAAGTTGCTTACCGAGTTGCTCTACCCCTTCACATGGCGGCGGTTCATAACGTATTCCATGTGTCCATGCTTCAGAAATACATTCTGGATCCTTCTCATGTGATTAACCTAAATCGTTGGAAGTCCGAGAAGATCTCACCTTGGTGGAACAGCCGGTTCAGATTTTGGACCGTAGAGATCAAATTTTACGCAATAAGACGATTCCCTTTCTTCTTGTTCGATGGCAACATTATGCTAGAGAAGAAGCCACGTGGGAACGAGAAGCCGGAGTGAAAGAAATGTACTCTCACTTGTTTGTTCAGTAAATTCATGTATTTTGTAGCCCGTTCCAATTTCGAGGATGAAATTTCTGCAAGGGAGGGGAGGATGTAAGACCCCGAAACTTTGGGACATAGCCTCAGTGAATAGTGTTCCAAGGCTTGAAACCTTTTGGATGTTCATTACCTTGGTTAATGAAAAGGAGAAAATGAAGTTCAATAGTGTAAATGTGTATGACATGTGTTCTAAGGTCCTAAGGACTCTTGAAATGTTTAAAGAAAACAAAAATCCTAAGCCATTGAGAAAGAAAATAAGAAAACGAGAAAATTAGAAGAAAATAGGGGTGACCGTTCGAACGGTTCCCATGACCGTTCGAATGATCCCAGTGAATGATGAATAAAACATCAACATTCGAAGACAGTAGCCTAAACCGTTCAAACGGTTTCATGACCGTTCGAACGATCCCAGTAAAAGTTGAATCAGAATTTCGGAAACCAAAAATAGTAAGCAAAACTGTTCGAACGATCACATAACCGTTTGAACGGTCATACACAGTAAAGTCGCAAAATACCCCTAAATGCGAGATTTTTAAGGTTTCAACCCTCTTGGCTTATAAATAGGGACCCAATTCGTGGGTTTTAGACCACCAACACTTAAGAAAGAGTTTGGGAGAGAAAGAGGAGAAAATCTAGGGTTCCAAAGGGGGTTTTTTGTTGGAGATCAAGTGGAGCTCATATCTTGACTCTAAGGCTTGGATCATCTTCTTCCAAGCAAGGATCTTCCTTCTCAATGTTGAATTTTCTCCATCAAGCTTGGAATTCTTGCTCAAGAGTTCCTTCAAGCTAAGATTTTATCTTTAAGAGGTAAGTACTTCTACTATCTAGCTTTGCTATTGTACAAAGATTGAAAAGAGGATTGAATTTGTGATTTTGAATAACATTTGTAAGTATACTCTCCTATCTAGCTTTGTTGTAATCCAAGTCATGAAATGAGGATTTAAATGGGGATTTCTCAAGAGAATGAGTAAATACACCTACTCTTTAACCATGCTATGAATACAACCTAGGAATAAGGATTTTTAATTTAAGAAACCATGATTCTAATTAAGAAGTGAAGATAAAGGCTTAGTAGCCAAGATTGTTGTTTGGCTATTGCTATGAATGGTGTTATAGGATTATGTTTGAATGTTTAATGGTCTCTACGCGTACTATGATATCCATAAGCTTCATATGATTAGGTTTAAATATTTTTAAGTATCTTATGGTGCTTCTATGATTTCTATAAATAATATTGGAATGTTTAAAGCTTTCTAAGTTACTATGATGCACACAAGGACTCTATGCACGTGTATACCTCGTATGAATTGATATGAGCATGATTTTGGGGTGAAATTGGGGATTTTAAACCATGCATTCGTATGCTATTACTATGAATGAAATTTCATCAATATGTATCGATGTTTAAGTGTTTTCCATGTCTATCAGAATTGCTCACAAGTACTCTATGATGCTCACAAGTCTACTATGTATACACATGCTTTTTAGGATCGTTTTCTAATAAGTAAAATTATTGTATTGTTGTTTTCTCGTATGCACTTGAAAGTTGAAACAAATAAGTGAAACTCATAAGAAAATACAAGTACGATCTCATATGCATTAATCATACCAATACGGTTGTTCAAGGATGTTGGTAGCCCAGGATAGTTCGGCTACTAACATCTTGCTCATAAGCTAAGATATAAGAAATTCTCATAAGTTGAAGGATCATACAAGGAGGTTGGTAGCCCAGGTTGTTGCGGGTACTAACCTCTTGCTCAGAAGAAAGTCTCATAAGTTTGGTGGATTGTCAAGGAGGTTGGCAGCCTAAGGTTTTATGGGTGCTAACCTCTTGCTCATAAGAAATCTTGAAAGGAAGGCTCATAAGAAATTCTCATAAGTTCTGTAGATTTTCAAGGAAGTTGGTAGTTGAAGGTTTTGTGGGTACTAATCTCTTACTCACAAGAAATTCTCATAAGTTTGGTGAATTGTCAAGGAGATTTGTTGCTCAGGTTTTTAGTGTACTAATCTCTTTCTCACAAGAATCTCGAAAGGAAGTCTCATAACATAAGTTCATAAAGAACTCACAAGAACTCATAAGCTCATAAAGAACTCGCAAGAACTCATAAGCTCATAGGCAACTCACAAGCTCATAAGAACTCCTAAGGCATATAAAAGGTGTTTTGTTTTCTACGAAAGATAAGATTCGACAAATGATTCTCTATGTTGGTTTTTTAAGCATGAATTATGAACTGTATTCTTTTAAGTACTCACATGTGATATTATTGTTGTTATAGCATTGTTAGCTAGTAATTGGTACTCGCTGAGTATTCCATGCTCAGTCATACGTTTTATGTCGGTAGGTCTATTCGACATCCACAACTCCGAGCCATGGGTTGAGGAGGAGTATGCAGTAGAAGAGGCGGCTATTCTGTTGCAACCACAGGAGGATAGAGATTTAGATGTGTGGCCTTATCTTGACTATTGATGAGTAGAGTGATGATAGTGAGATTGTATTTGGTATTTTGATAGGTGGGCATGTCCACCTTTACTTTTGTTATGTTTATACAAACTTGGAATACAGTCATATGTAGAGAAAGAGAAATTTTTAGTTTACGCTTCTGCTATGATTATCATTTCTATTATGTTATGCCTTGGATATCGGAAATGATGGTTTGACGTGACAGGTTAGTCACGCACAGAATCACGCCTAACTCTTAGGTGAGATTTTGGGGCATGACATACCCTATTCATCCCCCTTCTAGGGTCCAAACACTGGGCAACACCCAAACACCCTCGTTACAAAAAAAAACATTATAAAAGCTTACGAGTCATAAACTTACCCTCAAAAAATAGATTGTCCATATAAAAGATCAGATAAAGGATGAGAGTTGATGTCAAGTTGACAGTCAATAATTGTTTAAAAAATATTCTTCCAAATACTATGAGAAATAATAATTTTAATCTTATTTTAGGCTTGGACATGGCATTAGCCCGTGCTTAAGGGTAGGGCTTGGGCTTGTGCTAGGCTAGGGCCTCACCCTTATAAGTGAGGGTTGGGCTTGGACAGACCTTAGCCCATTGACAGCCCTACTCAATATGCATGGATTGTGGTGGGAGATAAATAAAAGTTCTTGAGCAAAAAAATAATTAATAAAGTAAAAAAGAGATGACTAAAAGTCATACACAACACTTTTTTTTAGCACACGACATCTTTATGTAGGATAGTTTTTAGGGTAGTAGGCTGAGGGAGCCCTCTAACCACATCACCTAAGGAAAATTTTTCCGGTCTGTTGAGAGTTCCCAATGGGACTATAGCATTTGAAACTTCAAATACCAAAGTAAGAAATGGATTAATTGTGGTATTCCTCGCAGTGAGGAATTCTAGTGTTGCAGACATTTGATGTGGGAAAAGTTAGATTTCGTATTATTACATAGCATGTTAAAATGTGGAATTTGTATGTTGTACTTGCATCCACTTTTTAAATGTGTCATGCAAGGACAAAGGATGTCCTCCTTAAGACAAGCCCTTTTGGAGTGGTTGTAGTGGCTACCTTAGGTCTCGTTGTGTGTGTTTGTGTGTGTTTAGAGAGTGTATGTTAGTTACATGATATCATTTCAACCAAAAAAAAGACAAAGGAAGCTTGCCTGCAAACAAAATGATGCTAGCATTATATTGTTACTTTTAATTTAAGTACTTGATCTTTCGGGACAATTATTGGTCCCAAATTTAGCTTAACAAGTCTATCTTTGTTATCCGAACATTGATGGTTATGTCATATGCAACCACCATGAGATTTAAAGAATAATCATCAATTGTATGTGTTTAGGCCTTAGTTAACTTTAAAAAGCAAAGAAACTTAGGAAAATATTGTTAAAGTTTTGAAATCGATGGTAAACCATTTGGAATGATTAGAGTTTGATAGACTCTCAAAAAGCATAAAAAGAGAAAGAGAGAAAAATAAATAAATAATTTGGACACCTTAGTTTAATGGAGTAAAGTTACTATGACTGCACTTGCGACCCTACTTACACTCGCCTTAGAACGATCCACTTCAGTGAAGAAGAAAAAAATCGAGGGATTCGAAATAGTTGAGCTGGCGTCTTTTTATGTGATACTCATAAAATGTTGAACTCTTGTTTTAGAGCATTCCTACCAACCTCACCAAATTTTACTCACCAAAATAGCCAAAAAAAAATTTCTTTTTTTTTTAAATTTTGGCTATCCACTTTTTTAAAACACTCCCAGCAGCCTCACCAATTTAACAAAAAAATAAGGGAGAGAGAAACATTATTTTATTATTTGTGTGGGACGAGAAGGGAGAGAGAAACATTATTTTATTTATTTGTGTCGGACCTTGTGTGGGACCACAAAAAGGAAGGGAGAGATGAAGATTTGGTTTGGTGAGTGTATTGTAACTCACCAAATTTGGTAAGTAATGTACACTCACCAAACCGAAATGGTTATTTTGAAGAGTTTTGAAGAGGCTGTTGGAGTCCCATTTTTGCCATTTTTAGTGTTTTGGCTCTTCAAAATAACTTTTGAAGAGGCTGCTAGGAATGCTCTTATAAGTAGCACGACGCTCGCTATTTCAAAATGACTATACTTACAGGATGCAACTTATAAGTGAGGTCCTAGGTTTGAGACCTAACTTAACAAATGGTACATTCTAATCAAGTAGCTATTTCCATACACTGCAACAATCCTATGATCAATCACGTCCAGCGTTAATTCCTTAAGGAATCATTTGGTTCGGATTATTGGACTGGGTTAAATAGCTTATAACCACTTATGTTGAGATTATGGCGAATTAATAGCATTTAGTTCGACTCATCATAAAGTAATTATGGGGACCATAACCACTTATGCACCTTTAGAATTATGTAAGAATTATTATAAGCACCCAATTTTTACATTTCAAAAAGCCTTCAAGACCACTCAAATTTGAGATAGATTTTTCAAAATGTCTTTTTTTTTTCAAAATAATTAAAATATCTTTTTTTTTAATGATTAGATTTTCGCTTATCAACAGAGTGCTAACCAAAAGGATTACTCATGACAATATTTATTCATGACATCACTTATTGTGCAATAATCATAACCAAATGTAGCCTAAACCTTGAGATTGTATATTTAGTATAGCAAATTTCTGTACAACAAAATTGCCCTCATTTATTGAAACTCATGCACAATTATTTTTAAGGGGGTTTTCCATATCAATTGTTAGGTTTATCCTACTTTGTAAATACATTGTTATGTATAACATATTAGCAAATTAACTTATCATTTTTTAATCCTTAGACAAAGAATCTAAAGACATAGTTCTGTTTGACTTTCGTTTATAACTATTAGTAAAGTGACTATTATGCCTTCAAGATCTTTTATGGACCTAAATACCCAGTATTACATTACCAAACTTAACTCTTCAATGAGACTTGTGGATTCCTTTTATAAGCAGAGTAAGACTTGCATAAGACAAGACTAAATGATTATAAATTCAATTTTTACCATTATTTAAAAAAATAATTTAAATTCTTAAAATTCGCATAAAAGATTTTAATGCTGAAAATAATGGGGTGAAGACAATGATTGTGATGGTTAGAAATTTCTTCAATGTGCCTTTACAGTTAAAAAGGTATTTCAGCAATCACTTTGTCCAACTAAATTAAGTTGGGGTGTGATTATTTACGTGTACACATTCCACCCCATTAGAACGTGTACTAGGGTTGTCAATGGATCGGATCTGGATATAGGGTGATTTGAACCGATTAAAATCTGATCCGATTATAATATACTTTTATCAATACATATAATAATGATTATTAATTATATATGTAACTGTCACACCCCAAAATCTCATATTGATCAAATGAAACTTTGGACCTATGACACTGCATATCTAACTTAACAACATACAAAGCATACAAAAGTACGAGTCTCAAAATTTTATCTTCAACAATTATAATAAATTCAATCGATAATCAATATAAACATCATCTTTAACAAGTGGCCAACTTAACCATAAATAATCCGGATTATCCATTATGATCACAAGTATAAATTTAAACATAAGCAACATCAATATTAAAATTATTTTATTACAATCTCATTTGAAACAATTAAAACAACTAATGGATTAATAGTAAGGATATCAATTCAAGTCAATCTCTCCATCCCTATAATCACCTTCGGGCTCCTCAATGTATTCTTCCTCAACCCAAGGTTTCGCCGCGCAGATGTCAAATCCTGAACCTATCGACAATAACAATTCAGCTGAACAACAAAAACGCTAAGTGGATATAAAGTATAGTTAACAACATATAGTATCATACATTTTCAGTCATATCATACATATCATAATTTACATTATCAAAGTGCGGAAAACATGTAAACATATCATATCATCATTCCATAGCATATTCAGACTCATGACTTATGCAGACTTGTGATACATGTGCAAATTCATGTCAAATCATAACAGTAACATGTCAATCCGTATCAGATTTCTATCAGTTTCATAAGTTAGTACCAGAGTCATGTCAGTTCATATCCATGCATGATTATGTGCAGACTTGTGTAGACTTAACAACTTATCATGCCGTGAACATGTGCTTGAGTGTCATAATTGAAATTCATCTAAGTTGTCCCTTAGATTCCGATATCTTATCATCAAAACTCCACAAAAGCTGCTCATACAACAATGGTTAGAGAATTCTAGGTTATTGATATTATCCTTTAAATATTTGCCTATCAGAATTTCAATCATAATATATGTATAGATAATCATAATTTAAAATGTGAGCATCATACCATAATACTTATCATTCATGTAGGGTATTACATTCGAATCATGTTTAACAAGGTTCTTAATATCATAGCATAACACAAATCATCAATCAATAATCATCCATTCGATCATAATCCATCATATATCACTTCCTTCATATTCAATCATATATGCATTAAACTCTAAAATCAATACTCGTCATCATGTAACAATTCTCATAATCATCATCAATTTTAATTCATGAAACCATTAATCATATAATCATACATATCCAACAGTTCATTCCAAATATTGAAATCATACCGTTGTAAACATGCAAAACATACCATTTGATTATTATTTATCGAAACCGTAGCATATGCTTGTTCAGATCTAAATCAATACATATTGAACCTCTCTCGATTCGCTTCCCTACGATCTATCGCTTCCAAATAGCTTTAGAATTTGATCTCCAAGCTTTTCTTCTTCTCTAGTCAAAACTCTTTGCAAAACCCTAGCTTGAACTCTCTCTAGGATTTCTAAAGCTCTTAGAATGTTTGAAACCCTAAAACCCACGAGTTAGTGGTTTATTTATAGACTTAAGAGTCTTAAGGACATTCTAATTCTCGGATTTCCAAAAATTAGAAAGTTTCTTGGTGAAAAACACCACGGGTGGTTCGGCCTTAGTCAGCGATCGACCGGTGATTTGCACACTCTCTGTCCAAAAATCACATACATTTTTTCTTCAATCCGTGAAGGGGGGGGGGGGGGGGGGGGGGGGCGACCAGTATGGAGAGGGGTCAACAGGTCTCCCATGTTTTTGCTTGTTTTTGTCTTTTTCTTCATTCTAACACTTAACTCATTGATCCCATAATATACATAAACATAATAAAACATAAATATATTATTTTTAACACAAATATATAGATTTTCATTCAATTTGCACAAGTTTCAAGACAACCAAGTTTTGGGTCTCTACAATCTCATTTTTAAAAGATAATAATTATAATGACTTGAATGTAATATGAATAAAAGTACAGTCTAACCATATAATTTTTCATTAAAATAGAGTTTTTTAATGAAATAAACATTAATCAGACCGGATTCGAACCTTAAATAAATAATCGGATTTAGACTTGGATAAGGAAATTCAAGATCCGGCGGAATTTAGATCAATCAGATTTGTAATCGAATCGGATATAGCCAGATCCTGGCCGAATCCGATCTGTTGACAACCCTTACGTGCACACCCTTCTAGGCTACCATGTGTCCCTTTACTCTTCCATTAGCCGTAGTTAAGCTTCATTAATTTAGGGATACTATTTTTTTCTAACAACCCAAGGTTAGATTTATTAACCCTAGGTGCGAGTGAATATTACCCATAGTTGATGGGGGTTAAATGGGACACGTGGAGGTCTGGAGGGGCGTGCACGTTCCGCTGGGTAAAATGCGCACACGTAAACAAGGTTTCCCCAATTAAATTTTATTAAACATTTAATTTGGTAAAATAATAAGATGCATTTAGGTCCATTAAATGTACTAAGGGTATTATATACATTTCACCAATAAAATTGTATTTAGGTCCAATGAAATTAGAGGAAAAAAAGGGGGAAATCCACAAGTCCCATTACAAGGACAAATTTGATACTAAATAGGAGGTAAATGTTCACCAAATGTGAAGGGATATTATAGTCACTTTTTAAACATTTTTGAATGAAATTCAACCGAATAGAAGAATGAGTTACTTTGACTAACGGTTAAAAAATGATGAATTAATTTGCGAATCGTTTATTTGCAAAGTAGGATCCCCCCCCCCCCCAAAGTCTATTTTAAGAAAGAGCAATAGTTTGCTCCTTGCTCTCACATAGCCGACCCTTGAACTCCCACTAACTCCGGTTAGTGTTTTTTAACCCTTTATTTATTTCTAAAAACCAAGGGTAAATAGGTGAACCCTAAGGGTGGATGAATCGTAACCATGGTTAAACGGGGTTAGAAAGGAGACACATGGCAAGAAAATGGGAGCCGAGACGCCCCACCTCGCATCACCTACCGATGAGGTGACTATTTTGCTTTTAAGAAACACAAGATTTAAGAGACTAAAGCTATTTTTAAAGATTGTTTTCTTTTTTAATGTATTTCAAATATATGTATAAAACATTTTGAGAATCACACAAATTTATGAGACTAAACCACCCTTCGTATATGGCACAAGGTTATCGTTGAAGATGAAATCTAAAACCAAAACTTGTGTTAGATGCCTATCTAATAGAAGATTTGCTCTCGTGGAGGTAACCACACTCCCAGGTACATCCAGTCCAGGTTTAAAGGATAGATACAGTCCCAGTACCAAAGCCCAACACCTGATCTGCTAGTTGACAAATTTGGTTCCAACTGGCTAATGTCATGAAGAGTTTTACGAGAATGGGGACCAATTTTGTTGTTACAGAACAGGTGAGAACCATCATCTTCCATGTATCATACTATAAATGGCCCACCAAATCAGAAAACCAGAGCATTGGTTTACACATCAACTACTGCATCATATAACCCAGAAATTCTGTCATAAAACTATAGTTTGTGAACAATCTATACAAAGCCTAGGAGCATCTAGGACGATTCTTCAACACCCATCAAACAGGGTCATTAAATCAATGGGGCTGCATCATGGATCTGTAGGATTTCATTCAGAAAAGAGTAGCCAAAAGCAAAAATAAATTTTGTTCTGCTTGATAATACACATATCTTGGACCTGTAAATGTCATTTACGAAAGATTAAGCAATAAAGAGAACAGGCGTCCGCCCTAATAACCATGTACAAGAAGAAACGTTTTTCCATGTTACCCTTTCGATTGAGTTTAGTAGATAGCAGAGACTGTATATTTACACATCAACATCTTAGTAATTGATTTTCCAAGTGATTTCCCTCATTGCAGAAACCTATGCACAAAATGGCTTACCTGAGCAAGAGCCCTGATTAGGAATATAAACAAAAAAAAAGGCTCCCTTTGATTCAACGCTGCTCAGTCTCAAACTTCACACATATACCCATGCTGAAGAGTTCCTGACAAAGTAACTTGGCCCCATAAGGCACGTTCACCTTGACAATGTTCTCTGCAGACTCACAGAATCGACAATATGCCCCCCTAATCTTCCGGCCTCCAGGCACGGGTCTCTGGATCACATTTGCAATGTTGGAGCACTTGTGGCATATTTGCATTTGAGAGAAATCACTCAGCGTGAATAGGCGTTCATACAGGTTGGCTGCAGCACCATGGGCGAGAAGGCAGTCACGCTCCATCTCACCGAACTTGATCCCACCGAAGCGCTTCCGGTCTGCCACCGGCTGGCGGGTGAGCGGGTGCACTGGCCCTGTGTTCCTAAATTTAACTTTGTCTTCGGCCATATGGATCAGCCTCTGATAGAATGTAGGACCCATGAAGATCAGAGAACGCACCATTTCACCGGTTCGACCATCATATACTCTCTCACTTCCCCATCTTGAATATCCAGCCCTGCAACGTGAATTAAAGGACAAGGATAAGAGAGAACCATAATATGAAGAAAATTAGCAAAACATAAAACAAACCAAAAAAAAACCTCCTAGCTCAAGGTGTTCTAAGAATCTGAATCATGCAACCCAAGCTTCTACAGGCCCAGAAGAATGAGGTCAGGAAGGACTGATAAATCTTGAGAAACATTATCCTAGATAACATAGGATGGCGGAACAGGATTCATGTAGCCAATCCTATCAGTTGGGATAGATGACATGCATAACCATACATAAGTGACAGACTGTTCTTTTTACACCCATCTTGAGAAATAGTCAATCATTCAGTTTTGGGCATTGATCGGTTGCAGAGATTAAGCGATGCAGATAGAATAGATGGCATAGAAATTGCATGGGATTCTCAAAAGAGGAAATCAGAAGACAATGTCCATTATGATTTCTTAATGGTGCAATCATTTGCGCCAGCTAGGATGCTTTAGTCCCCACTAAGTTACCTGTGAAGCTGGTCTGTTATGACATCAATAGAGGCAGTAGTGAAAGGGGTGGCATATTTCATTGAACTGCCACAGGCAATCCCCTTTCCCAAAGCAGCCTCAAGCAGCTGGCCAGGAGTTTGTCGGGTAGGAAATGCATGTGGGTTTATGACAATGTCAGGAACTATCCCTTGAATTGTAAATGGGAAATTCTCTTGTGACTCCAAAAAACCCAAAACACCCTTTTGACCATGCATGCTTGAAAACTTGTCCCCGAGACATGGTGATCGAACCTGCACCCAAGAATTCAAACATATAGTTAATGGACCGAGAAATCAAATGCACTCTAGGTTTGTTTTTCTTATGTTCTATCAATATATGCTCACCCTTTTCCCCCATACAATCAGGTAATTTGAAGCATGTTAAAATTTCAAATTCATGATCAAGACCACTAGGAGTTAGATAATGGTCTTATTATCTTTTGTAGGTGTTACTGTTAATCCCTTAAAATCCCGAAATTTTCCATCAGTAAAATTGGGAGGTGAAAACAATGTCACTTTATGCAAGATCAGAAAAAGACAAAGCAAGCCTTTAGCAATTTATCCAAAAGAATGTTACTGCTGCATTACTGTGCATGAAAATACCTTCTTGCATTGTGTATATTCTTGATGACTTCACTTCGGTTGACACTACATATTATATTCCATGCATATATATTAAGTGAAGATATGCAAGTATGTACATGAGAGAGGGAGAGAGAACCTGTCTGAGAGAAACAACTGCGAAATTCTTCCCCTCATCATTTGCAGATAATACAACCTTCTGTACCTTCCCCCTTTCTGTGTGTTTTAGTTTGATACTATGATCTGCCCCTGACTCCGCACATCTACCAATGACAATGTCACCAGTCTGCAAATTTGCACCTACGAAAGGAAATCCATCATCATCAAGGCTGTCAACACGCCCAATTTTACTCTGTACCTTACCAAAATCCACTCTATCCTTTGGCTTGGACCTTTTGGTTTCCAACAACTCCTTGTTGTCAACCTCAGCCTTATAACTCCTCATGTGCTCTGTTCGAAACATGCCCCGTTCTAATGAAGCCCGATTCATGACCAACGAATCCTCTTGATTGTACCCTTGATGAACATTTATAGCAACAACAGCATTCTGGCCATTGAAGTATTCTGGTTTGGGCAGAATTCCTTTATGACCTAACAGATACTCTGGTGTTCCAAGGCATTCGGAGATCATGGTCCTAAAAAGTGGTCTCTGGGGGTAGAATAACTGATGTGACAGAGTATCCACTCTAACATTAGGGTTTGTCGAGGAGAATCCAATAGCCTGTTGAGAGTGTTTCTCAGATTGGTAGAGGACTCTCCTAGCATGATCATGGTTTGCGAATGGGATGATGCCACAGCTTAATCCCAACAAAAATGAAAGGTCAAGTTCACAGTGTGAGTAATTTATGGACGACTTCCCTTTATCTTTTTTTTGATTCAACAGGTCTTTAATACCCCACGCAGTCTGACAATCTTCCTCTTCTTCAACTCCTATGAGCTCTATCACTCCCTTATCCAAAAGAGATTGGAAAGTGTAACCTCCTTTAAACTCTTTTATCTTCTTCATATTCTCAACAACTAGAAGGGGTCGTAGAATTCTCCCGGCATCAGTAAATATGCGAACTTCACCGTGCTGCAGGTCCCTTTTAATCTCCACCTAGAAGAGAAAATAATTTTTGGAGGGTTAAGGACACCAAATGAAAAAACAGAATAAAGTAAAATAAAAACATAATTCGAACCGGGCAGCAAACCTAACTTTATAATTTAGAACAACCCAAAGCTAATGCTAGGTATGCTACATGAGTGTTTCAAATATGAAAAACAAATCAAATACAATATGGTTGTTTGATTTTTCTCATTTCTCATACCAGTATTGTAATATGGAAGCATAACTAAAGCAACCATTAATTTTGTAGGGAGAGCAGTTTTGACTACCTTAAAGTGAGATATCCCACCAGCTTAACAAGTAATCTAGTATCTTCAAAATTACTAACCATGAAAGCTGCATAACCTTAATGGATTGGGGAGGATTGAGTGCTTGGTTTGAACTATATAAGGTTCACCTATTCAATCAAGGAAGATACCATCGGGCCTTGATGTGAGCATCTGGCAGGAATGAATTTTTTCGTGTAATGGTGATTGTACAAGAATAGAAGCAGGGCTGAAGAATTGCCACCTAGTTTTTTTTTTTCAATATTTTTCTGATATCCAATTGAGCACCTGACAGGAGAGAATTGTTTCATGTAATGGTACTTGCACAAGAATAGCAGTAGGCATGAAGAGTTTTCACCTAGTTTTTTTTTTTTTTGCTACCCAATTGGAAATATTCAACAATGATGTATCAAGCTCGATGAGAGAATTTGGTTTTGGAGTTACATAAGCTCTCATTCCCCTCAACACTGATTCTAAGAAAAGTCAAGCAGGAGCAACTAGGAAGCAATTCAATAAACAGTGTGCAAATAATTAAAATATTACGTATTTAATAATTAGAAAATTAAGTTATTTCGATATAATATATAACATAATAATAATAAATAGTAACACAGTTGAATGGATTCTGGGATAATAATTATGAAACAAATGATGCTGACTGCTGAGGATCTTTTGTAGGATGAAGAGGAGGCTCCAAAGCAATAGGAGAGAGCAAGATTCTTGCATAAGAGTTGACACCCCAAAGGAGCTTAATTGTGTGAAGCGGGTACAGATTAAAGAGCAGGGGTAGGATATGGAGAGGGGACTACAATGGGCAAGGCCTAAGAACAGGTTGGCCCATTACAGCACAAACTAGTGTCAATTTTCAAAATGTATCCCGGTTTAGTACAATGTTTAAACATAGTAAGAACTTTAATACTCACTAAATAATAAGAACAAACATAAAATAGAATGACATATAATACAAAATGGGTCAAATAAAATGATGGAGGAATATAGCTAGGGTTGAGAATTCTGAGACCTTGGAGTGAGATCAGGAGTAAACAAGATTTTGAGTGAGAGTGATGGCTTCCTGCAACAAAGATAGAAGCTAAGGTGGTTTTCCAGATTTCCTTGCCTTTGGCATGTGTCAGACTTCAAAACCTGAGGTGGTTTTCCAGATTTCCTTGCCTTTTATTTTCTTATATACAAACAGTAAATTAACTTTTATCATATATATGATTTTTATGAGTATTACTGATTGGATACTTTTTGTAATTCATATATAATGCACCTTGTTCATATATAATTACATCATTAAGCTTTTCACTATGAAATTTATTTCCTCCTAGGATTTGTGTACGGCCCCCTTCTCATATTCCAAAATTTTCTTTGCTCTCTTCTCAACTAGATGATGATGACTAGTAAGTTTCAACATGGTTCAAAATATTGGCCGTAGCGATCCGTATCTAGTGATATGTATCGGTTTTTTGCCTTACAGATACAATACTCCCATGTAATAAAATTTTCACACGAGTATCGTAACGTATTGTACCATATCGGTCATATTATTATAGTGTATTATGTATCGAGCATAACGAAAATATCAAAATTGAGACCTTAAAAGTCCTCTTTTGAGAATTAAAAAAAACCTTCTCCTCCTTTGAACCCAAGCTCTAATCGATAAATTCCTATCACAAAAACACACAATCCATCAATGTAAAATAATGAAAAAGGATTCAAGATCCTTAAAGACCACATTGAAAAAGTTTTACTATTCATCAAGTTATAATGAATCATCTATTTGTTTTTTAAATTTTGGGTGATAAATTCATTCAAATGCATGAAAACATGATTTTAGATCATAGATTATGGATTTGTTGAAAGAGTTTTACTATTCATCAAGTTATAATAAATCATCTATTTGTTTTTTAAATTTTGGGTGATAAATTCATTCAAATGCATAAAAACATGCTTTTAGATCATAGATTATGGATTTGTGTATCCAAATTCATAATCTATGGCATCCAACAATGAGATTTTATTTCACTTATTAGATTCTTTTTTATAATCATAAAATACAAGAAAATCTGCAGTTTAATAAATATATTATTATGATTTATAATTGAATTTGTTATATATTAGTTTTCAAAAGGCGACCGATTAGATCCCCACACTAACCTATTTTTTGGCTAATAAACTATTTATTTGATTTTGAGAATTTTAAAAATAATAATCCAAAAATAAAAATAAGGATTTTAAGCTATTTATTGGGTATTTAGATTTTAATTATTTATATGACATTATTCCGGGGGCATCACACTAGGTTTAAGGAGCCACTAGCGTATATGTGAATGAATGTCAAGGGATGCCTACACGTCCTTATGGAGCTCAGGAAGATGATGATGGGTCATCTTCTAACAAACCCGCAGAAAAAGAAACAAAAGAAAGTATCTCACTTTGAGGGGGCAGTGCAGATGGTTCCTATACCATATAATGAAGATAATGTTTTTCAGGAGGTTGACGAGGCTGATTTCCAAATAGTCGTAAGACATAACATTGAAACTTTTGAGATGGAAAAGGAATTCTGAATTTTTTTGCTATTCTCGTGACAACGGAGGTGCAGTTCATCATCTCTTCAGACGATGAGGACCCAGATTTCTAATTTGTTGTATGACAAAATCTTGAAGACTCTTCCGAAGGAGAAAGAAGCCCGATTACTGGGAGGCAGTTTGAGACTGCAGATTCCTTACAGTTTTACTCACAAGTCGACCTCATAGGAGATAATGACTAGACCTAGTTAAGCTTTTTTTTCATGTATTTTTTATGAAGGAGCCCACCTCTTTATCAATTCGTTTTTGGGAATTTGATCATTTTATGTATTCCATTACCTACAAATTAACAAGTTATTAAATCATCATCCTTTAATGTATTTTAATACAGCCACTATATATGTATTCATTGTTTATATATGTACCCACAAGTATCTACAGTTCGAGGAAGTAATGCATAATAGAAACTCAAAAATAGTTGCAATAGCATCTATAGGTGTCTCTAATTACCATTTGTTTTATGTTACCTTTACGTAAAAAAAGATTGGGTTTAAATTTCTATGAGCTTCCTGTGTTTCCATAATTTTGTACAGCGTTTCCGTCCGTATCCTCGATCCGTACTCTATTTTGGACATACCAATATGCATCTCGATACCAATATTTTGTAAAATAATAAATTAGGAATATATATATATATAGGTGAAAGAAATAAAGGTACAAGGAAGAACAAAAAATACGAAGGGATCAAAGGACAATAACCCAACGACTAAAGATCCTAGAAAGGAATTAACATCATTTAACTACAAGGGCTCAACAGATAAGTGTCCAAATATGAGACACCAAAAATAGAAAAAATTACCCATCCCACATAACTAAATCATAAAAAAAATTGATTATTCAAAATCGTCAAGATCCCACCTAACAGAACACCAGTCCAACAGAAGACTGTGTCCTCAAGCATTTACGATAAACAGGTGATGCAACATCATAAAAAATTCTCTGGTTCCTCACCTAAATCAACCAATCAATCGCCCCTGCCAACATGGCCCACAATACCAAGACTAGCTCCTTCATCTTCACCGAAGTCCAACAAGATAAGAAGCCACTCTACACCCATAAACAAAAGGAAATGGTTCCAAACCTTTGTCACAAAAGGACTATGCAACAACAAAGTGATCCACTTATTCTTCCGATTCAAGGCAAATGAAAAGAGATTAGCCATCCTTCATCAATTGTTTTTAAGTGGTCACAGGTGATGATCTTGTCCAGAGATGCTAATCAAAGAAAATATGCTACCTTAGATGGAACACCAGGGTTCCAAACAGCCCTGAAAGGAAATCGATTAGAAGGAAAACCCCACAAAACTAGAGAAAAATATCTCGCTGAGAACCGACTCTTGCTGTCTAAAGACCAAATATGTTGATCCCTAAGAAGAGGGCGAGTAGAGACCTTCTCAAGCGGTCAAGCCTACCAAAAGATAAGAAAATTCTTCTAACTCCCAATCGTTAAGACTTCTTCTAAACCATGAGTTTCACAAGGTTACGGCAATGGACTCAACTATAAATTTTCAATCTAGCTAGATGTCAAATTCATGTTTTGGCTATGCTTGCAAAAAGTATTTTGATTGATTAACTCTGCTCAACCATATACAATTATCCTAATACAAAGATGAAAGAACCACCATCGCAGAACAAAGCAAACACCATTTCACAACATGTTCAAAGTTCAAACTACATATTGTTTTGAAAGTTGATGATCTATTTGTACCATCCATGTCCCTTAACAAGGGGAATGATATGAGTTTAGTTTTATTGCTTTAGAACGTGGATGATTTAAGCTATTAGACCTTTCTTTTGTGGAGCCGATAGCACTGTCAGCCACGGAAATAAAAATCACTGAAACCGATACGAAACGGGCAATACGTATAGGTATTGGCAGTTCTTGGTACGATGTTTATACTGAAATGAAATGGGCGATTCGTATCATTATTAGTTATTTATGTTTAATTTATTATGTAATTGTAATTGTGTTTGTTACTTTGTTTATGAGTCGCTTCCTATGACTTTATATTTGGTTCCTATAACTCATTTGATTTTTTTTAAAAAAAATTTAATTTACTTTTTTTATATTTTTTCTTAAAAAAGAAAAATTTATATGTATTGACTGAAATCAATACTGAAACCGATACGTATAGGTTTCAGTTGGGACCGATACATCCCCCAAAACTGTATTTGTAATAATTGCTGTCAGCATCTCTGTCACTAGTGTACTACAGAAAAAAAGCACTACATATGTAGGCTATTATATTTGACAGTATAATACAGTACACACACTTGAACTTATTATCAACACTACTATAGATTAATTTTGACTCTGAAAAGTTTGCATACTGCATATGGATGTGAGAACCTGGGGTGGGACTTCCTTCCTGCGACGCTTACTCTTTAGATCCGCAACAAATAAAAAAGAATCTTCACAAACTCCAACCCAATCTCCATTCAGAAAAATTTTAGCTTTACCCCTTAGAGAGGCTGGAGAAGGATAATCTACCAGTTTTTCCATTCCACAATCTAATAACTTTTCAACCAGAGGCTCCAACAACTTTGTACTGACTAGTCCCGTGATGGCAAGATTCTTTACAAGCCCGCAGTTTTCCCCATCCGGTGTAGAAAGAAAACAGAGCTTTCCCCAGTGGGAAGGGTTTCTGCATTCAGAAAATTCTTTTAGAATAAAAATATATCGATTATCATCATGCATCTCAAACACTTAACAAAGTAACTATACTAGATAAACAGGCATATCTACATGTGTGCGAGTCTGCGTGGTCATACAATAGAGTGTAAAAGATAACATGGTTTTTGACCTAAGATGCATATAAAATGGAACTTCAAGTTTATCGATAAAAAAAAAAAAAAATTTGAACTTCAAGTTTATCTACTCCTGGTAATAGACAATATGTGTAAGAGCAATTTAAAATTCCATTCTCTTCATTGCCTGAGATATCAACAGTCATCAGAGTTGGGGAAACAAACCCCTTTACACTTTACAGTCACGTCAAAGTTTCCATCAGTTTTTCGAAGTCTAATTCGTCAATGGTTGCAGATATCCTCACTTTTATAGGTCAAATTTGTAATATATACACACACACACATACATATATACCCACATTCATGGTTCATGATTGTCAGTAAATGTTAGCCACATTGTCTCTGTTTGGTCAACTTCTGATATGAAGTCTACTAGTAATACAAAAATTGCAATGTTGGTTGCCAAAATTTCCACACACATTGGTAATTGTCCACATGTTGTGTCGTGTTGGCAAACACATTACAAATGCTTTACTAGAATATGTTAATCAAGGCTTATTCTCAACTAATATCCAATCCAGAACTCTATCTACCACTTTCCTTTCATCCCTGCACTGATTCTCTTGCATTTATTGATCCAAAAGACAACAGATATGTTTACATTGAAAATCGGAAACTCTATTCAACTAAAATTAAAGATTGGAGATGATTTATTGACTTTTGGTTCCGAGGTAATTTTCAAATAAGAATATTCAGGAAAATGCACAATTAGTTATATTTTCCCATCGCATCTCACAGTTCATATGTTTGTGCCTGATCTATACTGATGGGAATTTTTTTCCCTGAAATATATACGAATACTAATAATAACAAATATTTGAAGAAATGAGATATTAAACATACATAGTTACCAAGTACGGGTATAATATGACAATGATATGTTCGGAAAGTATGGGTGTTATACGGCAAAAACACAGTAAAAGTACGAGAAAATTAAAAATAATAAATAAATAAAAATTAGGATATTAATTAAGAACAATCATTTAATATGAAATATGCATTTAACACGGTAAAAATACGGAAAAACACGCGTATTGTACTTGTTTAATTCGTAATCCATGTATTAAACGAGTATTATATGGTGATACGCATAAAACACGTAACACGGCAAAAGTACGCACTTTTAAATGGCAACCCCCTCTAAAAATATTATACGAGTATTATACGGGCGTTTGGTAACTATGATAACATATGAAATAGGAGACCCATACATCTGTCAAAAGATATTAGATGCATATAAAAACTAAGTATATGCATTTTAAATCAGAGTTATGAAATAATATTATTTTAATTAAAATTTTGAAAAGTAGGTATAAAGTTAGAATACATTTAAGACACCTATTAGGTCAACATCTGTGTGCACTTCTGATTTAACATGGCTACATAATCTTCTGTAATTCTGTCTTCTACTTTATGTTTTCTACTCTCTTGCTCTCCTCTTTAGGTAGCCTTTGGGCTAAGGTTCATTGTCTTTTGACCTCTAGCCCCCTTGTACAGTTGTACTTCCCTTTCTTGATTATATATACATCTCTATTACCAATTAAAAAAAAACATTTGTGTGTTTCGCCATATTAGCAATTATGCAGGACATTTTTAGGAAAACATAATTCATCTTGAGTTGCTAAGGGCATAGTTACCAAACACCTGTATTATACCCGTATAATACTCGTATAATACTTTTAGATTTTCCATACTTTTACATATTAAAATTTTCCGTACTTTTACCGTGTTAAACGCATATTCCATATTAAATTATTGTTATTAATTAACATCATGATTTTTATTTATTTATAATTTATAATTATTTTTTAATTTTCTCGTACTTTTACTATGTTTTTGCCGTATAACACCCATACCCGTACTTGGTAACCATGGCTATGGGAGCATTTGGAATCGTTCCTGGGGAGCCTTTTTTTTGCTCCCCAAACAAAACGGAAAAGTGCATCTGGCAAGACGTTCCTTGGAAACAGGGTGCTCCCAACACTATTTCTATGGGGGAAAAAAGAAGCTTTTCATAAATGCTCCCAATAAATATTCTACAAAAGAGATGTTTACACAAACCCTATCTCATTTCTCCCCCAAACTCCTTCCTCTCACCCTAACCCGTTCCTCTCTTGCCGTCACCTCCGTAACTAACACCACTACCACCTCCCACCATCACCCCCACCACCTCCCACCATCACCCCCAATTCTCTACAAGAAGGGCATTACAAAACAGAAAATATTTGTACCATGACATGTATGATTTAGGTAATTTAATAAGACTTTATAATTGGATGGATGAACATTTTATTATGTAATCCAGTTAGAATAGGATAACGGCAGTTCCCCCCCTCCCCATCCAAACGTGATTCTATCATTTTTGTTCTCTATAATCGATTCTGAGTGACTGTTTCCAAATAGGTTCTCAGCAGTCATCACAGGATCGTTTCAAAGAATTAAGATTGATTTGTTTCCAGAATCAGAGAATCATCAAAACTGATGCCCAAAGGACCTAATATAAGACCATAAGTCTGACTGTCAGAGTCTGATATATCTGTGTGAAAAATACTTTTTCCTATTAAACTTGTTTTTTTTTATTCTAAACAATTGTTATAGTAAGATAATGAGTTATGATTGTATATTCACGCTTCTGCAATTATTTCCTGAATATTAGTGTATATTTCATATATTTGCACAATTTTTTCATAAGTTTCTAGAATTTTGCACTGAAGCACCATGTTTCCATAAATTTCTACAAGTTTCCATTTCTGTAGGATCCAACATCTCACCCGAAATCAACATTTTTTGCGTATGCACACTACATACACATAAATATGTGTCTATGTATTGGGCTAAAGGGGTGTTGAGATTAATACTCCCCAAACTCAAAAACCCAAAATAGTTTAACCAACTAGTGTTTGACCAGTTGGTTAGGTCATTGTGGAATACCAATAGACCTGGGCCCAAAACCCTTGACAACCAAGGCTTGCGGGATAAAAAACTACTCACAAGCAGCTTACAATACATTCCAAAATAAATGTGTGTAGCGTATATGCATATTCCCACCAAATAATTGTTGCATAATCAACACTTGTAATGGCTTAGTGAGATGGAAGGAGATTAAAATTAGGAAAATTAATCTGAAATATAATGGATCGGCATTCATATGCAAAACCCTATGCGAAATTCAATCCATAGTTACACTTGCACCAAGCAAGATTGAAGGTTAACTATCTATAACAACAAGAACGCAGCAGTTATAGAGAAAAAGGTACCCATTGGAGCAATACAGGAGAAGGGTTACTAATAATATTAAATCAGTTGAAGTCGAAGGCGACTTTCTAATAAAAAAATCAATGTAGTTCTTGATCTAGAAGGAATAAAATTATTCTAGTTGTAAAGCTAGAGAACATTCCGAATTATAAATGTAAGTTTAGGTACTCTAATATTGCCAGGAGGATTGAATCTTTGAATTCTCCTCCATCCTTGTTCATATATGCAATCGAATAGAAAATTTGATTTTTTTCCAATATATAAAGGAAACATATTTTAATTTCTCATAAGGTTCTATGCCTCTTGGAAGAAATTCAATTTTATAATTATTTCCAAGTCTAGAAATGGTAAAGAGCATTTCTCCGTGAGATCATTATTCTTTTCCCTACGAGAGGGTAGTAGCTTTTCTTTCTTACAGAGTAGTGTGGAATCCCAACATTCTGTCCAAGATCGCTTTCTTCCAATGGATTTCTTTTCTGGACAAAATTCTCACCTCAGACCATCTAAAGAAAAGGGGTTAGATACTTGCTAACAGATGTTGTGTTTGGCGGAGGAGGAATCGATGGTTCACTTGTTTATCCATTGCCCTCTAGTCGTTTATAGGATTTATCTCGCTTTGGGGTTCTCAGTGTGTTCCTGTCCAACTTTAAGCTCTTAGTCTCCTGCTAGTTGTTGAGAGATAGTGATGCCACTCAAGTAGGATTTGGAGGACCCATGAATCGGACATCGGACCGTTAGATTTTGTTTATGATAGAAATCCACCGTTGGATCACAACTTGGAGAACGATCGACCGTCAGATTGAGAGATGGAGATTGGAGGGCCGAGATCAAGGCATAGATGAGCATGGGCAGCCATAATGGCCGGCCCACCCCTTTAGCTATTTAGTTGTTTATTTTATCTAGGTTGTTTTTACTTTATTTTATCCTTTGTAGTTAGTTTATTATGAGAGAACATAGTAAGGGTAGTTTGATCTTTTTCTTTTAAGTAGGGTTTTATACTTTTATTTATAAATACTCTTTTTGGAGATTAGAAATTTACAGAACTTTTATGAATGATATATGAGAGCTTTTTGGCTTTTAAAATCTTCTGTGATGGGAATGGTGTGATGTCAATCTTGGAGTGATTCCAAGATAATCTTTCTATTTTCTTCCTCTCTATCTCTCTCAAATCCCTATTCATGGGTACTGTTCATAAGTTACTATTCACAGCATTTCCCTATTGTTGTTCCAGCAGATCTGGAGCATCCTATTGCTGTTCCAGCATATCTGGAGACATCATACTGCTGTTCCAGCAGATCTGGACAAGCCTAGCCCTATTCCAGCCCTGCCACAAGCCTTTCTCTTGTTCCCCTTGCTGCCCCATCATCCCAGCCACCTGTCCTTTCTGCCACATTATCCCAGCCATTCTCCCAACCCTAACCTTGCTGCCGCATCGCCCTAGCCCCCATACCAGCCTCTCCAAACCCTGCCACGCCTGTCCCAACTTTCCCCAACCCTGCCCAGGCCTTCTCCTTGCTGCTGTACAAAATCCAGCACCTTCTCCTCGGCTGTCCAACCTCCTACAGCCCCTAATATTGCTGCCCCAGCCCTCCTAGTTCATCCTATTACAACCATAGCCTTCCTAGATCCCCCAAAGCCTAAAAACAGCAAACCCTTAAATCTTAACCCTAATTTTCATCACCCCTTTGATATTGCTACTGATTTTGTGATCTACAATTAACATTGATTGAAAACGTACTTTACTTGTACATTAAAATTTATAACCATTGTCAAGCCTAGATTTATTCTTTTGAAATCCTCAATGAATAAGGGAATTACATTGAATATTGAACTAAAATCCCTAAGCTAGTGGAAGTTCATACTTCCATTATGATCATCCTAATCAAATTGAAAGGTTCATTATTGCGGGATTTTGATTGACCTAGGTTGTTTACTAATTCCTACTTGATTTTCTTTTGAGTAAAAGTGTTAATCTTGATTGTTTATAGGTCTTATTAATGCTACAATTTCAAATTCAGATCTCTAAAGCATCATCCTAGGTCAGTTTGCATTGTCCTGCATCAACCCTCTTGGGAGACTTGTGTTGGGGAGTGTGGGAAGAGAGATACAGAAGGGTTTTTTAGAATTGTGTGGCAACAAAGGAGCGGTTAATCTCTGTCATTTACAGATTGGTTTTTGAATGGTGCTCAGTGGACTTCGATGTAGATGATTTCATCTCCTTTCTTCTAGTTTCCCTAGGAGATAAATGCCTCTTTGTTTCCATAGTCACAAAGTCGGGATTCAAGAATAATTCAAGTACGGAAAAATTAGAAAATGAGAGAAAACTTTGAGAAAATAAAGGAGAAAAAATCAATAATTATAAAAGTTAGAAACGATGCTAATTAATATATCTAACAATTTGAAGAGATAATATACAAAAAGGATAACTATAATCAACAATAATAAGTTCGTAACATCATTTTAACATCCAATTCATTCCATCAAGGCATCAAATATCATTTAAACATCAACTATCACGATTAAGCACAAGACTATAATACACATATTAATAAAATCACTCATTCTTATTCATCAATCTTTCAAAAGCGACATCATCATCAAAGTCATCAATATCTGCATAATCTTCATTCCCTAAAGATTCACTAGAAGAGGGTGCTCCATCTTCAAGGTAATGATTCCCTGCAGCTTCAAGTACATTTGGGAATGCCAAAAAATTTCCAAGATTATCGGTTTTTTTTTTTTCGTTTTTAAACATGCTTTTTTTTTTTTTTTTTTTCGTATTATTCGTTTTAAACTATAATACACGTTTTTTCAAAAATGGATTTTAAACGGTGTTTTCTACGACAAGGTATTAATGCACATTTTAAATGAGTTTTTTTCCCAAAAAAAAAAACCTAGGTTTTTGTGACTTTGTTTGGTTCCCATGTATTTTCCTCATTTTTGTTCTCTTGCCATGTATTTCTTTATTTGCTTCTCTTTCCCCTATGATGATTCTTGTTTTTTGTTTTCTTTGTCTTGATAAAAAAAAAATCTTCCAAGTCTAATGAACTACCTTTTGGAGATTTTAACGAGATTTAAATATTTCTTCAAATGAATAGATCATCTAACTACCCCCAACATTTCGTGTGTGTATGTACTCACATACACACATTTTTCTTTCTTTAATATTTAATTGCTAACAATAAAATTTTGTTAGAAGAAAACACTAGAAGGTTCAAAGAGATTTAAAGGGAAAAGAAAAAATGGCCACCGTTACACCAGAGAAGTAAGATCATAATATAAGCTTCATCTAGTAACACCTTCATTGGATAAGTGATAAGAAATCTTTTCTTCCATTAGCTGACCTCGTGATTCCAAAGTAAGAGATGACCAAACTTGAAACCACGTAAATAATCATCTTATAGGATCCAAAAATACTTTAATAATCCTGAAGGATCCAAAAAACGCAAAAAACACTTTATTAATCCTGCCCACATTTACTCTAAAATACCAATAATGCCCTAAGGACCCAAATTGCCTATTGAGCACCGATCTAAATTTAGCTTATAACATTCTTCTTTGCTAAATTGTTCAAAGAATTTTTTTTTAGCATAACGAAACAGAGACAAACAAAAAAAGAAAACCTCTTGTCAGCGGCAATTCCCAAGAACTAGTTCGTGGCTAGGAGTGTATTCGGGCCGGGCTGAGCCGGGCTTGGCCAAGCTCAGCTCGGCTGGAAAGGGGGGTAATCTAGGCTTGGCCTGAATTCAAATAGCTGGCTTGAGCTCGGCTTGTTTTATTTAATAAAATTTTTTAAATAAAAATAATAATATTTTATATTATTTATATATAATATTTTTATTATTTTCTATATAACATTCGAGCCTCGATTGAGCCGGGCCAAATCAAACGGGGGTTGGCTCGAGCTCAGCTCAAAATAAATTTCAAGCTTGGTTGTTCAGCCCGGCCCGGCCCAATCGAGCCTAAAAATCAAGCTTGAGCTCAGCTTGATCAGGTCGGGGCTGAGCCAGACAACCAAGCTAGCCCGGCTCGTTTGTAACCTTATTCGTGGCAATGCACCCATCAATAGCCTATCAGGATGGACTGAAAAGAACTGACTAGAGTATTGGTTGAATACTGTTTGGTATGCGCCATGCATGATAACATAAAAAAAAGTTAATTTATAATTAAGATTCACAAACTATACCATTTTATCAACCCAATTAACTTGAAAGAAATATTCTCAACGGGAGTCAAAGTATAGTACGACTATGAAGCATATAGAGCAAAAGAATTTCAAGACAGACTTACGGGTATCTAGCATCCCCAACCTTCCCTGTATATAAAACCTGCTGACGTGTTTTTCTCATATCAGCTGTCATTTGCAATGGATTAGTTCGTCTCAGAGTCGCAACTACCCCAGCCGTCCTTTCCGTTCTGTTGAAAGGATGCGCCCATGCTCCAGTTGAGAAGGCCCTAGAAAGACCATTCGTGATAATTGAAGCATCCAGATAGTGTTCAATTGGATGCATATCACGATTTCCATATAGATCTCTCTGCATAGCTTTGACCATCCGCTTCTCAGCATGCCAGATGTGCACTCTCAATTCTCGCTCAAGCAACTCACCAGCTAACTCTAACCTTTTGTTTCTAAAATCATCCCTATTCTCGCATTTTCTCCGCCCAGTATAGGACAGTAGAAGACTCTTCACCATATATCCAAGAAACAGAGCCTTTTGGTTGGGGCCATCAAGCGTGGGAAATAAGTAGTTATTAATGCACTCTTCGATACCTTCCCTGGGCGGAAATCTTGAGCTATTGATCAGTTCATCAATATGTTTGAGAGCTCTTCCTCCTTTACGAAAGCCCTCACAAGTATCATCAGCATCATTAATGGTTGTGAGGAGTATATTTGCAAAGCTAGCATCACCCGTGTTAACATCAATCATATCAACAATTTCTTTATCTGATGCTGCACCAAGCGCAAAAAACATAATCCAAAGAGGAATGGTAGAAGACAAGAATTGAAGAGTAAGGACTTTCCCTCCTTGAAGATAATCAGATTTAGGTGGTTCTATTAGTTTTACAAACACTCTTCTTCTCCTCAACTCTGATCTGTATGAAACTGCCCAGGTTGGTTTATTAGATATCCAGAGTCTCTTCAAGCATATCTGTTCCTGTGCAATGAAAACCTGCACATCATATAGAAATTATCTCAAAAGCATATACGATGGAACATGACTAGGAAATCATATTACTTCCCAGTAACAAATCTAACTTCAAAAACCTTTAAAAGTTGGTAATTCTTCTTATATCAGTATGATAAATCTGTTAACAGAATATCAGGATAATTTGTGCACATGCAAGTAGAGAGGCCCTCCATAATTGATTGTAAATACTGTCTATAATACTCTGAATAATGGCCTTATAGACAGTGAATTCACATAGCAGCTTCATGTTAAGTTCATTTTCCAGATACGTGACTGAATAACAGCATGATGGATGCTGGGTGAGCTAGCCACTCTAGCTCGAGCCTGTTGTCAGCATCACATGAAAAATTCTAAACCTACTATCATATATAAAAGAAATCTAGAGATCTAGAAGCTTGTAGAAGAGAGTAGAAGACTATAGAATATTCCGGGACCGTATGGGAGATACACATAGGTAGTATATAGAGAACTCTAGTAATATCCCTTATATATTCCATAGATAAACTTTTCTAAGATTATAGAATAAGTCTAGAATATTCCTAGGTTGTTTACATACAGGGGTGAGCCCCTCATTTGTAAAGTACCTATCACCTCTAAAGTTGTGTGGACATTCTCTTGTGGAATACAAAATGTACTTCGTCCCTTACAATTTCTCTAGTGTTTCCCTTACCCTATGTTTGGTTGCCGAGAAAATAAGTGAAAACAAGGAAAAGAAAATAAAATTAAACAAAACACAATTAAGAATTGTATTAGAAATCTGAAATTTTCTTTTCTTTTCTTTTTCATGTTTTCACCTATTTTCTCGGCAACCAAACATAGCATTAGGCTCTGTTAGCCTCAAGGATACAACCTTATGTACCCCTAATGACTTTGATGATAACTCAAATAATGAAATGATTTTTATATTACTAATGTCTCCCTTAAGTGTTTATGAAAAACAGAATACAAGAGCATTAGCCAAGCCTTCAAGAAAATTAGCATGGAAAGAATCAGTCAAGTCAATGATAAAGCTCAAAGCATCCAAAGTCTAAGAGAAGAAGCAATCTATTTGAAGATTATGGAAGATTCAAGATCAAAGATGAAGACTCTCAAAGAAGACTTTTTGGTTTATATTAGGACTCTTGTAAGAAGTCCTCAAAGGTTGGATGTTGAAAAGCTCACAAAACCTAGATTGACCTTAGGTGCCTTTGGACAATATTGAAAATCTTTCTAAGGACCTAAAATATGGTAATCATCTTTGTTAAAGCAAAGAAGAAGGCCCATGGAGTCATCCCACAAAGATAAAGAATTAAAAACAGTGTTTCTAGTGAACTTGGCCATTCCAACGACCGAATGGAGATGAAGACCATATTCAACCCCCCCCCCTCCTCTAGGGTCAATTCTTGGGCAACAGGCTCTACCCTTTTGTGTTCAAAAAATTTAAGAACTATCTGGAAGAAGGTTTATTCATCTACGAAATGTCTCTAGTACGTCTTAAGACTAGGGTGTTCTAGGACTGTGCCAAGTGGTGTCAAAGCACGGTGCTACTCGCTTGACTAAAGCACCTGAGGCGGTCATCTAGGCGACCACCCGCCCAATAACAAAAAAAAATGCCACCAAAATTCTCATAAACCCCTTTTAAATGGGTCTTTTATAATTAAATAAATGTAGGCCCCCCCCCCCCCCCCCCCCCCCCCCCCACACACACACATATATATATACTAGCGCCTCTAAATACTCAAATATCCCTATAGGGCCATCAAATTTCTCATAAACCCCTCTTTACACTTTAAAGGGATTTTTTATAATTTAAATAAGTGCAGGTTCCTTAAATATATATTACTTATTATTATTTTACCTTTCTAAGGCATAACCGAGAATAAGAAGAAAGAAGAAAAAAGAAATAGAAGAAGAGGGTATGGTCTCTTCCTCTATTAATAAGCGAGTGTATAATAGAAGAAGAAATAAGAAGAGTGTATCGCCACATATAATAGCCGTTTAATAAGTGAATTTCGTATTAAATGTGTACAATACATGTATTTTTGTTGTACTGTTACCATGTTAAATGCATATTCCATATTAAATGATTGTTATTAATTAATATCATGATCTTTATTTATTTATAATGATTAATTTTTTTATTTTTCCAGTGTTTTTGCCGTATAACACTCATACTTCCCGAACAGATCATTGTCGTGTTATACCCGTACCATACTTAATAACTATGGTTTATATGAATTGCAGAGTTTCTTATTTAAGGATATGCAGCATATACAGATTTCTGATTCAAGAAGTTCATCAGGCGACCGCCTTGGGTGTCCATAGGGCTGCGCCTTAGGTCGCCTAGTCACCTTGAAAGCCATGATGGTAAGATAAAGGATCTAAAACACAAAAATGAAGTCATAAATATTTTTTTAAAAAATAAGGATGAATAGCAAAACAAAGTTAAAACTGACCTTCTCCGCACCCTTTATCAGAAAATAGCCTCCATGATCAAAATCACAGTCACCTTTGTCAAGGTCATTCATCCAACAAATATCAGACCTCACCATCACGGGAATCCTCCCAATCACGACATCCCTTTTGTCTGTACTTTTGACCTCCTTATGGAGATATTTTTCTTTACCAGTTTTGAATTTGTCGCTCTTCATAAGTGTTTGAGTATACACCTGATAAATTAAGAGGATGCAACCAAAATCAAACAGAGTGGTAAATGGTAAATACAGTCCTCCACATATAAAATAAGAAACAAGATGTTCATAATCATTAAATTTCCAAAATGATCAAAAGGAAAGAACTAAACAGTGTAAAGTAAACATGCAGTTCATGAGGCTATGAAATTGGTCCTTCTGAATTCCAGTTGTAACATCCTTTCCAAAGAATTAATAACTCAAGTCAAGCAAGCTACGATTGCAGCAAATTGTCAGCAAGTGGAAGATATTAAGTGCTATACCAAGACATGAATGATGGGGAATGAGCAGTTTACTTCTAAACACTGATAATACACTTCATTACTTTGCCATGTTCCACAAACAAATGAAAATCGAACAATGAATCCTACTGCAAATAAAAGAGCTTGTGTTCATGGAGCAATTGGATTGGTTGTGTTCATGGAGCAGTTAACATCTCACTATACCGCAACAATTCTTTGGAATGGGAGAAGTATCCTAGTTGATAAAAGTCGGATACCGACAGTGAACCAAATTCAGGTATAATACTTCTGAATTTCGTTTTCTCTTTGCTTGCACAATGAAAATTAACATTTAAGATAGGAATTGAGTTCCACATATGTGTCTCCATACATATTTTTTTAATATATTACACTCATGTCTACCACTTAACTCTTGTCTACAGGTATATGCTACATCTCATACAAAATCTCATCATATAATCAATTGCAATCTCTATTATTATTAATAAATTATTTAATATATACTGCCAAATCCATAAATCCTATATTTTAGCTGAATCCAACTCTATTTACCTATACAAGATTCCATACCAATGTAACTTAACCGGCCTACAGCCAAACAGCCAGCAGCTTCATTTTGTACATTTTCTGAGCAGAACTTCCCTTGGGAAGGGAACTTCTCAAAAGCCTCAGCAAGACGTCCATGATATCCTGTCACCAAGCATCATCCAGAGGTGCATTAACGACAGGGAGATCAACGACAACGCTTCTCTGATTTGAGTGTTTCAGATTGCAAATCTGAGAAGGAAATGAACCTCAAATACTAAATCCATCCATCATTCCCGAAGCCACTCTTTCTCCACTCTGGGAAGATCAGAGGAGGAAAAGGAAGCAGAGGTTCTTCACTTCACTTAACATAGCTATGCAGTCAGACTATTAGTCAAAACCTTTGACGGAGAAAAGGTCATTGTGGTTTGTGGTTCCGAAGAATAAAATACGATTACTTTTCATAAGTTGGGGTGACATATAATGCAGATAAATGAGAGTTTAATGGGTGGAAGAGGATATCATGGGAGATTTCTCCATAGAGTAGATTTAATGATGGAAATAAGGAATATCATGTTCCATCCCAATATTCGAGAACTTAGCACGGTCTTGAAAGAAAACTGACAACCCCTCTCAATGAGAGAAATTTCTACTTGCTTTTTTCTCATGTCATCACAAGAAGACACTCTTCCAGTTGAATGGACTTCACGGCAAGTCTTCTTGTGGTGCCAATTATCAGTGTGTAATGTCATGTATTGAAAAAGCAATATGAACCTTACATTTCTGGACAATTAAGGCCTGTTGGAAAACATTTCTTTTCATGCCCTAGCTGATGCAGGAAAGGAAAAAAAAAACTATTGCAGACACAGAAAGATGATATCCTCAGAGTATCAAATTGAAATAGTACATAAAACCCATGATCAAAATAAAAAGAGAATCCAAGATAAGTGCTGGTAACAACACTAAGTTTCAGCAATTTCACATAGAGAACAGTAATAAAAGAGAGAATAACAGACAAAAAAGAAAAGATCTGTTGGTCTACTGCCCCTATTTTTATTAGCCTCAATATATAAGTAAACTTGAGCATTACAAGAGCATCTACTTCTAGGCAATAAAGAAATCAATACTTCTACTCCAATAAGGAAGTCTCTACTAAATCAAACTAAGAACTATATTAACAAGTCCTTCTACTAGGAAACAAACACCATCCTGTATGATAGAAATAGAAAAGGGTATAAGGGTTCTCTGTCATGCTAACTGATTTATTAGAAACTAAATTAATAGTTTTTCACCAAAACCTTTTCATACCATACATCTCTATATTAAATTATTTCTAATCATCCTCAATTAATAAACTTCGAGTACAAAAGTCCCATATCCAAGTGTTCAAAATTTTCAAGGATTCCATCTTGGAAACCTAAAAAAAAAAAAACTCTACCCTTCACACTGGTGGCAGAATTATGAAACTCATCTCAAGTTATAAGAGAAAGTCCCTCACCATAATGGATGCAGTGTTAGTGTTCCACATAATTTCCTGAGTTAAGTTGGAAAGCTAAGAAAGATTAAACTTACAAGCCAACTTAGAAGATGGGAAAACCAGTTCCTCAAGGATAAAAGAATTTCCTTGGATATCAGCAGTCAGCACAAGAAAAGAGCTTCATAGCTGATCACTTGATGTACTGATATCTACAAATGCCGAGTACATGTGTTTGTGGATGAGGAAAAAGTGGACCACATTACCAATCAAACAAACAAAAAGTACACATCTTCACCTAATTTTTTCTATAAACAGAGGTAATTATGTCCAAGAAGGATAAAGGACAAAAAACACAAAGAAAAAGGGAAGTCATCACTCACATGCATAGTCACTAGGTCAGAGTCTCGAATTGATTGTTTGATGAAACAGTCACAAAATATTCAAGACTTTTAAGTAAAACGCCGAACATTGTGAGTATGCTCACATCTTCACTCATTATAAGTTCTCACATGCTGATTCTTCAGCTGATGAGCAAGAGGTACACAGAAAAATTCAAATCCAATATAGATGCATTTTCTTCCAATTAATAAGTAGATTCTTTGGCTGAGGGAGAGTGCGCTTCTAATCCAGTTTGTACTCTGGGCATGTTTTTCCCTATTTTTTTGTCCACATTGAATGCATGTCCCTTATTATTTTATCACCAATCGAAAACAAAAAGATTGTGGTTAAATGAGCATGCATTTTGAAGGAATTTTAAATTTTCAAACTGCAAATTTTTAAAAGGAATTAGGGGCTATTAGTGGAAAGAATGACAAAGCAACTCCACCTAGAAACAGGGTATATTTATTTAATTTTTCAAAAGGAATCCCTATAACAACAAAAGCAGTATTTTTCAAGTCTTCTCTTGCCCCCATAATCAGAATAGAATCTCGTAAACCATATTAATCTATTATATTCAGCATACAGTATTAACCTATATTCAATGAATGATGTCCATTTTCAACAATCCATCTACCTTCACCATGCTTGCCTAAATGAAGAAGAATACTTGGATAATAACATAGTAAAAGTACAAAATGGTATATGTATAATGCTGAAGAATCTTACCATGCAAGCAGGGCAAGCGCATGAATATTTGTAAATAAAACATATAAATGAATAAGCACATTGTACTTTTAGGAAACTTGAGAATGAGCAAAAAATATATCTTTGTAAATTACACAATGGGGACACATAAGTAAAGATTTCCATACAATTTCAACAAAAAGAGGAGAATGAGCAAAAACTTAAGAGGGCGTTTGGTAACTCTAATCTAAATAGGTAAAGCGGATTTGAAAATTGAGTGTATTTGGACTTTAGATTGTTAAGTTAAAGCTTAATGGGATGTCTACATCTTTTTGAAGTAGAGATTTTAAAGGTAAAAGCCCAATTAACCTTTTTTCTTTAGAGGTAAAACCCCTACTTCAAAAAGATGTAGACATCGAATTAACCTTCAACTTAACAATCTAAAGTTCAACTGAGCACAATTTTCAAACAAGTTCTACCTATTTAGATTAGTGTTACCAAACCCCCACCTAAATCTTTGTAAATAAAACAATGGCGACACAAAAACAAAGATTTCCATACAATTTCAGCAAAAAAAGAGGAGAATGATCAAACCCCAGAAGCCTACAAACCTCCATTTCGATTTCTAGTTTCAATCGAGAGGAATATGTCATGTTTTGGAGACGGGCATGCCTCGGCATCAAATTCAGAAACTCCTTGTCACTATCCGCTTTTGCTCCAGTCCAAAACCTAGGGCGTTCGAGGGTTACCTTCCCGAACCTGACGGAAGCATATCTCCACTCTCCTTCGCCCTTCTTGGAGGGATCAAAGCCAGGCTCTACTGTAATCTCGGCCATGGAATCGAAGAGCTTCTGAATCCCATTTTTGACAAAATCGTTGTACGAATTGATCTGGTGACTGATGAGACCAAATTCCTTGAAGAATGCAGCAGAAGCCTCTCTGCAGAACTTGGTGAGATACTCTTGGCTTAACTCAGTAGAATCGACTGCACCATTTGCGTCTGCTTCCATGGCTGCTGCTCCATTTGATAAGTTTTCAGAATCACTGCTCATCGCTAAATCTTCTTCCATTCGGAAGAGAAATCTGGAAAAACTAATTGGAGAAAAAAAAAGGGGGGTTAAATCCAAAGTCTTAAACCCTGAGAAATGCACCACATTTTTCTTCAGTACTCTCTCGGAGACTAGAGGGTTTAAGAGATGGAAAGGTTTCTCCTGTGAAATGGGAGTGTCACAATGATGCTCTTTTCACTTTCCGCTTAATACTTCAAATTGGTGAGGGGAACTAAATCCTCTACGGTTATAACCGGATTTTGGGGAATCCGGTTATACTACTGAGGTTGCCACGAGTCCCTTTTGACATCTCTTAACTGTGGTTTAAGACTCACTCACCCCTAGGGTTCACCCACCCATCTTTGGTTTTTAGAAAAATATTTTTAAAAATTTAATATTTTTTTAAAAAATCAAGGATAAATAGGTGAACCCTAGGGGTGAGTGAATCTTAACCACAATTAAAAAATGCCAAAAATGACATGTGACGATCTTGGGGCATAACCATATTTGCCAAATCAGATTATAACCATAGAGTATTTTGTTCCTTACTTAAAGGGAGGTGCTACAAGTCCCACAACGGAGGTGCGTTGTAGCCCTTTGCTTCTTTTTTTTTTGGTAGGCCCACAGGGTTAGATATCATTTATCTACGTTAATAGCTCTTTGCTAACTCCTGAACAGGTTACTAACCCAGCTAACCCAAAGTAGTAATATATTAAAAAAAATTAAAAAATCATAATGACAATCGTGTAATTATGGACTAACAGGTGACACGTGCGATGTACGTGAGAGCAAGGGGAAGGAATTAACAACATCCGATTGAACTCACTAGTGGCACGTGTGCAATGCACGTGAGAGTGAGGGAAAGGAGTTAACCACAATTAATAGGAATTAAAAGGGGCACGTGTTAACCCATAGGTGTGATTGAACTCTCCCGAGGTCAATTGCAATTGGCTGTGATTCTAAATAGATAGATGGTAAGGGTAGTTTAGGAATTAAAGTAAAACATTATATCAAAGGCAAGGGTAGTTTGGGAATTAAAGTAAAACATTAAATCAATGTTTTGTTTTGTTTTTATATAAGGGTAATTTGGGAATTTCAAAAAAATCATCTAAGCATGTCTCTGGCATTATAATAGTAAAGAAGATAAAGATAAGTTGGTGATAATTTTATAAAATTACTTTTATCCATAATTACAAGTCTGTCTCTTGTCTCTATATCAAACCCCTCTTATCATGTAACTCTTGAAAAATAATTTTCTTCAACAGACCTATCTTTCAAGGACATTAAGAACTCACATTATCTTTAACTAACAAACGTTTATAATTACATAAAATACCGAAAATGTCCACTCATGTGATATTTTATGGAATGACTATATTACCCTACTAAATGTGCAAAAACGTGGATTAGCTACGGTCCCTATTGTAGCCACACATCGGACGAAAAATGCTTATTCCTTTACATATTCTCATTTGAAAATGAAATGTCAAAAATAGCCCCACATGAGTATTTTCTTATGGAATGACTATATTATCCTTCTTAGAGGTGCAAGAGTGTAGATTTGTTATAGTCCAAAGGCTACAACAGTCAAGACGAAAATGGTGGGGGTACTTTTTTTCTTTTCTTTTTTACATGGTTTAGCTACAACCCCTGCTATAGTTCAAAGTTATATTCTCACATGAAATGTCAAAAATACCCACACTCATGTGATATCTCATGGAATGACTATGTTACCCTTTTAAAGGTGCAAGAGTGTGGATTAGCTACGGTCTCTATTGTAGCCACACGCAAGATGAAAAGTGCTTGCGTTCCTTTGTATATTTCTCATATGAAAATGTCAAAAATAGCCCACATGAGTGATTTCTTATGGAATAACTGTATTATCCTTCTTAAAGGTGCAAGAGTGTAGATTTGTTGTAGGCCAAAGGTTACAATAGGCAAGAGGAAAATGGCGGGGTACACTTTTTTACTTGGGTTAGCTACAACCCCCTACTGTAGTCCAAAGTTATATTCTCACATTAAATGCTGAAAAGACCCCCACTCATGTGATATCTCATGAAATTACTATGTTACCCTTTTAAAGGTGCAAGAGTGTGGATTAACTACAGTCCTTATTGTGAGTGACATATTAGACGAAAAATGCTAGTAGTCCTTTGTATATTCTCATTTGAAAGTGCCGAAAATAACCCCACATGAGTGGTTTCTTATGGGATAACTATATTATCCTTCTTATAAGTTCAAGAATGTAGATTTGTTGTACTTCAAAGACTACAACAAGGGAGACGAAAATGGTGGGGGTACTTTTTTTTTACATGGGTTAGTTATAGCCCCAACTGTAGTTCAAAGACTACAAAATGGTAGGATTCTATTTTACTTATTTGCTTGAAAATTGATACTCTTCAAGGCTCTAACCTTGCCTTGGGGTTATAATTCATGTAAATACTATGTAATTGAACTCATTATATTTCTCATTATACTCCCCTTTACAAATTTCATATTTCTACCTTGTTTCTCATTATACTTCCCTAAACAAATTTATTATTTATTCATCTTAATTACCTCCAACAAGATAACAAGCACAACAATAGTAGTGACCCTTCTTTGATACTCGATGACATCAACCACCCCATCACAGTTTATTTTGTGGAGAACAACAACTTGATATACCCTATAAAATTTAGTTACCCTATCAATTTAGATTGATATACCTTGTAAATTAAGATTTAAAATGATTGACATACCTTGCAAAAGTCTTTAGCCATTAAAAAAATGATTGATATATGTTACAAAAATCTTTAGCCATGAAAAATTAACGTTCATTCAAGTTGTTCATCCAAAATTCTAATTAATCCGGAGTCATATAACTCATACAAATAACATGAAGCCTTTTTTGTCATTAAAACTGCAAAATATTGTTTACCAAAAAAACTACAAAATATTACTATAAAGAACATCAGTAGTTGTCTATGAGTTTTTCTTAGTTTAACTTGAGATTGGATAAAATGTTCTTTAGTTTCACTCCTTGTGCAAAATGGCGGTATGTCGCTCCACTATATCCACAAACTTGGATTTTTTTCATCACCAATAATCATGCATGGTCATGTATATAAGCATAACAACATTCATTAAGAAGCATACTAAACAATCATAAGAGTTTTTTTTTTTACATATGTCAACATCCACCCAACTATTAGTAACATTTATTACAAAACATTCATTCACCGACCCATTTGCATATATCAAAAGGCATACCTGAATGTACTAAGAGATTCATAGGTATGTACTAAGAGATTCATATTAAATTTGACTTCATTAACTAGATGGTCCTCCATGCAAAATAGAAGATGCTTGACTGTTAATAGATATTTTTGCATGTTCTAGAATTCTGGCCTAACTCATTACATTGTTTACATCTTATAGTTCTCTTTTGACTTTATTGTAATTCATCAGCATCACGTCTTCTATTATTTTTTGGCCTACCAGGCCTACGACATTGATGCGGCGGGCCAACGAAGTATTCTAACTCTAGAACTCCTCGTTGAGTGTTGTTCGACATTGGATGCACTAGATCATCATATTGTTCCCTATATATAGGGAGATAAAAACAATCTTCACAAAAATTCACAATACATCGTCTTGTTTGAAGGATAACAACAACAACGTGGTTACATAGTAACTCAGACAACTGCCACCTACGACAAGAACAAGTGTGCAATGAGAGATGAAGTGAGAATCTTTGTAATCCTGTATCAATCTCGTACTCCTCTATACTAGAATAATGAATAATGAAATTTTCAACATTTTTTTAATCTCTGTTAGTTTCTTCTTTATCTTGCTCCCCACGATATCACTCTTTCAAAATTTTTTTTTTCTTATATTCTATCTTCATTCATATAATTGAGTCATCAACTGAGTCCGAATGATGTCAACTAAATTGATAACAGACATGTATCTAGCCTTTGATATCCAACTATTAAAGTACTCGGTAAAATTATTGTTTAAGAGATCACATTTACAACTTTCGTCGAAATACGACATACTTCATGTAGTAGGATTTTTTTTCATCATCCATTGATATACTGATGGAGTCACTGCTTTCATCTTTGCTAATGCAACATTGAACTCTGGCACATTGTAGATGATTGTTGCCTTCCAAAATAGATCTTTTAAAATTAACCCAACATTGTCTTTCTTAAAGTTCTTGTATATGTGACCTACACAAAATCAACGATTTGCTTTCCAAACTAATGACACTGCAATGATATAAAATGCAATAGATGTTTGTAAGAAGGTGACTACATAGAAGAGGAGAATGATTAGATTGATTTCTTCATTACTAAACTCCTAGTTTTATTAGACTTTAATTATTAAGGGGTTATAATCAGATTTTATGATGATGATGTTTAAGCTTACATTTATGATTGGAATTATTATGGAAGATTAGATATTATTCCAGTTTAAATTGATGATGTATTAATTTGAAGAATTTTTGAGTTTTCATTTTAGTATGTCTTGTATGCTTTAGGATAAGTTTAATATAAGTAGTGTCACGGGCATGGATGATTAAGATATTATTCTAGTTATTAGTTATGAATTTTGAATTAATGTTAATTGATGATATATTAATTTGAAAGATTTTTGAGTTTTCATTTTAGTATGCCTTGTATGTTTTAAGATAAGTTAAAGATAAGCAGTGTCATAGGTCAAAGTTCTATTTTATCCTAGATGAGATTTTGGGGGGCGACAACACTACTTTTCATTTTTTATTTTCTCATTTTTTTGCATTTTTTTCTGTTGAAGATGACAACTATGTTGAGAATTTCATACTAGCATTCTTATTTTCAAGAACAAAACTTTTGATTGGCAAGACTTTGATGACATTAAGACATTGGTTCTCTTTAGCATTTAACACCTCGAAAAGGTTTTCTAATTCAAAAGGTTATGAAGTTGAAAGTTTTATCTTTGTAAATTGTATGATTAATCTGAAAGAACATTATTTCTTTTAAACATTTTAAATTGATGAAGGGGCAAACTATTTAATGTTACACAAATTCTTTATTTTTATATTTTTTTAATAAAAGTTATAATAGGCAGGTTCTTGTTTTATCATTTACTATTCAAATTTGAAGAGGAAAGGTTATCAAACTAAGAAATGTAGATGACGTTGAATGCACTATCGATTTTCTATTTTTTAAAACTAGAGATAACTCATTATTTTCTCTATTTTCAATTTGTTTATGTTACTTGTTTTTAAAAAGGTGGTGTTATCTGCACCCCAATATTTGATGACTAGAACACATTAAGAAAAATTCTTATATTTTGAAGTTCTCTATATTTTTATATGTGCACCCCATTCATAATTCATTTACTCTTCAACTGACTTCTTCTCCATTCAGCATCACCTCCCCATTAACCAACATTCTCTCATTTTCTCAATTTTTAGTTTAACACATTTTTTATTATTATTATTATTTAAGTTCACTCTATTGAAAATTAATTATATGGTTTCTCATATGCCTTTGATTCTTTTTGTTTGATCGATAGTTGTTGACAATTCAATTATTTGTTTGACATTTTCTGATTATTTGAGGTTTTCTTCATTCTATTAAGTCAACAAAATGAATAAAAATAAGAGAAAAATGGATTGATGATATTAAAATTTTTGTACACCACCCTAATGTGCTTGCATAGTACCTTACCTATAAATATTAGATGAGAAAATCTCAAGTCTTTGATTAAGGGTGGTGATAGGCTCACCCATTATTTGATAATTGCACCATAATTTTTTTTCTATACTTTCAATTTTAAACATGTTTAATAGCCGCACCCGAACCCTTTTCATCCAATCCTTTTCCATCTGCTTGTGTAGCTTTGGTACTAAATCAGCATGCGAATGACAATCTTTGTTCTTCGCATAGATCATGATCATGTTTTTTTTTTTTTTTTTTTTAAGTTGATTGTACATATATTATACAATGGAAGCTATATTAGGACCCGTTTAGAAACTTTTTTTTAAATCAACTCAGAAGGAGTGGGGGGTTTGGCAGACCCCCCTACTTGTTTATTAATAAAAGAAAATTGGGGGGGACATAAAACCTTACCCCTACAAAGACACCAAGAGGGGAGAGGGGGGATATAAACCTTACCCCTACAAGGACATAACAAGGGGGGGACATAAAACCAAAACCCCTTAAAAGACACTAAAGGCAAGGGGAATTAAAAACCCCTAGCCCTTAACAAAGACTCCAAAAAAAAAGACACAAACCAAAAACAAGAAACACACTAGGACTGTATGATATTTCCAAGGCCAATATTATCCAGGGATAGGAGAGCTTTGAGGCGAGGAGGGCTCTCTTGTCTAGAAATAACAAACCATTATGTTGAAGATCACAACCATAGTTAGCTAAAAAAATCAGCCACCTAATTAGCTTCCCTGTAAATATGAGTTATATTAGAACAAATGCTCATTAATTTATTTATCTTTTGATTCTAATACCAAGCATTCCAGGGATGATGAGAAGTCACATTCCAAGCTTCAACAAGGGATTTAGAATCAAACTCAATCTCAATCTAATTATATCCCTTAGAGTGACAAAGCAAAATACCATCCAAGAGAGCTCTAGTTTCTGTAACATAACTTGAGCATCGATCATAGAAAGCATAGAAGCAAGCTAAGAATTCTCCATCATGGTTGCGAATAATACCTCCGCCTCCTGCTTATCTAGAATTACCTCTTGAGGCTCCATCCACATTAAGTTTTAATCTACCAACAGGAGGCCGCATCCATTTGACAATTGAAATAACATTTCTTCTCCTAGGAGGAGATAGCGACATATTGAACATTGATAAATCCAGTCTCTTATTACTTGGAAGATGCCTAATTTCTATCATCCAAACCTTGATGTGAGCAATAAGAAAACCAAAAGACTTCCGAACACCTTTGTAGCGGTGTGAACATCGCTCTTTCCAAATTTCTCATATGATTAGGAGAGGAAGAAAGATGAAAAACTCATTATGGTTGTTGTCATAAGCTCTGAACCATCTCTTAAGAAAACACTGTATAGTATCACTAGAGTGAATTCCAATGGAACAATAACCTGCAAAATATCTCCAAATACTAGCTGTAATTTCACTATGCTATAAAAGATGAGTCAGATTTTCAATATGACCAATATTACAACAGAAACAACAACTAACAAATGGAATCCCGACAGTTTGAACCTTATTATCAGTCGAAATTGCTCCATACATTACCTTCCACCCAAAAATTTGAATTTTCTTTAGGATAATTGCATTCCAAATATACTTACTCCAATTTTTCTGAGGGTAGGAATGGCGGGTAATTTCCCAAGCAAACTTGACAGAAAATTTACCATTTGGGCTAGGGTTCCATATAAATGCAGTATCTATCTCAGAAAGGAAAAAACCACCATTTCGAATAGCTAGCTGATAATGATTAGGCAAAAAATCATTTACTATAGTGAAATCCCAATTACCATCATTATCAAGCATATTAGAAATAACTGGAAAAAAACTAGGAGTATTAGTAGCATGATCAATAAGAGGAACCTCTCCAAACTATCTATCTAGCCAAAAATTTACCTTATTACCATTACCAATTAAAGAGGTGGAATTATAAATCACATCCTTACATAAAAGACTAATTTTAATCCAAGTTTTAGAAGAATTAGTCCTATAAGAAGCATTCCAAATATGATCAAATTGATACTTCTCTTTGAAAAAGCTAGACCAAAGATTAGAAGAATGATCAAGTTTCCAAGCTTGTTTTAGTCTGAGAGCAACAGAAAAATCATTTATTTTCCGGATACCTAGTCCACCTTCCAAATGAGGAAGAGAACAAATATTCCAGTTAATCCAGTATCTCTTTTTGAAATCACTAGTGTTATTCCAGAAAAATTTAGCCATAATTCTATCAATTTGATTTGTAATGATTTTAGGAACATGGATTCCAGCTAAAAGATAAGTGGGATCGAAGATAAGACATGCTTTATAAGAATTAATCTCCCACCTGAATATAAAAATTTAGCTTTCCACCATTCCACCTTAGAATTGATTTTGTCAATAAGAGAGTTGAAATAAGCTTTTTTAAGACGACCTTTATATATAGGTATCCCTAAATAAATAAAAGGGAAATTTTTCCTAGGAATACCCACCCAGCTAGATATATAATCAGATCTTTTCCTATACAGTTTATCAGAACAGTAATAAGCACTTTTCTCCCTATTAATCAATTGACTTGAAGACTTTTCATAAGAGGCAATAAAATCAAATATTTTCTTTATGTTTTGCTTCTTACCATTACAAAAAATAAGAGTGTCATCTGCAAAAAGGAGGTGAGAAATTGGATTACCAAATCTACCTAGCTTATATGTAGAAGAAAGACTTACAGAGATAGTTTTAATACCCCTACTAAGAACTTCTTCCGCAAGAATAAAAAGAGCAGGAGATATGAGATCACCTTGACGAAGGCCACGAGAACTCTAAAAGAAACCTTGAAGACAGCCATTAATAAGAATAGAAAACGATTAACTAAGCAGGCAACCACAAACTAGTCTTATAACTTTTTCATTAAAACCCATTTTTTCCAAAACTAAAAAGATGAAATTCCACTCCATTCTATCATATGCTTTAGACATATCGAGTTTAAAAATGGCATTACCTCCAATAGTTTTTCTATCAATATCCTGAACCATTTCCTGAGCAATACTAACATTATCTATAATATGTCTATCTTTCACAAAGGCACTCTGTTCATCAGAAATAATGTTAGGCATCAATAAACCAATTCTATCAGGCAAGATACGAGAAATGATCTTATAAAGAAAATTACATAGACTAATTGGTCTAAAGTCCAAGAAGGAAGCAGGAGATTTGCATTTTGGAATAAGGGCAATAGCAGTAACATTAATAGCTCTACGCATATCAGCTATCAAGAAAAAGAAAGTAATAGCTTGATAGAGATCCTCTTTTATAATATTCCAACAGGACTGAGAAAAATGGCTAGAGAATCCATCTGGCCCAAGAGCACTATCAGTTGACATGCTAAAGACAACCTGTTTAATTTCTTCAATAGAGGGAGAATTTGATATAGAATTGTTATTGTCATCAGTAATAAGACAAGGAATACAGTTCAAAATATCATGGTCAATCATTGAGTTATTAGTAGTAAGCATTTTTTGAAAGAATGATACTGCTTCTTTACCTATATCCTCCTGAGAGTCCAGCCAATTACCTTGATCATCTTTTATTCCATATATACCATTCCGACTCCTTCTAGAATTAGTGACCATGTGGAAAAAATTTGTATTATTATCCCCTTCTTTAAGCCATTGAACTCTAGATTTTTGTCTCCAGTAAATTTCTTCTTGAAGAAGAACATATTGCAATTCAATTTTGAGATTAGATAGATTAGCATTTTTCACATCATCCCAAGAATATTGAATTTCTTCTTCCAGTCATTCGATTTGATTTTCAATATCTTTTATTTTTTGAAAAATATTACCAAAAACTTCTCTATTCCAAATTTTTAGAGAAACTTTTAGTCTTTTAAGCTTAAAAAAGAAAGATATAAGAGGGTTAGCTGAGATAGGAATACTCCAAGATTCAGTCACAAATCGAGAAAAATCAGAGTGATTGATCTACATTTGCTGAAATTTAAAGGATGAGGGTCTTCTAGTATTATCTTTACCAAAGATAAACAGAAGAGGAGAATGATCCAAAGCAACCCTAGGCAGGTGAGTAACCGACGATATATGGAATTTGTGGGTCCACTCAGGGTTTAACAAAATACGATCAAGGTGGGCATAAATACGATGAACACCCTCCTGATTATTACACCACGTAAAATTATTGCCAAAAAAACCAGCATCTAATAAACCCAACTCATTAATCATATTTTTAAAATCCTCCATAGAATCATAATTGACATCTCTCCCTCCCCGCTTTTCAATAGTATCAAATATAGCATTAAAGTCTCCACCAATGAAAAAAGGACCAATAAAGAATAGAAAGCATCACAAAGATCAGTCTAGAGGGATAATCTTTCCTATCTAGTGCATTTAGCTTAAATAAATGCACATATAATCTTAACCATTTTATCATTAACAACATCGACAATAATCATTTGGTCAGTAGCAAAAATATATGATACTTGGATATTATTTTTCCACATTAACCAAATCTTCCCATGATTTTGATTGGAATTAAAATGATTATCCATACCAACATTAGAGCAAGTCTCATGAATAAAATCAAAAAAAAATTTTGGTTCAATAATAGCTACTAGAGAAATTTGATTAGATGAAATTAAGTTTTTTAACCTAGCTTTAGAAGTTATATTACCAACACCTCTAATATTCCAAATTAAAAAATTATTCATTAAAAATATTATTGAAGGTGGTATCTTTAGATAGAACCGCAGTTCTAGATCGAGTCACTCTGTCCGTTAAAACACCAACTTTATGAAGGTTATTTCTCTTTTTTTGATTTTCCAAATTCTGTTTTCGAAATAATTCAGATTTAAGAAGATTTTTTGAAAAAAATTTCCCATCTTCCTTATAATCTTCTACATTATCTATTGTGCAAGAATCAAAATTCGCATGAAATTCCAAAGTTTGAGACTTCTCTCGAAAGCTTTTAGTCTTAAACTGACTATCAAGAGGGTCATCATCTTTTATAGTATCCACTAATTGACTCCACATACGGTGATACTTAGAATTATGAAAGTTAAATCTATGGAATATAGACTCATTCATTCGAAGACATTTTATTTCAGAATCAGTTAGAATATTTCGTTGGTTAAAACTATTTCAGTTCTTTGAGAATTTAATTTAAAGTTTTCATATTCGATATTATTTTCCTGAGATGATATCCTATTTCTTACCTCATTCAATTCTACGTGTTGGTTTTCACTACTTTTTCTTTGGATTAAGACTCCACTCTCCCTCATACCATTGGCATTATTAATATCACTCTCATCTAATATACTTTCAGCAATATTAGGAGAAGAAAACTTACCTGGATACGAATTTTTTGATGCACTAGCAGCAACCGAATCAGAATCATCATTGTTATGATGTTTAAACGAGGAGGTATATGCTGCAACTTCCAGAATATCTTCTTTATGGATTGGAACATATGAATTGAGATCTGTATCATGTCTCGATATAACCTGATCGCTGGAATATTTATTTTAAAACTCCACCAAATGGCTTGATGCTGCCGGAAAACTAGTTTCGTGGGCTACAATGATATCAGAACTCACCTCAACATTGTTGATCTGAGGAGCATAAATTTTCTAACAAGGATCCACCGTATTAAAAGCCCTCATAACCCATTGCCGAGTTTGATTTTTGGGATAACCTTCTACCTCTTTCCTACCATCTTTAGTAACATCTGTTTTTTGTGGAAAGATCTCACTATTAGCAATTTCTTTATCATCATGAATCAGCACATAATTAGTATATGATTTATCCCCTTGATCTAAATTATTTTCCTTGGAAGATCTCAAGGTATCATGTACTATGTCAGGCTCCTTTTCCAGATCCGAATTCTTTAATCTCCATTGCTGTTTTGGGATCTTAGATTGATCTTTAAACTCTTCCTTGTTGTTGCTAATTTTTTCCTTGGTTTTGCCCACCGAACAGTAGAGTTCTTCATGCCCTAACTTTTTACATTTTATGCAAAACTTGAATTTCTTCTCATATTCAACTTGCTGTCATCTTCCTTGATCCCCTATACCCAGCCAAAAATGATTTGGATTTTTTTTTAGCAGATCTATCTCTATGCATACACGTGCCACACTAGGTCTAGAATAGGATTTCGTAGCACCATCAATCTTTAGAACTTTGTCGAATATACTACCAATGGATGCAAGGGCTGTGTTATTGAATAGATGAAGGGGAAGGTTCGGGAAACTCACCCAAATCAGAACTATTGAAGGTTCCAAACCCGATATGAATGAAGGAGTCCATTTGAAGAAGCGAAAAAGATATCCCTTGATGTAAACAACCTCTTTAAGTCATATCATAAGAAATTCTTCTTCAGAAATAAATCTGAAAAGAAGATGTCTTGAGTCTAGAATTCCTACAGAAAATGCCAACCTTAATCCTTCATCCTTTTTCATGTGAGCTTTAATAACATCCAGTGAAGGATGGACATAAGAACACTTTGCTATTAAGGATAATCGATGGGGGATTGCAAGAAGTGAAGATTCTTCCTCAGAGAAATAAATCGCTAGTTCTCCTCGAAAAGTAACAGGTTTTTTAATTGGAAATCATATTGAGAAGAATCAGTTTGTGATGATGCCCTTCTACCAACCATATCTGCATAGGAGGGAGGATCCGACGGTTTGGAGGAGGGATCTCCCTCCCCACCGCCGGCCACCCTAGGGTTGATCATGAAACCCTAATCCAAACTTTCACAGAAATCCTGCTAACATGCACCAAAAAGAAAAGAAAACACTTAAGTTGCTAACTTGCACCTCCAGAGCTTGGATGCTCGTCTGGTATGCCAATATCATTGTGACTCATTGCCGTTTAGAAACTTTACTCAAATATAATAAATTCTAAAAAATAAGCACTAAAGAATAAGCTCTAATATTTTTTAGAATTTCGTCGTTTGATAACATTTTGGAAAAATTCCCTAATTTTTAAAAATATGTTTGTTAAAATCTAGTATTGTCAAATTTTAGAAGCTTATTACAAGGGTAAAAAACATCATTTTAAAAGAAATGCAAGTAAGAGCCCTCCTTTTCTTAGCCAAAAAAAAAAAAGTAGGAGTCCTCCCTTCTCCACCATTGCATGGGCCACCTCCACCACCACCATCTCCCCCTTCTTCAATATATATATATATATATATATATAATGTCTTAAGAAGTAATACTTCTCAAGTATTCATCGAGTACCTTCTCAAGTCATTTTATTGCTTCATCACTATACGGTTCTTGAACCTTATTAAAACAATCCATAATCTTCTCATTTATTTTTATTTTCTTGTGGTGATGATGTCCCTCCGGTATATCATGGTGTAGTAGATACATTCACAGCTACCTCTTTGTTTCAGACACTACAGAAAAAAGAATGAATGAGACCATGTCAGTAATGTTTAAGTCATAAAATTTTAATATTACAACATTATAAGGATTAAATAATATAGATATTAATTTACCTTAACATTAGTAAATGTCACATGTCAGGGTCTACTGTGCTTGCCTTTTAAAGCATTCACCGCCAATTCAATTGCACTTCACGAAAGTAATTTAAACAATTAGTATAATGGAAGTACAAAACATAAACATAGATGTAAAATGTGATATATAAGTGAAGAAGTTACTGTCGCACCCCAAAATCCCACCTTAGAGAGTGTGAGACCTTGGCACGTGACTTACTTATCAAACTATCCTGCTAGAAGCATAAAAACATACTAAAGTGTAAACCTGAAAATTTCTTCAACATATATGTAAATCAATTCCATAATCCATATCTAGAACTGAAATTATAACCAAATCCTGAACCATCCATCATGATTCTCAATTAAACAATCTTAAACTTAAACATAATCCCAACTTAAATCCAATTACAATTTCACCATAACAATTGAAGTCTAATGGGTCAAGATCAATAATAGGGTCATCTTTCTAGATCTCTTTCTTCTTCAGGATGATCACCTGTAGGTTCTTCCTTTACTTATTCTTCCTCAGTCCAAGGTTCCAGTGCACATATGTCAAATCCTGAACCTGATGCCAATAAAAGTTCAGTTGAGTATTGAAATACTCAGCGTATATGTATCCACAATTAACAGTGTCATGAGCATTAATACAAAGCATGTATCATGTCGCGCCCCAAAATACTCCCTAGGAGTTAAGGGATACTTTAGAGGTGACTATACATACCTGCCAAACCATCCTGTAATGAACAAGGCTAAACATGATATAATACAATAATAATCAGAGTACGGAAGTTATATCATGAATGCGGGAAACGGGAACTAACTTTTTCTTTTCTTTTATAACTCAAACTAGTATTCCAAGTTTATGTACAAAGAATAATCAAAGTAAAGGTGGATATGCCCACCTATCAAAATACAAAAAAGAACTTTCTCACTCTCCTCTCAACAGTAGTCGAGGTATGGCCACACGTCCAAATCCCTATCCTCCTAAGATTGCAACGGGATAGGTGGCTCCCTCTCCTCTACGTACTCTTCCTCAACCCAAGGCTCAGGGTCGAGGACATCCACGGTACCTGTCGACATAAAAGTACGGCTGAGTATGGAATACTCAGCGAGTACAAGCTACTAGCTAACCATAGTAATAACAAAAGCACAACAACAGTGAACACAATACAAAATATCGATTTAAAGCAATACTAGCAGCATAAGATAAATAGTATTGAACATGAAGCAATATAAATATCTTGACATGCGTGCATGAATGCGAAAGCTCTGGTAAAACTCATGTTTGGAAACCTTTTTCATGTCTCGGTCTTGCTTATGAAAATCATGTATGTGTGTCTTGTCTTGCGTTGTATACTTGTGAGCCAGAGGCTAGCACCAGCAGATCCCTGGGCTACCAACCTCCTTGACATTTCATTTACTTGTGAGCCAGAGGCTAACACCCTTTCACTTGGGCTACCAACCTCCTTAATATTTTGTTTACTTGTGAGCCAGAGGCTAGCACCCGCACATCCCTGGGTTACCAACCTCCTTGACGTTATTCAATTTTCTTGTGAGCCAGATGTCACGCCCCACTCACTTAGGCATCATTTAGTAGGTGTATACAGTATGTAGGGCTTGTATATACACAGTATAAGAGTCTTGTAGGAGGCTTGTATATACTTGTAGAGAGTATAAAAGAAGGGTGTAGCTTTCTAGAATTCTCCTAAAGAGGAGGTGGGAGAAACTTCTAGAGAGATGGGGGTTCTAGAAATCTAGAACCCTCCCTTAGGGCCTATAAATAGGAGGGGTCTCCTCATTTGTAAAGCATCCAAGACTTGTAGAGCAATCTTGTGAGTAATAAAAGTGTTTAAGCATTCTCCAAGTGAGTGTTCTTCCATCCTTGCTCTTGAGTTGCTAGTGTGGTAAGGCTTACTCAGTCTTGAAGGGTCAAGTTATCGAGTGCCGCATGGTCGTGATCGGGGTGGAGAATTAAGGCCGTGACAATTGGTATCAGAGCTTCGTTGCGAAGGGACGGGACGCAGGCGATGGAGAAAGTTACTAGCTACGAGACGGTGGAAGAACAAGGGATGGCCGTGGGAGGCAACGTGAGTCGACATGAGGTTCCCACCACCACAAGGGAAAGGTCCAAGGACTATCACGCTACGATGGAGGCAAGGCTTTCAAGGTTTGAGCTTTGTTTCCAAGATGGTGAAGTTCGGTTGGAAGAGCTGGGTACTCGCCTAGATGGCTGTGAGGACAAGCTTGACGAGCTTCGAGGGAAAATGCAAGGAACCCTCAATGAAGTCATTTATGCCGAGTAATAAAAGATTGGTTCCTTAGAGGCCAAGGTGATGGAGATGTTGACTTCATTACGAGGCCAGGTGGAGGAGATGTGTGGCAAGTTCGCCGTGTGGAAGAGGGCGATGGCCAATGGGAGATTGGCTACACATGAAGCACCTAAGGTGAAGGCGCCCGAGCCCAAGACATTCAATGGCACCCGGGATGCTAGGGAGCTAGACAACTTCTTGTGGCAGATGGAACGGTATTTCGAAGTGGTCTCCCTCGTGGAAGAGAGGATGAAGGTACGCACGACAACCCTCTATCTTGCTGATACGGCTACTCTTTGGTGGCGCCGACGTCACGCAGATATCGAGCGCGGAACGTGCACCATCGACACGTGGGAAGACTTCAAAAGAGAGATTAAGAGGCAGTTCTACCCCGAGAACGTGGAGTACTTGGTGAGGAAGAACTTGAAGTAGCTCAAGCACACCGGAACCCTTCGGGAGTATGTGAAGGAATTCTCTACCCTCAGCTAGAGATCCCAGACATGACCGAGAAGGAACTCTTCTTCAACTTCATGGATGGTCTCCAGCACTGGGCCGAGCTGGAATTGTAACGACACGGAGTCCAGGATCTTACAGCTGCGATGGCGGTTGCGGAACAGCTCGTGGAATTCAAGAGAGACTATTCTTCCAAGCCAAGAAAGGATGACCATGAAAATGGTAAGGGAGAACGGAGTCCAAGCCCCAAGGAGAGACCTTTCCAACCAAGGTGGCGCGAGAAAGGCAAGGAAGGAAAGGCGGATAGGGATAAGTTCAAGGGAAGGGACTTTAACTGCTTCATCTATGATGGCAACCACCGAGCAAGGGAATGTCCGAAGAAGGAGTCTTTAAATGCCCTTATCGTCAAGGTCAATAAGGTAGATGAAAGCCTAGAGGTGGCGGAAAGCGAAGGCGAGGAGCTGAGGATGGGATCCCTTCAGCGCCTCAACACGGTGACTAAGGAAGATACATCTAAGCCCAAGGGTAAAGGGCTCTTGTATGTGGAAGCAAGTATCAATGGGAAGGCTGCACATGCGTTGGTGGACACGGGAGCCTCGCACAACTTTGTCTTAGTAGAGGAGGCTAGAAGGTTGGGCTTGAAGGCAGCTAAGGAGGAAGGGAAGCTTAAAGCTGTCAACATCGAAGCTAAACCCATCCATGGTGTGGCCCGAGGAGTGGAGCTACACGTCGGAGCATGGAAATGGAAGGTGGACTTCTCTGTGGTCAAGTTGGACGACCACAAAATTATTTTAGGGATGGACTTCTTAAGCCAAGTGAAAGCAGCCCCAATACCATATGCTAATTCCTTGGCAATCATGGAAGAGAAGTCCCCATGCATGGTCCCCCTGGTGCGAGGGACCAAATCAAGCACATGGATATTGTCGACTCTGCAGCTCATAAGGGAAGAGGAATGTGAACCCCTAAGGGAAGGAGCACGAAGGAAGCGGAGAAGACATCAGAAGAAACGCAACGAGGACGTTGAGGAATTGGGTGGGGGAGAATGTCACGCCCCACTCACTTAGGCATCATTTAGTAGGTGTATACAGTATGTAGGGCTTGTATATACACAGTATAAGAGTCTTATAGGAGGCTTGTATATACTTGTAGAGAGTATAAAAGAAGGGTGTAGTTTTCTAGAATTCTCCTAAAGAGGAGGTGGGAGAAACTTCTAGAGAGATGGGGGTTCTAGAAATCTAGAACCCTTCCTTAGGGCCTATAAATAGGAGGGCTCTCCTCATTTGTAAAGCATCCAAGACTTGTAGAGCAATCTTGTGAGTAATAGAAGTGTTTAAGCATTCTCTAAGTGAGTGTTCTTCCATCCTTGCTCTTGAGTTGCTAGTGTGGTAAGGCTTACTCGGTCTTGAATGGTCAAGTTATCGAATGTCGCACGGTCGTGATCGGGGTGAAGAATTAAGGCCATGACACAGAGGCTAGCACCCTTCACTTGGGCTACCAAACTCCTTGACATATGCTTATTTTCTTGTTTAATTTATCATGTACAATTACTCTTGAAAAACCCGGTTCATGCATGCATGCGTGCTTGTGTGCGTATCAATAGTGAAAACCATGATGACAAGTATGCCATGAAGGATAGTGCATCACATTGCAATTCATAGTATAAACATGTGAGAATTTGGGATATCTACATGACATTGGGTCAATTCATCATTTATAAGAACAATTGCATAAGACCTACTTTCATTTTCTTCATTTAATTCATTTACTCCTAGTTTAGGCATTTTATCAAACACCCGGTGTGCATCATTCCTTAGTAGTTTCATTTACTCTTTTTAGTGCATATTTTCCATCAAATCATCAAGGTAAGTTTCATTATTATCTTGTTTACATTGTAGGGAAATAGCATATTTCAAAAGGAATAAAACATGAGATCAAGAATCATCATTTGAAATAGAAAACCTAGGTTATTGCTAAGGGAGTTAGTAAGGTGTACTAACCTTGAAATCAAGGCTTGATCTTGGGTGGAAACCCTTGATTGAAGCTCTAATCTTGGAAAAGGAGAACCCTTGCTTGGAAGATGCTTGAGTGGGAAAGAGACCTTTTGAGGAATACCTTGGAAAATGCTGCCCTGGCTTGAAGAAGGACTCCCCACGAGCTTGAGGGTGGATTTGATGAGTCCAAGCCAAAGAGATGATCTTGGGTTTTCAAAACCCTTGATTTTCTTCACCAAAGATGCCCTAGGAGAAAACCCTCTTCTTCCCTCTCCCTTTCTCTCTAAATGTTCTAAGGATGGTGTATGGGGACCCAAAGTCCTTAATGAATTTTTTGCAAAAACACGAAGGACCGAGCGATCGGTGGTTATGATCGATCGATCGGTGCTCAACTGAGCGATTGGTGTTTTTGACCGAGCGATCGGTTGAAAACACCCTCTCTGGAATTTTTTCTCATACAAAAAATTTAACCAGTCGATATCTACCAATCGATCGGTTATGGACCGATCGATCGCTAGTTTGGACCGAGCGATCGGTTGCGAATCGATCGATCCCTAGCGATCGGTGCTCTACAGGTTCTAACTGTTTTGGTCATATCTTTTGATTCGCTCGTTGGATTTTGACGATTCAACTTGCGTTGGATTCATCTTTCGAAAATGAACATTTCTGGCATATCAGAATTTTTAATTTCTCCCTTATTTATTAATTATACTACATGATTGGCTACGAAAGTGTTATTCATTAAGTATAGAAAAGTCTGGGGTGCTACATATCATGGTTTAACAAGATAGTCATGCATACATCGATTCAAACATACATGCATAATCAGAGTGCGAAAATATACATTCTTTTCAATTCTTACTTTGTGCTCACTTGTGCTTACTTTTCTATGTGCGTGACAATACTTTTATACTTCAATTTACATGCATTGTATGATAATTTAAAATAAATCACACCATAAATGGATAGAGATTATCTATACATTCCTTATCAAGATACCACTTACTTGACATATACTCCGGTGCGAGCGGGCTTACTTGATTCACTTACTTGGACATAAATGCCTCTTGATCTTAGACAGTTGATACACGGGCCATGCAAAATTCAATCATGCAGTCATACTTGTGGTATACTTACTTTGTCATGCTTGTGTTCATACTTGTGGTAGTAACTCAAACATGCTTGTGCGTACATTATCGTGAGTGAAGTAGTGAAACAAGTGATATAATCCCCGATTAAATAGTGTTCTAGGTTATTGGCGAAGAGCCAATGAAAATCCATCATAACAGCCCATTCCATTATGATAAAAATATTAGGCAACTAAGATCATGATCTACAACCAAGACACTAATCCAAAGCATCCCTCAACCGAACATACATCACAACATGCATAGGTACATCATAATTCAGGATCATGTTGTATCATTCTCATCATGGTTGCAATTTAAAACATATATAGTCATGGTATTTCAATTATCAAGACAATAGGACATTCGTCATGCATCGGTTTCTCAAGTGTTACAACATGAAAAATAGCAACCCTAGAATCCTCAATAGCATGAAAATCCAGAAATCACACATTTGACATATATCATTCAATAATATCTGGCATATTGATTCCTTCCTCTATATTCATACATTCATAATCTAGCATATCAATCCCCTTTCCCTTGTTAATCACACATACACAATCGAATAACTTCATCTTACTTTTAAAATCATGATAAACTTGCATATGATTAATTTTTACAATGAAAACGTACTTTAATCTTTCTTCTTAAATCATAATAGTCTTACTTTCCTTCATTAGTGATCATGATAAAATCAACTTGGAAAGACATATTAACCTTACTTGATCGTCTCTCTACGATCACAAGCTTGTGAATGGTTGAGAATCTCAATCTCAATGCCTTCCTTCTCCTTTGATTGAAAGTCTAGGCAAAACCTTAGGTTTTTCTCCCTGTCTCTCTCTAAGAACTCTTTGAATGATTAGAAACCATAAACCCACTAATTAAGGCCTATTTATAATGTTATAGAGTCGACGGGTAGACGGGCGGTTGACCAGCTTGGTCGGGCGGTCGACCAGTAGATGTTGACCTCTTTGCCATTTTTCCCCATACATTTTTCCAACATGAGTTTTCTGAGGGATCGAATGGTGGTTTTAGGTGTTGCCAGTGGAATTCACTTTTGTTATTTTTGATAGATTTAAACCCTTTAAACTCTTAGGTAATTGTCATAACATATGTATAAACGTAGATAATCAAAATGTAACATAAGAAACAGTGTTTTGACTTTGAATTCAATGTTTTCATTTAATGGACATGAATTACAAGTCAAGCAAGATTTGGGTCGTTACGATTACTTATTTATTGAAAACATGTGGATATGCTTTTTTGCAATGGGTCAAACCAGTACGCTGAAGATGTTAGTTGATGAATTAGACTCTAGAACCAGTGTCCCCTGCAATTGAAAAATGAATTGTACAATTTCATTTCAAATGAATACTTCAACTTCAAAAATTAATAGTCATACTTAATAATTCAAAATAAAATGAGAGTAGTAGAAAGAAACTTATCCAACATTATACTATATAATGAGTAGTTGGTTATCCTTGTCCAATCAATTTTTTTATTATCTATGTCTTAGCATTGTCAATATTCATAGTTTTTTGAGGGTCAAGAAATATATATTTGTTTTTCTCCTTATCCCCAATACTTTATATATTTTCTGAAATAAATAAATTTTCTAAGTGTAAGTCATAAAGTTATAATAATAAGAAAACAAACCAAATAACCTTAATTCTTGAGTTGTCTCACCTTATGTATAATATAATCAAATTTACACCAATGTCGCCATCTGTACACAATTCTGAGACATTTGAATTTAGGATAAACATAGAATCAATGTCTTGTTAAAAAATGTTCTCATTCAATGTTAACATTTGAACTCAATGAAAGAAATTTGATCTCATCAAACCAATGGTTAAATTCCTCAAAGAATTTTCTCGTTGGTTGCAACTTCCACCTAAGATGGATGAAATTTATTTGGTCATTAATATCAATATAACTAATAGACAAGTTGAATAAATACGTTTACTCTTTATTTGAGAAGAATTGTCTGGTGGGTTTGAAGAAATAGTAGCCAGACTTGTGTGTCAAAATTGAAGACCTCAGGTTGCATCTACATATAAGAACGTACAATATATTGTATAAAAATTAGTAAAGAATATTATTATAGCATATTAAAGTAATATATTGAAATAAAAAATCTAGTGAACCAAACCATTTACATATTATTTAGAATGAGCTATGAGCAGATGATTGTGTAGACTGAAGAGCAGCCACCAGCCACCTGAGCAATTAATTGCTTTATTTGCTCCAGAGATTTTTTGTCATTTTCTCATAAGAATTGCTTTTCTATATGCCTATCCCTTTCATCCAATGTCTACACTTGAGATTTGAATTCTTGAATTTCATACATATATGCTGAGGATTTGGGGCGTTTGGGGCAACCCTAATATGTCGTGGGGACAACAAGTTGTTCCGTTGCCCTAAAATGACTTGGATGTTCTAGACCTAACACCGTTATAAGAATGATTGATATCCCTTCAGTAGGCATGCTCATTTCAACCTCGACATATTGCTGCTCTAATTATTCATGTATAAGAGTATTCAACTAATCAGAGAATATGCCAATAAATGAACACGCATAAGAAAGAAACTAATAATCAAACAAACACCTTTAATTTTTGCAGACTTTTGTCTAGTCTCATATGAAGTAATTGGCTTTGCATTCTTTGTCGGGCTTAACCTACAAAATATGTCTCTCCACTTTCTCAAATTGCTGCCCTTGAGAAGTAGATTTAGCCATTTGCCAAATATTAAATATTAAAGATTAGTATAATAACTACATAATCTTAAAGTTTAAGAATGTAAATACTAACAATTGTTCTTTCAACCCCATTGTACCCCCTTTTTAGATGATGGGGGTATGTATTATTCTTCCTTATTTCTTATTTTTATTACTCAAAGCTTGAAAATTACAATACAACTAAGCATAAGTTCAAGTAATTATAATTTTTATAAAGATTAAATATAATGGATAAATGATTATAATTATACAAACCCTGAATTCCAATAAAATTGTAAACTTCATAAACTCATCCAGTGTTCAGGCCTAATATGTACATACTCTGCGAGAAATTTTATTTGATCGACATCCTCAGCGCTGTCGATAAATGGATGAATCTACTTCTTTTGGAGTTACTTCTTGAATGTCTTCCAAGACAAATTATCATTTTTCAAATATTGCATCTTGTCTCTTTTCTTAATTTTAAAGAGTTGCTATAGTAAGACAAAATATACAAAGTTAGTGTAAACATATTTTTTTAACTGTCTTTTTTCAATTTCAAAGAATTGTTTATATACAGATAAAAAATTATGAATATTATATATGCAATGATTTTTATAATCAACAGATCCTAAAACTTGTATTTGACCTCATTTGGAACTTGTTTAAATGTCCTGTAACGAATTGGAATTGCACGTGAAAGTACATCAATGAAAAAACTCAAATCCTTTACATTTTCACAATTTGACATTCCTCTAGAATTCGATTAAATGATTTCCTTCTCACCGGTATTATTTTGCCCCAGACGTTTGCACATTGTGGGGCCTTTGGATTTTCTTTTTAAGGTAGGAGTGTGAGCATGGGTTTCGGTACCACAGTGTTATTGTGTTTTGAGTCGTCACTTATTAATTCAGTAGGGATAAGTCACGGGTAATAGATAAGGTCTTAGTCTGCTTAGAGATCTAAGTAAGAGGTTCGGTTAAGTTCGGGGAAGGTGTTAGGCACCCCGACACTTCTGTCTTGCAATGGTTCCCTACTTACTAGGTTTAAGTCAAATTAATGTCAAGTTGTTAGTCAAATTCCTTAGGTTTAGTTCATACTAATCCAAGAAGGGAAAAACTAAACTAGGGTTGAACCCAAGTTAGGTTACTTATGTACTCACATTGGGGTGAGATCAGATCGAGCGTAGTTTTGACACATGAGCCCGTGCCAAGGCTAGGGGAGTGTTGTGTGTGCACCAAAGGTGGCTTAGGGTTTAGTCCGGTAGACTAGGATTGAGTTGAGCGGGGTTGGTCAAGTGCATGGTATTGGACCTGATTGGCCAATGGATAGTCTGGTAGACTAGGGTTTGAGCCCGGTAGGCCAAGAGGTAAGTTTGGAGGCTAAGGCTTAGTCTGGTAGACTAAAGATTGGGCTCGATAGGCCAAGATTGGGTATGATAGGCCAAAGATTGGACCCGGAGGTCAGGAGTAAGCCCGGTAGGCTTTGGATTAGGCCCCATAGGCCAAGAGTGAGCTCGGTAGGCTTGAGTTGGGCTCGATAGGCCAAGATCGGGCCTGGTAGGCCAAAGAGAGTTTTAATAATTAAACGGGTTTAACCGTGGTTTGGATTGCTAACCGTGGTTGGGTAAGGTTCAAATCAGTTTTATGGTTCTTAAAAATTCGATTGATGATTTTTGAGGATTTTTCTTAATTTTTTTCAAAGTTAAATAAGGCTAACCATGTTTAAGACATGATTTTAACCATGGCTAGTCCAATTAACCGTGGTTAGACAATCTACAAAGCTGGATTTGGAGTTAGACTATCATTTCTGATTTTTCATGATTTTTGAGATCTTTTCATGGCTTAAATGGGCGTAACCATGGTTAAATCAAGTGTTAATAATAGTTAAGCTCATCTAACCATGATTAGGCATGCTTACACAGTCCAAAAGTGATATTTTCTAAAGTTTTAGAATATTTTGGATTTTTTAGAATTTTTCTATGAGGTTAGGCCAACTAACCATGATTAATTTTTAACCGGGATTAGGTTAACCAGTGGTTAAGCCAAGATAGGGCTTGGTATGGGCCCAGGGGGCCTAGTCAGGTTTATTGGGGGCATCCCATGGGCCCTGGGCCACTGCAAGGCCAAAAAAAAACAAAAAATCAGGCTGTCGATAGAAACATTACCTACAGTTAGGCAGTTTTTTAACTAGGGTTTAGGGGGTCATAACTTAGGTTAGGTGTGGATTTAGACAGTCCTGGACCCATGGTTTTGAAGCTCAGATATAAGGGAAGGCCCTAGGCCTACTGTGGGCCCAGGGGATGCCTCATGTGGGCCTGGTATGAGCCCAAAGCCAGCTTACATAAAATGATAAAATGTCGGTAATAGGAGTATCGACACTTTGACAGTTTTCAGCAAACTAACCATGGTTAGTTTAAGGGGGAGGGTCCATAAAGCCCAGGTTAGGTCCAAGGGGAACTCAGGTATCCAAAACCAACCCTGGAATAGACTAGGGTTGCACCAGGTGGGGCCCACAAGCATTGTAATAGAGACCTCAGGAATTGCGGTAATAAGTTTACTACAATTCCTGGAAATCTTCCAGAAAATAAAATCCCCCTACGGGCTGCTACCAGGGGTTCACCCAGGATGTGGAGGACCCCCAGAAGCCTATGAGGCCACCTGAAGTAATACTATGCCCTTGGGGGGTTCCCCCCCACCATGAAGAAGGTGGGAGAAACCCCCCACAGTGGGTGTATCTGGAAAACAAAGAAGAAGGTCCCTTGGAATGGACCAGGGGTCACAGGTGTATCAAAACAAGTAAAAAAGAGGGGTAGGAGGAAGCCCTACCCTGCTGAGTGCTGATGAGGACGGTGGTGGCGCTGTGGCGGTGTTGTAAGTGGTGGAGCATTGCTGTGGTTTGAACCAGAGGCTGTTGGGAGCTACTGGAATCTCCTGGAGCTACTGGGAGTGTTACCGGAGTGAGGGAAGGGGCTCAGGCCTTAGTTTTTTAAACAGGGATTCGGGTTTGGAGGTTTTTAGGTCCTTTGGAGCTTGGGGGAGGTTGCCATTTATAGCCAAGGGGGTAGGGACACCCCTGGTATTAGTACTAGGGTGGATGAGGTCTCAAGAGGGCGGAGAGGCGTGCTGCAGGCTGAAGAGGTGGCTCAGGTGGCGTGCCTGACCTTCACAGGGGGTGGGTGTGTTACAGGAAACAAACACAGGTAATGGCTTTACCGCCATTACCAAAACTGTGCAATTTGGTAATGTCGGCAAAGACATTACTGCCACATATGGGTTTTGCTGAAAGGGCCTAGCCCAGGCTGCACATGCGGTATGAGGCTCCAAGATTTGAGTTCTCTTGGGCCTGGGCTTGGGCCTAGGCCGAGAGTTTGGTCTCTAGGGGTTCATGGACTTGAGGGTTAAGCCCTAATGGCCTAGGGCTTAGCTAGGGCTTGGGTTTTCCTAGGTTTTTGACTAGGGTTTACATAGGTTTTTGACTAGGGTTTGGTCATAGGTTTAGGCTAGGGCTAGGGCTTGGGTTTTCCTAGGTTTTTGACTAGGGTTTACATAGGTTTTTGACTAGGGTTTGGTCCTAGGCTAGGGTTTACCTAGGGTTAGAGTTTTGACTAGGTTAGGCCTAGGTTTAACTAGGGTTAAGTCCTAGGATTTAGCTAGGGTTTACCTAGGGTTAAGAGACTCGATTGGGGATAACCATGGTTAAAAAAATCTTAACCATGGTTAGGATAGGGGTGTAAAAATTGGGTGCTTACAGTTGCCCCTCTTTGACGAAGAGTATCGAGATGACAATTGAATGTCAAAGACTGGAATCATCCAATTTTTACACTAAGATTTAATTTTGGGAATGCGGCATGATGCATGTTATGCAAGTGGTGAGTGCTTATGTAGAGATTGGGGCTGCTACTCGGAGTAGCGAGTGGCTGGGGAAGAAAATAGATGCAGAAATGGCATGGCCCAGAGGCGTTTAGCCAAAAGAGGTGTTGCTCAGATGCGGCAGGGTTTTGATTGAAACTGTATTTCCTGGGGGATATTAACTGAATCGATTGAAGGACACATGGAGTGTCAGGAACACACGGGGTGTTAAAATGGGGCAAATAGAGTATCAGAAGACACACAGGGTGTCAAAACACACATGGTATTAAGGGACACATGAAGGTGTCAGGAGGGCAGACATGCAAGAGGTAATGCTGTTGTGTGACAAGACTGTCATGGAGCACACAAGATGTCGATGACTCACGGGGGTGTCACAAAGGGAGACATACAGGAGGTAATGCTGTTGTGTGACAAGGCTGTCATGGAGCACACAGAATCTCTAGGACACACGGGGGTATCACAAACGGGAACATGTATGAGGTAATGTTCTTTTATGACGAGGCTGTCACGGAGCACACAGGATGTCCAGGACACAGGGGTGTCGAAAAAGTTTTGAGACGTGATGCCGGATTGATATTGGAATTACCCAAGAGGGATTGGATTTTGATCATGCAAGATATGATGCTATGCTGTCATGTACGGATAAAGACGAGGATGCTTTCCCATGACTCTGTGGTGATTTGTAATTGGCGAGGATGTGTGGTGTCGGCTTCCACTGCTTGCTGGCCAGGATTGCTTGGTGCAGGTTGGTACAATCGGGTTTTGATACCAAAAGTTTGTTTTTGAAAATCTTTTTTCAGAAAAGTATAGAAGACTTTTACAAAGATTTTAGTTTTGACAACAAAATGCTTAGTTAGCTTTCCGATGTTTACCTATATGCTAGGGAGGTGTTTTCCGAGGAATACTTTACTAGGAAATGCTTGAGAGTTACACATCTACTGGGGATATTTCCTGTTGGAATCTCGGCTAGGGATACCCGTTCACTTAGAGTTGTTGACTGCTGGGGATAACTGGGGAATCCGGTGAGCCTGATTGCTGCTGGATGTTGTTGCCAAATCGATTTTCAGCTTTTTCTCCATTTTTTACTCTTGGAATGACCAAGTCATGGGGTTCGCATAATTTTTGCACGATGAGGCCGTTGCCGATTTTCCTCAAGCCTGCAAAGCTGATTGATTTTTATCCCTTTTTTGTCCCTAGTTTCAAGGCTAGGCCTGAGAATCGTGTAACTTTTACGAAATGAGGCCGTTATCGGTTTTCACTCATACCCGCGACTAGCTTGGAAAGCCCGTGATTTGTTGGGGAAAATAGATTTTCTCCCGTCATTGCCCTACGTGGCGCTCATCTTGCGGATATAGGGATTCTGTTTTCCGTCGAAGGTGTAAATGTGATGTTGTGCTTGCACTTGCAGTTTTTAGAGGATCTAAAAGGGCTTAGAGTAGGATGAAACATAGGCTCGGGGACTGAAGTTTGGGACACCCTAGGATGTAGTTGATTTACATTCTCTTGGAGGTTTTTTTTTTGTGTTTCGTTGGGGAATTTGAGAGAGGTTGTCTCTACTTGGAGAAAGAATCCGAAGATTTTTATCTCTGTGGGGAGTCTCTGATTCTTGAGAATGTTTCGACTTCTATTTTGGGTTTTCTTTTGATAGAAATTTTGTATACTTTGATGTCAACTCCGCCGAGAAAGTTGAGAGGATTTTTGCTTGGGGAGAAAGTCCAGAGAGGTTGTCTCTGTGGGGAGTCTTTGATTCTTGAGAATGATTCGACTTCTATTTTGGGCTTTCTTTTGATAGAAATTTTGTATATTTTGAGAGTCGGCTTGTCTGGGGAAGTTGAGAGGATTTTTGCTTGGGTAGTGACTCTGTAGAGAGAGTCAGTGAGGTTGGACTCTTCCTGGGGAAAAGGGGGTCTTGGAGGTTGACACAGGGAGTGCCCTGCTCTTGTTAGTGACCACACCTGATTTGTTAGGTTGCCTACGTATCCTTTAAAAGATCAGGTCATGACGTAGTTCAGGCAAATGTCATAGGTTGGCAAGGGAGGGTGTCCCTGAAAAGGTTTTGTGAAAGAAAGGCTATTAGGCTCAAGGGGCTAACTAGTGAATTTTATTGATTTTTGTAAAAGGTTTTATAATATTGGGGATAAGGAGTGTGCCAAAGATGGCTTCCTATCATTTCCCGGAGAAGCTAAGAGTACAAAGCGCCTAACAGATCTAGACCCTAAGCATAGTATCTCTTGACTTTGTCCATGTTGACGGGCTCTGGGAGGTCTTTGTCATCCATCCGTTCAAGTCGAAGGGCGCCGCCTAAGAATTTGTCTCAGACGATGAATGACCTTCATAGTTGGGAGTGAACTTGCCCCTCGGGTCAGGGTGGTTTGGTAACACTTTTCAGAGAACTAGTTCACCAATCTCAATGCTTTGTGGCTTGACTTTCTTATCGAATGCCCTAGCCATATGCCTCTGATAGGCCTGGGAGTAATTGATGGCTTTCAGTCGCTGCTCTTCAAACAAGTTCAGTTGCTCGTATCGGGTTTGTGCCCATTCTGCTTATGAGATTTCTGCTTCTATTAGCATCCGGCGTGATGGAATTTATACTTTGATGGGGAGGACTGCTTGCATACCATAAGACAGAAAAAATAGTGTTGCCCCAATTGAGGTTCTGATGGACGTTCTGTAGGCCATGAGTGCGTATGAGAGCATCTCATACCAAGTAGAGTAATTGGTTGCCATTTTCTCAATGATTTTCTTTATGTTCTTGTTGACAGCTTTAACTACACCATTATTCTGAGGCCTGTATGGCATGGAGTTGTGATACTGTATCTTAAATTTCTGACAGAGATTAGTTATCCCTCTGTTGTAGAAGTTAAGAGCATTGTCTGTTACAATCTCAAATGGAACTCCGTACTGACAAATGATATTCCTTTTCAGAAAACGCTAAACCACATAGGCTATGATGTTTGCATAAGAGGCTGCCTTGACCTATTTTGTAAAGTAATCGATTGCTACTAGGATGAATCGATGTCCGGTTGATGCTTTCAGAGCTATGGGCCGATGACGTCGATGCCCCAAGCTGAGAATGGCCAGGGCGCGGTCAGATTATGGAGCCTTGTTGGCGGTGCATTGATCTTGTCAGTATAGATTTGGCACTGGTGGCACTTCTGTACGTGCTTACAACAGTCAGCTTCCATTGTAGACCAGTAGTAACACAGCTTGAGAATTTTCTTGGAGAGCATTAACCCATTCATGTGTGGGCCGCAAGTTCCTCCGTGAACTTCCTCTACTACCTGTGCTGCTTCACTGGTGTCAAGGCATCTGAACCAGATCATGTTCGATGATCTTTTGTACAAGACTCCCGCTGAGAGGACAAACTGGATAGCCAATCTTCGGATTGTCCGTCGGTCTGTTTTGGTGGCATTGAAGGGGAAGATCCCGTCCTCAAGGTATTGCTTGATGTTTGTATACTAAGGCTTGTTGTCAGATACTGCGTCTAGCTCTAGGGAGTAGGCAGACTGCTCTTGTTGCTGAATTTCGATTGACCAGAGCATGATGCCCTTGGGAATTTGAACCATGGAGGCGAGAGTGGCCAGTGCATCGGTAAACCTGTTGTGATTTCTAGACCTATGGTTGAAGGTGATTCTTCTGAACTAAGCGGTCAGCATGTTGAGGTAGGCCAGGTATGAGACTAGCTAGGGTTCTTGGATGACCCAAGATTCATTCGCCTGACAGATTACCAAAGACGAGTCACCGCAGACGTCAATCTCTTCAATCCCGATGCCCAGGGCTTCTTTCAGACCAGCTATGCATGCCTCATATTCTGCTTCGTTGTTGGAGCATATGAATTTTAGCTTGGTTGATAAAGGAAGGTGTGCTCCCTTAGGTAAGATCAAGACTGTCCCTACCCCGTACCTATGACTATTGGCAGATCCGTCAAAGTATAACTCCCAGCCGGAATATTCTTGCTCTTCCGCTTCAGTGTACAAGTTGGCTTCGTCTGAAAATCGATCATGTACTGAGACGTAGTCCTCTACTGGAATGTGGGCCAAGTGATCTGCTATTACCTACCCCTTGATTGACTTCTGTGTCATGTACGTGATGTTGAATTCAGACAACATCATAAGCCATCGGGCAGTCATTCCGGTGGTGGTTGGCTTTTCCAGTAGGTGCTTGCGTGGATCCATCTGGGAGATCAGAATTGCCAGAAAAGAAAGTAGATAATGCCGCAGATGTTGAGTAGCCCAGATCAATGCCAGACATGTCTTCTCAAGAGGGCTGTACTGCTCTTTATACTCTAGTAGGCGCTTACTGATGTAGTAGATGACCTGCTCTGTTCTGCCTGTCTCGTCATGCTGTGCTAGGACGCACCCCAAGAAGGTTTCTTACACTGAGATGTAGAATAGTAGGGGCCATCCTGGTGTAGGAGGCATTAACATTGGAAGTTTGAGCAGGTATTACTTTATTCTATCAAAGGCTTCCTAACACTCGTCTGTCCAGACTGTCGGTGTATTCTTCCGGAGAAGCTTGAAGATCGGCTCATATATCGAAGTGAGAGATGAATCGGCTGATTTATTGAATTCTGCCTAGGAAACCATGGATCTCATTTTCAGTCTGGAGGGTCAGCATTTCGATGAAAGCTTTAGCTTTGGCTGGATCAATCTCGATGCCTCTTTTGTTGACTGAAGCCGATGAGCTTTCCAGATGAGGCTCCAAAGACGCATTTGGCCGGATTCAATCTCAGGCCGAACTCTCTAAGTCTATCACAGAGTCTTTTCAGATCTTCTGGGTGTTGCCTGACAGTTGGCGATTTGACGATTATGTCATCCATATAGACTTCAGTTGTCTTGTGGATCATGTCATGGAATAGTGCTGCCATGACCCTCTGGTAGGTTATCCCTGTATTCTTGAGTCCGAATGACATGACTTTATAGCAAAATGTACCCCAAGGTATGATGAAGGAAATTTTCTCCATGTCTTCTTCTGCCATTCTGATCTGGTTGTATCCAGAGAAACCATCCATAAATGAGAGAGTCTCGTGCTCCGCAGTGTTGTCGACTAGGATGTTGATGTGCAGGAGAGGAAAGTTGCCTTTGGGGCTTACCCTGTTTAGATTCCGGTAGTCGATGCACATCCGGACTTTGCCATCCTTCTTGGGTACAAGCACAATATTGGCCAAACATTCAGGGTAGGTTTTCACTGCCAGGAAGCTTGCATTGATATGTTTTTCAACTTCTTCCTTGACTTTCTATGACCATTCGGGCCTCATTTGTCTCAGTTTCTGCTTAACTAGTCTGACGTCAGGGTTTAGGGACAGTCTGTGCAACACTAATGCTGGGTCCAGGCTGGGCATGTCTGCATATGACCAGGCGAAGACATCATTGTTGCTCTTTAGAAAGCTGATCATGTCTGTTCTCTGTTACGGGCTCATGCTTGTGCTGATTTTGACTAGTTGCTGGTTGTCCTCGGATCAAGGTTCACTGTCTCGGTATCCTCAATATTTGACTGTAATCACTACGTTCTAGGAGGTCCAGAATCTCCTGAGGCGGTTCCTCTTCCTGCTCTGAATCATATTCCACTTCCGTTAGTTCCAGAAGGGTTTCAGGGGTAGCCTTAGTGCAGGCGATTTCCTGACAAAACATTTAGCTGAGTTTAGTATGCTTATGTTTTTTTATTTTTGGTGGCTTTAGAACACTATGCCTTCCAGTGGAAGAGTCCGTGTGATTTCGTTATCAGCCAAAATATTTGATGCAAAACATGTTTTTGAGTCAAAATGTCATATTTCATTTATAAAAACAATATGATTGTTGTTTACAAAAGTTGACTCAATAAAAAAGACGCCGATAGTGGCCTGACGTTTGGATTTTGCAAACAGGAGCAAAGAGATATAGAAGAAGGAGAAGGGTGTTGCTTGCTTACTGTCTGGTCTGACCGACCTTTCCTACATTGCTGTTGCCCCGACCCTGGATGGCCTCAATGGTGAGAGCTTCAGTCCACCAACGGATTAGTGGCTGGTGACCAGATGACGCTTCGATGTTTTTGGAGAGGGAGCAAACCTGTTCTCCTACTGGATATTCTGCTTTGATAGCATCTTCGACAGTCAGCTCGTCGAACAATTGGGCCATGCTGAAGATCTCTAGATCTGGAATCCCTGAAGATTCGGCATTGGGCCGAGATGTTAAGGCAACTAGTGCAGTAGATGTGTCAGGGTAAGATTAGAAGGTTTCGACTGGGAAAGTTACTGAAATGTGGGGTCGAGGTTCTGGTTTCATCGACTGGCTGTTTTTCTGTGTAAGATTTGTGAGATAGTCCTCATACTTGGGCCTGTAGCCCAGTCCAAAGGGTGCAGTGTAGCGCAGAGGTGTATATCTCTTCTTCATCCCTTGGTTTCTAGCTCCCAGGCCTGACCCTAGTTGATAATTCATCTTAGCCATCATCCTGACAAATGGTAGAATCTGCTGCTTGTTCTACTCTTCTATCTGGGCGATAGAATTGACATGCTCAAACTGATAAGTTATGAAGGCGGTGCCTTGTCTGAGCTCCTGGACATCCCTGAAGGAACTCACCAATTCCTTTGATGGTATTACGACCATGTGGTTGTCCTGAATAAATTTGATTCGCTGGTGCAGAGAGGAGGGAATGGCTCCGGCCGCGTGGATCCACGGCCTCCCAATGAGCAAAGTAAATGAGGCAGACACACTTACAACTTGAAAGTTTGTAGTAAATTGAGCAGGTCCGACTCTGATAGCCAGATCGATATCGCCCAGATGTTGCTTTGTTGAGTTGTTGAAAGCCCGGATTATCATGGGTCTCTTCTTCACTTGATTGAGATTTATTCCCAAGCTTTGCAGTGTTGATAGTATGCAGCCGTTCAGGCCGGAGCCATTATCTATTAGTACTGATGATAGAGTTTTATCCATGCATTGCATTGCTATGTAAAGGGCCCGGGTATGGTCCTTGTCACCGTCCGGTATCTTTTCTTCTGTAAAGGAAATAACTCTTGGTTCTAACACTTGTCCTACCATATGCCCCAGCTTCTCGGGTATAATATCTGGTGTCATGTGGGCGCTGTTAAATACTCAGAGGAGTTGCTTCCGGTGATGCTCGGAAGTTAGAAGAAGACGCATGATTGAGATCTGGGCTGGTGTCTTACTCAACTGTTGAGTAATGTTGAATTTTTTCGATTTCTCTAGAATTTTTAGTAGAATTGCAGAGTCTGCTGCTCTCTTCTCAGGGTCTGATACCCTTGCTTTTTCTGTCTCTTTCTCTTTCCCTTTTACCTTTACTAGCTTAGCTGCCGGCGGTTGGTACACCCGACCAGATCAAGTGAGGCTGGCTATGCTCTCACTCTCAATGATGAGAGAGCGGGAAGCGAGTACATGATTGAGGCTGAAGGGGAATGTGAGGGATTCAGACTGGGTTGGTAGATGTAGAGGCTTGGGCTGGAGCCGTGGGCCAATTGACGGGACAAAGGATTGTGTAAACAATTTGCTCTTTGTCAGTTTCAAGAGCGGAGATTTGTACTGGGGCCTGAATGGCCTGAATATTTGACAGAGGGAGGGGGATAATGACTGGAAGTCTGTAAGAAGGCCTGATGATGCCATCATCGATTGCAGGTGCGCTGGGTCTAGGCTGCCTTACCTTGGGCTCTTCCCACTGTATAAAATTGACTTGATTGTTGTGTGGGGGCATTGGTGCCTGGTTGATGCAGGTATTGCTAGGGGCTAACTCAACTTTTCCCTCATCTAGAAGATCTTGGATGACGCAGTTTAGGCCAATGCAATAGTCGGTTGCATGGCCTGGGCCTTGGTGAAAGGCGCAGTGATGGTCGACATTGTAATTTTTGTTTCTCTTGTCTGAGAGTAAGAGGGAAGTAGGGCCTCTTAAAGCAAGAAGACCTTGTTTGGTCAAGAACTCTAACAATTGACTGAGAGTGTAAGGGAGGGGAGTAAAGTTCCTGGGGGGCTTGTCTTGCTGACGACTTTGCCCCTGGTTAGGCCGGGTGTTTCTGACAACTGGTTGTTGCTGAGCTGGAGCTGGAGCTGGAAATCTGATGGGTGCTAAAGAAGCCACCATGTGTATACTTTCTTTTCTTTTTTGGTCTCGGGGACCACTGTTCCTACTGGTTGAGGTTGTTGCTTTGGGAGGATCAAGCCTTAGACTGGAGTGGATGGCTCCACTCTTGATGGTGGTCTCTATGCGGGCACCAGTCTTGACGATGGTGTCGAAGTCTGCTATGGGCAAAGTGACCATTAGGGTCAAGTAGGGCTGCTTCAGTGTGCCCATGAACATGCTTGCCAGTTCCTCCTTAGGGATAGGAGTAGGGATTTTAGCTGTCATCTCCCTCCACCGAGTGGCGTATTCCAAGAAAGATTCATTATTGCGTTGACTCATTTGTTCGAGCTAGCTCCGCTGAGGCCAGAGCTCCTGATTAAAAGAATACTACTACACAAAGCAGTCCATGACATCCTGCTAAGTCTTTATCCTCTGTTTGTCTACCGACATCCACCATGTCAGGACTGCCCCCTTCAAGCTTTTTTAGAAATATTGTATGAGCAAGGGCAGATTTTTGTTCTGCTGGAGTATGTCCCTAGGTATAACTGTAGATGTTGTTTCGGGCAGCCAGTGCCGTCATATTTATCAAAGTCTGGTACTTTGAAGCCTGTGGGAATAGCCTCCCTTAAAGAGATAGTCAAGTTCTCCAATGACAGACTGGTGCTAGCAGATGCACCCTTCATTTTTATCATATTTTGTTTTATCTGTTTTATCTCTTCGTGCTGGTCTCGGAGAGATGGTGTAGGATCTGAAGAAGAAGGTCTGTCCTGGTTAATGTGAGAGGCCTTGGGCTGTTCTGTCTCATCAAAATGCTCGTACTCCATATCACCTCTGCCTGTAGCGGGTCCAGGGTTGGGTATAATGATTGGAACAGGGTGAGGCTCAGGGATAGGTTGTTTGGACGACTCGCCGGTTGGGATCCGAGAGGAAGGTTCATCAGTTCGGCTTGCAATCAGAATCTTCAGAGATTCCAGACCACTCTCAAGGTTTACTTGCATGGCCGTAATGTCCCTTTCATGAGCTTGTAGGATCCCACTGTTCCTCTGTTGCTGATCAACTGGTTCTATCATTGTATCCGAATTGCTTTCTGATACGGCTTGGATGGGTACCTGTTCTGAGACCGGTACTTCTGTCAGGACTGCGTTTGCTACTTCTACGAGAATTGTAGTCATAGAGCGAGTCATGGGCCGGCTCATGCAACTAAAAAGAATGCAACGACTAATCACGATTATGCATGATTTATGAGACAGAATGTAAGAAAAGATTTTTCATTGAATGTATGATTGTGTGAATTAGTACTGGACAACGACTTAAGAAAGAAAAAGACTCAACCTTAAGTAGGTCCATCAGAGATGGCAAAGTCAAGTGGTCGGGGCACACCCTCAAGGTCCATGACCTGCTGTTGGAGGGATGTGATTTCAATCTCCATGTGTTCAATTGTTTCTGTGACATTGAACATTCGAAACCCGAACTGTCGGATTTGATTGGTCATCTCAACCTTTACACTGTCAAGCTGCTCTTGATGAAAGTGCAGTTGGGCTCTGATGACAACGGTCTCTTTGGCATCACCCCTGTGTCTCTTCTGAAGGGACTAGACTGTATGCTCAAGCTGGTCAGCCTGTTCCTGTAGGGCTAGGAGTTCGCGGTTCTGCTTCGCTTCCTGTTGCCTGAATGCTCATTGGGCCTTCCGTAGCCTCTTCTCCTTTTACTGGATCTATAACTGCCATTCCAGGAAGATGTCTCTACAAGAAACCACCATTTCTGTGATAGGTATGGTTCCTTGTGATGGAACGGAAACTGGTGTCGGTAGTTCTCTGGGTATGGGCATACCGGATGGAATGTCAAGGTCCTCTATCCATAGTCAGTATGCTGAATCAGTCGATGGTCTTGTTGTGACCACGAAGCCTGTCCATTGTTCTCTCATGGAGCTTCGCTAATCTGCTTGGAATCAACGGGTGAGGCGTTCAGACTGCACTATGAAGTCGGGGAAACATTTTCCAGATTGTCTATCACCGGAATGCGTTGAGGGAGTCCAAATTGGCGGAGGACTTGGAGTGGTACGTAGGCTACTGAGCCGTTGAGACCTGTTAGGATCATGCATCGCCTTTCTGCTATAACAACGCGTGGTAGTTGTCTGCAGACCAACCGCACGTATTCCCATGTAATCTGTTCCTCGGTTAGGTTCCTGGGCAGGCTGTATGCATCTCGGGAGACGTCGGACACTGGTAAGATGGTAAGCAAGTGTGATACCAGCCATAAGTGTAATAGCGGTGCACTGGCATGGAAGATGCCTTTTCTGCGTTATGCTGCTTGGTTGAGAGTCCTGAGAAGCTTTGTAAGGATGACCGGGATAACCGTCTTGGTGTCACACATGTCTTCAACGATCCCCACCAATACTGAGTCGGCGAGGGTACCGCATTTTGGGAATACTAGCTGGGACATGATGATCAACATAAGGGTATTGAGATCGGGGAGTTCGGCAGTCAGGGAGTCAGGGCCACCTAGGCCGGTACTGTTTCTTAAGAAATTTTATAGACACCTATTCGTAAGTGCCGCTAGTATCATGCTGTAAGGAGGCATGCTTGATTTGTAAAAACCTTGAGAGGTTTGCCTGAAATGATGCCTTGTAGCGCGGTACTATAGCATCATTTTTCATGGTTAGGTCTAGAATGCGATGTATTTCCTCTAGAGTTGGACACAGCTCGTTCTTACCAAAACAGAACACCATGTATGATGGGTTTCAATACTGGATGACTGCATTTAAGAGGCGCCAGTGTTGTTTAACCATGGGCAGGTCTAAGGTGTTACCCATTCGATAGTACTGGGCCCAAGCGAGATGCTGACTCTGAGAGAGGGCCTCAATTGTATCTTGGAGGGTTTTGTCATATGCCCCTTGAGAGAGGAGGTTCACGGGCCGTAATAGCTGACCATTTGATGGAACAATCCCTGACGAACCTGCCATCTACCTGGACGAATATACAGACTCTATGTGAATGCACTATGTATACAAGATGCAAGGATAATGCAAGTGATGATTATGCATTTAAAAAAAAAAATTTAATTGGGTGCGCCAGGGCACATGTGATCCGATAGGACAAGCGAACAGAGATCCGGTATACTTTACCTGGGTTGTTGGGAACCGGGGGCCTATCAGGTCAAGGCTAGAATAGGTCCTGTGAGGACTTGTCTTCCTGAGATTTAAACCCCATGTGCTATGTCAAGATGTGGGGTATGATGCGTTTTATTACAAATACAAGTTTGGCTCATCACATGCCCCTAGGTGGGTGCTTATTTGGGTAGGATGTGCCCGGATAGTCAACCATGATTAGGGACAGGTATAGGGTGCAAGCAGGTTAGGGTATAGAGTGTCCCTCCAGGTTGGCTGCTTGTAGACTATACCCTAGCCTAGGTTATATATATGCATGCTGGGGTAATGCAACTGTATTCCTAGCAGGATGGGGGGGATCACTTAACACCGTATATGCGACACCCTTGAAAATGGACGACTGGTATAAGCGGGAGCGTTCAGAATCATTCCCTGAGGGTAATCATCCAGCAAGAGTAACTCCACGGACTTTTAAGACTTTTAAGCCTTTGTCACTGAGGATAATCATCCAACAGCCGTAAGCGTATTAAACCTGTCTGATGGGATTCAGGATTGTTACACTATTATGCTATGTATGAGATGTACAATATAAAATACACTCAAAAGGTATAAAAAATTAGTATTAGACTAAGTTCTAACGCGTTTGAGTAATGTTGATGTTAATTTGGCATAGACCTAGGTTCCAGGTTGAACCTTGAGGTATGACAATTAATGTTATCCCCAGTAGAGTCGCCAGAGCTATGAGCACAGGTTTCGATACTCATTGTGTTATTGTGTTATGAGTCGCCGCTTATTAATTCAGTAGAGATAAGTCCCGGGTAATGGATAAGGTCTTAGTCTGCTTAGAGATCTAGGTAAGAGGTTCGGTTAAGTCCGGGGAAGGTGTTAGGCACCCTGACACTTTCGTCTTGCAACGATTCCCTACTTACTAGGTTTAAGCCAAATTAGTGTCAAATTGTTAGTCAAATGCCTTAGGTTTAGTTTATACTAATCCAAGAAGAGAAAATCTAAACTAGGGTCGAACCTGAGTTGGGTTGCCTACGTACTCACATTGGGGTGAGATCAGACCGAGCGTAATTCTGGCACATGAGCCTATGCCAAGGTTAGGGGAGTGTTGTGTGTGCATCAAAGGTGACTTAGGGTCTAATCCGGTAGACTAGGGTGGAATTGATCGGGGTTGGTCAAGTGCATGGTATTGGGCCCGATAGGTCAATGGGTAGTCCGGTAGACTAGGGTTTGGGCCCGGTAGGCCAAGAGGTAAGCCCGGAAGTTAAGGCTTAGTCTGATAGACAAATGATTGGGCCCAGTAGGCCAAGATTGGGCCTAGTAGGCCAAAGGTTGGACCCGAAGGTCAGGAGTAAGCCTGGTAGGCTTTGGATTAGGCTCGGTAGGCCAAGGGTGAGCCCGGTAGGCTTAAGTTGGGCCCGGTAGGCCAAGATCGAGCTCGGTAGGCTAAAGAGGATTTAACTGGAACTAAACGGGTTTAACCATTGTTAGGATTGCTAACTGTGGTTGGGTAAGGTCCAAATCAGTTTTATGGTCCTTAAAAATTGATCGATAATTTTTGAGAATTTTTCTCAATTTTTCCCAAAGTTAAATGGGGCTAACCATGATTAAGACATGAGTTTAACCATGGTTAGTCCGGTTAACCGTTGGTAGGCAATCTACAAAGCTAGATTTGGGGTTAGACTGCCATTTCTGATTTTTCATGATTTTTGGGATTTTTTCATGGCTTAAATGAGCTTAACCAAGGTTAAATCAAGTGTTAACCATGATTAAGCTCATCTAATCATGGTTAGGCATGCTTGCACAGTCTAAAAGTGATATTTTTCAAAGTTTCAAAATATTTTAGATTTTTTAGGATTTTTTCATGAGTTTAGGCCAACTAATCATGGTTAGTTTTTAACCGGGGTTAGGTTAACCTGTGATTAAACCAAGGCAGGGTCTGGTATGGGCCCAGGGGGCCTGATTAGGTTTATTGGGGGCATCCAATGGGCCCTGAGCCACTGGCTGGACCCATGGTTTTGAAGCTCAGACATTAGGGAAGGCCCTGGGATTGCTGTGGGCCCCAGGAGAGGCCTCATGTGGGCCTGGTATGAGCCCAAAGTCAGCTTACATAAAATGATAAAATGTCGGTAATAAGATTACCGATACTTTGACAGTTTTCAGCAAACTAACCATGGTTAGTTTAAGGGGGAGGGTCCATAAAGCCCAAGTTAGGTCCAAGAGGAACTCAGGTGTCCGAAACCAACATTGGAATAGACCAGGGTTGCACCAGGTGGGGCCCACAAGCACTATAATAGAGACCTTCAGGAATGACAGTAATAAGTTTACTGCCACTCATAGAAATCTTCCAGAAAATAAAATCCCCCTATGGGGCTGCTATCAGGGGACTACCAGGGGCTCCCCCAGGATGTGGAGGACCCACAAAAGCCTATAAGGCCACCTGAAGTGATACTATGCTCTTGGGGGGTTCCTCCCTACCATGAAGAAGGTGGGAGAAACCCCCCACAGTGGGTGTATCTGCAAAACAAAGAAGAAGGTCCCCTGGAATGGACCAGGGGCTCACAGGTGTATCAAAACAAGTAAAAAAGAGGGGTAGGGGAAGCCCTACCCTGCTGAGTGCTGATGAGGAAGGTGGTGGCACTGTGGCGGTGCTGCAAGTGGTGGAGCATAACTGTGGTTTGAACTAGAGGCTGCTGGGAGCTACTGGAGTCTCCTAGAGCTACTGGGAGTGTTACTGGAGTAAGGGAAGGGGTTCAGACCTTAGTTTCTAAACAGGGATTCGGGTTTGGAGGTTTTCAGGTCATTTGGAGCTTGGGGGAGGCTGCCATTTAAAGCCAAGGGAGGTAGGGACACCCCTGGTATTAGTACCAAGGTGGATGAGGTCTCAGGAGGGCGGAGAGGCGTGCTGCAGGTTGGAGAGGTAGCTCAGGTGGCGTTCCTGACCTTCGCAAGGGGTGGGTGTGCTGCAGGAAGCAAACATAGGTAATGGCGGTACCGCCATTACCAAAACTAAGCAATTTGGTAATGTCGGCAAAGACATTACCACCACATATGGGTTTTGCCCAAAGGGCCGGGCCCAGGCTGTGCATGTGGTACGGGGCTCCAAGATTTGAATTCTCTTGGGCTTGGGCTCGGGCCCAAGCCGAGAGTTTGGTGTCTAAGGGTTCATGGACTTGAGGGTTAAGCCCTAATGGCCTAGGGCTTGGCTAGGGCTTGAGTTTTCCTAGGTTTCTGACTAGGGTTTACATAGGTTTTTGACTAGGGTTTGGTCCTAGGGTTAGGCTACAGTTAGGGGTAGGCTAGGGTTTACCTAGGGTTAGAGTCTTGACTAGGGTTAGGCCTAGGTTTAACTAGGGTTAAGTCCTAGGGTTTAGCTAGGGTTTACCTAGGGTTAAGGGACTCGACTGGGGATAACCATGATTAAAAAAATCTTACCTATGGTTAGGATAGGGGTTTAAAAATTGGGTGCTTACAAGGAGTTTAGGACCACTAGTACTTGACTCCAAGTCAAAATGGCGTGTTCCTGACATGATTGTGATGAAAAAATGCATAACAATCAGTATATAACAATATTCCTTATTTAACTGCTGAAAGCATAGAAAGTATTGTATATTTTATATCGAAAGCATAAATTTGCAATTGGAAACTTGTCTGACTGATTTTTGTATTTGAAAAGAAAAATATTTTTTGATTCTTAATAAGAATTAGAATTTGTTTAAGTAATATGATTCAATATGTTTTGAACATTTATTTAATCGTTTGGGTGAAAATAAATGAAAGAAGAGAGAAAAAACATACCTGACGAATGAATCGAACAATTGCTAGAGGTTTAATGGAACGAATGTTAGAGGTTGAATGGAACAAAACCTTTGTGGGAGAGCATAATATAGTTGTTAGAGGAAGAAACAAAGAAAGGTAGAGATTATGTTCCTAATATTTGCGTGAAGAGATAGTTGAAGTGACTTTTTTAGTCCAAATAGGTACCGTTTCGATCACGATTTTCACTCTCATCATGATCATGTTTACCATATCATCAGTGTTTTTACTGTGACCATAATCGTAACTCTAAAATAATGAATTAAAGTTTATATATTTGTAGTTGAAATTACAGCCCTTACGTTCATTGAAAAAAATGACAGCCCTTACAATCACGGTCTATAGTACATTATGATTGTTTCTTTTAAAGAATCACGATTATTTTAGTAACCGTGATCGTAACTAAAAAACAATTAACCAAAATTTATTTATGAGTATATAAAACGACAGTTCTTACAATCACAATTTTCTAATAAACGGTGATTGTTATTTACAAGAATCACAGTTAGTTCAATAACCGTGATCATTGTTCAACACACTAGTCATCTGTGATGCTGTAATTCTACTCTTGGATATTTCAACAGACACTGTAATACCAGGTTAAACCAATTCATAAACATATAGAAATAACATCAGAATTTTCTGCAAGTATTTGAGGTGGTCAGCCTAGTATTGCAATGTGTTGCTGTGACACATTCAAGAGTAGAATTACAACAACACACATGACTAACTTTCCTTTGAATCAAGTGCTTCATTTACAGTTGAACTTGGTTCTCAAATAAATGCAAGTTTTGATAAACCAGTACAATCGAAGCGGGAGGCTTTCCTTCAACCAACTTCAGGTTGAATTTCAAGAAATGAAGAAAGTAACTTTGAATGAAAAATCTATTGGTTGTAGGTGTTAATAGAGTGGACCTTCAATCACGTTTGTTTATAAATCGGGTTTGGACATTAAAAATAATTAAATTATGTATTAGAATATGAAAAATCATTCAAAACGAATACGTTTAGGTTGATAACTTTGGTTATAAAAAAATATAAGATCACAATTATGTTGCGAATCGTGATCTAAATATTTTTTTAAAAAAGTGAAAAACAGTTATTATCACGATTAGATAATAACTATGATTGTATATTTCCGGTGACAAACAGTTATCACGATTTTTGTTTGAATCATGATGGAAACTTCTATCAAATTTTTTTTGCGATCACTCTCACGATGTATAAGGGATTCTATCATGGTTCTCGTGAACACTGTCTTCTTCTTGACAATAAATATTGATTAATAATCATATTTGTAGTAGTGAGACCAACCGAAGCTAGGCCTATTATAAGTGAGTTGGAAGAACCTGGTCCTCAAGTTTTGGCCTACTTGGTATTGGAATAAACAAATTAGTAGAAAGATGGATATTTGCTCTTCAATTCATTATATCTAAAGAGAATTGCTAATGCTAGTGCAGATTTTCTAGCTACTTTGGGTGTGATGTTCAAAACCTGGAGTTCAAGAATTCCCTGTTAAGCTTAGATCTCTTATTTTTCTTGATAAAATAGATTATGACAATGTTAGAATCTTGAACGATTTTTCTCCCTTATAAGGGTAAGGTTTATTCCCCAAATTATTTTGTTAATAAACTGTAGGGGTATGTCAACCCCCCCCTCACTCAGTAGACTTATGTTTTTTTTTTAAAAAAAAACGATCCACAACTCTAAAACACAACCCGATAGTGTGAGTAGTCAGAGACTTCGAGTGGGTAGATATGGGCCTAGTAAAATTTTTTTACCCATGATTACAATATACCTTTTAGTGAAGGATTTTAAATATGAACATGATCTCCGATTTGAAAGATAACCATGGCTCCTTAATTATGCCACTGATAAGGGATATTATTAGAATTACATAAAAAGTGAAATATGTCTTTCTTTTGATTTGTAATTCCTAAATGCTCATGCGATAGATATATTTTGAAGAGCTCTAGTTATCTCTTGAATTGGAGCAACTGGTCATATTTAAACTCTTACTAACTAGTACATGGTTCATTTCATGTTGAAAGACTAGACTAGAGAGCACCGCTGATAATACCAGAAGATAACATAAGAAATGTCTATGAGTCTTATATGTATGCCGGTCACATTGCTCATAAAAAAGGTTCTAAAATATTTTTCCAAGCAAGTTTATTTTGCGGTAACGAATTTTCTTAATCACCTCTTCGACAAGTCGTCTCACCTCCCTTTTTGTGTCATGTGTCCCTTTTTTACCCACTTTAATGGTGGTGAAGGTTCACTAAACCTAAGGGTTAAAACATCTAACCTTGATTTTTAGATTAAAAAAAAAAATTAAACCACAAGATTACAACTTGTTAACCATAATTCAAAGGGGCTTTTATGAGTGTGCTCCCCAAAAAACAAAACTCACATAAGCGTAACCATTGAAAGTTAATGTATAAGAATAAAAAAAACAAAAGAGGTATTATTTTTACAAGAGATGAAAAGACATGCCCTAATTTGTGGGTGTGTGGATCTATCCATATGACACCTTAGCAATTTCCATAGGTCTGATTGGGTGTGCTTAGAGTGTGTTAGATGATAACCTTAAAAAAAAACATGCCCTAATTTAAAGTGTAGTTGATTTATAAACTTGATCAACCAATTAGATATGAAGGATTTCTAAGGGCTCGTTTGGTTTGGATTATCATAAGCATTTATTTAGGACTCTATCGATCGGTTATTTCCGGATTATGTCCCAATAATATCGTTTGGTTTAACTCGTCATAAGCACTTACGTAATAATTGATTTTGGAAATAACCGGTGATTTCATTATCTCGCTAAGGGGATCAGTTGTGGAGCATAAGTGCTTATGTACCTTTAAGACAACATGAAAAGTATTGTAAGCACCAAATTTGCACCCAGTAAAGCCTACAAGATTCATTAAGTGCTTGACAATATTATTCTCTTTTTTCACAAAGACCAAATTACCGTTTTTGAAGATGCTCAGATAATCACTCATCAGCAATGTCAAATAATGCATGCAACAACAACATTTATTCATAATAAAGCTTATCAATATAATCGTTTATGACTATAATAATCCGAATGGACCCTTATTATGTTGGGTGTGGGATAAATATTTGTTAAGGCCTTGTTTGGATAGATTTCCCAGAGAAGAGAAATATTTCCTCGGAAGTTACTTCATGCGAAGTAACTCCGAGGAAGTCTGACAAAGTTATTTGAATGACAAAATAATGTTTGGTTTGCACATCCGAAAAGTGACTTTTAAAAATCCAAAAATTGAATTTATGTTTGGTTTGCACTTACAAAAAGTAACTTCTAAAAGTTTTATATATGGTATCAAATTGATTAATGGTCATTTCCACCTATTAACTCTGGTAAAATTACCCCTGGAAAAAAGAGGTGAAAAAAAAATATTTTTATACTTGTTCAAGCATTATTAAGTAATATACATGATTGTTGGTTTGTCATGAAGTTCTACATCTGTATTAGGCATTTTTTTTGGGTTGCTCCAGTTATCGCTTCAACCGGAGTTTTTGTTCATACTTAATCTCTTATTTTTAAACTATATAAAAAAAAATGGAATTGATTTTAGGGTTGTTAATTTGGCCCTCATGTGAGGGTACCTGGCCCTGCCTAGCCCTCAAAAACTCACAAAATTTGTGACTTTTAAAAAAAAAAAATTATAAAGCACTAAGACCTAAGTGAGCTAAAAAAAGACTAGGCTTACTGACATGAGGGTCATACTTAGATAACACCCTTCAAGCCCGTCCCAGGACCAGGGGTAGGTAATATTAAAAATATTAAAATATTTAATAAAAAAATTAATAATTTTTTCTAAAAGCCAAGGATTGGTGAGTGAACCCTAGGGGTGGGTAAATCTTGACTGTAGTTAAGAGGTGTCAAAAGGGACACGTAGAGATTTGGTTCCATATCAATAACTCTTTTATGGTATGGGAATACTAGTTCCACTCTCTTTTCATATAACAAGCAAGAAAATAAGGCTTTTGTGTAATAACAAGAGAGTGGAGATAGCACAGTCTTAAGGGATGATTGTTAATAGGGCCCACCACTAGTTTCTAATATCCAAGAGTAAGCATATGCGTTGATACTTGATAGAATGAAACAAAAACCGTAAAACGGGATTTCCGTCAACTTCCCGCCGAAGTGGATATCTCGACTTCCCACTAAAGCTGCTCTCATCGGCTTTCTCAAGAAGTGGAAATCTCGACTTCTAAGGACTTCGACTTCCACGGGAAGTTAGTTTGAAAATGGCAAAACAAACATGTTAATTCCTAACTATCAACTTCTCAAATCCTAAAAGCCAGTAGGAAGTCTAACCAAACGCCACCTAAGAGTCTATGTTTGAGAGATTCAAATTCCCCACTTTTAATGCTTGCTAGGTGACAACTGAACCCAGTCAATTGCCACCTTTATTGATGCTAGGTGACAACAGATTTGGGTGTGTTATAGAAAATGTGAACATCGACCTAATCCGACTTCTCAATCAGGAACTCTTCCTCCCTACTCATTTAAAATAGATAAATAGTAATCAATTGAATAAATAAATTATATTTAAATCATAATAATTTACATCAACTTAGAATGTATTTCTAATTGATACATATTGAATTTCTATTGAATATAGTAACAATATATGTATTACAAATTAATTATTTATTATGACTTATTGGGCTAGGGACCTCAACTAATCCTAAGCTCAACAAAAATACCCTTATTTTAATATGTAATTCCTAAAATATCTCGGACATATTTTGGGGAGCTCTCGTCATCTCTTAAATCAGATGACTCATATTCATATTTATTATTTGATGGAGGACGCAAATTCCAGAATGCCGGAGAGGCCTACCTGTGTAGTCGTAACCCACACTAATGTCACATACTAAATAAATAAATAAAAATAAACCTATTATACAAGGTTTAGAGGCAGAGCCAGGACTTTCTATTAGGGGGCACCCATGGTTGATTGGCAGAGCTAGGACTTTCTAGTAGGGGGCACCCATGGTTGATTGGAAGTAGCAGCAACCGTTGATTGTTTTGTGGAGAAAGATTAGGTGGATATGAAATATTATGAATTTATGGGGATGAGGTCCAAGGGGCTACTGAATTTTTTTGTGTGACAACTAAGTTCTCTGTCTGTTTAGTACATATCGTATGAGTATTGTTTCTCCTTGTTTACGGGATAGCTGTCCTCATAGCCATACCCAGTTAAATAATTAGATTAAATGATATAAAAGATATATTTTATTTTCAAAAGTTTAGGAGAGAATTGCCCCCAAACCTCACATAGCATATTAAATAATATAGTATAATTTTTTTACCTCACATAGCATATTAAATAATATAGTATAATTTTTTTGGGGGCAATTATCCCTTTTCTTATGATTATGCCCAAGAGCAATGCTATGTCCACTTTCTAGTTATCCACTCTCCGACAACATTTGCTAATTTTAAATAAAAAGATAAAATAAAAGTAGTGGGTCCCAAAAAGAATGTCATACTATTTTATCTTTGTGTACAAAAATAGGGGAGTATAATCGGAGGACACAACATTACTCTTTTGCCTAATTAAATACTTAAATAACTTGTATAAAAATATGATCAGTGCAGATTCTGTCTAGATGCGATTCAATCAAGCTTACATCGCCTCACTTTAACTTTAACTAGGAACCTTTTAACCCTTGAGGTTAATTTTTTTTCTAAAAACAAAGGTTAAATTGTTGAAACTTAAGGGTTAGTAAATCTTAACCATAGAGTTAATGGGAGGTTTAAAAGGGGCACGTGTGGGCCGAGTTCAATCAAATATGATCTCAATTCCCAAAAACTTTGGGGGCACCTACTCCATCCATGCTCTACCCTGATTTTTATTTTTTTTTTAAAATCAAGGTTTTCAAAATTTGAGTGAGGCCACGTGCCCCCACCTGGCTCCGGCCCAGACAAGGTTCCTTCGATGTTGAAAGACTAGAGTGGACGTCGACGATACCAAGAGACGCGGTGTTGATACGCATCACCCACACGGAAACCACCAACAAAACGACACGCAATAGCCTCAAACTCAAAACCGCGTCGCGACACTACGCTCCATCCAATCTGGACGGCTACCCAACAACTGTAAAGAAGGCCAATACAGATAGGCGCTGAAATTGTATGCTCGATTCAGTACCTCCCGAGCTACCGCATTAAAATGTTCCAAGCATTGCAAGATCTCTATATCTGTTAGATCAAGTAAATGATGAACATTGGACGGCTTGAATTACTGACGAGCACAATATCGTGACGCTTTGTGTCCTTTATAAATGCATATGTCAGCAAGAGCGTTGGAAGAAACAATCAATGATAGAGCGGAGCAGAACCATGTATTTCTACTACCAAGAGATTCTTCTCTCACTCTAACGGCTCTATTTCCAGGAAGCCAGAATAAATATACCTTACATAGTTTTCCATTAGCCGGTTCGTGGCCGAATCAATCTCAAACTGTCGAGCTTTTCATTATCACTTTCATCTCCAAACAAGCTTATCCAATTTCTAAATATACATATATATATAGTTTGTGATCATTTCCTAGAATTCAATCCTCTCTTTGCAGAAAACAGTACCCGCACATGGATTGCTTGGTTTTGCCAGTAACGATATGGAGAAGGCGTTTCTCGGGGTCGCGGTTGAGCTACCGTGTGCTATCGAAAGACGGTGTCGGAGATTCGGAGAATTCTTTGGTGACTGTGGTGGTGGGGAAGGAGAGAAGGGAGTTTTTGGTGGAAGCTTTTGTTTTGGAAGAAGATCCGTTTCAGATCTTGATTGAAATTATGAGAAAGGAGAATAAGATTAGATTCGATGTAATTGAAGAGAAACCAGTGGTTTTTGTGGATGTGGATGCAATTTTGTTTGAGCATATGTTGTGGTTGATGTACAATGATTGTTCTTCTCTATTTCAGCTCAATTTAAAGGAGATCATAGATTTCTATGCTCAAGATACTTAGAATTAGAAGAAGAGGGAGGGGAAAAAAAAAGGTACCTTAATATATTTTCAGTATATGATGTTGATGATATTTCCAATATATCTTTATGAACAATGTTAATACATCACAATTTTCACTCTCTTTACATTTTTTAAAATTCTCTATGAAATACTCAAAATGATGTTCTAAGATCAGATGTGTCATGAAGAAAGGGGTCTAACCATCTGAGTTTCATGTGGTCTTGAACATGTTACAAGTGTTTTTGGTACTTGTTGTTGGAAATAAGATGTCCGGTGGATGTAAAAATTAGAATTAGAACAGTTAGAATTGATATTTTTTTGACAATTTTCTCTCTTTTTGATTGAAACCATAAATAGAGACTGGATTATTGAGCCTTCGATAGAAGGAAGTCTAAATCGATGATGTTGAATTCGGATTATGTATGATCCGATCACAACCCGAAAGCACTTTGATGTTATAGATTGATGATGTCACAAGAGAGATGAGATAATAAAGAAAAAAATACATCAATTTTCTTGGTATTCAAATTGAGATTTAGGTTGCTTTTTATAATCACAAGCGTGCCTTTTCACCAATGATGTGCATATATATACAAATCGATACCTTAGGTGCATGAAAGGGGCTGTGTGACGCCTTTCTATTGGATGCAGCAACAACTAGACAAGATCCTAAGTATTTCACTAATAGTCACAATATGTACTTAGTGTGACTTTTCACCGATCGTTACAATAGAAAGATATGCCAAAGGTTGCACCCGATCGAAGCACCCGTACCCAGAATTGTCTACTCGAAAATGCCCCTTGAAAATATTGTTACATTTGCAATTGAAATAGGGTGCAAATGAACAAGGAGCTCCGGCTGACGAGCAACTTGAAATATGCCAATGATTGTGGTAGTTTAGAAATTACTGATATAAAGAAAGGGTATTTTTTTTATTGGCTAAAGCTTTTTTTCTATAATTTCCAAAATGCCTCTAGCCAGGCATAATTTGGGTTACTAGTTTTTTGGTTAGGAAAATTTGTTAGTGAGACCGTAAAGGCCGAGACCACACTAAGACCATACATGTGATGCACAGATCTCAAAATTTTAAAAACGGATTTCATTAAAATTTGAGATCCGTGCATTACAAGTACGATCTCGGTATGGTCTCGGCCCTTTGCAATCTCCATAGCAAAGTCCTCTTGGTTAATAGGTAAGGTAACACTCTAAACACACGCAGACTACCATACATAAGTTTACCACCAAGCTACCATACGGTAAACCCACACACTCACACTCCAAAAGGACTTGACTAATGAAGGAGACACCTCTTTGAAGTTTACTAGAAGGATTATAACAGGACATAACGCCCGGCCGCTAGAGTTATCTCATCAACCGGAGCTCCTATAAATAGTTAATTTTTTTAAAAACATACTTCATCTAAAATAAACACTCCTCAACTGTCAATCTCTCTATCCCACATGCTGAGGTGTCCCTTATTTAAGGGAGTTCCTAAGATTAAGTCTTAAACGAAGTTGTTTACTTATAAGGTATGATGTTACATAGACTCATTCATCATTTACTATCGGTGAGAGTTGATACCTTGTAAAATTAGAAAGAAGGAAGAGATTGAAAAGGAAAGGATAGAGACGTATGACTTTATTTTGTGTTATTAGTATTTTTTTTTTCAATAATCTTCAACTAATGGTTTTTAAACAATAACATTTTTTTTGCACGCTTCTAGATAGGGAGTTAGTAGTTGCTCTAGAAAAGAGTGGGGAATTCCCCACGCCCACCTGCACGGGACTTGAGCTCGGAACCTCCCTCCTTGAGGGGACACGCTACGTTCCACTTGACCATTACCTATGTGTTTAAACAATAACATTAAAAGGGATGGATTTGCTCAAAAAAATAAATAAAAATTTAAGTCATGTTAATCTTACTCTCAGGTATTCTCTACTCTCAATCAAAAACCAACACTTAATCCTTGCTTTCAAGTTTCAACCGAAAAACAATAACTGTTCTTGTTTTAATATGTATTGGTTTTTGACTGAGAATAGAGAATGCCTGAGATTAGGGCAACCATGTCTAAAAGAAATTTTATGGGCCCAAAAGTTCTTGTTAGAGTTTATTTAGATTAAATACCACAAAATGGGGTGAATGGAGGGATAAAAAGGCTAGCACTCCCTAAAAGGGGACGGCCATGTATCATAAAAGAACTACTACAGACAGGCAAGTGGCATATTAACCATCAACCTTAATGCTCTGTAGAACATTGTACATTCCCATTGCGTGGATACAAAGTCACAATAGTCATTTTAGAAGTTTTCTGCAAAATGGGATTCCTATTTTTTTTTTTTGTTGAAGAAAAGGGTTTTTTGGATTCCGAAGTTCTGCAGAGGGATTTATTTACAAAATCCGATCTTGATTCCGCCTTGAAGAGAGAGGTAATAATTTACTTTGTTCTGAAAGTTGGTACAAAATGCTTTGCAACTTTACTCCATTACAATCAAAGGGAATGCTAAGCAGAATCTGGGACGAGCAGACTCGCCCTCTCATATAAAAATAAAGTAGGTGAAAATGATAGTTTTTTAGTAGGTCCCACATACTTTACTTCTATCTGAGGAGCGAGTCCATTGTCGGAGAGTCGGCCTAACATTCGATCCATTAAGAATCAGTGTTACACAACTTAAAATATGTGAAAAAAAGTCCCCTAAAGAAGGTAAGAGTTACCTTAGCTTCTCAAGCTTTTGTTGGCGAAGGTGTGCCCCTCATTTGAGGGTTGTCCTAAGATCGAAGCCTATAGTGGAACACCAGCATATATATGGGTAGAAGTTTTCCTTGGTAATGTGGCAAGGAGTCCTCTCACTAGACTAACTATTGGTGCTAACCAATTAACTATGATCCCCAAAAAAAAAAAAAATTTCCTAAAGTTTCAATGGACATTACGGTGGTCTCAATCTTGTGATTACATGAACTACTGAGCTTGCTTAATATTATTTGAGGAGTTAGAGCCCGTCTACCAGAAGGTCTTCCAATATCAATATCAATAGGTTGATAGCTTCGAAAAGGGAAATAGATCTCTCAGAGTTATTTCTTGGATCTGAAAGGGAGTAGTAATTAGAAAATATATCATGCCTGAATCTACTTGGGATTCGTGATTGTGAAGGAGCTGGATTAAAAAAAGAAGAATTTTAGCTGTTACTTGTGAGATATCTAATGAAAATGTAGTAGGAATTGAGATCTCATTAAAAGAAAAAGATATCAAATATTGAACTTTTCTTTTTATATAATATATGGATGATATGCTCCACAAAGACATGATTGAGAATTGTTTGATTGTCTTTCTTTGAGGAAGAAACAAAACATTAATCAACTTGAATTTGGAACAATTATTCGAAATCTTAGTGAAACAGTGAATTTGCTTAAATGTTTTTTTGTTAAAAACAATTAATTGAAGTAGAACGCTTCTTCAAATAACAAGGAACTAAGTCATCTATTCAATCAAATGATCATATTGACCATATTTTTCATTTCTTCTCAAGAAACAAGTGGGGTATGTCTCTGCACCATCAACTAAGCTTGCACACCAATGTCTGTCAGGGGCGGAGGGGGGGCATAACATAGGGCATGGGGGCCATGTGCCCTCTTAAACTTTTGAAAAAAAAAATTATAGCTAAGCAATGGGACATAGGGGCAGCTGCCACATGTCAACACATATCTGTTTTAACCTCTATTAATATGTGGATATGATTCACTAACCTTTGGAGTTTAACAATAACTTTGGTTTTAAAAAAATATACCTAAGGATTAAAAATCTTTAAGGAGAGTTAAATATATATATATTTTTAAATCAAACTTATATTGTTGAACTCCAAGGGTTAGTGAATTTTAACCACAATTAATAGGAGGTGCGATTGAACTCAGGAAGGGTTCAATCAAAATTGATTGTGATCCAATATCCTTGAACTTATAAACAAATAAATAATAGTTGGTCAGCAAGGAGCATAGCCATTCAACAAGGAGTCCTAAATTTTAAAAACAAAATATATTTTGTATACTATGTTATTTAAATAATAACAGGGGATTGCCATAGGATATGGGGACAGCTACCCCATAAATAATGAGAAACAATAAACGTAGGATATGTACGAAGATGAAATGATCACCTATACATCTAGTTGTCAAAAAAAAAATAATTTTGGGTCTACACCCTTGAACCCTTCGAACTAAATTTTTTTTTGTACCCATCTAATCATTTTTCACAATTCAACAACTTGCATTGCGTGCTCCTCCCCCCAACTAGAAAATCCTGGCTCCGACCCTAATGCCTCCATCTGTCTTTACTTCTCTTAGAACGTATTTTTTTTTTCCCATTCTATCAAGTTTCTTAAGAAGCAACCCCGGCCCGAAGAGGTGGACAAGTGGATCCCGGGACTTACACCTCATTAAGCGCAAGGTCTTGAGTTTGACTTCCCACTCCCCCTTTGGGGTCAACTCTGCACGGGTTTATCTGTACTTACCTGGTATGGCGGGTTGCGGGCTCACATCGTACCCTTGGGGATTAGTTTTGACCCGAAGGGTTGGGGACACCCCGAGTTACCAAAAAAAAAAAAAAGTTTCTTAAGAAGTTTGCTTAGATTGAAGGTAATAACATTAGTTCCAAGCTCTCATACCCTTAAAAGTTCCATCACGCCCCAAACGGTTGGTACCCATTTTGGGGAGTGTTTGGGTGAAGCTTCTAAGGGTTGAGAGTGTGTGTTGTAGTGTAGGTGTGTGTGTGTGGGTTTGTGAGTGGGTGTGTGGGTGTGTGATTTTTCCTTGCTTTGACTACAGCTTATGCCTTGTGGTGTAGGTGTAGTTGCCTTAACAAAAAAAAAACATTAGTTATTAATTTACTGCAAAGTGGCACGTGTGGCAATGCGCTGGGTGGGTACAGGTTAGGGACCAACCCAAGCCCAAACCTAAAAGTAGGATAGTCAGCAAGTATACAAACCCAACCAACGCATGAGGTACAAAACCCAAGTTGGGGGCAAGTTATGTTGAATTTGTGTGTACGAATAAAAACAGTTGCTTGAGGCCCAACCCAATCTTAATTGGACTTTTGATTTCCCGAAATAAACCCAAACATATAGCTCATGAAAGATCAGCCCAATCCAAATCTTAAGTGGATTCGGGTTGAGGCTGGTAGAAGTTGCACCCGTATTGCTAACTAGTGTCCCTAGATATGATAAGGGCTCTATGTCCAACATATGATGTGTACTTGTCCAAATATTTAAGCACTAGTCGGCGGCTTTTTATCAACATCATTGGGAGACAGTTGGGTAGGACTTTAGTTAAGCAATTCTTAGCTTTTTCAATTCAGGTTATCTTCTTAAAAGCAACAATTTCACTCATTTAGTGCTTATACCGAAGATCTCTCAACTTGAGGAGGTAAATCATTTTTGGCCCATAAGTCATTTTCGGCCCATCGTCTTCGGGACTTTTTGGAGGAGATTATTGACCCCCAACTCAGTCGGCTTTTATTAGAGGAAGACAAATTACGGATAATATCCTAATTGGTCATGAAATAGACCATGTTTTACGGAAGAAGACGTATGGGGGAGATAGGAGAATGGCCGTGAAATTATACATGAATCGTGCATATGACTGAGTAAAATGACCATTCCTCCTAGCTATGATGGATCAATTGAGATTTTGTGGGCAATGGATCCTTTGGATTCATCAATGTATCTCTACAGTTGGTTATGCGGTAATGTTTAATGGGGAGCCCTAAGGCCATAATATTCCAGGAAGGGGATTACGTCAAGGAGGTCCGCTGTCTCCCTACCTTTTTCTTATCTGTGTGGAAGCTTTATTCTAACTTATTCATCAAACGGTTGGTCAAAGAAAGTTAAGAGGTATTCAAGTAGCTAGAGGAGCTCCTAATATTTCACATCTCTTTTTTGCCGATGACTGCATGGTTTTTTTCAGGCCAACTTGAGAGAGCCCAAGTTTTTGGTTCAGTTACTTCAGCTCTATGAGAGGGCGTCTAGTCAGAAGGTAAATAAACTTAAATCCAGTTCACTTTTTAGTTCTAACACCCCCTGCCGATTTTGCAAAATTATCGCTGGCATTTTAAATATTCGAAATCTCTCGGCTCCTCAAAAGTACTCGGGGTTGCCTTCTGATTTCAGCGGTTCGAAAATGAGGGTGTTTAACCAACTTAAGTAAAGGGTCCTTTACCGGATGCAAGGGTTGAAAGGTAAATTATTGTCCCAGGCAGGTCGAAGAACTCTCATCCAATCAATACTCCAAGCTATCCCAACCTATGTTATGCGTTGTTTCAAATTTCCTATTGGATGGATCAAGGCGATCAACTCGGCCACGGAAAATTTTGGTGGAGTACTGAGCAAGATAGGAAGATCCATTGGGTGAGTTGGAGTAAAATGTGTAATTCCAAAAAGGATGGAGGTGTGGGTTTTCAGGATTTCCAAGCATTAAATCAAGGTCTTCTTGCAAAACAAGGTTGGCGGTTATCAACTCAACCGGAATCCCTATGGGCTAGAGTGTTTAAGGCTATCTACTTCTCGCGAGTATCTTTCCTAGAGGTTAGAGTGGGTTCCCGTCCCTCATGGGCTTGGCGAAGTTTACTTGTCGGTCGAGATATCGAGGCTAAAGGCTATAGGTGGCAAATAGGGACTGGTGAGCAAGTTCGTGCGGGAGTGGACCCTTGGTTACCAAAGCAACCTCAAACCTATTTCTCTTTTGGGTATCTCTCTCAATAATGTGATGGTTTCGAATCTCATCGATGGTGCCACAAATCAATGGGACCAACATACCCTGGAAAGCCTTCTTTCGTGTCCTTCTTGGATTGAAATATCAAAAATCCCACTTAGCTCTTGTTCGGTCCTAGATAGAATTATTTGGCATTATTCAAAGATTGGTCATTTTCAGGTTAATTCGGCATCGTATTTCGCTAAGCAGATCATGGATTCTTTGAGATCTTCGTCTAGCTCTAGAAGCGAGTCTTTGGCTTTTAAATGGTGGCTGATTTGGAAGATACCAGTCCCTCCAAAACTTCAAAATTTTCTTTGGCGTCTTTATCATAATGCGGTGGCTGTTGCGGAGAATCTTTCCGAGTTATGGAAGATTGCTCACTACGCAAGATGCGGCCTGAATCTATATTGCACTTGTTTCTTTAATGTCCTTGTGCTCACGATATTTGGTTTGGTGCGGGTTTAACATTGAATCTGCCCACTAATGCCAACTTTTCTTTTCTTCAATGGTTAGAGAAATGGTTCCAGCATCCTCAATGGGGGGGACATCATTCGATTGCTACTCGCATTGTCTCCATACTTTGGTATATCTAGAAACTTAGAAATGAGGTGGTGTTTAATGCAGCTAAGCCGGATCTGATTGCAACTATTGGCCACTTGGAGAGGTTTATTGCAGATTTTGGAGAAGCCTACCCAATCGGTGTCCATTGAAGCGAGGACTAGGACAGTGTCTTGGAGGCCTCCTCCGAGAGGGTGGATCAAAGTAAAAGTGGACGATGCGGCCTTGCTTAATGGTGATGCGGCAGGGGTGGGTATGGTGGCATGTAATCACAAGGGGGAAAGCATTTGGCGGTAGTGTAAGCCTCTGCGAGGGGGATGTAGTCGGGTTGCTGAAGGGGAGGCTATTCGATGGGGCCTTTCCTTGGCCATAGAGCACATGTGGAGAAAAGTAATCCTTGAATCTGATTCTAAAGGAATGTGGATTGCCTGAATGGAGGCAATTTAATTCCCCACTGGGATATGCATATGTTGAAGGAGGATATTCTCAGTCTGTCGCACCAATGCGGTGAGGTGATCGAGCTTTGAATTTATTCCCAGATCTATCAACTATGATGCTCATATGGAGGCACAGAGAACCTTGAAGATGAGCATTAGCTCCCTTACGAGTATCGTTAGTGCTCTTGTTGTTCCTGTTCTGGGGTCTTCCCGGAGTTTTCCTTGTAATCTGGGAGTTTCTATATAAATATATTATCTTTATGACCAAAAAAAAAAAAAAAAGTGCTCAAACTATTGAGGCACTGTAAGCACCCAATTTTTACACCCCCCAAATCCTAGGACAGACCCTAGTGAAACCCCAAACCCTAGGACCTAACCCTAAAAGCCCTAGGACAAACCCTAGTGATACCCTAGACCCTAAAAACCTAGGTAAACCCTTTTGGGCTCAAGGCCCATTGGCATTTCAACCCCGTTACCCTAAGATAAAACCTAGGAGAGCCCTAGACCTAGCCCTAGACCAAACCCTAGACCTAGCCTAGACTAAACCCTAGCCCAAGCCCAAGCCCTAGGAAAATATGGACTCAAGGCCCGTTCAAAAATCCTTAAATCCTAAAGCCCATAACCTGTAGGGCCCACACTTGGGCCCACCACCACTCATGAGGATCACATGGGTGGGACCCACAACCCCCTACTCGAGTTTGGGCGGGAAATGCCCGAAATGGCTGCCCACCATGCTTTTGGCCCAAGTGAGATTGGGCCTGGCCCGAATTAGAAAGAAAATCCAGGGTGTCGGTAGTCGAATTACCAACCTCCCAAATATTGCCTTCATCGGGAAGGGCGGTAGTTCGACTGCCGACGTTCCTGGTTTTCTTGGTTTCGCGTGTGCAGGTTACACTGTAGTCATCCTGCTCACTTGGGACTTCCACCATGACTCACCTCCGAGTTTCTAAATGGCTGAAATGCCCTTGAGGGGTCCTCCATTCTCTTCTATAAAACCCAAGGTCACCCCATGCAAACGGATCCGGTTTTTGCAGACTCAAACCCCCGTCAAACTTTAAACCGAGTTTCTCAGAGCTTCACAAGGGCCCCCCACCTCTCATACCTGCTCACCCAAGCCTACACTAACTCCCTAGTAGCACAACCCGCAGCACCATCCTCTGTAGCTGCTATACATAGCTCTACAGAGGGTACAACCTATTTCTTCTGTTACAAACGTTGTAAGGACCCCTTGGTCCTGTTCCAGGAGGTTTATCTTTACTTTTTTACGTTTCAGTAGCCTCTGATGTCCAAGGATAGGACTCTCCCACTTGTATCATAGGTGTGGGGATATCCTTGAGGATCAAAACAAGTGCAACACCCTTTGAACAATGCATGGAACCCTCTCGTAGGGTCTAGGGGTCCCTCAGTCCATGAGGGTACCCTTAGACTTTTGTTGGTGCAGCCCATTGTGGCAAAAATTATTTTTTTTCAAAAACTGCTGGTGGTTGGCAATAGCAGTGCCGACCATACAAAAGAAAGCCTAAAGCTCTCTTGTCGGCATTCTCTTTACCGACCATGTGTAAACCCTGAAGAATACCCTATCGTCATCCCATTTACCGACCTTTTGGGCCTATTTTCACCAGACTTCGGGCCCCTGTGGGGCCCACATGCTAAGTCCCCTGACCCAGCAGTAGCTTGTTAGAAAGCCCTTGTTTCAGACTACCTCCCTGCAAAATTTCAGGGATTAACTCAAGGGTTAACCCCAGTTACCAGGCCCCTAAACTTGGGTTAAAACCCTGTTCATGGTGTCGGCAGTCCAACTGCCGACCTTCAGTGCCTGCTTTTTCGCAAGCTTTGGCCCCCTGTGGAGCCCACTCCTGGCCTATGCAGAGGCTGCCACCTGGTCCATTGGAAGGATGGCACTCCCAACTTCCTAACCATGCTTTCATTTCACCCAGGGGTGATCCCTAACCCTAGTTAATCACCCACAAACTCTGGTTAAAATCTTACTGAAATGAAGGTAATCCGATTACCTTCATTCTGTAAAATTTCAATTTTGGGCTTTGTACAGGGCCCAAACTTGGTAGGAGACCACTCTAGGCCCTGCCATACCCTTTGGGCCCATTTTTAACTCACCATGACCCTTAGCCATGGTTAAAACGGACCCGGTTAACTTTTAACCATGGTTAAGCATCACTTAACCCCACAAAAAATATGGAAAATTCCCTAAAAATCCATAAAAATACAAAAGACCAAAAAATCATTATCTTGGACTTTTTTTAACCCTGGTTAGTAACCCTAACCACGGTTAGCAATCCTAACCCTCGGTTAACACTTCACTTTGCCTCCGGGCTTCACCCTTTGCCTTTGGGCCTCACCCTTGGCCTACCGGGCCTCACCCTAGTCTACCGGACTACCTCTCGGCTTGCTGGGCCCATCACCTTGCACATTGACCAACCCCGGTCAAGTAAAACCCTAATCTACCCGATTAGGTCTATTAGCCACCTTTTGGTGCACACACACACGCCCCCTCGCCTTAGTGCGGGCTCAAGTGCTAGAATTACGCTCGGTCTGATCTCACCTCAATGTGAGTACGTAGGCTGCCCAACACGGGCCCGACCCTAGATAGCTTTTACTTTCTTCCAGTTAGTATTAACTTAAATACTAAATAACATTCAATTAATATTGAAACTAATTTTGGCTTAAACCTAGTAAGTAGGGAACCACCAAATGCGGAAGTGTCAGGGTGCCTAACCCCTTCCCTGAACTTAACCGAACCTCTTACCTCGATCCCTGATCGCGGACCAAGCCTTATCCAACATTTCGTAGGGACTTATCCCTTCTGAATTAATAAATGACAACTCTCAATTTCCCGTGACACATTTTTCGAGGGAGTGAAATCCCGTGCTCACAAGCACCTCATTTGATGATGGTCCTAGGATCGAGTCCCCAGTGAGAGGAATTCCCAACTGTATAGGAGGAGTTTCCTTCAATGCCTTATCCGTTTGTACAAATCTTATCCGCCTAAGGAAAAATTAAGTAAAAATAAGGTTGTTTTGGGGGTTTAATAATTAGGCCTTATCCGTTTGGGCCAGTTGGGGCAAATCTGATTAGAAACCTAGTTTAACAGTTCACAGATCTAAGGCTCATGCCACCTAATTATATAATAGGCCTGACCCGGGTGTCATCCTGCCCTTTGACACCCCTAGTTACGAGGCTAGGGTGGTTTCACGTATTTCACCTTATACATGCACAAATGTTAATGTTTTAATTAATGTGCATGTGATTGAGTTACTTATATTGTTGAATTTGATTTGATTTATAAAATAAATATTTAATAATCATAATATATTTTGATTTGAACATGCCTATTTAGAGACTTCTAAGTATGTGACTTAGTATGTATGATTCATGGTACACCTAAGAGATTTGGATTGTTGGATTTAATTGTCCTTGTAAAACTAATGATCATGATGAAAGAACTTAACCAATGTATTGATACATTGGACTTTAACCAATGTATAGATGCATTGGATTTTAACTTTAAGATATTCATTTAACCAATGTGAAGATACATTGGATATTATCATTGAGACTTTCCATTGTCCATTTGTTACTTGGAGGAGGTGTGGGCTTAATGTCTAAGCTTTTGAGATTCATTGGTAACCGTGATCTTCAATGAGTGTTATGAGCTCTACGGTTTTATCTAAGACCTCTATATATAGAGGATCAAAGTGAGATAATAGAGAGTTTATTTTTTTTTAAGAGCCAAAGCTCTGGCGAGATTCCTCCAGACCAAGTAAATCTTATACCCTTGTTGCAGATTACAATAAGGCGGGTGTGAGTCATACTTTGAAGAGTTTTGTTATCCACTCTAGTCTCTTTTGACCAGCCATATCATATGACTAATCTTTCTTGGGACCGGACTATTTAGTTTGGACTCATTTAATTGATCTAAACGGATTATCTTTTTAGACAGACCTCGAGATTAATTTTGACAATCCAAATGGGTCGTCTCTTGACTAGACTAATTGGACAGGCTCTTTTGGGTCCGACCTAATTGACTAGTATTTTGAGATAATCTGATCGGATCATCAATTTTTTGGATCAGTCCTTAATTGGGTTAATCCATCAATCTAAAACCGCATATACAAAGGGGAGACTCTGGTGAATTTTGGACAATCTGCAAACACTTAAATAATTAAATTTAGAAGTGTTTTGAATTAATCGGTAAAATTATTTAACCCGATTTTAAAATCTCATATTATGGGACGTTTTGATCATGAGATTAAATTAATTTTATTGAAATTAATTTTGATGCAATAAAATTAATTTGATTAATTGTATATATGTGGTTAAATTTAAAGTTTATGAAGAAATTCAATGTTAATTTAAAATTAATTTTTTCGGGCATTCTGAAGGAGGTTGGGTACCGTCGTCTTTTGTCAAGTAGTGCACACTTGTAGGGAAAGACCGGATGAATCCGAGCTGAGTTGAATCCCGAAGATAGAGCTGCCTTATCCCTTGCACAATGGGAGGCTTCGACAATCTTCAAGAAAGACTCTTCATGCGCCTCTTAGTTCGAGTTATTCATTATATAATTATTTATTTTATTTCTTTGTTAATGGTAGCTAATTTTACTTTGATTTGTGAATAATTTTAGACTAACCGTCAACAATTTGAAGATATAGTTATTTTCCTATTGCTACTTTAACAAAATTGAGAATGATTTCTTGCAAAGAGTGCCCTACGGTCATATGAGCTTCTTTTTATTTAATAGCACCGATGTAATTAATATAAAGAAGGTGGCTCACCCATGTTGATACTTGTGGTCATGTTTTCATATGCCAATGGTACTTATTGTAAATAATATTAGTAATGATGACATCACCTAAACACTAATAAGTTTTAAATAATTTTACAATTTTGTATGCATTTTGGTATACAATTTATATGAAATTATGTATGCATATTAATATGCATTTCTTGCATATAATCGGTTTGTCCGACACTTTGTTGGTTCGAATTTTGCTTGGTACTCATTTCTAATGTAATCGGTTTGCAACACTTTTTTGTACAGTTTGCATATTTCGTAATTAATTGGTTGAACATTTAATATGTGTAAATTGTTGTGTGCCTTGTAGTTTTAATTTGATCAACTTGCATGACATATTATTTGATTTTGGTAATGGACCATATCTAATGACGTCTTGTTGTTTAGCTAGTTCTATCCGCAAGGCATGTTTTATATGTTTTGGCAACAGAGAATACTACACAATCATAATGACACTATTGTGGTTTTGAAGCATGCTAATGGTAATAGAATGAAAAGAGAGAATCTCTACCGGTCAAATGGGATCAATAACATACTTTATAAATATCAATGTTTTATATTCTTGAGATCTACGATAACTAATTTTTTGATATATCATGTTATCGATGCTTTAATAATTTCTGCTCTTCAATTTTTATTGGATTATTATATGAGAGTATTGTACACTTCATTAAATTTTAATTGTTATTAAGTGACTTGTGCATTGTAGAAAGATTGATAGATAAAGATTGGTGTAAGTCACCAAACTGTAAGGTCACACTCTTGATGAATTCTTGAAGTAATGGGGGAGATGAGCTAGAAAATAGCTAATGCAATAGTAAATGAGAAATAAGATATTTCAGGCAAATAAATTCACTAATCGGAGGACATATTAGTGATATGAAAAATGTATTGCTTGTAATAAGTGTAAGATAAATAGAGCCTCATTTCCTGGAGTCGAGAGGTCCACCACAACTCTAGATTTAATTCATCAATATTTGTGAGATGATTAATACTTTGTCCCGAAGAGGCAAACAATACTTCATCACTTTCATTGATGATACATTCAGATTCACATATGTATATCTTATACGGATGAAAGATGAAATTTTTGAGAAGTTCAAAATGTTCAAGGCAGAAGTCGAAAACCAACATAAAAGAAGATCTGATTCTAAATTATCTCAGGTTTTGGGGATGTCTTGCTCAGGTTAGGTTACCTAACCTTAACTAGCCTAAGGTAGGTCCTAGGGGAATCGACAGTGTCCTAATTTGTTACTCTTTGACAAGCAAAGCATATCAGTTTTTAAACTTAGGAACTCCTGCCCCTATACTATAGTCGAATCTGTTAATGCAGATTTCTTTGAAAATACTTTTCTGTTTAAGAAAAATTTGGAAATAGTGGGGGTGCATCCGGAGTCTAGTGAGAAGAGAAAAGAGTCAGAAACTTCTATTATGCTAGATCCTCGTAGGAATTCTAGAACTAAGGTTTCTAAAGATTTTGGTCCTAATTTCATCACTTGCATTGTGGAGAAAGATCTTGTCAGCTATGTTGAAGCTATGACATCAAATGATGCTACATTTTGGAAGGAAGCAATAGATGATGAAATGCATTCTATATTAACCAACAACACTTGGACTTTAGTGAATCTTTTACCTGGAAGTAAGACTATTGGATGCAAGTGGATTTTTAAGAAAAAGTTAAAACCTGATGGTACAGTTGATAAGTTCAAGGCGAGACTGGTTGCTAAGGGGTTTAGATAAAGAATGAGTTTCGATTATTTTGACACCTATACCCCAGTAGCAAGGATGACCACTATTCGATTGTTGATAGCTCTAGCTGTGATCAATGACTTGATCATCCACTAGATGGATGTCAATATCGTCTTTCTCAATGATGATCTTGAATAAGAGATATATATGGATCAGCCAGGAGGTTTTGTCTTGCCAAAGAATAATAAGAAAGTGTGTAAACTGTTAAAGTTGCTTTACAGTCTTAAACAAGCACCCAAGCAATGGCACGACAAATTCAGGAGAATTCTCCTCTTTGATGGCTATCAAATAAATGGTGGTGATATTTGTGTGTACAACAAATTCAGAGAAAATTCTGGAGTTATCATTTGTTTATATGTCGACGATATGTTAATTTTTGGAACATATTTGGAAAGTGTTATGAACACTAAAAGGTTTCTATCGTCGAATTTTGACATGAAGGATTTGGGCGAAACTAATGTAATTTTGAGAATTAAGGTCATCAGAAATAACCAAGGAATTGCTCTATCTCAATTAAATTACATAGAGAAATTCCTCAGAAGATTTAATCATCAGTTCGATTGCTCCCCTGCCCTAACTCTAGTTGATTCCTGTATTAAGTTCAGTAAGAATGAAGGCAAAAATGTATCTCAATTTGAATACTCTCAAATTATTTGCAATCTCATGTATGTCATGCACTGCACAAGACCAAACATTGCCCAAGCAGTGGGCATGTTGTGCAGATACACTAGTAAACCAGGGAAGGTTTATTGGAGAGCACTTATCAGAGTTCTCAGATACCTCAAGAGTACTTTAATTTATGAGATACATTTTGGGAGAATTCCAACTGTACTTAAGGGTTACAGTGATGCAACTTGGAACTCATGTCTGGATGAGTCCACATCTGTAACGGCCTGGATATTTACTTTGGGTGGAGGAGCCATATCTTGGAAATCCAAGAAGCAAACGTGCATTACTCATTCAACTATGGAATTTAAGTTCATCGCCCTGTTATGCAGGCAAAGAGGCAGAATGACTTAAGAGTGTATTGGTAGATGTACCAATATGGGGTACACCTATACTAGCTATCATAATTTATTGTGACAACCAGGTTGCAATGCTCAAGGCATATAGCGAGAACCACAATCATGTGAGGGGTCTTATAACTGATGACAAGATAGCTGTTCAGTATGTTAAGTCCAAAGAAAATTTGGTAAATCCTTTATCCAAGGGCCTTGGCACAGACCTTGTGATAAAAACTTCAAAGGGAATGGGACTACAGTCTGTAAAATAGTTATAAGAGGTGGAAACCCAATCTGATGAGTCTCTCATGTTCAATGGGACAAATAAGCCTATATGTAATAACTATTGAGCACTATCACTAAAGAAAGTATTTCTTTCTATCAATCTCTTTTGAGATGTGTCCCTTCCTTGTATGTGATAGATAGTGCATATCCTGTAGGCTACCAACCTACAGATGATCTTGTGGTTATACGTTGAGAAATATTAAGAATTCTCTTAATGGATGTTGTACGTCTTAAATGGTAGGAGTGTGACAAGAGCACTCTTGATAGACTCACCTTTCTGAGAGTAAGAAGTTCATCACTTCTTCTGAGTTGAGGCTTATTTTTAGAGCTCTAAGTAAATTGGGATTGAAGCATGGACGTAAAAATGCTGAGCTGTTTGTTACAAATAACTTCTGAAAGGAATGTGTGTGCGACAGATCCGGTTAGTCAATTCGGGTTCATAGTTCAAGGTTCTATCCACTATGTTCCTTGACTATCTTTGATTTGTTTGTACTAAATGGAGGTTCAAGTTGAAAGACATCTTAATGTATGCATATGATATTCTTGAATGCCCATACACATATATTTTAAAATAAAATCAAGTGAGGGTTTGTTGAATTTGATTTGATTTATAAAATAAATATTTAATAATATTTTACTCATAATATATTTTGATTTGAATGTGCCTATTTAGAGACTTCTAAGTATGTGACTTAGTATGTATGATTCATGGTACACCCAAGAGATTGGATTGTTGGATTTAATTGTCCTTGTAAAACTAATGATCATGATGAAAGAACTTTAACCAATGTATTGATACAATGGACTTTAACCAATGTATAGATGCATTGGATTTTAACTTTAAGATATTCATTTAACCAATGTGAAGATACATTGGATATTATCATTGAGACTTTCCATTGTCCATCGGTTACTTGGAGGAGGTGTGGGCTTAACGTCTAAGCTTTTGAGATTCTTTGGTAACCGTGATCTTCAATGAGTGTTATGAGCTCTACAGTTTTATCTAAGACCTTTATATATAGAAGATCAAAGTGAGACAATAGAGAGTTTATTTTTTTTTAAGAGCCGAAGCTTTGGCGAGATTCCTCCGGACCGAGTAAATCTTATACCCCTGTTGCAGAGTACAATAAGGCAGGTCTGAGTCATACTTTGAAGAGTTTCTTATCCACTCTAGTCTATTTTGACCAGCCATATCATATGATTGATCTTTTTTGGGATCGGACTATTTACTTTGGACCCGTTTAATTGATCTAAATGGATTGTCTTTTTAGACAGACCTCGAGATCAATTTTGATAATTCAAATGGATTGTCTATTGACTAGACTAATTGGACAGACTCTTTTGGGTCCGTCCTAACTGACTAGTATTTTGAGATAATCCGATCGGATCGTCAATTTTTTGGATTGGTCTTTAATTGGGCTAATCCATCAACCTGAAACCGCATATACAAAGGGGAGACTCTGGCGAATTTTGGACAATTTGCAAACACTTAAATAATTTAATTTAGAAGTGTTTTGAATTAATCGGTAAAATAATTTAACCCAGTTTTAAAATCTCATATTATGGGACGTTTTGATCATGAGATTAAATTAATTTTATTGAAATTAATTTTGATGCAATAAAATTAATTTGATTAATTCTATATATGTGGTTAAATTTAAAGTATATGAAGAAATTCAATTTTAATTTAAAATTAATTTTTTCGGGCATTCTAAAGGAGGTTGGGTACCATCGTCTTCCGCCAAGTAGTGTAAACTTGCAGGGAAAGACCGGATGAATCTGAGCTGAGTTGAATCCCGGAGATAGAGTTGTCTTATCCCTTGCACAATGGGAGGCTTCGACTATCTCAAGAAAGACTTTTCGAGCGTCTCTTAGTTCGAGTGATTCATTATATAATTATTTATTTTATTTCTTTGTTAATGGTAGCTAATAGTGCTTTGATTTGTGAATAATTTTAGACTAACGGTCAACATATACTATCGCATCTGAATTGGGCATTTGAATGGGCCAATTGTTAATTTGAATGCTAACATATTGGGGTCGATTTGAATTGGGTTTGACCCATGTATGGCCAAATGGATTGGGCCCAAGTATGATAAATGAACAGACATTTATTTTTTTGGGTAGACTCAATAACACACAAGGTGATTAATGAAAGGCAAGACAAAGGAAACACACACACTACACATGCAAACCACACACACACACATGGATGGAGGCACACCAACTTAGGAGTCAACCTATTAGATAATCCTGTCTCTCTCTAAAATGGTATGTCTTGGAATTGACATCCAAAGAGGGTATTCCCAATAAATTGATAATAAATTTCATTGGTAAAGAAGAAGAGGAATGACGCACTCATCCTCACTATCTATAACAAATAAGATAGATAAATGAAGCTCCGCATCATTAAAAAAAAAAAAAAAAAAAGGAAAAATAATAAAAGAACCTGTTGTTATAATAGAAATGTATGAGAAGCCCACGTTCCTCAAAGAAATGAACCCATTCCATTTTATGAGACCTTATTCTTACAAACGATAAACCATCCCTCGCAATAAAATAAGTGTGGCCCTACTTTCATAGAGGGATGTGCCCATCAGACCTAAAAAGGAGAGTTAAAAAATTTTATGCTATAAAGCAAATGATGAGAATGACTGAAAGAATAAATTTGTCTTGCGTAAATGGAGAGAAGAGTATGAGATTCATTGTAGTTCAGATTATAAAGGAAGATGCAATTTAAAAAGGAAGAAGACAACTAAAGCCATGACCCTTGGGCCTATCATCGTTGAGCTAAGTTTTACTCCTCTTAATTTTGTTTCTTAGGCATATAGAACTGAAGTCAAGTAACCATGAAGGGGATGGACCAGTGGTTCTCGGGACTTCCATCTCATGAAGTAGAAGGTCCTGGTTTTGACTTCCCACTCCCTCATTGGGGTCAGCCCCACATGGTTTTTCCGGACTTACTTGGTGTGGCGGGTTGCGGGCTCTTGTCGCACCCTTGGGATTAGTCGTGTCGAAGGGTTGGGGACACCCAGAGTCGCCAAAAAAAAAAAAAAAACTGAATTCAAGTAACGCGTATCTATCGTATCTATCGAGAAGTGCATAACTTATAGGACTTGGGTTGAGTCTATTCTTGAATAACATGTATACACCTCTAAGGAGCGACATATTTTGATCATGATCCCAAATAAAAATGTTTAATATATAATCTAGAATATTGTCAAAAATCACAAAGGTAAAATTTGGTTTCTATTCTAATTATGAGAGAGAATATGTACCCTACCCTATCTAGAGAATATGAACCCTACCCCACCCTTATGCACAAGCTAAAAGTGGCTACCTTTTTTCGAAATTCAGAAGATAGAAACTTATAAATGAAAGTAAAATTCTAATTAATGATATGCCCGCTAAAATATCCTGCTCAAATAGAATCATGTGATTAAACTAAAATACAAACACATGGGCGGAGCCAGAGAGAGGAGGGGGGGATGGCGCCCCCAATTTTTTTAAAAACCTATTACAATGTAGCTATATTTAGAATAAATAAATAAATACATAATAGCTTAATTTTGTAACTTTATATATATATAAAGGGTTTGATTCTTTAGGTGCTCATGTGTCCCTTTTATCCCTAGTTAAGATTTCTTAATTTTAATTTTTTCTAAAAATCAAGAATAGGTGAGTGAATCTTAACCACAATTAATAGGTGTTAAAATGGATGAGTGCAAAGCAGGAGGGCATGCACGTTTCACCCGGTAGAACGTGCATGGAAAAAACAATCTTCCTTATTTTTCTTTTTATGGACATTTATTAGGAAAGGTCTTGGGGTGGTCTCCACCCTGGATAGTCTCAATAGCATTTCCCTTATTGAATGCTATATTCACGAATAGTGAAAAACATGGGCCGGTCTTCATTGGTTCCTCCCCACCTTTTTAATAGTCACTAAATGTGGTTAAGATTCACTCACCCCTAGAATTTATCCATTTAACATTGATTTTTAGAATAAAAATAATACTAACTTTAAGTTGGTTAAGCTTAACCACGGTTAAAGGGGATGAAATGAAAAGACATTTGATTATGTAGTTAAATGCGGGGTGGGCTAATCACTACTTAAAATTACTATTTTTATATTATGCAGATTGTTTTTCATAGGCTCATTCCGTGTTCAGTGGAACGCGCACTTCTCCTACTTGACACATGTCCCTTTTAACAACATTAACTATAGTTAAGATTCAAAGGGTTTATACATCTACCCTTAGTTTTTATTGAAGAGAATAACTCGTAAGATAATAAATCTTAACTAGGGTTTAAAAATAGACATGTGTCAAGTTGGAGAAGCGCAAGGCCTACGGGTTCTAGCCTGAATTAAGAGGAGGCCCGGCTTGGTTTGGGCTCACCTTCATACCCAAAGAGTTTGGGCTGGGTTCAGGCCTAACACTTGCCCAACCCAAACTCATAGAGATATGTCTTGCTTTTATAAGAGGCATGCTAGCCCTACTCGCAACCAAAAAAGCAACACCTGTCATTGCTTTATCCGATTGTTTTTATACCCGGTTAGGAATTTCGATTACACAATGAGAGTTGGTGAGAGAGTATCGACTGCACATCTGTTGCAACATGCCTCTTATAAAAGAAAGACATATCTCTTTTCTTTAAATATACATATATAAAGATGAATTGACACATCTACATTATTCTATTTTTGCACTTTACAGTAAAGGTTACTTTTTTTTTTTTTACATGCCGTGCACGCCACTAGCATTCCTCGTACATAAAAATACATAGGAATATAGGATTGTCAATGGGCCATACCCGGGCTTGCATTTATGTGATTTTTGAACAAGCTCATCTTGAGCCTGTCCCATTTACAAGAGGATTTTTGTGCCCAAATTCGACGGCAAAAGATTTACTCTGTAATCCCTCTGGTGAGCAACGCCATCACCACGAAAAAAAACAACATATGGAGAGAAGTCAAAAATTTTTTCCGCCTGTTTTTTTTGACTTCTTTCCATTTAATATTTTTTTTCTTTTTTCTTACTACATGTCCACTGATGGTGTTGTTCACTAGAGGGATACTCTGGTGAGCAACATAGGAAATGTTTTGCCAAATTCGACCCATTGACGCCCCTAAAAATAGGCAAAGTTTACTCTCTTTAAAAAAAAATATAAGTATAATATAAAAATATGTTTTGATTTGAGTTCGGGTTGGGGTTGAACTAAATTTGGGCTAAGCTTGGGCCCAGATCCGTTAAGCCCGAGCTAAAAAACTGTCCTTGTCTACTTATCCGATTCTTTCTCTTATTTTCTTTTCTTGTTGTGGTTGAAAGCTCTAAGCTATATATACTCACCCCTTATTGCATACCTAGTTAAATGCATACATGCATACATATATGCATACACATAAATCTAATTCGTATATACATACATCCATGCTAACAAAATCGTATCAATAGTTGTTCTCACTGTACAAAAACTCGGCGAATCGACTCGAAACTTGGCCGAGTCGACTCGACAAAGTTTCGGGATGATTCGACGAAAAACTCGATCTGTTTCTTTTACCCGAGTAACTCGAGTGACTTGGTCGAGTCAGGCTGAGTGTCGACCGAGTTACTTAAGGACATAGTTGTTCTATATATATATATAAAACTTTGTTCGACCCATATTGAGATCTCATTTAATTTGAGCCCTAAATCGAAGAGGGGGAGGAGAAGATGATTAATTTTAGGCTTTTAGCATTACAATTACTTTAAGATTGTTTTTAATTGTGAGTATGACCAGCCGAAGAAGTTGCTAAAACTCAAAAGGTACTGATAGAAGATGCCAAGCATCTCATTTTGAATCAATTTCACGATAGTAATATATATTGTTGGTGACGAATACAGGTGTGCAGTGTTAATACTATCATTTAGTGCAAGATTCTTAACCGATTGAGTATAAACCTTAAACGTGAAAGAAAGGAGGAAGAAAAAGAAGAAAGGGGTGAAGGAAGTCGAATCCAAGTTTGTGGAATCAAAGCGCAGTAAGAATATATAGAATGTCTGTTTTATAATGGAATATATATATTTTAGTGGGGTGGAGGACGCATTAGTTAGGGAAATAAATGTAAGATGAGATACACCGTATCATAAGTGTACTAGTTTGTTTCAAAAGGTATATGTTAGTAAATTAGGGGTTTTTCCATCGTCTTACGGTTAAAAAAAAAACTCAGAAATGGAGTCTTCACACTTCTTACCACTTGAATGTAGATGGATGGGACATGTCATAAGTTTATCTTTCAGTTTCTTCAAGAATGTTGATATGTTTGATAAACTGAATCCATTCATTTAAATTTAAATGATATTTCAACTGTTTTCGTAACATGAAACTATTGTTCGATTATTATGTTATCTTGTTTAATTAAGAAGAATAAGATGGAAGCACCACTTGAGAGTTTCAATGCATAACACCTTACAATTAATCATGCACTCGGGTATACAGATTTTGTAAATCTTGTGTAAATTATGAAATTCAGTTGTTCATCATCAAAATATAGTTTGAGGTGAAAGCTTTTAGAGTCAGATTCTGTAAACATAAGCATGTTGCCTAGCTATTTTAATAGTCTTAAGATCAGGTCATTACATATTTACATCTCTTAATTAATTAGTAAAAATTAAGCTAAGATCTTTTTGGTCTAACAAGTAACCAACTGGGCATGGGGTTCAAACTCTCCTCATCTCTTCTCAACTTTTCTGTCTTCTTCATGTTCAGATGAAGTAACTTGAAAACACCAAGAAAGCCTACTTCATTTTACAAAAGGTAACACAGAAAGCATATGAGTTGAGTCTCATGCTCTTAATACTTAGCATAGAAGAGTCGTAATGCTGAGATTTGCGCTTAGCATACAAACAGAAGAAATGAAAAACAGAAAACTTCTTGTTAGGGTATATAGGTTTGATCCTCGTTTTCCTACCTAAAAAGGATAAGATCAGGAAAAGAAAGGAAATGTGAAACAAGTTGGGTTTTCTTCTATTGCTCTTACACTCAACTATCCCTCTCATATATGGTTGCCAAAGCTAAGATATGAGAGAAATTTGAATTTGTAATGTCTAATTAAGTAGATTACACACACATAGATTGCTTATAAATGAGCTTCCTGACTACCACATTATTTCGTGTAAAGTAATCCATTTTTATTAGGTAAGACTATTTCAAGTAGGGTTGAAAATTGTTCTCAAACCTCTATCAGAGTAGAACCTTTCCCAGTTTAACTAACCTAAGAAATTTGCTTACATAATTGTGAATTTAAGTAAAAATGATTATATTACCTTTCCATTAGGACCAATGGCTCCAGCCTTCTTGTTTCTCACGGTCATCTCCTTCTTGGAGGTAAGAACTCATTGCTCTTTAAACTTCACATCGACCGCTGCGCCTAATTGAGACATTTTATGTCCGGTGATCGAGCTTCAAAGCTTATCATAAGCAGATCCTTGACTAACAGGCTTCAGGGAAGCTGACTCAAATATTGCATTCTTCTTCAAATATACAAGGCTACTAGAATTTGCTTCATCCAAATAGCAGAAGAACTAGTAATTTATGCTGTTAGTGGTCAGAGGAGAATCTAACTGGAAGTGATATATCCAGTTTCTTTTTGATTAATGGAGTTGAGATCTAAGTTAATAATCATGTATACTGCTTTACAATCTATCAGTCAACTGTCCATGGAAAACCTTCATAATCCTCAAGCTGCAAGATCTGATCATATTACTATGTTCTTTGGGATGACAGCCACTGCTGTCGCTGGAAAGGTCGGTAACATCGGCAGTGGGGCGGGTGCAAGTTCTATAGCAATTATCTGTAAATGAGCATCATTCTACCTCAGTAATACTATCAGTAAGACAAAAGGAGCATCAAAGCATGTTCTGAAATCAATCTCTCCTTTGGTCGGCTTTGCCTCATTGTTGTGTGAGCCTTCTTTCTATTCTGAGTTTTCTCCAAAATGATTAATTAGCATTCCTTCAAGATGGGAATTAAGACTTATCTTTACAATGCAAAGCTGTGCATGTTACATGATATATATGATTAATGTGATGTCCATGTCACATACATACACATGGTTTTACTCAGACGAGAAAAGGATTACAAAGATGACTGGCTTCCAAAGGAGAACATTATGTGAAAACTTTACAAAATAATCCTGGTTAATTGAAGCCAAATGAAGGCGAACAAAATGGATTAGGGCATATAGGAGGAGGAATTAACAGCTTTTCAATATAATACTTGCAAATAGTAGTCTGAATAACTGTGCTCCCCAAGGCAGCCATTGCCTTGTGAGTTTCTTTCTAAACTCATGCTTGATGTTAGAAATCCATGACTAACACTCCTAGAGTGTTAGATCTAAGAATGCACAAACAACAACTTGAATAGTAACTAAATCAATATATACTGCCTCACCCCAACTATATGGGGTTGGCAACAATATACTGCAAGTGATCAACAAAAACTATTAAATATAGGTTATTTCCAGTGCACATGAGTCTTTTACTTTTCAAAAATTGCTTAGATTAGTTGTTCCGGATGAGAGAGAGAGAAAGAGAGAGAGAGAGAGAGAGAGAGAGAGAGAGGGGGAGTATAAAAGAAGAAGAACTATTTCAAGTAAAGTTAGCTTAAACATCATAGAAATCCTTGTTCTTGATCTTTTTTCTTGAAAACAATTCTAAAAGTAAAAGCCCATCACCTTAAATCCTGCAAGATTTACCTAAGAACACTTTCGTAAAGGAAATCCACAAAACAAAAAGGAAAAGAGAAAAACACAATCTATAATACAAACAAATAAAATAAAATTAGTTACTCTAAAAGTAGGAAGGTAGTTTATGGTTTCACTACCAACTGTTATCAGTGTTTATTAGTGTGCCAGTAGTTCAAGGTGATTGCAAGCTAAATCCTCAAAACCCAATTGCTTATAAAAAAAAAAAGAGAGTTTCATGAAGAACAAGTACAAGAGGATTTCCAGAAATCAAAGAGAAACAAAAGCAAAACAAGTACAACAGAAGAAGAAATTAAAGATCTAATTGTACATGATGAAGAAGAAGATGATGATCCATGAATTTGCTGACCTTTGTGATCTAAACCGATCTCGCCCATACAATCAGCCTCAACCCAGATGGGATTTCATTCACTACCCCAAGATTACAACATCACCAACACAAATTATCTGATCCAGAAAATTATCCATACGGAGGCCTTCCAGCTGAACTACCCGCCCAACCGTCAACTGGTAACTGCAAATTCGGCATATTGAGTGGCAAATTGAAAAATGGAAGCCCTGAAGATGGATCAGGAAATGGATTATGAATTCCACCACCACCGGTACCGGATGATTGAGATACGGGTGGCTGTATCTGAAGTGGCTCTTCTTCATCCAACGGTAACCTTTCATAAGCAACATTAGTAAACGAAGCAGCGATCACAATTACCGGACCGGCAGCAATCAGAGCACCGACAACACTACCTCCGACGACCTGACCTTGCCCTCCGGCCAAAAATATAGTCAAACTTGTGGCACCAGGTGGTGCCGGTGGCGGTAGAAAGGACCCCGATAATGACAATATTTCGAACCGTCCGTGCAACGTCACAATCGCACCAGCAGCTGCAGGAGGCCGTAAGCTTACATTAGTGACTGTGCCGCTTCCGCTCAAAATACAGATCCCACGCTGACGCCGGCGAGCATATGTGGCGACGCAGTCGAAGACATCGCAGCCGCTTCCGACCTCCAAGATGTGAGCTCTAAGGGTATTGGCACTTTCTCTTGTTATAATCACCGGAGGCTTTGGCTTGTTCTTGGAGCCAGGTGGTCGGCCTCTGGGTCGGCGACCAGCGAATTCGCCGGAGCCTGAGTTGGCAGCGACGAGCTCGAGGCCTTGGTGACTGCTATCGTCGCCGTCGCCGTCGCCGGAAAACTGACCCCTGTTGTTGTCATCTTCGGATTCCGGTTGCCTTTGTAGGTGCAAGTCCGAGCGATGAAGCTGATGAATATACCGAGAAGCAGTACCTAAATCCAACCCCGCCATACCCACATCAAAAGAAAACAGAAAACAAGAAAAATGAATAAAAATAAGTGAATTAAAAACTGATTTTTTTTGTTTCTTTTTTTATGATTATGATTATAAAAGAAGAGAAAAGGAAAGAGAACCCCGGAATTCGAACCCCCTAGATGGGTTAGAAAACAACAAGAAGGATCGAGTGCAGAGAAAGGGAAGGGAGGAGGGAGGAAGGAAGGAGGGAGATAAAGAAGCAAAAACGCAGCTGTTCTCACACCCCAAAAAGCTTTAAATATATGATAAAGAAAGATTACAAATATATTTTATATTTTATTACAGAGAGAATAGAGATAGAGGGGAGAAGAAAAACTCTCCTTATGATAGGTGGATTAGACTTCGATCATTAATCATACATGTTTAACTATGGTTAAGAGAAGTTGACCAGGTTGTGTTAAGCTTAAAACGTTTGTGGGGGAAGCCATTAAAAATTATAAAAACGAGGGGATGGCCGGAGGGGCAATTTGGGTAGGGCCGTGGGGGTGGTGCTGCGGCGGATGGGGCCCTCTCTTGTCTTCTCCACACGCTCCACCCTGGACGGCCCTCCTTCATCTAGCCATTTAGCAGCCGCCACCTTCTTTATTTAACCAGCTTGGCTTACTTAGTTTGATTATACTTGGGGATGTTTGGTTGTAAATATTAACCTATCATGAATATGGTTTAGATCAGATTCATAAGAAAACCAATAAACTCCCTATATTTCTGTATTTTCATACTATTTTAGCTCTAATCAGGAGCTCTGGTTAAAGAGATAAGCTGTGTTTTTTTCCTGCACCATGAGTGTTTGAAGGCTAGGATCAAATTGATTGCAATGATTTTAACAACTGTAACAGTTGTACAAGAGATATTGGACATCTAACACCCAGGCCATAGGGATCCGAAGAACCCATGAAAGAGTTCAATCGTACCCACAAGCCAACATGTGTTCCTTTTAACTCATATTAGTTGTGATTAAGATTCACTATCCTTAGGGTTCAACAATTTAACCTTGTTTTTTTTAAAAAAAATTATGGGTTAAAATTCTTAACCTAAATTAATTATTTTTTTAGTTTTTTTTTTTTTCCAAAAGCTCAAGGTTAGATTATTGAACATCAAGGGTTAAGAAATCTTTATCACAGTTAATAAAGATTAAAAGGGACATGTGTTGGCCTGTGGGTGCGATTGAACTTGATCCGATCTCTAGGGGGAGCTCCATTTATCACCTAAACAAAGAGCTCTCCTTGTAGTTAAACTCTTTGCATATTTGATTGTAGGATAATGCTTCTGAGACCGTATTAGGGCCGAGACCATGCTTCCGACCACGGGATTTTGGGTGGGGCCCACCATGTGAAAATGGGCCCCACTTGAAATCCCTTGCTAGTGAGCAGGGTCTGGATGTTCTTGGCCCTAAGACGGTCTCAATAGCAAAGTCCTTGATTGTAACTTTAAAATATACTAAAAAATTATTGTTTCACTTTTTGGACTTCTGAATTTGAGAAGTGCTACCTCCAATTGTAGATTTCAATTTTTTCCAAATTCTCGTTACGGGTGCGATACCTATCGTTGATACCACTTCTAAGGTTAAGAAAACAATTGTTTTTAAAAGAGAAAGTTATGGTCTCTACCGATTCTATATGTAACTAAGAAAAGTAGTGATACATGTTGCAACCACAGAGTGAGTTTGGAATTTTGAAACTAGGGCTAGCATTGCTATACGAATTTTAAGAAAAATTGGGCAAGAAGAAAAATATTTGCTCATGCTCAAGTTGTTTCAATTCTCTTTTCATATTTTTCATCAATGGATGTTAGGTTCCTGGAGTCTATAAACCACTGGCACACTGGTTGGAAGTGGAAGTTTTCCACTGTAATTGATCATTGTAGGTTGCAGAATATTAGAGTGAAGGGCAAGAGAGAGTCGAGAAAATATATATTTAATATCTCGAATAATTTATATAAAAAAATTTAATTCTCAGTGTGTTCATGTTCTATATGTTCATGTAATCACACACTCTTAGGTCTAATTTTTTTTTTAAATTTCTAAAATCATAGTGAGGTAAATATTGATCCTTTAGGTTAATTCTGACAAACTAGAAATTAATAATTTTAACTAAGATTAAAATAATTAACTTAGAACGCGTGGCGCTCCCTCCTTAGGTGAGCATTTCCGTAGGTGAATGTTCAAGTGTAACTAAGATTTACCCTCAGAAAAATTATGTCTGTAAGCCATTTCCTGTAAAAAAGTGTCTTTATTTTGTTAGGGAAACTTTATTTTCATATGCTGTTTCCCTCAAAAAATCATATCCACTGCAAGAATCATTGTGCATCATAAGCATAAATGGTTTCACATCCGATCTTTTACGTGCAAATAAATGGAGTTAATTTTATGGAAAGACCATGTTTTCTGAGGATATATATATGCACTCCTTAAACCCAAAAAGGTACAACAGCAACCCTTTTGGAGGAGGACATGTATCGGACTCCCAAATATATTACATGAAATCCAAACAGTAGATAGCTCTTATTCCACAACTATTCCACTACTCACTCCTTAAAAGATTGAGCTTAATGAATTCTACTACAGTATTGGTCATAACAGCTTTTATATATATATATATATATAGAGAGAGAGAGAGAGAGAGAGAGAGAGAGAGACACTTTTTACAAGTACATAACAAAGTCAATAATAAAGTACAAAATTGATCACATGGTAGAGAATTCTCCGATGAGTAAGGGTCCATCGAAAAATTGGAGGAACAAGCTTCAGAGGATAGGAAGAAAAGGCCTTCCCCAGTTAGTTAAATGTTCTGAAAGTCCAAATAGAAGAGGCTCTATTTCTTACATGAGATGCTAACTTACACTTGACCGTGACTTACCTAACCCCATTAAACAATTATTAAATATAAATAACACACCCTCCCTCACCTTCCAAATTCAACTTGCGATATTGATTTATATATGGCCAAGTCGCCATTATCATGCCGTGAAATGATACACTGTGACAGTATACTCCAATATTTGTTACAGAGATTAACAAATACTCCATTTCTCACTCCCCCTTTGGGGCCAGCCCCGCACGGGTTTACTCAGACTTACCTGGTGTGGTGGGTTGCAGACTCACGTCGCACTCTCAGGGATTAGTCCTGACCCAAAGGGTTGGAGACACCCTGAGTTCCAATATATATATATATTTATATTTGTTACAAAGATTAACTATGAATTGGAGCTCTAGTTTGAGAGATAATTGGAGCAATCTAATATACAAAATTAGGATAGTTCAGTCAACTAAATTTTTATGTAATTCCCCAAAATATCCCTATGAAAGGCATTTTTTGTTTTTCAGGGTTTCTCTTTCGACGGGAGGTTCTGTTCCATATTTAATCTCTTTGTTATATCACTGAATTCTCTTCCATTTGATATTCTGTTTACCATGCATTATCATTTCATTGTTTGCTTCAGCGATAGAAGTGTATCCCATGGCATGGGATTAGACTGATCTAATCTCTTGAGGTGCGGTGGCTGATATATTAATGGAATTACTAACCTAACTATTAACCTACTGATTCTAAATAAATGATATACATTTATTGTTATTGTTATCGAACCCAAATTGTCAAGATAATGGAATGATTATGACTATGATTATGATGCGAATAGTTTAGCCCCATGAGTTACGCCCCATGAGTTACAATTCAATATCTGAAACAAAGAGCGCTAATTGTCCGGGCGAAACCATCCAAGAGATTTCTTATGCCTCCTACATTGCTAATAATATCACAACACTTACTTATCAAGTGCGAATTTCGAATTTAAAGGTTAAATAACAAAATTAATTTTTTAAAATTTGCATGTACTAGTAAATATATGTAAAAATTCTCATCCATCAATTAATACCACATTTAGGGATACAAATCATGAATTTCATAGAAAATTTCCATCGCATGGGGCAATTGTTTATATGGTATTTACAGGAGTTTCTGGGATTGAATTGTCAATTAAAAGATGAGAGCTGACCTAAAAACAGATTCAGGTGGGCGTCTTATATGACCGTTTACAACTTCAAGAGGTGGGCCCCAAAAAGACCTAGCAACACATATCATAAACGTCAAATCCAATGCTGGATCCACGTAACTTCAACTCAAGAAGCTGAGCCTCTATCCTGGGCCCCTCCTACCATACTTATACTATGTTTTGAAAAGGGCCCACTCTACATTTCCCATATTGACAAAAATGCCCTCTCTAACCTCCACCATCGCAATCAGATGGTAGATTTTCGATGGTTGCGATTATCATCCAATCAGAGAAGTCCATGCACGTATCAAATATTAAATTTTGGACAAAATGCCGATAAAGGGCAGAAATTATTGAGAAATGACGACAGCATCCTCATCCCCATCCCCAAGCATTGGTAACTCCCACAAGAAAAGAAAGAAACACCGAGAAAGACGGATCGGGACGATCCACCTAATCCGAGACAACCGAGCCGGTGGTTCCGGCCTGACGCCAAGTTTGGCTTTTAGCCAGCCAGCTGTACTTAACCATGAGAGAGAGAGAGAGAGAGTTAGGGTTAAGGTTAGGGTTAGGGTTAGGGTTTAGTTTCTCTCTCTAGGGAGATCACGTGCGGCTCCGAGTCAAATACAGGGCAGGCCACCGTATAGCTGTCGGCCACGAGTCAGAAGTCGCTTTCATTGGGAAATGGTCAAACCCCAAAAACACGGGCAGATGGGTCCTCCATCTCCTCCTGGTTTAGTTTAGTACTCCTCGTTCTGAGACTCTGCCCGGAAGTAGGTCGGTCAGGCGTCCTTTGCTTAGGGCGGAGATAAAGCAATACCTTGTCTTAACCCTAGGAAATGCCCCTCAATTTTAGGGCACCAGAGCCCTAGCCTTCAGGATTTTGATAGTATCACGCGCTGTTAATGCGCGTGCACGACAAATTTCTGGGGTTCTTTCATTGTAATCTTTACTTACGAAAATGTTTTCAAAAAGAGGAAATCTAGGGTGTGGGGCATGCGCATTTGTAGCGCGTGAAAGGGCAGTTACTGAAGTCATAAAGGAAACAAATACCCACGCCACGATCCCACCCTTCAAATCAAGAAAGAGGGGGGTCTGATCTGATCCGTCCTTGGAAGATCCACCAAACCCTAACTTTCTCTCACCACACCATATCATCCATGTCTACATCACATGTCACCATCACATCACCAGGCTCTCTCTCTCTCTCAAGTGTCACACCTCAAATTTTCAACTTCTCTCCAACATATTTATACAGTTATATATACTAAGAGAATGAATTCGAAATGAGAGGTTTAGTTGGGGGCATGAGATACTCTGATCTAGATTTCATTACCCTTTGCAGAAAGATGGAGGATTAAAGATTTAAAATGCATTTTCTTTCAAACTTCGATGTATTAAAAGAAAGAAAAGTAATTTATTCTATTTGACCATGAATTTATGTTTGGTGTTTTTTGTTCTCAATAATCAAATGGTTATATATGTGTCTGTTTACACAAAGAGAGCATTTTAGTTTGATTAAAGGAAGTGTTTTTTTTTTAATCTTTTACTTGCTTGAGGTAAAAATAAGTTCTTTCTGGTTTAATTACCACATAATATATTGAAAAATACAATTAGGTATATGATATTGTTGAATGAGTATTTTAATATACATGATTTTTTTTCGGGGGAGGGGGCAGTTAGGTTGAGAGCCCAATTAGTTGGATTAGTATTTGTTCTTTGGTTAATAGTTTGATTCCTAGCATGTTAGCTTGGAAGTCAGTGAACATTAACAATGGTCACACTCTATAAAATTCGATCCCCACCCTTACACTTGTAGGATACACTGCCTCGCATCAGACAAAAGGGAAGGTGTTAGGAGATACATGATTGTTCCTTGTATGTAATGACATTTTGACACCCCGCCTCTTGCGTGATTGGTAGGGGTGTGGCCTTCCAAGGGTGGGTAAGGGTTGCAAGAGTCTCAATGCCCCAGCTAACTACTGACCGACTAACTACTGACTCTATTGACGCAGGTAAATGATATCTGCCCCAATGGGACCCTAAAAAAAAAAACAAAAATTTAATGACATTTTGAATACATTACGTTTTGGCATATACGTATCGGTATTTTTTTCCTTGATGAAAGCGGATTACGACTCCTAACCTTCAAGGGGTGTGAAATGTTGGAATCATAGTTTTTGTCATCTCAATTTGACTAGTTTGAATGGATTCGATCAGAGCACATGGTTCCTTGCGATTCTTGGATGTAATTGCTCTTATGGAGCCTCAGGACTTGCGCTAATTTGTCGTCTTTTTCATTATAAAATTAGCATATCTTCTTGGTGATCTCGATGATAACATCACCGAGGACCAATGAAACCGCATCTTCGGACACGAGAAAAGTAATTAATTTCATCTAAACTATGTTTAAATCCGAGGCCCCCCCTCTAGGTTTTGTCTTCGAAACAATTATTTTTCTAGATACTTTATATTTAAACAATGCCCACTAGATTTCAACTCACCATGCAACACTTGAGGATTTGTTTTATAACACTAGTTTCAGTTTATTAATGGGAAAAAAATGTAGCAAACTAGGGACATCAAAGTCTTTCCTTTAATAAAAATGTACCAAAAGAAGTTCAGCATAAGGCCTTGAGGGGAAATATCAAAATGAGTTGAGACTTTTATTCTCTCAATTTAAAACTAACTACATTCCTCTATAGATTTGTAGGTTAACTGAGCAAAATAAAAATATTAAGATGTTATAATTTGACCAACATTTTCTAGTTTTATAATCAAATAGTGGAAATATGCGGAATTCCTTAAACATTTCTTTTTTTAAAAAAATGGGCCTACCTTAAACAATTTCCATATATTAATACATTCTTAAAAAATTGAAACAAAAAATATTGGTTTATTCTAAAAGGGTTCTTGTTAGTAGTGGTGATCATGAATTTAAAAAGAAATAATTCTTTTATATTACATGTCTTTTCCTTTTGATTAAGAAGGATAGAAATGATAGAAATTCTTAAACCTTGGGAAGATTCTTCTTTCAATCATTTAATGATGAACACTTTCCCAAGTTCTTTAGAAATAACTATGAATTTAACTAATATAATGAATTAAAAAATTGCAAACTAACTTGGATTTTGTTGCTACAAGGTAACATTTTCTTTTCTTTATTATTGTTTAGCGACCGATGAATAAAATTTATTAATTAAAACTAAAATTTTTTTCAAAGTAATTGGATCACTCTCTTTCATCCTGTGGATTACACTTAAAGCTTAAAGGTCAAATATTAGAATATGAATTGAAATCTCAAATAGTAGTTTCTCAAAAAGATCATTAGTTATAAGAAAATGAAGAAAATTGATACACATCATTGTTAGAACTAAATCTAGCACAAGAATAGCTTATTCTATTATCAATCCACGTTTTGATTCTAAAGGTATTACAATATAGTGGCTTATGTAACCTTAGGGCGCGACTATTTGTCTAAATTTCTGAATTATGGTCTTGAAGGACACAGCTACCAAAACCACCAGTAACCAAAGAAAGAGGCCAAGAGAATTTCAATTAGTGAAATCAAACTTCATAAAAAAAATTCGTTCTCGAGCAATGCTAGCGGCAAGTTTGCGTGAAGAATTTGCGCATGGCCTGAAATGTGTGTAAGTGTACTACTTGGCACGCTATTCACACTGTTGTGCCGCTAGCATTTCTCTTTATTAAATGACTCCCATGAAGTCATGAACTATAGAAACACCCTAATCTGCTTCTTTCTTAAAATGTTTTAAATCTCTTCAAATCAATTTTCCCATAATATTTAATATTTCCAAAATCATTTTTATCCCTCAATTCATAGTGTTTGATCGGCTTCGATTATTGCTCTAAATTGAAGTTAATTTAAACGACCCGATGGCATTGAATCAGTAAGACTACCAAATATGATGGTCTTCAAGCTACCAAATGAGCCTTGATGGTTGCAACCAGTAATACTACCTAATACTGTAGTTTTCAAGCCCAGTGGTTGTGTATCCCCTTTGGGGAAAAAGACTTTGTTCGAGTCCTGGTGTGGCGGTTTAGAGGCTAGAGGCACACTCTGTGTACTAACCTAACTCCAAACCAACTTATAACCTAGATAAATGAAGCAAAAAAAAAAGGCTACCAAGGACTGTGCTTTGTCCTTGCCAGCAAGGTCCACGCAAAGGTAAGTATAGCTTAGTTGGATAAGCAACAGCACTCAATCATGTCAGCTGAGCTTTCTTGTAGAACCTCAAACTTATCAGAATCAAGTTGACAAACAAAACCAGATCAGCTTCTGAATTGCATATACCCTTTCCAACTTGGAACTCCATTTAATAATCAATGGAAGATGGTTGCATCACTAATGTTTCTTTTTAGGATTTGATTTAACATATTCCCTTGGAATGGGTCTACACACATAATAAACAATTTGTATAATAATTGTATATTAATCGCACCCATTACAGCATAGATTCGATGGTGTAGGAAATTTTAATTAACCGAAAGAGAAGTTTAAAAAAAAATTAGATACTAAACTAGGACTATGGGCAGCCCAAGTGGCTGATATCGAATTGTCGTTTTATAATCATATGGGAACAGTTGTATTCTATGATCAACTTGCATCTGTTTACAAAGATTAGTTAATTTTGGATTATCTAATTACAATGTGACCCCGGGTTAGCAGCTGTAGACGACAGTAAGTGTCTATGAACCTAAATATAATTTAGGCATGACTACATACAGATTGGAGAACTAACAATTCAGTAGTTCCAACCTTAATCATCTCTTTACTAGCTAAGTCCCATACAGGTATATATATATGTGTGTGTGTGTTTCTTTATCCGAATGAATATGAATGATCCAAATATTATGTATATGGTTACTTACCATATTTGCAGTATGTAGATTGGTATACAAAAAGTTACAGAATTATTACATAATTGCAAGTTTTTGTAAAGCGGAACCAAATCATAAAAGAAGAAAAGTCCTTTATTATTTTTTCGGAAAGATCCTTTATTATTCAAACGAAACCTGAAAATATGAAAAAGAAATAACAAAAATACGATGAAGAGTGCTCAAAACTCAAAAGGGTAAGAGCATATTACAACCCCAGGCATGTTTGGCATCAGAGATAAGAGATTTTGCCTCATCAATGGGACTGGGATATAGTCACATCCCCACAAAAATAACATAGAACGCTTCTCATATTTTCATGCAAGGTATATAATCCATACCCACCAGGGATTGGTGCAGATGGCTAGCATTCCAGGTTTGCTTCTTGTGGTTGTGTGTTCAACTCCCACTCATCGACTTACCCTGGTATCCGTACCCAGAGAAAATTCTGAGTTGGTTGGTGCGGACACCCGAAAGGACTAGGCCTTGCCTCGAAGGGTTTGGGACACCCTCGGTTACCCCCCACCCAAAAAAAAAGGTTTATATAATCGATGAGGTCTTATCCTATACCAGGAGTCCAGGACAGAAAAACCCTTGTGACAAACACTGTCTTAAATATATGCACATGGAGGCAATTCATTCTATTCTTGTTGTAGCCCATTTGATAAGGCGCATCTGGTCATAGACAACGAGCTGCTTTTCACCTTATTAAGTGACACTGTCTGAGGGGTCCTAACACAGAGAGAGAGAGAGAGGGTGAGAGAGTAAATGTGCTGAAAGGAATCCGTAATCAATGGGCTGTGAAGGTTTGGGGAAATACCATTTATGGGCAGAAACCATAAGATAACTTTCAGTACATCACAGGAGCACCTTTACACATGTTTATCCATCTGGGCCGTTCCAAAGATGGACTAGTTTTTGATTGCATCTACTCCATGAATCACTGGAATGAGGTAATCTAATGATTTGATCATTGTGTCTTTTATTTGAACGTTTTCCATGATTTTATTTGCCATTCAAATAAAGACTAAAGTATGAAAATGTTTTTCCACTCACCTCTCTCATGGGTGTCAAGGGATATGGATATTATTTTTATCATTAATTGTGTCCGGTTCGCATTCAGATTCGCTTGTTTGGATAATTTATCGAATCAAATAGGTAATCAGCCGTGCGAATTCAAAAAGAGATTTTACTATCAATTTAAAATAAGATACGAATTCGAATATTTATATATCCGATTTCATAAATTCCTGACCGATTATATAATAAATTACTATGTATATACATAATATATTATAAATTTATAAGACTACAATAACCTTTTTAATATGTATTTTATTTTACATAATTTAAGTCATATTAAATTATTATTTTTAATATAAAATATTAATTTGTTATTTCTAAATTAAATTACTATTTATTAACATTTTTTTCCTTTATTTTAAATTTTTGTTTACAATTAATCAAATAATTTGAATATTATTCAAATTCAAATTTTTGAATTGGGATCGGATAGGGATACTCTATTTCACTATCCATTTGAAATTTAATCGCAATCGGATAGTCAAATTTGATTTGTAATTGGAAACAAAATGAGATAAATAATCTATCTGTGACCCCAAAATCACTTTCATTGACGTAAAAGACTTTGATTGGTATTACAATGGTCTTTGTTGCAAAGTTCCAACTAATTTGATCTCTTTTTTAGGAGAAGACATTGTCGATCCCGGTGGACAGACATTCGTGGTGGTAAGTGACCTTCATAAATGCAACAAATGTCTTCTCAGCTATTCTAAAATTTTAGCTGTTAACTCGTAAGATTAATGCTTATTGTGGGGAAAAATACTTGATATGGTATTTCTAAAACATGTGTGTTGTTGATTGGCTTCTACGCTTCTTCTTCTCAAAATGTGGGGTTGTTCGACCTATAAATGCACTCCGGCGATTAAGCTAGAACAAAGGTTGATGAAGATGGGGTGCTAGACAAGAGATCGATGGATTTGGAGGCCACAAGAGTTTAGGGCCGATTTTCTATTTTTAGTTCCAACCAGTCCTATTTATAGATTGTTCGTTAGGGTTGGCTAGTCGTATTTCCATTTCCTCTCTGAATTAATATAGATCTTAGTCAAAATAAGAGTCATTGACACAGGAGTTTGTCTATGTGGCAGGGAATTATTAAGTAGGTTATCAATTATGATTAGATTGTCAATTAATGTTTCATGCATGTTTAATTAGTAGGAGAGCATCGTGATCTTGTACGAGATCTTCAGATTTGGGTGTAAACCCTTTTTGTTTTGGGAATGTCTAATATGGATTGAGCGAAGGTATTGCATATTAGAGACTCTCAGGATAATAGTCGAGTCAGGTGGGAACGTCTGACCGAGCTGGTGGTCAGGTCAAGTGGCCAGTAAGGTATGCTCAATTATGCTAAAAATTCTAAGGGTTGTTAGGTCGGTTTAGTAGTCCGGTAAAAAAAAAAAGGCCTAAGCCCAAAAGAAAAGAGGAAAAGAAAAAGAGATGCACATCATCATCCTTGGAAATAACTATAATTTTAACTTCCAGGTGGTTGGGTTGAGCCTAGGACCTATAGTCTAAGTTTAGGTTTGGTTTCTCATGTTTGGAATTGGAATAGGAATAGCTTTGGGTTTGGCAGCTTGGATGCATTGGGTCATATGATCTAGTTAGGTTACTAATAAAATATGCAATTGTCTACTAATATATTTACTAAATATTCAATTTAATTTTATATTATTATTAAAACTAAAATCAAAATTTAAAAATTAAAATTTATGTGTATATGCTATTAGATATTAACTATGAACTAGAGCTTTAATTAAACAGATAATCCGAGCAAACGCTCCAAAAATATGCCTTAGTGTAGGAATATTTTAATAATTCTAAATATAAAGAAGGTATTTTATCAACTAAAATTTTCTGTAATTGCCAAAATACTCATTAGACTGCTCTAATTATCTCTTCAACCAATTTGCTCCAAGCTCTTGTTCATGGTTAGAGATCTGATCACAGCCAATCGCGATTGAACTCGGGGAGAGTTCAATCGCACTCAGAAGTTAAAATGTCCTTTTTAAGCCTTATTAATTGTGGTTAAGATTCACTAACCCTTAAGATTCAACAATTTAACCTTGGTTTTCAAAAGAAAAAAAATATTAACGTACAATCTAACCCTTAGGGTTCAACTCTAGGGTTCAACAATCTAGCCTTGTACCTTATGTATTTTTTGGGATTTTGTAAAAAAACACCCTATCTTTTAAGGTATTTGTAAATACCCCTTCACCTTTCATATGTTGCATTCTCCCCTACATACCTTTTGCAAATAGACCCTTACCGTTAAGTTCTTAACGGAATATGTAACTTTCGTTAGTTTATCATGGTTAAGTAAGAATTAAGACAAAATTATCCTTTCTAAACACATTTTTCATATCATCATCTCATATAGATAATATAATCTTGGCTAGCTTATTAGCCAATACATTGTTACATATAATAGTTTTGCATAAAAATTAATATAATCCTGATTATTTGCAAATACATTGATATATATAATAGATTTGCCTAAACACTCAAGTTTATGAGAAGATAATATGAAAATTACTTAGTTTAAAAGGGGTAATTTTGCCTTAATTTTTATTTAGTCATGATAAACAAACATAAGTTACGTTTTTGGTTAAGAATTTAATGGTAATGAGAGTATTTTCAAAAAAGATTTGAAAGTAAGGGAAAACCCAAAATAAGAAAGGGGAAAAGATGGGGTATTAATTATTTTACTTTAATCCTTTTCTTTTGTTTCAAACGACTTCTACCAACAAAACATTAGCTGTGTGTCTTTTTTTGGGGAGGTGTGACCATAGTTAGTAATTCGGCATACGGTAAAAATTCGGTATGGAAATTATTCGAGTATAATTCGGAATTTGCATTCAATATTTTGATTAAAAATTTGGCAAAAAAAATGTAGAACGTCAAAAGTAAGATATAGAATTAATTCGAGTATAATTCGGGCCAATACTCAATAATTTGTTGAAATGTTCGTCTAAATATATATAATTACATATATAAAATTTCTAAGAGAATGCATTAAATCTTTAGTTCATATTACAGAAAATGAAAAAAAGAAGTGCAATTGGAGAATTAGAGAGTGAGAGAGTCGAACATGGAAGGGAGAATGGAAATTGAGAGAGAGAGAGAGAGTTGTTCTTGGAAGGGAGAGTGGTAGTTGCAAGTGTTGACAATATTATAAAGTCGGATACTCGATCCTCAACTGCTGGCGGTTGGCTGTGCCATTGTGACAAGTGATGATTGTGAAATAGTTAGAATTTGAGATTTAGAGAAAGAAAAAGATCGAAAAAAAATGAGGGGATTAAGTAATGGCTAATGAGTGCTTCATGACTGGTGGCTGATGATTATTAGTGACGTTATGGCCAATAAGATAGGAACTAAGGTTAGAAATTGAGAAAAAGAAAGAAATCAAAAGAAAGAGAATTACGGGTTTATATATATATATATATTATTCGCGAATAAATCGTGAACGATTCGTGAATAATTCGCATATAATTCGTCTTACTTAAAAAATTCACAAATGTTTACTTAGCTTTGATTAATACGGATGAATAATACGTATGATTCATTATAAGTATTATTCGTGTATAATTCACGTATAATACACGAATTTACTATGGGTGTGACTTGAGTTTAAGTCTTAGTGTGACCGTTGAACGCCCACCATGCATGAGTTAGATAAAAGATTAAAGCCTACAAAAAAAAAAAAACTTCTATTCCTATAGTGTATAATGCATATACTTACATCACTTATACCGTAACTCGAATTGGGTTGACCAATGGAACGTGCTTCTCACAATATCACAAAGATCGATGGAGTGCATGTGCACAGTTTTAATGGTCTTGTGTTATGGACCACACCTAGCTCCCACGTGACGACGGTGCTCTAGCTTTGAGATCAAGTGGGTTCCACCCATTGGACCTTTCGGCTACACTTTTAGTTAATTCCGGGAAAGACCCACATTACATGAAAATCCTCATTCTTTTCAAAATTTACGAACGACCGTTAATGTAAGGAGGCATGCTTTCCCTACTCTCGGTCAAACTCTACTCTCAGCCTCCACCAATCACTTATCCATTTTCAAATCAGTTATGGTGATCAAAGCACTCTCTCTCATCAATAATAGACAAGTGGTTGGTGGAAACTGATAGTAGAGTTTGACTGAGATTAGAGCTAGCATTTCTCTAATGTAAGAGCAGTGATTAGCCGACCCCGCATTCGATTAGCTAGTTACGTATCTGAATGCCTTCGCATGTTGTTTCCTTTTAACTGTGGGTTTACCCGGACTTATCTGGTATGGCGGGTTGTGGGCTTATGTCACACCCTCTAGGACCCAAAGGGTTGGGGACCGGAGTTCGAAAAACACTTCGACTAATTTAAAGTTAATATACCTTTTGAACATGGTGAAATAAATGAACCCTAGGAGTGACTGAATTTTAGCCACAGATAGATAGCGGATGTTAAAAGTGATATACGGCAACATGTAGACCACGCATGAGGTTTGGTAGCCATATGTGCAATCTGCTCTCTATTTCACTAATTTTTTTCCTTTATTGTAATCAAGTTATCACACACGTTTCTTTTTGTTGAAAAGACAAAAACCTTGAACAAAAAAGCAGTCATAAGACATTTTTTATTATTTTTTTATTGAAAAGACAAAAACACTAAACAAGAAAGAAATACAAACAAATTATACCAAAGTGATGTTCGGATTGAAGGGAGGTTGGTTGGTTAGGTCCTTCGGTTATGAGAAATCTATGAGCAAATTAGTAGGTTTAGGAATGCAAATTTTGATAAGATAAAAAAAAACATGACATGATAACAAGGGAGTGAACCCTATTTGGAGTTAAAATTAGTTAAATATATAAATATAAACTCAGAGAAAGGCATATGCATATTTCACCTAATGGGATCCACCAAGGGCGGAATTTTTCCTTGGGAGAGGGGAGAAGTGCATGTATGAAGGAAATTGCAGGATTTTGTGAAGAATTATTAGGTGTGCACGAAATACTATGCCGTTTAGGGGTTCAAGGGCGTAACCCTTGAGGTTTTTTTTTTTTTTGTTGAAAAGTAATGGATCCATCGTGATCATAAAATCCATTTACATGTCGGTTCCATAAAGGTTTGGTACACGGAAAAACAAGGCCCTCTCTTTTAGAAAGCTATTATATAAATAAAATTAACTATAATTTTTAATAATTTTTCATATTATACATAGAAAAAAATTACAAAATTTCAGTGGAGCCAAAATTCTTCACATAGTCAACAAATACATCCTAACTTGGAGGGCACTAGATTTTATTTTTAAACTAAATTTGTATCAAAAAATTTTAAAATTTTGGGGGAGCCATGGCCTTCCCCGCCCCTGGACCCATAAATCTCGTAACATTTTTCAACAATTCAAATGATAATAAGTCTCTCAAGGAAGTTGTGGATGACTCTACCTTTCAAAATCTAGAAAATGGGTAGCTCATAATAAAACACAGAAAAAAGTAAAAAACAAAAGAACACATGTCTTAAAGCTCTAAAGAATGAAGATCTCAAGAAAAGCTTTGAAAAGATAGCCATTAAAAATTTCAAAGCAAGAATCTTCTTCATTGATGCTAGAAACTAAAGTTCCTGCGGATGAAGCAAGAAGATCTTCATTGACGCAAGCTAGAGTTCCTGAGGAAGTCCTAAAGGCCATATACTCTAGCTATATTTTTAAATTTGATTTTGTAGCTTAGATATAAGAACATGTTGTTTTCAGCTTAATGATTTGTAACACCATGGGCGTATCACAGTGGTTGTATATCTCCCTTTGGGGAGTTGTGACTTGTGGTCGAGCCTTGGTGTGGTGAGTCTTGGTGTGGTTGTTGAATGCCCATCATGAGTACTAACACTGCTAACCCTAACCTAGGTAGACAAATGATTAGGACCAAGTAAAAAAAAAAATTAATGATTTGCCCCAAAAAAGAATTCAGATAGGAAAGTAATGAAAAACTCTCGATAGTACCTACCATCGAGAGCTGGACCGTTGGATTCAAGATCCAATGGTTCCATGTCTTCACGTGCCTTAAATGAGGGCCCCACCTAATGATTGAAACCATTGGATTTTGAATCCAACAATCGAACTCTCGATAGTAGGTACTATCGAGAGTTTTAAATCACTTTCCATTAAGATATTTCTCTTTTTGTAGAGATTAAATCTTAGAGATTTTGTACACTCACCAATCTCAATAAAATTATTATTTTTTTATTCTTTCTTGTCCTTGATTTTTGGACATGAAATTTGTGTTCATAATGAGCTACAAAATTTTTATTCCTAAAATACAAGAAATAGAAAATGATTAAACAAGCTTCTGCGTATCCCTATCGTAGCTAGCCATGGTTTCATAGGGGATTGGATTTTCCATTAAGTAAAAAGTTTACTGGCACGGTTGCATTCAACTCAAGCCATATGTAACACCATCTTTGCCTTTTGGCCAATATAAAGTCACCGCACAATTTTATATTACCCCATATGTATTTTCTTTAATTGGTTGCTTGTGCATCACAAATAATCATATCATAGAAAATACATGAGTGATGATATTAGGGATTTTGAATATCATTTAATGACCATGAATAAGTAATATTTCTTATTGGATATGTTGCTTTAGCCGGCTACATAAATAAACATGTTACAACAAGTACATGAGTTGACATATTGGGACAATTTGAATATGGTTTGATGGTATCTAACATTTCTCTTTGATGCATATAGATGATTAACAACAATTTAAATATGATGGGGAGTAGGGGTGTAACTAGGCTATCAAAGGGGTAGGTCAAGGCAGGGCAGAAGTCTAAGCTAGGGGTGTCAATGGGTTTGAAATTGGGTTTCCATAAATTTTTTTTTAATGAATTTTCATTTAAGTCTTTTAAAAGAGGTTTTTGTGACTAGGGCAGGATTTATGCCTAAAGAAGATATGTAATTTCTTTAGGAGGACCAATCGATGCTAGTGGTGTCAACATCTCACTACCCTCAACAACGGGGTCATGACTAATACTACTCCACTAGTTATAAACTTATTGGATTATAAATACTAGCGGGTGGCACGTGTGATGCATGTGAGAGCGAGGGGAAAGAGTTAACCACAGTTAATAGGAGTTAAAAGGGACACGTGTTAACCCGCATGTGCAATTCACGATTGGCTGTGATTCTATTATTTAAATAGATAGATAGATGAGCAAGAGGTAGTTTGAGAATTAAAGTAAAACATTAAATCAAAGTTTCGTTTTATATAAGGGTAGTTTGAGAATTTCGAAAAAATCAGGCTATGCTGCCTCTCGCATTATAATAGTAAAGATATCTGAATCAACCTAAACTAAATTGGGTCTTTTTGAGCAAACAAAATATAGTTTAGAAGTTTAATTATAATCAAACTAGTTTTAATCATCAGAGTAATCAAATTAATTCAAGAAACTAATTATAATCAAATAAACTAATTTAAAAAAATCTATACTAACTAATGAAACATATTTTAACTAGATAAAAAAAACTAATTATAGATTAGTTTAGTCAAACTAATTCTATAAAAACTATTTAGATAAACTGAAATAGTTATAATCGTATTAATGAAGTTAAGAATGCCTAAACCTTTTTTTCTTGGAACAAGGGTATCCGGGCCTCTTAGAGTACTAAACTAAGTCCCTCGGGCCATGTAGATCCCCTTATACTGTACAACCAGACTAGTAGGGATAAATCCCAAATGGTGGCTAACAAGGGGAAGGGACATGAACTCAAGACCTTGTGAATAGTACAAGAAAATTATTAATAAATCAGTTTGATTACATGGCATCAGAGTGGACAATCTTCCTTAGTTCTCTAATTGAAATCACCCACCTTCAACAGAGTTGTGACCAGCCTTTTGTCTAGGTGCTACTGCCCCCATTCGATAACAGTCGCCACTGTTGAAATTGCCCATCGTCATGTTGCCGATCCAACCACACTACAGTTAACACCATCAAATTTTGGGTGTGCAAAGTTCACTTTCATGGTCGCATCTTGCACGACCTGATTCAAAACCCTTATTGCAACTATTGTTGGGCTATTTCTCCCTCACACATCACGTTATATATTGGGCTATTGTTAAAATTGTTTAAATTTTGCGAGTTGTGATCGATCAGGGCGATCGATCGGAGGTAGCGGCGATCGATCGCCCTTCTTGGGTGATCGATCGCAAGAAGATGGATTAATTACGATTTTTCCTTTTTCCATAGATTTCCCTTATATAAAGACTTCTTTGTATTAGGATTTAGGAAAGAGAGTTCATAGAACTTAAGTCAAACTATTTCTTTGAAAGGGAGAGATTGTTTGAGATGCTAGACGTTGTTTCTCTTTGCTTTGATTATTAGTAAAGAAGATACTCTCTTCGTGGACGTAGCCCCAGTTGGGAGAACCACGTATATCTTGTGTTCTTGTGTGTTTCTGTTTGTGTTCATTAAGTTATCTTTGTGAGCACAGATTTTTTACTCACCGGTTTTCGATTAGGAGTCACCACTTATTAATTTTGATGGATTAGTCCTGAATATGGATAAGATCTTATGGTCTACATGAGAGTTTAGGGTAAGATATTCGATTAAGTCCCAGAGAAGGTGTTAGGCATCATGAGACCCCCATTTTACAGTGGTTACCTATTCCCTAGGTATAAGCCACATTAATGTCAAGTTTTATTCAAATGCCTAAGTTTTAGATTATACTACTCCAAGAAAAGAGAAAATCCTAACTATGGTCGAACCCGGATTGGGTTGCCTACGTACTCACATGGGGTGAGATCAGACCAAGTGTAGTTCTGGCACATGAGTCAGTGCCAAGGTTAGGGGAGTGTGTGTGTGCACCGGGATGGCAAAGGCTTAGTCTGGGGACTAAGATTTGGTTGACCGGGTTGGTCAAGTGCATGGTCTTAGGGTATGAGCCCGGAGGCCAAAGTTTGAGCCTGGAGGCTTAGAATTGGGCCCGGAGGCCAAAGGATGGGCCTGGAGGTCAAGGGTTGAGCGCGGAGGCCAAGGATTGGGCTCGGAGGCCAAGGCATGCGCCCGAAGGCCAAGGGTTGAACCCAGATGTGAAGGGTTTGGGCTCGAAAGCTAAGAATTGGGCCGGGAGGCCAAAGTTAAGATCGGAGGCTAAGGGTTTGGGCCCGGAGGCTTAGATATGGGCTCGGAGGCCTAGGTTAAGCCCAGAGGCTAAGGGTTTAGCTCGGTAGGCTTAGGGATGGGCCCGGTATGCTAGGATTGGGCTCTGAGGCTAAGGGCTAGCCCGGTAGGCTAGGGTGTACTTAACCATGAGTTAAGTCGATTAACTGTGGTTAAGAGGAGAGCTAACCATGTTTAGGCTACTAACTGTAGTTGAAGGGCCAAGATCACATGTTTTTGGTCTTTTAGTAATTTTAAGATTTTTTTTGGGTTGTCCTATGTTTTTCCCAAGTTAGGTAAGTCTAATCATGGTTAGAAGTTAATCGGGATTAAGTTTAATCCCAGTTAAGGGTCTGATCCGGTTAGGGGTGGGCCTAGGTAGCACAACATGGGCTAGAATGGCCTCCTACCAGGTCTGGGCTTATGCAAAGCCCAACTAAACATAAATTGGGATTGACGGTACTGGCATTACCTCCAATTCCAGCCCTTCATAGGATTGGAATGGTGATTGATGTTTTACCGCCATTTCCAGTCTCTTCTGGAAATGGCTTTGCTAGTCAAGGACATGGTCAGGACGATGATCAGAGGATCCTAGACCCATGAGGGTGTTCAGGGGACTTCAGGGGTGGGTGAATCAAGGATAGATGGGTGAATCCCTTTTGACACCCCTTAATATTTTTTCTAAAAACCAAGGATAGATGGGTGACCTAGGGGTGGGTGAATCTTAACCATAGTTAAGGGGTGTCAAAAGAGACACATGGCAGCATCAGTGGCACATCAGTGGCGTAACCGGACTCTTCCGAGTCCAATTACAATTAGAGAGAATTATGAGTCTTATCTTTAACCCAACAAGGGCTCAATTGTGCTATATCTTCATCTCCACGGTGGTGAAGCAACCAACATAAACTAGCAATCTACAGGTGGCAACAAAGGAGACTCTATTGTTGTCAAACACATGAAGCTTCCCCATATGTCTGAGGGAGGGTATTAAAGAAATTAAGGAGTGCAATAATAAAGTGTGATGAGATACACCCTCTCTCAACATCATATAGATTAGATTTAAATTTAAATTTGAATGCTGAGAAGCATGCTACTGCTCCCAAAAATTCTCTTATCTTAATCAAAAGCCAACACAAAGCATCAACCGGTGTTATTGAAAGCAAGGATAGGTGTTGGTTTATGGCTAGAGTAGGGAATGCATGAGAGTAGAGCTTGCACGACTCGAATATTGATTTAATATTTGATTAGATATATTTAGATTAGTTGAGTTACTTTCTATAAAGTCTCTCTTGTTATCGCTATATAAACCCTATTTAAGGTTATTGTAAATCATCCTAAGTATTCAATAAATCACTTTTTCATCACCATGCATGATGTAGCGACCCCAAAATTCTACAAGGTTAGAATAGGACCTTGGAATCGTCACATTACTTAAACCTGCTTAAAATCCATACATACAAGACGTACTAACACGAGTTACCAAAAAAATGAGGATAATAAAATTTTGATCATAAAAAGTCAAACCATCCTGCACAGTAATAGTCTACACATCATAGCTCCTCATAACGAAATAGCCTAAAACCATCTGTAGGGTAAACCAACTAAGACAACATCAACTACAAGTCAAACAGTCTAATATAAACATCTCTTCCAAAAAGAAATACTAAAACTACTCAATAAGGATGACTATCAAAGTCCCTAGCCTCCTCTTCAGGAAGCTCACCTTCTCCCTCTTCTTTGGCGTACACCTCCTCGGTCCACGGCTCTTCTCCTAAACCTGAAAACAATGACAGATCAACTGAGTTTGGAATACTCAGTGGATAAACAAACTAACAACAACATAAAATAGCATGAGCAATAACAATATCATAACTCGGTTTATCTAAGCTTAATCATAATAACTTCACGTAAAATAGGTATAATCAGAGTGCGTAGCATATAACATGTCATAACATCATCTTAACTCGTGTACTTGTGTAATTCTTATCCATGAACTTACCTTAACATATGCAGAGACTCGTACAGGCATGATTCATAGTGTGTTTGTCCTGTCAACGCATAATTCATAGTGTTTTATCCCGGCAACGCATAATTCATAGTGTTCGACAACGCGTAGAGTGGATGTTCGTAATGGGTGATCATTCTTTCATAGCATAACATGAATGCGACAACGGGTAGAGTAGATGTTCGTAGTGAGGGATCATTCTTTCATGGCATAATTCGTAACATGTTCGTATCAAATGCATGCATGCTTGTAAGACAAGTGGACTCATGACACTTGAATACTTACCATGCAAGTGCACGTGTGCTTGAGTGTCGTGATTGTAATTCAAATAAGTCATCCCTTAAATTCCAATCTTCCATTAGGAAACTCCACTAGGTTACATCTCCCTAGTTAGAGAATTCCCAACGTAGAGGATCTTTCCTCTAAGGTTTGGCCTACCCAAATACCTATCACCATACAAGAGAATAGGGCATAATTTATCATAACAACCACAATATTCATTTAACTTAATTTCTTGATAATCAAAAGTATCATACTAATACTTATCATTCTTAGACATTCAGCAAACATCTAGAGTGCGTTAATTATAGATACTTTGTCCTTTCACATTCTTAACATTCCATCACACCATAATCCATCTACACAACCCAAATCAAAATCCACATCCATACATTCATCTCAATCCTCCATAGCATTTCCCTTCTTTCATTCAATCATCCATAGTACAAACCTATTTCCATCTCTAACAAGCTTAATCCATACATAATTAGGGAAAACATAATCATTCTTCATTTCTATCATTTACATTATACTAATATTCACAAAACATCAATAATAGGGTTGAGTTAGAGAGTTTATCGACCTTAGGGATCCTTCCCTTGGATCCAAATCACTCACAAGGTGATTTGGGGAAGCTTCGAGGACGATCCCCAAGCTTTCCTTGCGATATCCAAGCTATCTTCTTCTTCTCCAAGAAATCCCTCTCTCAAAACCCTAGGTTTTCTCTCATTTTTTGCCAAATTAGGTTAGAAATAGGTAGAGTATTCTAATACCCCGAAATAGGATCCCTATTTATAGCCCCAAGGGTTGAGGGTAAAAAGACCTAAAAGTCCTTACTGAAATTCTTCAAAAATACAAAAGACCGAGCGATCGGTCGCCTACTGATCGACCGGTGCTCTTTATCGAGCTCTCGGTCAAAAACACACTCTCTGGAAATTTTCCCCATACAAAATTTTGGACCAGTCGATAGATACCGATCGATCGGTTTTGGACCGATCGATCGCTACTTCTGACCGAGCGATCGGTTTTGTACCAATCGATCCCTAGCAATCGGTATTCTACAGATTTTTGACCCGTTTTACTGTTTCGTCCATAACTTTTGACTCGATCGTCGGATTTCGACGATTCAACTTGTGTTGGATTCATCTTTCAAAAAGGAACATTTTTGGCATTTTAGAATTTTCAAATTCTCTTTTATTTATGGACCAAATTGTCCCCAAAGTTGACTGATCTACAATTCCGTCAGACAAAACATCGGAAAACCCACTTTTGACTTAGCTTAGACTAAAATTATGGAAAAACATTAAACATGAACCTCGAAGAGGGTTCCAATACCTTTCTAAAGGTTCAAGAATCATTCACTTTTGATAAACGGTGCTAAAACTAGAGCTTCCTAAAGTTCAGGGTGTATTATGACATCCCTCCGTTTACAAGTTTGATTAAGCCTTAATTACACTATACCCATTAGATATAAATACATAAACATTAAAACATCACAAGGACTATAATACCCCTAATACTTGCAATAAAAACATGAAGAAGATTCGGGTCTCTACATCCTCCCCCCTTAAAAGAATTTCGTCCTCGAAATTTACGTACTTTAGGTGAACAAGTCCAGGTACTTTTTACGGACTTCGGCTTCTCTCTCCCAAGTAGCCTCTTCTCTCGAGTGATGCTCCCATTGCAAGAGTATAAGAGGAATGACCTTAGAATGCAAAACTTGCTCCTTTCAGTCCAAGATTCGAGCCGGTTGCTCCACTAGAGTCAAATCTTCCCGAATTTGCAACGGTTCCAAATGAATGACATGTGAATGATCAGTAATGTACTTCCTCAAAATAGAGATGTGAAAGACATTATGCATACCTTCCATGTGAGGTGGCAAGGCGACTCGATAAGCAACTTCCCCGACTCGGGTGATGATCTCAAAAGGACCCACATATCTCGGACTAAGCTTGCCCCGCTTGCCGAATCTCATCACCCCCTTCGTAGGTGAGATCTTTACAAACACAAAATCTCCAACTTAGAATTCAAGGTCTCTCCTCCGAGTATCGGCATAGCTCTTCTGTCTAGTCTGAGCTGCCTTCAACCTCTCCCTGATCAACTGAACTCTATTCACAGTCTGACCAACGAGCTCGGGACCCAAAAGCTTCCTCTTGCCAACTTCGTCCCAACACAAAGGTGAATGAAAACTCCTCCCATAAAGTGCCTCAAACGGTGTCATCTGAATGCTAGCTTGATAGCTATTATTGTAGGCAAACTCAACCAACGGCAAGTGATCAACCTAACTACCCTGAAAGTCTAACATGCAAGCTCGTAACATGTCCTCTATGATCTGGTTTACTCTCTCAGTTTTCCCATCTGTTTGTGGATGAAATTTCGTACTAAAATTCAAATGGGAACCCATGGCCTGCTGAAAACTCTTCCAGAATCTGGATGTAAATCTAGGATCTCGATCGGAAACGATGCTAACTGGCACTCCATGCAAACGGACTATCTCCTTGATATAGAGGTTAGCCAATTGATTGGAGTTGAAAGTGGTCTGATATGGAAGAAAGTGAGCTGATTTAGTGAATCGGTCAACCACAACCCAAATGGCATCAAAGTTCTTGGCGTCCTTGGCAAACCAACAACGAAATCCATGGAGATATTTTCTCACTTCCACTCGGGAATAGGAAGAGACTGAAGAAGTCCTGCCGGCCTCCGGTGTTCGGCCTTCATTTGCTGACACACCAAACACTTGAATACAAAGGTAGGCACATCTTTCTTCATACCTTTCCACCAAAAATATTTCTTGAGGTTCTGGTACATCTTAGTACCTCCCGGATGGACAGTGAACTTGGACTTATGTGCTTCGTCCAGAATCTCCCTTCTTAAATCTTCATCATCCGGAACACAAAGTATACCATTGAAATAAACTCCACCATCTCTCCAAGAGAAATCCTCAAACCCGCTGCTAAGCGACTTATTCATGGCAGAGTGCAGTTCTCCATCATTCCACTGCAGGTCTTTAATCCTGTCCAATAAGATTGGCCTGACCATAATGTTAACCAACAAGGCTCCAAACGCTCCCACACTGAAACCTGCATCAAGGCTAGATACCTCTTCGAGTAGCCTCCATTCTTGGACTATCAAGTGCCAAGAATCCAGTAGGTCGCCTACTTAGCGCATCTACCACCACATTTGCTTTCTCCGGGTAGTACTGGATAGAGCAATCATAATCCTTGAGGAATTCCATCCAACGACGTTGCCTCAAATTCAATTCTTTCTGTGAGAACAAATACTTTAGGTTTTTGTGGTCGGTGAAAACTTCAAACTGCACACTGTACAAGTAGTGTCTCCAGATCTTAAGAGCAAAAACCAAAGCTGCTAACTCCAAATCATGGGTAGGATAATTCTTCTCGTGGTCTTTCAGCTGCCGAGAAGCATAGGCAATAACTTTCCCGTGTTGCATAAGAACACAACCTAACCCAATGAGTAAGGCGTCACTGTACACCACAAAACCTTCACTACCGGATGGAATAGTCAAGATCGGAGCTGTGGTGAGACACTTCTTCAACTCAAGAAAACTCTTCTCACATTTCTCATTCCACTCGAATTTGACGTTCTTTCGAGTTAGGTGAGTGAGTGGAGCTGCCAAACTGGAGAATCCTTCTACAAATCTTCGATAATATCCAGCTAGGCCCAAGAAGCTTCGCACCTCTGTAACACTCTTTGGCCTTCCCCATCCTTTCACTGCTTCTATCGTGGAAGGGTCCACAGAAATCCCCTCTTCTGACACCACATGGCCTAGAAATGCTACATTTTCTAGCCAAAACTCGCACTTGTTAAGCTTAGCATATAGCTTATTCTCACGAAGTGTCTTCAGTATGACCCGGAGATGCATCTCATGCTCCTTCCGTGTCTTGGAGTACACTAGAATCTCATACACAAACAGGATCACAAAGCGGTCCAGAGTCGACTTGAAGATTTTGTTCATAAGATCCATGAATGCAGCCGGGGCATTTGTCAAACTGAACGGCATGACTAGGAATTCAAAATGCCCATATCTGGTCCTGAATGCAGACTTAGGTACATCTTTCGCCTTTATCTTCAACTGATGGTAACCCGACCTTAAATCAATCTTGGAGAAGTATTTAACTCCTTGCAACTGATCAAACAAGTCATTGATCCTAGGCAAAGGATATTTATTCTTGATAGTGACCTTGTTCAGTTGCCGATAGTCGATGCACATCCTCATCGAACCATCATTCTTCTTCACAAACAAAACAGGAGCTCCCCAAGGTGATACACTTGGGCGGATAAACCCAAGATCAAGCAATTCATCAATCTGCTCCTTAAGCTCTTTCAACTCTACTGGAGCCATCCTATAAGGAGCTTTAGAGATAGGTGTCATACCCGGAGCTAATTCAATTACAAACTCTATCTCTCTATCCGGTGGTAAACCTGGCAAATCTTCAGGAAAAACATCTAGGAATTCATTCACCACTGGAATGTTCGAAGAGTTCGGTGCTTTCGGTGCAGAAAGGCTCAAGGCTGCAAATCTAGCTACATCCCTCTTGTTCAAACTCTGAAAAAACGAAAGGGAGGCCCACTGATTGGCTTGAAGTTAACCACTTTCCCGAAACAGTCCACATGGCCATGGTAGGTGGAAAGCCAATCCATGCCTAGTATGGCGTCGAAGTCTTGAAACTCAAGGATAATCAGATCGGCTGGCAATTCTCTGGGACCTACCCGAATATCACAAGCGCAATAGACCTTATTAGTGATGACTGAACTACCCATTGGAGTGGTGATAGCTGGCTTGCAGTCTAACATACTTGGCTCCGAAGGGAAAGCTTGAGCAAAACTAGGAGTGACAAAAGAATGAGTCGATCCGGTGTCAATCAACACACGAGCTAAACAGTCATTTACCAACAAGGTGCCTGAATTGGGTACATATCTAAGTGTGTCAAAACATGTGCACAAACCATAATTATATACTTAGCATGCTTGTACACAGTAGCAAACATCACAGTTATACAAACAAAATAACATTATACATAATTTAATCTAGGATTTAAACGTACCTTGCACAACGTCATCGGACGCCTGTGCATCCTGCTCGGAAATGGTAAACACTCAACCCTGAACTGGCTGGCGAGGCTGCTAGGGCCTTTGACCCTGAGATGTCCTCTGCTGTACAGGCTGCCTAACTAGGGGTCTAGCTCCCTGGGGCTGACTCTGTGGTGGCATCTGCGTACCCCGAACTGGGCAATCATGAATCCGATGCTCAATACTACCACAATGAAAGCATCCCCCTGTGACTGCTCGACACTCACCCGGCACGTGCCTCTTACTACAATAACGGCATACCTCATACGTAGTCGCCCATGGAGCAGGTGGGGTGGCTCGTGGTGCCTGAGGAGTAGCACGGTGAACAGTAGGTGGAACTACTGGCCTCTGATACGGGATTGGCCTAGCCACTGGTGCTGGACCTGTCATCCTTGGCCTCTTATCCTGCAAGCCATACTTGCCTTCCTGCAGTCCCTTCTTCCTCAAAAACTCAGCCGATCTCCTCTCGACAATCAAAACTCGTTCGCTTACCTCTCGGCACGATCCAAGACGTAGTATCTCTACCTTGTCTCAGATGTGATCTCTCAAACCTCCTTCAAATCTCCTCGGCTTTATACTCTCCGTCGTGATTAGATGAGGCGTAAACCGGGATAACTCTACAAACTTGGCCTCATACTCGGCCACTGACATGCTCCTCTGCCTAAGAGTAGAGAACTCGATCTCTTTCTGCTCCCTTACAGATGTCGGAAAATACTGCTCATAGAAGACATCGAGGAACTCTCCCCATGTCCACTCCTGTCCAAACAGTACCTCAATTCTCTTCCTGGATGCCACTCTCCACCAATGTTCTGCCTCTCCTTCCATCATAAATGAAGCCCACCTCACCCTCTGCTCATCAGTAGCCTCGAGCACAGAGAATATTTTCTCCAACTGCATAATCCATAACTCTGCCACTGATGGATCCATGCTCCCATAGAAGGCTGGAGGGCCCATTCTCTTGAAAGCTTCCACTCCATTATGTCGGGGTGGGTGAACATCAACCGGCCTCTCTTGCCTAGTTTGACTAGCTGCTAGCAATGCAGTTTGATGGGCCATAATTTCAGCCTATCTCTCCATGGCTGAAGCAATAGCTTCCATAGCCCGACCCACATTAGCCTGAGGAGTACCATCTAGAGTATCCCCATCAGTCACACTGCCACCTCCATTCCTATGATTTCTTCCACCTCTCCTCATATCTATAATCCTGAGATGAAGAAGACAATCCATTTAGAAACACACTCATATAAAGGCTTAAGTCTACGCTTAACAAAAATTCAATCCTCTACAATTTTAAAGTCCTAAGTTTGATGTTGCTTCCCTAAGGTTAACATCTTCCTATATCCTATACTTAATACCTTAGCCCTAAGTACTCTAACGCCTTAAGCTCTGATACCACCTCTGTAACGACCCCAAAATTCTACAAGGCTAGAATAGGACCTTGGAATCGTCACATTACTTAAACCTGCTTAAAATCCATACATACAAGGCGTACTAACATGAGTCACCAAAAAAATGAGGATAATAAAATTTTGATTATAAAAAGTCAAACCATCCTGCACAGTAATAGTCCACACATCATAGCTCTTCATAACGAAATAGTCTAAAACCATCTGTAGCGTAAAACAACTAAGACAACATCAACTACAAGTCAAAAAGTCTAATATAAACATCTCTTCCAAAAAGAAATACTAAAACTACTCAATAGGGATGACTATCAAAATCCCTAGCCTCCTCCTCAGGAAGCTCACCTTCTCCCTCTTCTTCGGCATACACCTCCTCGGTCCACGGCTCTTCTCCTAAACCTGAAGACAATGACAGGTCAACTGAGTTTGGAATACTCAGTGGATAAACAAACTAACAACAACATAAAATAGCATGAGCAATAACAATATCATAACTCGGTTTATCTAAGCTTAATCATAATAACTTCACGTAAAATAGGTATAATCAGAGTGCGTAGCATATAACATGTCATAACATCATCTTGACTCGTGTACTTGTGCAATTCTTATCCATGAACTTACCTTAACATATGCATAGACTCATACATGCATGATTCATAGTGTGTTTGTCCCGTCAACGCATTATTCATAGTGTTTTGTCCCGGCAACGCATAATTCATAGTGTTCGATAACACGTAGAGTGGATGTTCGTAATGAGTGATCATTCTTTCATAGCATAACATGAATGCGACAACGCGTAGAGTGGATGATCGTAGTGGGGGATCATTCTTTCATGGCATAATTCGTAACATGTTCGTATCCAATGCATGCATGCTTGTGAGACAAGTGGACTCATGAGACTTGAATACTTACCATGCGAGTGCACGTGTGCTTGAGTGTCGTGATTGAAATTCAAATAAGTCATCCCTTAAATTCCAATCTTCCATTAGGAAACTCCGTTAGGTTACATCTCCCTAGTTAAAGAATTCCCAACGTGGAGGATTTTTCCTGTAAGGTTTGGCCTACCCAAATACCTATCACCATACAAGAGAATAGGGCATAATTTATCATAACAACCACAATATTCATTTAACTTAATTTCTTGGTAATCAAAAGTATCATACTAATACTTATCATTCTTAGACATTTCAACAAACATCTAGAGTGCGTTAATTATGGATACTTTGCCCTTTCACATTCTTAACATTCCATCACACCATAATCCATCCACACAACCTAAATCAAAATCCACATCCATACATTCATCCTAATCCTCCATAGCATTTCTCTTCCTCCATTCAATCCATCTATAGTATAAACCTATTTCCATCTCTAACAAGCTTAATCCATACATAATTAGGGAAAACATAATCAATCTCCATTTCTATCATTTACATTATACTAATATTCACAAAACATCAATAATAGGGTTGAGTTAGAGAGTTTATCGACCTTAGGGATCATTCCCTTGGATCCAAATCACTCACAAGGTGATTTGGGAAAGCTTCGAGGATGATCTCCAAGCTTTCCTTGCGATATCCAAGTTATCTTCTTCTTCTCCATGAAATCCTTCTCTAAAAACCCTAGGTTTTCTCTCCCTTTTTGCCAAATTAGGTTAGAAATAGGTAGAGTATTCTAATACCCCGAAATAGGATCCCTATTTATAGCCCCAAGGATTAAGGGTAAAAATACCTAAAAGTCCTTACTGAAATTCTGCAAAAATACGAAAGACCGAGCGATTGGTGGTTATGACCGAGCGATCGGTCGCCTACCGATCGACCAGTGCTCTTGACCGAGCTCTCGGTCAAAAACACACTCTCTGGAAATTTTTCCCATACAAAATTTTGGACTAGTCGATAGATACCGATCGATCGCTACTTCTGACCGAGCGATCGGTTTTGTACCGATCGATCCCTAGCGATCGGTGTTCTACAGATTTTTGACCCGTTTTACTGTTTCGTCCATAACTTTTGACTCGATCGTGGGATTTCGACGATTCAAATTGCGTTGGATTCGTCTTTCGAAAAGAAACATTTGTGGCATTTTATAATTTCCAAATTCCCCTTTATTTATGGACCAAATTATCCCCAAAGTTGACTGATCTGTAATTCCATCAGACAAAACATCGGAAAACCCACTTTTGACTTAGCTTAGACTAAAATTATGAAAAAACATTAAACATGAACCTCGAAGAGGATTCTAATACCTTTCTAAAGGTTCAAGAATCATTCACTTTTGATAAGCGGTGCTAAAACTAGAGCTTCCGAAAGTTCAGGGTGTATTATGACATCCCTCCGTTTACAAGTTTGATTAAGCCTTAATCACACTACACCCATTAGATATAAGTACATAAACATTAAAACATCACAAGGACTATAATACCCCTAATACTTGCAATAAAAGCATGAAGAAGATTCGGGTCTCTACACATGATGGGAGGAATCCAAGTCATCAGTGGACCACATTAATATTATACACCAACGTATACTAAAAATACCCACTCCACAGAGAAACACATTCTTATTATCGATTCCAAAAGGGGTATTAATCTAACAGTGAGATTGTACTCACTGATGTACGGCGCTTTTATTTTATTTTATTTTAGTAACGAGGGTGTCCAGGCCTCTCAGAGACCCTACTAGTCCCCGGGCACGTGCAACCACACGCACCAGGAAAGACGGTTTAAATCCCTGAAGGTTGCCAACAAAGGGAAGGGATTCAAACTCAGGACCTCTGCTTCGGTGTGGTCATTGGGGTACTGTGTTTATGATTACAGTTTTAGCTTCAATATTCAGAAAGTGAAAACAACTCTACCAAAACTGCCACCTCTCCTCTTTTTTCCTTCTATGCCTTGATGGTGTTGTTTTCCTCCAGCCCGTGGATGAGAGGAACGTGATCCTCCTCCAAGAGGAGACCAACCTGCGAATTCTAAGTGAAGTGGGAGACTGGGAGTTAAGGAGATGAGAAAGATAAAGAGAGAAATAGGCCTCTCCTTTTAGCCAAGTGAGTAGGGAGATGTGAGAGACATAGAGATGGTAGAGAGGGTGAGTGAGGTGTGAGAGAGAGGAGGTGTAGGTGACTGGTGAGAAAACGAGGCGCGAGAGAGAGAAAGAAAAGGGTTGTGGGTGAGAAAGAGATTGAGGCGTAAGAGAGAAGGGGTGTAGGTGAGGCCCCTTACATATTAAGACAAAGCTTTGAGACCCTCTTAGGGCCGAGACCACCGAGACTGTGCTCGAAGAGTGCGGGGTTTCAGGTGGAGCCCACCATGTGAAATTGGATCCACCTGAAATCTTGTACTCTTAGAGCATGGTCTCGGCCCTATGAGGGTCTTAGTAGCAAAGTCCTAATATATATTAGAAGTGAGAGAGAAAAAAATAGTAAACTCTAATAATTATTCTTAAAAAAATGAAAATAAGAACCAAATAAAATATCTAGTTATCTTTCTTTTTTAAAAAAGAGTTTTAAATATAACCGGTTATTTTTGCTTGCAACTGATTAAAACCAGTATTTAACTGGCTGTAAAAACAATCGGTTAAAGTAATGACATGTGTCGTTTAATTAGTGAATAGAAATGCTTGAGGGTATGGCTAGCATTCCTCTATATATACACTAATATAATGAGAATATGACCCCTCAAAATGTTGAATGAATTTTGTCACTATTAATAAAATTACCCTTACCCATACCTTCTCTTCTATTACAATCAGAATGACACAATTACCATTCCAGTTATATTTTCTCTATCTCTGCTATTAAAATCATTATTGACAAAATTATCCTTATAGAATAAGGCCTTTAAAAAGATTATTGAATTTTTGTAACTATTAACAAAATTACTCTTACACTTATATTCTCTACTATTATAAAGAGAATGAAAAAATTACCTTTACACTTAAATCTTCTCTATCTAATTTATTATAACAAAATTGTCCTTACACTTATGTTTATATCATTAAAAAAAAATTATTATTATAAGAAGGATTCACATGTTAAAAAAAATAGATTGAATATTTCATAATGTCATAATTTTACTTTTAACTTGAATATATTTATATTATATTTGGAGTAATTTTTTCTTTTTACAAAATCATCTCTTGCCTATCTCTCATTCCATACGTTCTCATGTCTCTCTTCCTTTCACACACATGCGTCACTTGGGTCTCATTAGGGTAGCTCTCTCCCCCTCCCTTCTCTTTCACGTGGATCACACATAAGACCAAGAGCAAACCCAGGAATTTTTGATTTGAGGGTATGGAATTTAGGGGTTCAGTGGCGTAGCCCTCGAGGAAAAAAAATTTGGGGTGTTTTTATTTTGAGAATTTTTTTTCCCCGGTAATGCCTTTGAGGTCGCCACATGTCCTAATTAATACTCCTTAATTGTGGTTAAGATTCACCCACCTATCCTTGGTTTTAAAAAAATATATCAAATTTCTGTTTGAACTCTAGTTTAAAATTCACTAACTCCTAAGGTTAAAATTATTTAAATATTTTTTTCTAAAAACCAAGGATAAGTAGGTGAACCCTAAGATTGGGTGAATTTTAACCATGGTTAAGAGGTGTCAATAGGTGTTGGACATTATGGCCTAAAAAGTCATTTAGATTGTAAGATTCTTATTGATTTGATTAATAAAGACATCTTCTTTATCTATTGTGAATTCATTATGGGTAATTGACCAAGATCATGAGATGATCTATATGATATGAGATATCGAACAAGGTCCCTAGGATATATTATAGGATATACTGAGCAGTGATCTGACTGTTTTGATTGCGCCTAAGTACTCTCTACCTGAGGGACTACGATAAGGTGACAGTTGGATAATCAGAAAGTTATTCGAGTCATGATGAATTTCAAACAAGAAATCCATGCTCATTAAATTGAGAAATTATCTAAGTTCCGGGTAAGACAGTTAATTAAGCTTAAAGCCTGCGCAGGTGATTTTGAAATCAAATATATTTGAAATATATTTTTTAATAAAATATATTATACTTAATAAGAGAGTTTTTCAAAATATTTTAAACATGAGAAATAGTTTCTCGTGGCTTAATCAAATGTCTTGAAATCCTGGATGATGTACAATAGGCTATGAGTTAGATATTATATTAATTTGGAAGGCCTATTAGGGATAATGTTATTGGAAGGATCAATCGAATTCAATAGGTAATGTGGCGGAATCCTTTATTGGTTTATGTCCTTACACTGGAATTCAATTGCAACATCGATATCTCACGTCACTTGCAATTTCGGTGTCCTTTCTATTACAGGGTCAATGGGATAACACCGGGTAAGCCAGGGTTAGAATGTCCCAGAGCAATCTGTGAAGGTGCTTATAAAGAAATACAAGCTCGCAATAAATAGATTAAGTGTTAATCTATAATTAAATAGATTAAATGTTAATCTAAAGTTTAGATTAAAAGTTAATCTAATTTAAAGGGTAATAATAATAATTATTTAATCAACTAAATGTAAGGGGATATGAGTTTGACCCATATCCATAAAAGCCCATATAAGATGGACCTTATTGGTGGGCCCACGCCCATGGGATAGTCTCCCCAAAGTGGGCGCCTACTTTATCTTCCCTAAGTTTAAGAGATTTTGGTCAGTAGATAATTATTAATTAATTATACCTTATCTAATGAGTTTAGATACCTAACTTGAAAGTGAAGAAACAAAGAGATAAAGATAAACATTATGCCTTATCCCCTAATCAATACCTCTTGCTCACGCCCCCCTCTTGTGGATAATCTAGAATGTCTAGATTCTATATCCCTAGTTTTTAGGGAGTTAGTTATATCCATTTAATTAAGGAGTCCTTTTAGGAAAAGGAATCCCAAAATAGAAGGTTTGTTATAACTAACTAATTGTGGATAAACTAGGAGTTTATTAATGATAAGAGTTATCATTAATTAGAAATTTTTAGAGATAACTATCATTATAGGATAATGATTAAAGATATGGATAAGATTCGTATCCATCCACATCTAGGAATATCTCCCAACCAAAACCGTATGGGGGTAGTTCATTCATGATTATTTAACTCTAAAGGATAATGATCATTATTAGATAATGATCAAGATATGGATAAGATCCATATCTAACCATATCTATAAATATCCAACCCAAAACCATGGGGGAGTTGATGTTCATTATTATTATTCCAATAATTTTCGTGAGCTAAAAGGGAGCACACTCAAGGGATTTTCATGTAGGAGATAAGAGAAGATCCTCAAGAGATTTTTGTGAGCTAGGGTTTTGAACCCTAAGGATTTTTGTGAGCTAGAGAGTCTACTCTATAATCTCTTTCATCTCTTTGTTCTTCAAAAGCCAAAGAAAGATTCGAAAGCTTTGCGGAGATAGCGAAGAGCGAGGATTGAGCTTAGAGTATTTATTCGAGAAATCTCTACACAGAGTTCTGAAGTTCTATCGTTTTTGTTCTTTACCGGTGAACATCATTCACCGAGGTAATATTCTTCTATCATGTAGTTAATATTAAATGTTTTCTATAGTGTAAAGATCTTTGGGATCCAGTATTCCGAAGTGGTATAAGAGCAAAAGAATAAATAAATTAAATAAGATCTTTGGGATCCACATATTAAATGTTTATTTGGATTCCCTTCAAGTGGTATCAGAGCTCATGGTTAAGGAGTGAATTTTTCATTTTTTAAATGATAATTAAATAAGTAAAAGAATTCATGAGATGAATTTTTTTTATTTATTTAAGCTCGTAGTTTTTCTAATTTGTTCATGAGATGAATACATAAATTATTATTTTTGTATCGAATGAGATTTGATAATAATAATAATTAAATAATTTTAAAAACTAGCTTTATGCATTTTTAATTAGTTTTCGAGATAATTAATTTTATTATTAAAACCTTTTAAGTGATTGGATCATTTAAAGTATTCGTTAATTGTTTAAAAATAATTAATGAATGTTTCTAATAAATAGATTTTATTCGAAAATTTTAAAACCCTGTAAAGTGATGAGATCATTTTATTGTAAACTTTTCTTTTTGTTGATGTGATCATGTTTAGGATTTTCCTCCCATTCCTTCTCTTGGTTTTTGTTTTTAATCTTGAATAATATCAAAACCAATCTTGAATAATATCAGAAGCAATCTTTATAAAAGGATCTTGCATTCAAGAAAAGATCTTGCATTCAAAAAAAGAATCAAAGATCATAGAGCTTGAATTGGAAGTTAAGAAAATCCTATCTGAATTTTAAAAATAATTTAATTAAAAATTGTTTGTTGGAAAATATAATGTTTTATTATTTTTCCAGTTTGATCTATATGAGATATAGATTTTTCGAGCTCAATGATAATTGTTATCATTTTTTAATCTTTTAAATATCGGAAAAACTACTCCATCACCATGTTGCATTTAATTGTATGAGATTATAGTTATGGGCCAATCTTATGTACTGTGATAAATTGCTTATCATGCTTTCATATTAGAGGAAAATAAGTAGTAGGTTTTTGACAATTTTGAAAGGACAGATTCATTTAGTTTTCCTGATAAAGGGCAGATTAAAATCTGGTTGCCCTAAATGCCATTTAATTTCTATATCATGCATTGACCGAGGGTGAGCTATTTTTGAACAAGACAATCAGTCTCTCAGTTCCCCTTAATGCGAGAAGGATGCTGTGAGAAGGATCTCGATTAGATGAAGGAAGGGATAGCAAAGCTGTTTGCGAGTTGCCTTTATTCTTACCTCATTCTTTTGCATTCATGCATTTTATTTTATTTGACCCATAGCAATTAATCTCATATAATCATTATTGTTGTTAATTGTTATGAGATGATACTTGTTTAGTTTATCATGAGACGATATTTATTGCTGATCATTCATGTTTTATTTTGTTGAAATAATTGCCCTAAATATCATGTGTATATAATACTAGGGATAAGTCCCTAAGTATTATGATCTTCTACCATACACTATGTGCTCTTATAGTGGGGAATGTGAGAAAACTGATAGGCCAAAGCCGGGCCCAATCCCTCTCTCCTATGTGAAAACATGGTGAAAACTTTATGAGAAAATAGTGGGAGCAACAACGCCAAAGCGTGAGCTTTCGCTAGGTGTTTATTAAGTTCATGGTGAGTGGGCACATGAATAAGAGATGTCATACAATAAAGCTAAAGCGTGAGTATAACATCCCTTATAGATCAGACAAAAGATCGAGTGCTCCAAGATTCACATGATAAGATCTGTGAAAGTGGAGAAGATAGATTCTATCTACCTATTCAAGGCGATGTAATATTGCGCCCAAAGGCGGGATTACATTAAGCCAGTGACTAGGTATTGGATGCCAATTAATTCTCCCTACATTGACAATACTATTAGAAACAGACCCATAATCTAATAGTATTAAATGAATTCAATAGATCCCCAATACTGTCTTTATTTTATCATTTGATTAGATCATGACAGTCCTTCACCCTCTAATTAAAATTTTACATGATGAGAAGTTAGTTGGAACCAACTATGTTGACTGAGAATTTAGAATATACTTGATACTTTAGCTGAGAAACTTGACCTATGTCTTACAACTCCTAAACCTATAGTTCTTCCAGACTCTACACCTGATCTGTTGGCCGAAGCTGATCTATAGAATCGTTCTAATCAGAAAGCCAAAAATTGGGTGTTATCATCCTTATCCAATATTTTATATAATCATCATATGGATATGAATAATACTTTTGACATTTTAAAACACCTTCATGAGATGTTTGGTGTAGAGAAAAAGTCTGCTAAACAAACAGCATTAAGATTTCTTCCTACCACCATTATGATAGAGGGAACTCCAGTCAGAGAACACGTCATGAAGATGATGAGTTATATTAATGAACTGGAGATGTATGGTGGAAAGATAGATCAAATCACCAAAATCAATATAATTCTACACTCACTCCCTCGGTCATTCAACTTGTTTGTAGTGAATTACAATATAAACAAGTATGAGATGACTCTTAGTGGGTTATTAGACTCATTATTAGTTGTGGAAGATGAGATCAGAAAGGATGTTGATGGTGAAATTCTATTTGTCAAAAGACCTATACCTCTATTAGTGTCTGAGAAGAAAAAGAAGAGGAATAAGGGTAAAGGGAAGTTTAAAGACTACAGGGGCAAGACAAAAGTTGCCAAAGGTTCTTCAGGAGATGCTGGCAAGGATAACAAAGGCAATGAAAAATGTTTCCACTGTGACAAGATAGGCCACTGGAAGAGGAACTATAGGACTTACCTCGCAACTTTTAAGAAGAGTGGCGATAATACTCAAGGTATGAGATGCTTTGAAGTATTGATTACTGTTAAGTCAAACTTTCTAGATGATCATTTATGGTACGTGGATTCTGGATCCACTGTACATGTTTGCAATTGTTTGCAGGGATTCAAGGAAACCAAAAAACCAACAAGACAGGAGTAGAAGCTTAGAGTTGGCTCGGGTGCAAATGTTGCAATCAAGTCAATAGGTGTTTTTACTCTTTATTTACCTCAAGAAAAAACTTTAATTTAGAAGACTGTTTTTATGTGCCTAGTACACACAAGAATTTGATTTCAGTTTCAATACTTTTATATTGTGAATACTCTGTCTTTTTTAATCCAATAGTTGAAATTAAGAAAGATGGAATGGTCTTAATTACTAATAATCTTATCAACGGCCTCTATTTAATATTTCATTTGGTAAATAATGTAAGCCTGCTTAGTGACAATGCCTCATCATCTAAAATGTCTAGAATGAAGAGACATTGCACGGAGTCAACTTATCTTTGGCATAAGAGACTTGGTCATATTAATCTTGATAGGATCAAGAGGTTGGTAAAAGATGGTCCCCTTGAATTTCTCAAGGTAGAACCACTCCCTACTTGTGATTCATGTCTCAAAGGGAAGATGACCAAGAAGCCTTAACCTAAAAAAGTAGGAAGAGTTGAAGAAAAGTTGAGACTCATACATAATGATGTATGTGGTCCATTTAATATTGTTGCATAAGGGCAATACCGGTATTTTGTTACATATAATGATAACTATTCTAGATATGGATATATCTATTTGATGCAACACAAATCTGATACTTTTTAAAAGTTCAAAGAATTCAGATTAGAAGTTGAGAATCAAACAGACAAATCCATTAAGACACTTCGATCAAATCGATGTGGTGAATACCTCACCAATGATTTTATGGATTACTTAAAGGATAATGGGATTATCTCACAATGGTCAAGTCCTGCCTCACCTCAACAGAATGGTGTTTCTGAAAGAAGAAACTGGACCTTATTAGATATGGTTCAATTTATGATGAGCCATGCCAATGTACCTTTCTATCTTTGGGGGTATGCTTTACAAACGTCCATTTATATTCTGAACCGGGTTCCTTCTAAATCAATACCGGTTACACCCTATGAATTGTGGACTGGGCGAAAACCTAGTTTACATCATCTAATGGTATGAGGTTGTCTTGCGCATGTTCACAAGCTCGAACCTACCAAGTTGGAATCTAGAACAGAAAAATAGAATTTTGTAGGGCATCCAAAGGAAACTAAGGGTTTCCATTTCTACTCCAAGGCAGACTAAACCATTTTTGTTAGGAATCATGCCACCTTCTTGGGGGAAGAAATTGATCTTCTTAAAAAGGTTGAATTTCATGAGATGAAAGACAACACAGCTAGTATCCCACACAAACCTAATTCTTTAACTACAGACTCTTCTAATTCTATTCCACTGAGAAGGTCTGAAAGAGTTTCTAGACCACCAGATAGACTTCAATATTACAATAGTGAGGTTTATCTAATTACCCCTAATGATGAAGATATAGATCCTAACACTTATCAGGAAACTACATTAGATGTAGATGCATCTCAATAGAATAAAGTCATGAATGTTGAAATAGATTTCATGTATGACAACGACGTCTAGACTTTAGTAGATCCACCAGATGGTATAAGGCCCATTGGATGCAAATGGATTTACAAAAGGAAGAAGGGTGCCGATGGAAACGTGGAGACCTATAAAGCAAGACTTGTTGCAAAAGGTTACACTCAAATTCAAGGAGTTGATTATGGGGATACCTTTTCACCAGTAGCTATGATCAAATCTATCCGGATATTCCTAGCTATAGCTGCACGCTATGACTATGAGATATGACAAATGGATGTCAAAACTACTTTCCTAAATGGAATGTTAGAAGAAAACATGTATATGAAGAAACCTGATGGCTTCATTGCTCCTAACCAGGAGAACATGGTATGCAAGCTAAACAAGTCAATATATGGCTTGAAACAAGCTTCTAGAAGCTGAAACCAAAGATTTGATCTTTCAATCAAAGAATTTGGATTCCAAAAGAATTTAGAAGAATCTTGTATTTACATGAAGGATAATGAGAGAGCGGAAGTATACCTTATTCTCTATGTAGATGACATCCTACTCATTGGGAATGATATAGGGATGTTGTCATCAGTCAAGATTTGGCTATCTCAACATTTCTCAATGAAAGACTTGGGAGAGGCATCCTATATTCTCAGAATTAAGATCCTGAGAGATAGAAAATGCCGGATGTTGAGATTGAGCCAAGCTTCCTACATTGACAAGATCTTGTCAAAGTGCAATATGAGTGATTGTAAGATAGCTCTCATTCCTTTTAGACATGGTGTTACTTTGTTTAAAAAGATAGCTCCTTTATCAGGTGATGAGATCGAGCAGATGAAGAGGTGCCCATATTCTTTGGTAGTTGGAAGCCTCATTTATGTCATGCTATGTACCAGACTAGATATATGTCATGCAGTGGGAGTTGTTAGTCAGTTACAAAGCAATCCAGGTGTTAATTATTAGACTGTTGTGAAGCACATCATGAAGTACCTAAAAAGGACTAGGGATTATGTGCTTACTTTTCAATCTGAAGATTTCTGTGGAGAGGAAGTATCATCTCATTCGTGAGATTATTGATAGATAAAATATCTTTGTTACAAAGATTAGGTCTCAACTTAATGTTGTTGACCCGATGACAAAAGCTTTATCAGATAAAGTATCTGTAACACACTTAGATAGTATGAGATTGAAATCTATGTCACGATGACTTTAAGGGCAAGTGGGAGATTGTTGGACATTTTGGCCTAAAAAGTCATTTAGATTGTAAGATTCTTATTGATTAGATTAATAGACATCTTCTTTATCTATTGTGAATTCATTATGGGTAATTGACCAAGATCATGAGATGATCTATACGATATGACATATCGAACAAAGTCCCTAGGATATATTGTAGGAAAGCTATGTGATTAGTTATGGACTATCAAAGGTAGATATAGCTTTCCAGTTCCTTACACCTTATAAAGTCACAGCTATGAGTGAAGTTGGGCACTTCACTTATATGACTGCCACAATGCTTAGATGTTCTCAATGGTTGAGATGTAGTTTCATCTTGAACTATTGTAGTGAAGACTACACATCGGCATATGGGTGCTTAAATGTACATTAACTGATTGCATTCAATGAGAGACTTTTTGCATAAACATACTATCAGATAGTTGGTCTCTCATTCACATTGAACAGTTTTGATGATCCTTAGATCTGATGAGTTCATTTATAATTGAGCAGTGATCTAACTGTTTTGATTACACCTAAGTATTCTCTACCTGAGAGACTACGATATGGTGACAGTTGAATAATCAAAAAGCTGTTCGAGTCATGATGAATTTCAAACAAGAAATCCATGCTCATTAAATTGAGGGATTATCTAAGTTGCAGGTAAGATAGTCAATTAAGCTTAAAGCCTGCGCAGGTGATTTTGAAATCAAATATGTTTGAAATATATTATTTAATAAAATATATTATACTTAATAAGAGAGTTTTTCAAGATGTTTTAAACATGAGAAATAGTTTCTCATGGCTTAATCAAATGTCTTGGAAACCCGGATGATGTACAATAGGCTATGAGTTAGATAGTACAATAGGCTATCAATCGCATTCAATAGTTCATGTGGCGGGATCCTTTATTGGTTTATGTTCCTACACCGGGATTCAATTGCAACATAAATATCTCACGTCACTTGCAATTTTGATGTCATTCTTATTACGGGGTCAATGGGATAACACCGGGTAAGCCAAGGTTAGAATGTCCCAGAGCAATCTGTGGAGGTGCTCATAAAGAAATACAAGCTCGCAATAAATAGATTAAATGTTAATCTATAATTCAATAGATTAAATATTAATCTATAGTTTAGATTAAATGTTCATCCAATTTAAAGGGTAATAATTATTATTATTTAATCAACCAAATATAAGGGAATATGGGTTTGACCCATATCCATAAAAGCCCATATAAGATGGACCTTATTGGTGGGCCCAAGCCCATGGGATAGTCTCCCCAAAGTGGGCGCCCACTTTATCTTCCCTAAGTTTAAGGGATTTTGAATAGTAGATAATTATTAATTAATTATACCATATCTAAAGAGATTAGATACCTAACTTGGAAGTGAAGAAACAAAGAGATAAGGATAAACATTATCCCTTATCCCCCTAATCCATACCATGAAGCTCATGTCCCCCCTTTGCTCACGCCCCCCTCTTGTGGATAATCTAGAATGTCTAGATTCTATATCCCTAGTTTTTAGGGAGTTAGTTATATCCATTTAATTAAGGAGTCCTTTTAGGAAAAGGAATCCCAAAATAGAAGGTTTGTTATAACTAACTAATTGTGGATAAACTAGGAGTTTATTAATGATAAGAGTTATCATTAATTAGAAATTTTTAGAGATAACTATCATTATAGGATAATGATTAAAGATATGGATAAGATTCGTATCCATCCACATCTAGGAATATCTCCCAACCAAAACTGTATGGGGGTAGTTCATTCATGATTATTTAACTCTAAAGGATAATGGTCATTATTAGATAATGATCAATGTGAGTGCAAAAATTTTCACTCATGGGATTAGAGTCGCCACCTATTCATTCAAAAGATATAAGTCCCCCTTAGATGTTGGATAAGGTCTTTGGTCTCCGATTAGAGATCAGTATAAGAGGTTCGGTTAAGTTCGAGGAAGGGGTTAGGCATCCCGACACTTTCACTTATAATGGTTCCCTACTTGCTAGGTTTAAGCCAAATTAATCCCGATTGTTAATCAAATGTCAAAATGTTTAAGTTAATACTAATCATAAGATAGAAAAACTAACTAGGGTCGAACCTCCATTGGGTTGCCTACGTACTCACATAGGGGTGGGATCAAACCGAGCGTAGTTCTAGCACATGAGCCCATGCTAAGGCTAGGGGGGTGTGTGTGTGCACCAAGGGTGGCTAATGGACCTAATCCGGTGATTAGAGTTTTGCTTGACCGAGGTTGGTCAATGTGCAAGGTATGGGCCCGGTAAGCCAAGGGGTAGTCCAGTAGACTAGGGTTTGGGCCCGGTAGGCCAAGGATGAAGCCCGGAGGCTAAGGGGTGTGTTAACCCAGGGTTAGGGTTACTAACTAGGGTTAAAAATGTGGTTAACCATGTTTACAGGTGCTAATCATGGTTAAAAATGGTCCAAAAGTTGATTTTTTAGTCTTCTGTATTTTCTGATTTTTTTGGGATTTTTTTATATTTTTGTGGGATTAAGGGATGCTTAACCATGGTTAAAAGTTAACCGTAGGTGACTTTAACCATGGTTAAGGGTCAAGGTAAGTCAAAGATGGGCCCAGAAGATATGGTAGGGCCTAAAATGGCCTCCTACCAGGTCTGAGCCCTACACAAAGCCCAAAATCAAAAAGTTATAAAAATTAAGGTAATCGGATTACCTCCATTTCAGTAAGTTTTTAACCAGAGTTTGTGGGGATTTAACTACAGTCAGGGATCACCCCAAGGGAAAGTGAGGGCATGGATGGATAGCCTAAAGTCCCAGGAATCCAATGGGCCTGGTGTGGGCCCAAGAGCATGTCAAATGTGGGCCGGCCCAAAGTCAACAATAACAAGAGCCTATATTGGCAGTAAATAGTTTACCGCCAACATGAATCATGTGGTTTTATTGGCGGTAATCATGAGATTGCCGATAGAATGCTAACTGGGGTTTGAGGCCTATTAACCAGGGTTAGGCTTCGAGTTAGGGTCTAAAACTTTAAGGGGAGTTAGGAAAGAGTTGATAATGGCGGTAGAGTATCTACCACCATTTAGCTAGTTACTTAGAAAACAGAATTTTTCCACTAGTAGGGGTCTAAGGGTTCCCTCATGGACTGAGGGACCCTCAGACCTTGTATGGGGTGGCCATGCACGTGGTAGAGGTTTGACCCGAGCTATACGCCTCAAGGGATCCCCCCCACACCCATTAGGAAGGTGGGAAGGTCCTATCCTTGCCTGCCTTAAGCTAGAACAGAATGAAAATAAAGAAAAATGGATCCCTGGAGATGGACCAGGGATCCTTACAAGGTTTGTGAACAAGTACGAGAGCAGGGGGTGGCCCTACACTGTTAGAGAGTCCTCGCGGTGGCTGTAGGCCGCTGCTGGCTGAGACAGGTGTATGGATGACCTAGTGAGGCTGCTGGGGTATCGAGGGGTTCCTGGTAATAGCCTAAGGCTTGGCTGGAAGGTGGGTGAGGGCTGAGAAGAAGCTGGCTGCAGTGGAGCAGCACTTGGCTAGGTGTTTTTTTGAAGTGGTTTGAAGAGGAGGGTGGTGGAATTTATATAGAAGCTTGAGGAAGGGTCCAGGGGCATTCTTGGCATTAAAGGTGATGTGGGGGACCAATGGGAGCAGCCTCAAGATGGCAAGGATAGAGCTGATACGCGAATTGCAGATTTCAGGATATGGTGGTAATTGGATTACTGCCACTCTCAAAACAGTTAAGTTTTAGAGTGTCGGTAATCCTATTACCGACACCCTGCGATTTTGCCAAATAGGGCCAGGCCCTCGCACACTTGGGCCGAAAGGGGGATAGGATTTGCTATTTTTGGAGTTTTCCCACCTGATTTTGAACTTGAGGGGTGTGGGCCCTACTCAAGTGGTCCTCTATGGTTTATGGGCCCAAGTTTGGGCCCACCAAGACCTTGGATCATGGTTTTGGGGTTTGGATTTGTCTAGTGGGCCTTGAGCCCGTGAGGGCTTTGGCCTAGGTCTTTGCTAGGGCTTAGGGTAGGGCTAGGTCTAGAGTTTGGTCTAGGGCTCAACTAGTCCTAGGGTTTAGCTAGGGTTAGCCTAGGGTTTAAGTGTTCTAATGGTAATGGGTCTCGGGCCCGAAGGTTTAGGTTTCTAGGGTTTGAGGGTTTAGGGTACCTAGGGTTTAGCTCAACTAGGGATTCCACTGGGGATGACCAGGGTTAAAACCCAGTTAAACCTAGTTACACAGGGTGTAAAAATTGGGTGCTTACAATCAAGATATGGATAAGATCCATATCCAACCATATCTATAAATATCCAACCCAAAACCGTGGGGGAGATGATATTCATTATTATTATTCCAATAATTTTCGTGAGCTAAAGGGGAGCACACTCAAGGGATTTTCGTGTGGGAGATAAGAGAAGATCCTTAAGGAATTTTCATGAGGTAGGGTTTTGAACCCTAAGGATTTTTGTGAGCTAGAGAGTCTGCTCCATAATTTCTTTCATCTCTTTGTTCTTCAAAATCTAATGAAAGATTCGAAAGTTTTGCGGAGATAGCGAAGAGTAAGGATCGAGTTTCGAGTATTTCTTCGAGAAATCTGTACAAAGAGTTCTGAAGTTCTATCGTTTTTGTGCTTCACCGGTGAACATCATTCACCAAGGTAATATTCTTCTATCATGTAGTTAATATTAAATGTTTTCTATAGTGCAAAGATATTCGGGATCCAGTATTCCGCATATTTTGGATTCTCTTCAATAGAGACATGTGGCAACCTCAAGGGCATAAGGGGACTCCATTGGGGGGGCCCACTATATATATGACAAAAAATAAATAAATTTGGGGGGGTACTATATTATATAGGACAAAAAAAAATTGGGGGGCCAAGTATACTAAAAAAATAATAATAATAATTGAGGGGCCCACTATTCATACTACAACTATAAGGATTTATGAAAATTTTGGGGGGGCCATGCCCCCCCCCCCCCTTGGCTCCGCCCTTGCATGCGGTTCACTAGTGTATATATATATATGTGTGTGTGTGTTTGCACGCGCACGTATATGTCAGTGAGAGAGAGAGAGAGAGATTAGGATTCAAACATACCACAAATATAAGGTTCGAACCTAGATCCAAGCCCAACAACATGAGTTCAGATGGGCAACAGCGCAACCCCTTTGTGTCTTACCAAGGAGGGCCCCACATTTAATAGGGGTAAACTGGGAATTAAAAAAATTGCGTTGTTGCCCATCCTAACTCCCAAAAACATCCCCGCAAACAAAAGCACAAAAACCCTTGTGCCAAATCCATGTTTTCTTGCATGGTAAATAATCCGATGAGCTCATATCCTACAATAGGACAGCACAAACTCTTCTTCCGAACATGTTTTAAATATATGCACGAGGAGATAATTCAGTCTATCTATTCATGTTTATATCCTATATGATAATGTGCATCTGGTCATAGACAAATAAGCTGCACTGTCACGTTATTGACATCTCATAAAGGGTCCTAACAAATTAAGAGACGACTGTTAATGAGTTGCACAAGTAGGGTGTGGCCTTTCTTAAGAGAAGTTGTAAAATCTAATCCCAAAGATGATGTCTTATAAGAATTCAACTATAAGAATTCAACTCCCTATTACTAAGCACTAACTAAAAGATCATTACTGCTAACATCAGGTGAATGAACCGACACAATAAAAAAAAAAAGAGTACACTGCAATACTTGGAGCACAATTGCACAAGTATATGAGCTCAACGCGAGCATAAATCTCCTAGGCAAACTATATGCGAGTTTTTGTATGTGAATTATATATACTAATAGAAACCTTTCTACAACGCATATATCTTTTTCAGCGTGGATCAACGTTAAATTTTAAAATTAATGTTGATTCAACTAAAATTTTAAATAAAAACGAAAAAAATAAGAAGGCACATATTTTACTTCTATTAATAATTAATAAGACCCAAATAGTCATAATAAAAGTTATATATGGTTCTACCAAGAGGATTCATGCTCAGCCCTATCTATAATAATATCACTTCACCTTTTCTTTCTAATATATTTTTCGGTATGTTCTCCACTATTTAGCAGATTGGGTTGCGTTTGCATCATTCTTAAAAGCGGACTTACATGGTACAGAATAAGAGTGGTCTATAGGTACTCCCAAATATACTCCCTAATTTTAACCGTTTATTTATAACCAATCACTAAGGACCAGGATTTGAGTTGACTTATTTTGTCTTCTCTAATGGCAAATCAATTCTAACCCTAACTGCTTAATAATTGAGATAAGCTTATAGAATTTGAGAGTATATTTAGAAGTACACTTTGGGAGTGCTAATTCACAAAATATTATAAATATTTTACATTATGATAATTTGTAGCTTATTGCTAGGGTGTATAATGTACACACGTGCATCACGTGCAACCTATCTTTCCAAATTCCAACCGTGTAATATGACCCCCAACGGCCACCTAACCTTTGAAATCAAAGTCCGAACGTGCACACGTGCGGTTCACGAGGCCCACTGAGATTGATGGGTGCATGTGCACGCACACTTTCATGGTCTGTTTTTATGAATTATTATTGAGTCCATGCCTCCTGGTGGGGGAGGGTGCTCACGCTCTTCGGATCCAGTGGGGTCCACATTTAATGTTGTATGTCTCATGACATTCAGACCTTTCCCGCTCCATGGACCCCATGTTTCACTATCATTATATTTACTGAACAACCCCATGTTTCATGAAATACCCATGGGCCATGGTTATATGGTTGGGCTTCGGTCGAGCCGTTAACCTAAGTCCAACCCAACATCAGGTCGGGTTGAAAATTTTCACTGTAACCTCAATCTAAAATCCAAAATGTTCGGCGCAAGCCCAAGCCCACGCATTGAGTTGGGCCAGGCCGACCCAACCCGCTCACCTACTCGGAACCACTACTTACAGTGGACATTTCGAGTTTAAATCAACATATTTACAGAAGACAAATTAGTAAAATTTCTTGCGTGAGTCATCTAATGGGAATTTCAATTCGTAGGTCTTAAGGTGAGACTTGTAGTTCACACAAAACACATGAATGGGACTCCCCTTGGGGAATTATATTCTTGAGAATTAAGTCAAACGAAACACCCAAATTTTAGCAAATTCCCCATAATCCTTAATTCCAATATCAAACACCCACCACATAAGGGAGATTGCCTTGTTGTACTCAGCATTTTCTCATGATAATCCGGTTTCCAACCTTGAAAATAACTGAAAAAAAAAAGCCCAATGATATTTTCTAAATTTGACAAGATCTTTTAAATCACTTATATGATGCAAACATATTTTCTAAATTTGACATGAACTTTGACTTTCGGCAAGTTCAAAAAAACCTGAAGATCGATCAAACGCCTGTAATCAGTAGTTGCTCAAGCCCATGAAATGACTCCATGGGCTTGGTAGCATAGGATCACCACTTATTTTATGGTTCAACCATCCACTAACATTGCCCATGTGATTCCCTCCAACAAAAGGGGGATTAGGCCTCCTTTCTTGTATGGGATCCCACCATTATTTTATCTTTTTATAATATAATAATCAATTAAGGGAGTACTAGGAGAAGATCATTATTTAATTAGTTAATTAGTTAATAGAGACAAAGCAAAAGAGAAGATAGTTATTGGAGCCAAAGCCGCCTCTTTTGGGGGAGTTGCGTCTGGTGGAGAACATTTCCAAGTGGTTGTGGTTGGGTAGAGAATTACTACATGGATTATCCTTATCCTCTCTTTCTTTTTTTCCTTTTCTATAGTGCATGGCATCATTTATAGTAGTTAGGGTTATTACTAGGATAAGTGTCCCACTAGGCTATCACCAATAAAATTTACTATCAATCTATTGAAGGATTTCCTCTCTTTATCAAGATATTATTTATCTACGCGACACTGACTAAGGAGCAAGGGTGGAGCCCCCTGAAATTTTGAAAGAAAAAATATTCTTATAATACTACTAATAGGAGCATAGGCTGGTGCGATAGGGACTCTAACCCCTTAAACTTCTGAGAAAAAATATATTCCTTACCTATGGACACAAATAAATGGGATGGTCAATGAACTTGCCCTTAAAAAAAATTCCGGGGGATTGTTAGACCCTCTGAAAGAGAATCCTGACTCCTACGGGTACCTTGTTAAAAGACCTTAATATCTTTTGGGCTCCAATTACACGCAATGAATCCTCCAAGTAGTAACCCGTGTGGTAAACCAACCTTGACCATATGCAAGTCAAGGGTGCCCATGTAGAAAAAATTGCTTTATAGACTAGGATGGTTACCAAGTGCCCTAAACTTTCTTCGCTTTGAAAAAAAAGACACTATTTTATATCTTATAAAGAAGGGAGAAATTGAAGAGAATGCTGCCCAAATCATTATGGCTGAGTTGTTGAAGTGGAGAAATATTTTTGGAGAGCTATCAATCGATGTATTCCAATCAAATAAAATGAAAATTTAAAAATTTGTGAGATTGATAAATAAAAAGACGGGTTATTATAAGATAAAAAATAAACACATTCAAAAGAATTTGAAAGTGCCTCCAATCTGTGATAAAATTAGGAAAAGCCAACTAAAAGGGGTTGCATATGTCAAACGAAAATTAGCACCACCACAGTAAAAATGAGTGATTAATGTAAATTGAATGCTATAAAGGATAGGAAAATGCTCAAGGACGTGGACGATAATAGTGAAGAAAGATTTGATGGCATACTTTAATTGAAGCTAAGCTGACTTTTGTTAGAATATAATGTGGCAGAACAATATTCGTATCGCCGAACCTAATAAGTTAGGATTAAGTGTACTAATTTTGATGAACCCAACTGAAGGAAAACCACGCTAGCGCGCCCTGGAGATGTCAACTTGCTTTAAGAAAAATGCATTTCAGATGGGCAGATGGGGTTCCTACTGCACCTCAATAGGTCAATTGGCCCTTCTCCTTCCATAAGAATTGAATGTTCAGAATCATGTAATACTTACATCCATGAAATAAGAAAACTTACATCAAGAAGGAAACTAAAATTATTGCCAGAAACCTCATTTTATCACTTCCTCAAGCCTACTCGGTAAATCACACTGAGACATCCTTAACAAACTTGTGAAAATCTCAACTAGATGCTGATCAGATGAAACAAATTTCATGAGTAGAAAGTCATAAGCAACTTTTTCCCAGACAAAGTTATAACCGAGCTCGATGTGTTCTATACAAGCAAGAAAAACTACGAAAACGAAATAAGATCCAAGTAATTTCTGCAGTGGCATATGCCATGGACCTGTACTTAGCTTCTGCTCTTGATCTAGTAACAGTAAAGATGATTTTTGGCACTCTGAGAGCTACAATTGGTACCAAAAAAAAACTGACCAAGCATAAAAATCAATTGAAGTGGGTATGACTTCAATACCCAGGAAATAATGCGAGGGAGATATAAGTGCTTCACAACAAATTCAGAACCCAAACAAAATTATTGCCCATAAATATTACGTCATCAACATAAAGTCATAAAGTAACAAGAATAATGCCATTGGAACTATCTGATATAAATGAAGACAGATCAGTCAGACTAGAAAAAACGAAGATGAACAAAAATATATAATGAAGAGATCCACAAACATAATCCCAGGAGCTCACATAAATCAAAATGGGAGATTGTTCTATAAACGGAAGCTCCTTAAGGTATCATAAAGAAATAAATTCTTCATGTTGAGTTGCCGAATATCCCAGTGCTGAATTAGCTAAATAATTAACACGACTAGTCCTTATGGTGGCTGGCTTGATGACCGGATTAAAAGTTTCATCAACTTGAGGTTGCTTGTACTCGTTCGCCACAATTCGAGCTTTGCGCCATTCTAAGCTACCACTAAACTTTAGCATAGTTTTGAAAATGCATTGACAACCTATGACAATTTTATTGTCAGTATGCAGAACTAAATCCAAAATAGAGTAATCATAAAGGCTTAAAAGTTTTTCCACTCAGCAGCAAATGCAACATTGAATTCAAGAGCGTGCTTTGACCGCTGTAGGTTCAGTGCAAATGCTAAGGAAGAATATGGAGATTCTTGGATAAGTAGCAGTTCAACCAAGATTTCACTCCAGTGATCATGAGTGAACGAACATTCACAGAAATATATGGAGATAGGGAAATCATTTACGCCATAAAATAACACAAGGATAGGACTCGGTGTGAACTCGCTCTTAGCCTAGTCTCTAAGAGGACATTTATTTACACCATAAAATCCTAAAAGAAGTGCAATCTGATTTCTTCCCATAAAAAATAGAAAACAGAGATTTATCCCCAAAACTGAAGAAGGTAAACAATTTATAAAAGATTGGTGTAACAAACACTTCTACCCATAAACTATTGGGTACTCCAGTCCGAAGCATGATAGCCATCCCTGATTCAACGCATTCCTGCTTTTTCTTTCTGAAACCCCATCCTGCTCAAGTTTTCTGGGACAAGAGAGCTAACAAATTATTCCATTACTATCAAGATGATAAAAGAACTCGTTTTTGAAAATAATCCTCTGCTGCTTTGTAAAACGTTAATCCTTTAGTCAAATTGCTTCAACCATCTACTTAAATTTCATAAAGCATGCAAAAAATAATAAAACTGTGTTTTGAGTAGGTAGAGATATGAGTATTGAGTGCAACAAACAAACAGTATAAATATAAACTCCAAATTTTCAACAAAATTGAAAATCTGAATAAAGTGTTGAGAAGGAAAATGTGATATTTTATTCTAATCAAACAAAGGACAATCTAAAGGTTTTCTGGTTTGAAAAGCATTACAAATAGAATAAACTTTATTCAAAATATTTTCAGATATTGTATTTTAAAAAAATGCATTGCTTTTGACTTGAGGTGGCCAAGGTGCTGGTGTCTGATGTCCTCTAAAACTCTACTGGATCGAACTAAAAATAAGGAATGTTGTTGTTCATCCAGTGCACATAATCCTCCAATCATAGAACTCGCCACCAGAATAAAGAGAATCGGGGTGCCTAAGTCCTATTGAGATTTTGGGCTAACCAAGGACAGAACCATTTATTAACACCAAATTTCTCAAATACTTTGATACAATAACTCCACTCTAATTGATCATAGGCCTCAGCCTCGAAGAAAATCGACCTCTGTTTCTTATCACGGCTAAGTCCATAACAATTATTATCGAAGCCACATGCAGGTTTCTCGGTATTTTCCAAAAACTAGGTTTTGTTTCAGGTAGGCATTTTTCTCATGTCTGAATGTCTGATCAGAACTTTTGTGAGTTAAGGAGTTAATTTCCAACAACTAAAACCCAAATCCATAGTTCAGGAAACCAATACTGAAAATAATCCAACAGTAGTTTGAAGAAACTGCCCATGATACAAGTTAACCAGATTATAGTAACGTGTGGGTCCCAAATCAGTAACCCAACTCAGTATTCCAGAAAAAAAAAAAAACAGAAAAGAAAAGTGAACTAAATTGAAGAAGAAAGCGAAAATGCTTCAAATGCAAGAAGATTAATCACTATGCAAGGGACTGCAATAATAAGCATGTCTCTGCCGCAAATTGCGATTGGTTCTCATCAGAATTAGGGCTGCACTCGAGCCAAGCTAGCTCATTAGCTTGATTCAGCTCGGCTCGTTTAAGCCAAGCTCAAGCTAGACCTTGTTTGATTCGGCTCATTTAGGTTTTAGTTCGACTTGAGCTCAACTCAGCTCATTATATATATATACAATATTTTTTGGTAATGTTATTTATATTAATACAAAATAATGTTTTTAACTTTCTTTATCATAGATTATAAGAATTTTCAATTTATAATAAATAAGTTGAAGAGGTAATAATGACAAAAAAAGTCAGAACTTAGAAGTTAAAAGCAGAAACTCTAATCTAACTATCTACTCTTTGGATCAAAGCACTAGTACCTCCCAAATCTTATTTTCGTATATGAATGTATTAATTTTCTATAGTTTTTGTGTATTATAATTTATTAATAAACACTTTTAGTGAAATCATGTAAAATTAAACAAAATAATTCCGTGAATCAAGCTTGAGCCAACCCGAGCTCAATTCGGCTTGAATAAAGTTCAAGTTCGAATGTAGCTCGAGCTCGATCAAGCTTGTTCAAGCCAAGCTCAAGCCTAAATATTCGAGCTTGAATCAAATCTCAAGCTGAGCTTGAGCATGATGTTCAGGCCAAGCTCAAACTTGGCGAAGCTCAGCTTAAATACACCCCTAATTAGAATGCAATGACTCATCAACAGGCTGGACATTTCAAAGGAAACATTCTGTTGTATCGATAATACATCTCAATACTCATCATCATCAAGTGATTCATCCGATTGTGGTAGGAGAATCTCAGCAATGGTGCGAATGAATCTTGAGTTGCCGCCTCTGGATCCTATGTACAATGATATTTGGAATTACCAAAGAGGAAGGTAGGCCTAAAACGGAGGGGCCATGCCTACCCCTCTGTACCTGACAACATTTCAGCATCAGAATGGGGCGAAGAATTCGATGGAGGCAATATCCTAGATCGGAATTACCCTCCTATGTCATCAAGGTAAACTTCTTCCCATCATAACTTACAGAAACATCATAAAAACCAACAAAAATTAAAGGAAATAGATGAAAGCATGGAGGTAGTCAAGCAGCTTTCCAACCTAGCTACATCATCACCATTGTAGCCGAAGCTTCAAGAGTTCAGAAAGAAGCTGTGAGACTCAGAAGGAGCTGCGAGACCTTAAAATCCATATTCAGAATCTTAATCAGCACCTCCCCAAGCTTGAATATCAGAAGAGTCAGTATCAAGGGTGGGAGGATAAAGATGATGAAGATGGAAACTTGTAGTGGAGAGAGGGCATTCAGAGAAGAGCTGGACTAAGGAAAGCTGCTATTCTTTTTTACCTTCACAGAAAGCTCTCTCTGCCCCAGTTGACCAGAAAAAGGGCCTCCCGGACAGCGCTAATGGTGCCTCCTTGATTCGATGGGGAGGACGACGATGAAGGAGAAATGTTTGCTGGTGCAATGGTTCACCAAACTCAGAATTGGGTGATAAACCTTTCTGTTAAAGTCCGAGATCAGATTTACAGAGAAGCATATAAAAACTTTGATTAAGTTTTCATTCCAACTGCATTCAGGCCAGCCTTGTCCAAACCCAGCATTGGAAACGGTGCAAGGTATAAACCAGAGCAGTAAACAAATCTGTACTTGCAAGGCAGAGCAGTACAGATCTACAAGATATCCATATTTTTAAGAGAGGGTATGCATCAAATGGATTTTACAGTGTTATGAAAGGGATAGAATGTGACGTTCTTTTGGGAACTCCTTTCCCTCATTCAACTAATTTTAGTGAAGGGACGAATTCAAGAGAAATCACTTGGTTGAGTGGAAATCCATTTGCCGCCCGATTGAATATGGGGGACTGGGTGTTAAATCACTGGTTACCTTTAACTTGGCCTTCTTGGGAAAGTGGCTTTAGTGATTTAGTGTCGATAGAGATAGTCTTTGGAGGCAAGTCATTGCAGCCAAATTTGGAGCTAAGTCGGTTTGGGAGTCTCAAGAGGCTTGTGGTCCTCATGCGGTAAGTTGTTGGAAGGCTAATATGGGGGTTAGAGATCGCTTTTCTAGATTCTACAGTTTTAATGTGTGATGTGGCAAGGATGTCAAAATTAGGGATGATGATTGGTAGGCTATCTACCCCTTAGGGAGCAGTTTGGTACCTTGTTTTCGCTTGTGAGAGTGAAAGAGGCCTCAGTTGCATCTAACTTTGAGGTTATGTGGGATAGAAATGTATATAATCTAAGTCTTAGGCAAAACCTCAATGATTGGGAGCTGGAGGATCTGTCTTGTCTTTTAGGAAGACGTGAGAAAGTCATCATCCACCCACTCCTTATGGATAAGCATATTTGGTATTTAGACTCTAAAGGTCAGTTCTTAGTGAAATCCATTGCTCTGGCTTTGTGGGATATTACATCACTTCCATTTTCGTATAGGGTTATGTGGAACGCTGGTCTTCCATTCAAGGTTTCTTTCTTTGGGAAACATCTTTGGACAAGCTAATCACTTTGTGACCATCTGAAAAATAAAGGATAGAGGATGGCTAATCGTTGTTTCATGTGATTTGAGACAGTAGAGTTGGCGGATCACTTGTTGTTGCACTGTCCTTTTGCTTCGTGGTTATGGAACCACTTCCTCAAGCATATGGAGCCACTTCCTCGAGCGAATGGTGTGGCATGGTCTTCACGAATTCCTTCAAGGGCTTATTTTTGTTGGCTCTCAATGAGGTTGGAGGCTCCCATAGTCCCATCTCTTCACTATGGGCTTTCCTTCTAGGAGCGATAGCTTGGTCTATATGGAAGGAGAGGAACTGACAAGTTTTTGACGATGTGGCTTTTTCATCTCAACAGATTTGTGGAGGGAATTGCCGCCTTATCTTGGAATGGTATTCAGTGAGTAGGGATCTTGAGGTGTCAGACCTTTCCACATTGTTATAACCATAGTTTGAGATTGGTTTGCTATTAGGTCTTGGGATTTTACCTTATATGGTGGTAGTTTCATGGTAATTTTCTATTTCTCGGGTCAGCAAATGGGTTCACATTCCTGTGATCCCTTGTTTTGATGTTGTGTACTATTTTTGTATTCTTGATATGTAGTATCTCTAATTTACCAATTAAGAAGAATGAAAAATCTCAGTAGCAGAGACATCTCAATTCTCTAATACTTAGTGTAGAAAGAGAGAGATGGCATGCATAGTAACAAAGTTCACCATTTTTTTCAAAAAGTCTTGAATAAGTCGCGATTTTTTCGTTCAATGGTAATTCATGAGGTATTCGCAACTTTTTGAAAAGAAATTGCAATTTTTTTAGGAAATCGCGAATATTGTGAATTAAACACGAATTATTCAATTTTTTTTAAGAATCCTAAATAAATATCTAATATATCAAAATATTTTTTATAAGTTTTCATAATTAGAAAACTTATTTATTTCTCTTGATCTACGTTTTTTCCTATTTTATCCTTAAAAAAATTCAATTTTTTTTCTAATCAAATAGTACCGAACTCCAACTTGGTAACTTTGATGGCATGCAGACACATTTTCTTGTCTCTTTGGATCTGCGAGCCACTCAAGAAAGAAAGTGTATTGCTTAGAATTTCGAAGCTACGGTAGGAGTTTATTTCGAAACTAAGGTAGAAGTTCAAAAGCACCGTATGCTCTCTTAACCCGCAAGTATTCTGGGAAAAACATTTGTGTGAGGTGGAATTCCCATGCAAAAAGGATTTCTCAAAGAAGAAGATTCCTACTAGGTAGCAAGCCAACCAGATGCCCGAGGCTATGAGGAAGCTGAATGAGAAAGAAGTTACAGAATCGCTCAAGAAGGGACTGGTTTGAATGTGAAAAGCATCATGGTGCTATATCTGTTCAACAATAGAAGGAGCAATAATGAGGAATGCCTGAGTGGTCGTAACTATAAACTGCTCAATGGGTTCTCAAGTGTATCCGTTACCCGATGCCCATTCAGTAGACTCTTAGTTTAATCAGAGGATCTCGAGTGTGTAACAAATTTCCATTTAGACTGGATTCTAACATACTAAGTGATGCGAACATCAAACATCAAAAGGAGTTTAAAGTTTATCATAGGCAGAGGAAGAAGAAGAAAGCTCACGTGTCAATTTGGGTAGATGATTTTGAATATTGAAGACCTCATATGCATACATTGATCATTAGGAAGACCCCACATTGGCAGGGTGTGCATATAGGTTGATTTCACATGCTTTTAAAAGCCCAATGTGCTGGACTTTTAGTTAGAGATGAAACAATTTATTAGTATTGGGGAATTTTAATCTTTTTATTAATTTGGGTATTTTAGTCTTTAAACAAGTAGGGTTTACATTTATTTAAATTTATTTTCTGCTGTAAATTTTTAGTTAATGACTTCTATGAATGATAGAAAAGTGCTTTTTGATTCTTTACCCCTTTCATATGACATTATGAAGTTTTTCTGCTCTCCAGCTTTGGTAGAGCTTTTTCCCTTTCCACCAGTTTCGGCTCTTCAAAAGTGAGATCTGAGGGGCTGTTGTGGGTCCGATTTCCTGGAGCAATCTGTCGACCTTGCTCGTAGTTGTGCTCCCAATTCTTAGCTGTTGTCCTGTTTGTTTTGTTGTTTTCGAGGGATCAAGCGAAAAGATGGAGGATCAAGAACCAGAGAAAGATGATATATCTGAGTTAGAGCTGCTGGAAAAATTCTCGAATCTTCTTGCATTTCGAGGAGCAGAACATTGTGGTAGAAATTGAGGAAAGTGAAGCATCGAAAAAGGGGAGAAATCTGTAAATCTCCCCTATATGGGAAGTTTCTTGCAGAAAAACCAATTAATTTGCAAATGGCAAAGAAAACCATTATTCAAGCATGGAGACTGCCGTATGATTTGGGGGTATTAGATATGGAAGATGATGTTTTCCTCTTTAAGTTCAAAGGGGAAATTGATGTTCTATGAATTCTGAGCCACGAGCTGTGGTGATTTAATGGCCATCTTCTTCGATTGCAGAGATGGAAGCCCAATCTTGCCGTGAAGGAGATCGATTTTTCAAGTTCCCCCTTATGGATTCAGATCCATGGTATTCCAATGGCCAAGATGACCTATGATGCTGGTAAACAGCTTGGATCACATGTAGGAGAGGTTTTAGAAGTGGATCTTCCAAAATCAGGCTTAGCCCAAGGGAGATTTGTTCGAGTTCAAATTCTTTTCCACCTGAACAATCCATTGAGGCCCTGGATCATGATGAAGAGGGATAAATCCCTTCCAGATCTCACCATTGATATCAAATATGAAAGACTGACATCGTTTTGTTACTTTTGTGGAAGAATTGGTCATGAAGAGAATCACTTCATGATCAAGATGGGTATACCAGAATAGCTAAAGGATGCATGTCGATCAGGAGCTTATATGTCAGGATATGGTAAAAATCTCAGAGCAGAGAGCTTCAGAAGTAAATTTCGCAATGAATTCCAATCACCCAAAACTTTTCGTGATTCGGATAGTGAAATTTCAAAAATGGGGGAATTTCGCTGGAATTACGAAAATTTGGTGAAAGGAGCTAATGGAGAAGATGATTGGAAAATGGTGCTAGGGGATCAGGAGGTGAAATCAAGCAACGGCCAGGATTGTATGTTGCAGATCCCATGATTATCACGGGTCAAAATCTAGCTCAGAACAAGGATCAAGAAGAAATAACTGAAAATCAACAGTTAAGTTACAAATGTTAGAAACAATATGGAAATCAGTGCATATGACAAGTCATTTAATCAGATCAGTGAGGAAGTGGCGATGAAACTGGTAGGTCAGAGAGACAGATTTGAAGATGTTAACGTATCTGAGCCGCCTTCAAAATGAAATCATTTGGCCAGATCAGAACCGTTGAATGCAGTAACAGGTGAGATGGGAAGTCCAAATCAGGTATGTACCCAGAACAATTAAATATGGACTCATATAGGTGCCCTGATCCAATGCTACAACTGGAATGTACAAATTGGGGAAGACATAATAGGTCAGTTAGAAGAAGATTTGGGTTGTATCCGTTTTCAAAACCCAGATAACCGAACCATTGGAAATAATATGCTACCAAAAAGTCCTTCGTCTCCAATTGTCATGGAAATTTTACCTGGGGATCAATGTGATAAAAAGCAGGGGCAAATTCAAAGACTAAGTCCTCGAAAAGTTCCAAAGGTAAAATCACCAAGACCAATGCCGTATGATTCATCTACTTCTGTTCGTAAAACTCAAATTTCTTTTCCCATAAATAATGGGATTGGAGAGAAGAAAGAGTCTATTTGTTCAGGGGAGGTTGCTGAGGTGTAACCCCCCAAACAACCATGAAAATCATATGTTGGAACTGCCAGGGGATAGGTCGGCCCTTGACCGTTCGAGTTCTGTTGGAACTCTCCCAATTGCACAGACCAGAAGTGATTTTCTTGATTGGGACAAAGACGGTGGGTTGGAAACTCAAGAATCTGGAGAGAAGATTAAAATTTAGCAATGATTGGGTGGTGGATTCGAATGGAATGTCTGGAGGTCTTGCTCTATTCTGGAATGATCAGGTTATTCTAAAAGTTACTGATTCCAACAGTAGCAAAATAGAAACTGAGATCCAGGAAAAATTGGGACATGTGATGCTACTTTTGTGTATGGCCCAACAAAGGAGAAGCATAGAAGGGATTTGTGGGAAGATATAAAAAACAAAGCTGCAACAAGAAATAGTCCTTGGATATGCTGTGGCGATTTTAATGATATTATGTCAATTCAGGAAATAGAAGGAGTTCCAAAAGCTGTTTCAAAAATCAGAAATTTTACAGATATGATTAATGGAGCTAACCTTATTGATCTTGGATTTCAAGGACCTAAATTTACCTAGTCAAATAGACAGAAGAATGAGTGTTGTATTCGGGAAAGACTTGATCGATTTGTTGCAAATGTGTCATGGAGGGAAATGTTTGAAGATGCTACAGTCTATCATCTTATGGACATTGGTTCAGATCATACCTGTCTTGATGGATACAGAGAAAAAAGGTTGGAAAAGGAGGAAGATGTTTCGATTCGAGGGTATGTGGTTAAACCACCCTGACTGCAAAAACATATTCAGAAAAGCTTGGGACTTTAATGTCAATGGTTCCCCGATGTACAGGATAGCCCAAAATCTAAAAATTGTATAAAAGACTTGCTTAATTGGAACAAGAAAGTGTTAAAAAATGTTCACATGATGAAGGCAGATATCTGTAAGAAACTAGCAGAGTTGGAAGGAACGAGATAAAAAGAAGATGGCAGGATAGCATATTATGCGATGGAAAATGAGCTGAAATCATTGTTGATGAATGAAGAAATCCTGTGGAAACAGAAATCAAGAATTCAGTGGTTGGCAAAAGGGGATCTTAATACTAGGTATTTTCATAACACTACAATCCAAAGGAGATGTCAAAACAGAATTTGTAACAGCCAGAATTTATGGATTGAAGATAGCAAGGAGATTGAGATGCTCATTTTAAATCATTTTTCTGATATGTACACGACATCTAATTCCAATGATCTGGCAAAGTGATGAAAACATTCAGCCTAGATTCTCTGCTGAGATGAATAGTCAGCTGTGCAAACCTTTCTCTGTTGAAGAAGTGAGAGGTTGTTTTTAACTTTCCTCCAAGTAAATCCCCAGGTCCGGATGGATATCCTGGAGAATTTTACCAAGGAAATTGGGATGTAGTAGAGAATGAAATTTGTGCTACTGCTCTGAGTTTTTTGAATGGAGGTTATCTTCTTAAGGAAATGAACCACATGTTCATAGTTCTAATTACAAAAGTGAAGAACCCTGAAAAGATTGGTCAGTACAGACCAATAAGCCTGTGTAATACAACTTACAAGGTTATATCCAAACTTTTGGCAAATAGATTAAAAGTATTCCTCAACGAGATTATCTGTGAAAACCAATCAGCATTTATAGAGGGAAGACAAATCCAAGATAACATCATCATTGCTCTTGAAGTGATTCATTTTCTAACCAAGAAGAAATCAGGGAAGGAAGGGAATATGGCTTTGAAATTGGATATGGCGTAGTCTTATGATAGAGTTGAGTGGAACTTCCTGGAAAGAGTCCTAGAAAAAATGGGGTTATGTGACAGATGTATTCAGCTCATCCATCAATGCATTTCTACAGTGACATATTCAATCCTTATTAATGGTGAAGCAAAAGGAAGGATCTTCCCTACTAGAGGCATTAGGCAAGGTGATCCTATCTCACCTTACCTCTTTATTTTGTGTGCCCAAGCTCTTTCAGAAAATCTTAACAAAACTATGTTGGATAAGAGGATAAGTGGGATTAAAATGGCTAGAAGATGTCCTCCTATATCCCATTTATTCTTTGCAGATGATAGTTTTGTGTATATCAAAGCTACTATGGAGGAAGCTAATGAGGAATACCATAGAGCTTCAGGTCAGCTAGTTAATGTGGAGAAATCGGGGGTTATCTTCAGCAAGAATACCAAAGAAGATGTAAAAAACAAGTTGATGAATGTTTTGAAGTTCAAGTTTGTCGAATCTACAGACAAGTATTTGGGGACTCCTCTTTTCTTTGGGAAATCAAAGTATGAGATCTTCTCATATCAGAACTAGGATTGCAAAGAAACTTCAAGGGTGGAAAGAATCACTTCTCTCTCAAGCAAGAAAAGAAGTAATGATAAAAGCTATTCAGGACATTCCAACTTATTCAATGCAGTGTTTCAGAATTACGAAGAAGCTTTGTGATGATATTGCTGCAATGACAGCCAGATTCTGGTGGGGGCAGAAAAAGGAAGAGAGAAAAATTCAATGGGTTAGTTGGAGAGAAATCTGTAAAAGTAAAATGGAGGGTGGTTTGGGATTCAGAGATCTTCATTCTTTCAATTTGGCCTTGCTTGCAAAGCAAGGATGGAGGATTGTTATGAATCCACAATCCCTTTGTAGTAGAACTCTCAAAGGGATTTACTACCCAAATAATGGTTTTCTTAAAGTTAGTAAAGGTTATAAACCTTCTTGGGGATGGAATAGTCTGTTAGAAAGGCATAAGATGGGCCATAGGAAATGGGGAGTTGATTCAAATCTGGTCAGATCCTTGGCTTCCATCAATTGCAAAGTTCAGAGCAAAGAGATCCTCTCGGAATGAGGGTCTGAATTTGAAAGCAGCAGACATCATTGATGTTTCTTCAGGCAACTGGAAAGAGATAATGATTGGTGATCTATTTCAACCAGAAGAGGCTAGGGGGGTTCTGAAAATGGCTTTTAGTACTACTGGGTAACCAGATAGACTAATGTGGCATAACACAAAAAATGGTATTTACTCAGTTAAATCAGGTTATCACACTTGCAGAAAAAATGGAAATAAGGGAAATGAAAGGGCATCATGCTCTGAGGAGATGGTGGAAGTTCCTTGGAAAGATCCAAACTTCTTTAATACGTGGTGGGAAGGAGAATGGAGGAGATTGAAGCTGAAAAAAGATGGTTTTGATACCCTGGGTCTGATGGCAACAGTGATTTGGACCATATGGATGGCTAGAAATAATAGGGTCTTCAACAATAACTTGGAGGATACTAGTGTTGCTTTCAAAAGAGCTTGGATTCAAAATGAAGAGTATAAAACAGCAATAGGTGTTCAGAGAAAGTATCTGAAGAAGTCAAATAATAAGAGTTTGCCTTCTGAGTTAAATAGGAGGTTTGAAGGAAGAGTTTGAGACTGTTATCAAATGTGATGGATCTGCTCAAGGAGATGGGGAAGCTGCTGGTGCTGGGGTAGAAATCTTCAAAAATTCTGGTAAAAGACAAACAAGTTTGATTGTTCCCTTCGGTGGTGGTTCCTCAACCTTAGAAGAGGCTCAAGCTATAAAGATCTGCATCTCTTTGGTTAACCATTATAAGTGGGAGAATGTGTTGATTCAGTCAGATGCAAAGGCTGTGTTATTGATGCCATTAATGATGAGAAGATGACTTCAGTGGCTGCAGAGGCCCAAACTTCAGTGCTGGATAGTTTGGATTTGTTGAATCAATCTAAAAATGTTCATGTTGAGTTTATACAAAGAGGTCAGAATGGGAGAGCTCACAATCTAGCGAAATTAGCTTTGTATAAAAGTAGATCTTATATGATAGATAGAAAGGTAGCTGGTGTTAGATCAAAATGTGATCTATGCCAGGTTTTTTGTGTAACTTGATGAACTTGTATTTTTGTTTGTCAATAAATTGGATTACATTTGAGACCAAAAAAAAATCATTCTCCAGTGTGTGATGTCATGGGAGTGATTCCCAAAGGATTCTTGGTGTGATGCCATGGGAGTGATTCCCAAAAGACTAAGGTATATTCCTCTCTTTTCTCCATTGTACTTCTCTATTTTTTTGTTCCTCATTGAAACCCTAATTTATTAAACCCTAACTCCCTTTTTTCCTTTCTTTTTCTTTAATTTTTTGTTTTCTTGATGAAACCTTCAAACCCAAACCCTAGATTTCTCTTTTCCTTTGTTCTTTATTGATTTCTTGATTTCCCTAGCAAGAAACCTCACCCAAACAAAAACTATAGCCTTCCCAACCATTATTCTTGATTGCCACACTATTATCCTTGCTGTCCAGCCTTCCTACAGGCCTTCCCATTGCTGTCACATCGTCCTACAGCCCTATCTTGGCAAACAGCCCCCTAACCCCTATTCATGACTGTTACAGTCTTTCCCAAACCTGTCACAGCCCTATTCTCTTTCTCCAAACCCTGTCCCTTGACTATTAAAGCCATTTTTCCCTAACCCTTTTGCTGTTGCAGCCTTCATACACAGCCATATTAATTCCCAATTGCTATTGCAGATTTTCTGCAATTGCAAAACCCTAAAACAGCTATACCTAAACCATAATTGAATTTCCAAAACCCTAATCATTAAAAACCCAAAATCCTAACCCTATAAAACCCTTAGAAAGCCCATAAAAGGTTAGAAAAGCTGTTTTGAGTTAATAGCTAATCCCTAAGCTTGTTTTTTTTGATCGGTAAAGAGGACTTTATTAAAAAAGAGAAAAGGGAAATACAAGGAAGAACAAAACGGACAAAACCAAGGAAAAGTTTACACGTGCGTAAACTCAACCAAGAGAAGCCCGAGTTCCCAACCCACCTACTTCAACCCAACATCTCCCTCAAGGCTTCCACATCAAAATTTAATCCCTAAGCTTATGGAAACACAGAATTCCATAAAACCCTCGCGATATAACCGAGGGCCGTATTTGGAGGTTTGTGACGTGGCCTCGAATCATCACAAAATTGCTTTCTTGAATTACTGAAATAATTATTTGTGATTAGACAATCTTGATCTCAGCACATTAGATTTTAGGCCATTACATTATCCTACATCAACTTTGGTATCAGAGCTTAAGGTTAGAGCTTAGGGAGTGAGTCTTGCATTTAGATTTAGGAATCCATCATCATTGTTTGCATTGCATTGCCATTAATAGTTAGGACACCCTAGAGTCACCTTGTGTATGCCCAAGCACTGTGATCGTGATCACGAGTCCGACATGGAGTCCTCACAGTTGACCAAACTTCTAGTGACCGTCAATGAGCGTCTAACAAACATGGAAGCCAAGATGAAGGTACGAAACACCGCAATCACTATCACCATCACTCTTCTAGGAGCAGTAGAGACCTCCTTTTGTCATGAGTCTCATGACGATAGGGTGGATAATAGAGGTAGAGGTAGGGATAAAGATGTTGGAGCGATGCGCAGTAAAGAGAGATCTCGTCCACAACTTCACTATCAGCATCCATATGATCTCAATGATTGATTGATGAAAACACTGAAGGTTGAGGCCTCAAGTTTTGATGGTCAACTCGAACCAAAGAATTTTCTTGATTGGTTATTGGATATGGACCACAATTTTGAGTGGTATAACATATCCGAGGGTTGACGAGTTAGGTTCGCAAAAATTGGTGGGCCAAGCCAAACTGTATTGGACCAATGTACAACGCCAAATTGAGAGAGCGGGCAAGTATCTCATTGCTCAGTGGGATGAGATGAAGGAGAAACTTAGAAAAAAAATATATTCTCCTCTCTTGCCAATCAAGGTTAATGAACCAATGATAATTCCTTCGCCAAGGGAACATGTCAGTCACTGATTAAATTGCAAAATTCGATGAGTACATGATGAGGGGCAACGTAAGAGAGATCCTCTCGTGACCCTTTATAGATTTAGAAGAATAGGCCTCCGCCCAGAGCTCCAAAAGGAGTTGATTCCCCACATTGTGTGCACCCTTGAGCATGCTTACCAGATAATGCAGGAATTAGAGCAGTATCTGAAGTCGCAAAACATTAGGCTTTTTGACTCTCGCGGACCCAAGTCTCGACCTACTTCAAAGGTGAAACCCATTTCTAGGAGTCAGTCACCTAAGGGTCAATCGAATACTCCATCCGATGCTAGTTTCGATAAGGAAAAAGGGGTAGTTGGTGAGAACTCCAAGGAGAGTAATCAAACCAAATGCTCTATGATGTCAAGGCTTCAGGCATTATGCATACCAATGCCCCACGAAAGACTACCAAAAACTTGCTTCTCAAGGAAGAAGGCCATGAGCTTGAAAACGAAACTAGTGCTGACTACCATGAGAACAGTAATGAACCAAAAACAAAAGTCATTCACATCATCAATCCTAAAGAGTTTGAAAAAGAGATTAGAGAAGAGACTGATTTTTGTACTTGTTACTAAAAAAAACCTCATCTAAGCCTGGTGATGAGTACTCACAAGAGGTGAAACCCGTGTTGAGAGAATATCAAGATATATTACCTGAAGATTTATCAGATAGGCTCTCACCCATGTGTGACATCCAACACACATTTACTATGTTGCCTATACTGAAACCCATAATGTCTAATAGTGATGTAAAGTTCGTGTGTTATTTCTGGAAGACACTTTAGCACATGATGGGCATCAAACTTCAGTTTTCATCTGCCTATCACCCACAGACAGATAACAAAACTGATGTTGTCAATATGAGTTTGGGTAACTTGTTACGATGTTTAGTTGGTGATCACATTAGGACATGGGATCTAGTGTTACCTATAACTGAGTTTGCATGTAATAATTTTGTCAAGAGGACCCTAGGCACGACTCCTCCGTTCCATTTCCTCATAGGGCTATGTAGAATCCAGGTATTCCATCTAAAGTATCTTTCTGTGAAATACGGTTTTGAATAAAATTTTCACATGTGATCACTTGAAAAGTAGAGGGTGGAGGATGGCTAATCGATGTTTCATGTGGCTCCAAGCGGAAGAGTCGGTAGATCACCTTCTCTTGCATTGTCCTATAGCTCGTGAGATTTGGGGTTTCTTTCTTTCCGGTGTGGGCGTGGCCTGGGTCTTTCCTTCTTCCTTTCACAACGTCTTATCCTGTCGGGATTGGATAAGTGGGGGATGGGTCAGGATTGGTGATGTGGAGGATATTACCAGGTGCTATAGCATGGTCCATCTGGAGAGAGAGGAATAGAAGAGTTTTCGAGAACTCTCCCTCTCCTCTTACTCGTATCTGTGCCAAAAAAGGTCTTTAGTGTTGGAGTTGTGCTCAGCAAGGCAAGAGGGGGTGAGCTTGGGCATGGTGCTTGCCTGAGTTTTTGCATTGTAGTTGGGTGCAAATTTTAGTGGCTCGCATGGTGTATTTTTCCCTTCTTTTCTTTTTGTTCCTCGGCTTAGTTCATGACCTCATGAACTATGTTTTTCCTGCTCCTTTGTAGCTCCTTTATTCTTTTATTTATATAATTGCTTGGATTATCGAACAAAAAAAGGTATATTCTTCTCTCTCTTTTCTCCATTGTTCTTCTCTATTTTTTTGTTCCTCATTGAAACCCTAATTCATGAAACCCTAGATCTCTTTTTCCTTTCTTTTTCTTTAATTTTCTGTTTTCTTGATGAAACCTTTAAACCTAAACCCTAGATTTCTCTTTTCCTTTGTTCTTTTATTGATTTCTTGATTTCCCTTGCAAGAAACCACACCCAAACCAAAACTATAGCCTTGCCAACCCCTATTCTTGATTCCACACTATTACCCTTGTTGTCCAGCCTTCCCATTGTTGTCACATCATCCTACAGCCCCTAAAACCCTATCTTTGCAAACTGCAGCCCCCTAACCCCTATTCATGACTGTAACAGTCCTTCCCAAACCTGTCCCAGCCCTGTTCTCCTTCTCCAAACCCTGTCCCTTGACTATTAAAGCCATTTTTCCCTAACCCTCTTGTTGTTGCAACTTGCAACCTTCATACACAGCAATATTCATACACAGCCATATTGCATCCAATGTTATCAAAACCGGACCGGTCATCGAACCGGTTGAGTGGCCAGTTCCCGGTTCAACAATGTCCTTTTTTATTATTATTTTTTTTTAAATCCATTTCTACCCATTTATGACCGGTTTTGACCGGTTCTCAATCAGTTCTGACCACCGGTTCCCGGTTCAACCGGCCATTTCTTCCGGTTTTCACGAAAATGACCGGTTTTTAAAACGGTCCAGTTTTGGGGAGTTTGGGAACCGGTGAGGGGACTGGTTCCTGATTTTTCCGGTTCGACCGGCCGGTCCGGTCTAGTTCTGACAACAGTGATTGCATCCATATTAATTCCCAATTGTTATTGCAGATTTTCTGCAATTGCAAAAACCTAAAACAGCTATACCAAAACCCTAATTAAATTTCCAAAACCCTAATCATTAAAATCCCAAAACCCTAACCATATACAACCCATAGAAAGCCCAGAAAAGGTTAGAAAATCTGCATTGAGTTAATAGCTAATCCCTAATCTTATGGAAATATAGAATTCCATACAACCCTCGCGATATAACCGATGGACGTATTTGTAGGTTTGTGACGTGGCCTCTAATCATTACAAAATTGCTTTCTCAAATTTCTGAAATAATTATTTCTGATCAGATTGTTATTTTATAATTTTCATTATTATTGTTAATCCAATCTTGATTTTAGCACATTAGATTTTAGGCCATTACATTGTACTAAATCACTAAGGTTGCAAAAAAAAACAGGTATAAGATAGACTTAGTCATAATAATGGGGCACTATGAATGGAATGTGATGTCGTTCATGTTAAAGAATGCATCTTCAGAAAACTATAGACCATATAATCAATCTAATTGCCGAGTTGTCCATTACCTACATTGATGATGTCCTAATCTCAGGCTCTCAGCAAAGACATCGACTCGCACTTCAAGCATCAGGAAGTTTTTTGGAAGACAACCGAAAAGAATGGTATAGCACGATCATCGACAAAAAACAAAGCTCTTTTATGAATAAGTGGAGTTCCTCGGTCAAAGAATTCAAAATGGAAAGATTGAGATTCAAGATTACTCCATTAAATTCACTGACACATTTTTGGATCAGATTAATGAGAGAAAGCAACAGCAATGATTCGAAGATCGTCTGAATAATTTGTCAAACTACTATAGAGATCTAGCTAAAGACAGATTATATTTAATCTCTGAAGAATGATAATAAAGAGTATTGAGGCGGGAAATATTTAGTAGCAGTACAAAAAATAAAGGAACGAATTTGACATCTCCCTCTCGTAGTCAAGAGGGCCTCCCCAAGGTGATTGATTATGATGCATCGGATATTGGATGGGGCATGGTTCTCAAGGAGCAACATGACGACAAGAAGAAATTCTGTTTTTTGCCCCTCGTACATGGACCAAAGCAGAAGCAAAATGCTCAGTGATTATGTGAGAAATTTTAGCAGTTTTTAATGGGGGTAACAATTTTTTAGATTAAACAGAAGTTCATACTAAGAACAGATTGCAGGTCATTAAGAGGGAAGTTGACAAATAACCTTAAGTCCCTCGTCCAGTGCCAGACCTTAAGGCGTTGGGAGGAAATTTTTTCCAGGCTCGACTTTGAGGTGGGAAGTAAATCAGGATGTGAAAATTCAATTCCTAAATTCTTAACTCCGGAATTTCTTCAAGAAACAACGAAGAGAATCTCAACGACGCACTGGGAAGAAGGAAATACAAGGCAAGGAGAATCCCCTCAGGAGTAATAGAAGAAGGCACCTAGAGATTTGACGCAATGGTACCAAGAGGGCTCAGAGAATATCCTACGGAACATCCAGCAAAGGGAGTATGTCCAAGGTAATCCCTGTGAATAGCAAATGCAATTTTGGGTTCAATAAAGTTTTTTTTTTTATCGGTAAATCAGATTCATTAAAAAGAGAGAACAATAGTTTACAGAGATGTAAACTAAAAGCAACAAGGGAGATAAAAAAACAGAAAACTAAAGAAAGAGGGGATCATATTGGCCCACTAGAACCACCAACTGACTACTCATGGATGCAAGGAATCCCTCACTTCTTGATCCAAATGGAGAGAAGAACTCCAATCCACAATCAACTAACGCATCTGAGACAGGATACGATGAAAAACAGTGTACTCAAGGCATCTAGGCGATTAGCTCCAGCTAGGCGAGGCGTTGCCTAGGCGATGCCTAGGCGTGGCCTAGGCGATAAATTTAATATAAATATATATATAATTATATATATATCACGTATATATATAACATCCAAAAGATCAAAACTCCACACCCACATTCCACAAAAACATAAAATAAAAAGTCTATTACAAGTATTCATCACATAACCAAAGACATGTTAACATAGTGGGGTATTAAACACTTCTAAAAAAAAAAAAAAAAAATTTTTAGAATCGCCCGCCTAGAGGGGCGCCTAGGCGACAGAGGCCCAAAATCGCCTAGGCGACGCCTTGACTACACTGATGAAAAGGAGAGGAAGAGTTGTCAAATAAGCTATCATTCCTCTCTTTCCAAATAGCCCATGTTATCGCACTAGGTAAAAAAGTCCAGATTATTTCCTTAGCACCTACCAAAGTTGTCAAGCCCCAACTAGATAAGAAGCTCAGAATGGAGAATGGGAAGACCCACTCCACGCCCAACCGAGCAAAAAAAAAAGCCCAAAGATCAGAGACTATCGGGCAGTGGAGGAGCAAATGATTCACACTTTCTTCTTCATTCCGGCACAGATAGCAGCGATTCGCAAAACTTTACCCTCTCCTCTTTAACTGATCTGTAGTGAGAATCTTATGTAAAGCTGCAGACCAGAGGAAGAAGAATACCTTCGTGGGGACCTGGTTAACCCACACAACCTTATGAGGAAATAAACGCGATGATGAGTCAAAGGACTGTAAGAATGATCTCACTAAAAATCGACCACTGATGCTTTGAGACCAAACCCTACAATCACTAATCTGAATTCTAGGAGAGAAGGAACTCAACCGGCCCAAAAGCCTTGCATGACCCCAATTTCCCATTCATTCAAATCCCTCCTAAACCTAAGGCACCAGACAAACCACCACCCAATCTTTCTACACACTCAGCGATGAAAGCCCCCTGATTAGTGGTCAGAGCAAAGATAGACCAAAAATCATCTTTAGGCCTCGACTGGCCACACCAGACATCATGCCAAAACAAAATTTCAGCCCCGTTTCCCAATTTGAACCTAATGAATGGATCTAGAGATTTGGCCACCCCCATTATGCCTTTCCACAACCCCACGCCGTGCAGGCCCCTAACCCCCTTGGGAAGCCAGGGTGAAGCAAGGCTATATTTGGCCACAATCACCTTCCTCCACAAGCTCTCCCGCTCCTCACCGAACCGCCAAACCCACTTGCCTAACAAAGCCTTATTCACCGCGCTAAGAGGAGCAATGTTTAGAGCCCCTACCCCTAGAGGTTTACAAATTTCGGTCCAATAAAGTTTAGTAATGGAGCACAATGAAGTGGTCAACTGTTGAAAATACTCCTCTATACGGGAATTGCTCATGTTAAGCATGAATATAAGGATGATGAAAATCAATAGATCCTAGCTAATTATCAAAGAGGTCCATACATTCAAATGGTGGAGAAAAGCAATCACGGAAGATCATAAAGAGGTCAGGGTAGTAATGTGTAGTTATCTGGGCTATAAAACAGCATTCTTCTTGATCGTTGCTTTCAACAACAGAGCAAAAACACATTCATGGATCGTCATTATAAGCAAAGTTTTCCTTAACAATCAGCGTCTTAATTGGTTTTGTTACAATAGTGGCCAAGTTTGGTGTGTAGTTACAGATTATCCTTGTCCACTTACTAGTTTGATGTGTACTTACAGATGATCCTAGTCCACCTATTCGAAGTCATTACAAGGAACCCTGAAAACCTTTATAGATGGATTCTCCAATGGAAGCACACTCTTAAACGGGTGGATGCCTCGTTGGAAGGGTCTGGCATAGAATATGGCACGAAAAGCCTGCATAAAATTAGATGGAGTAACACATTACAAGTAAGCTAAAAATAATTGAGGAAATCAATTGGAGCCTTAAAAAGTGTTTTTAAGAAAATGCGTTAAAAAGAGAAGGCCCTCTATGGATATTGAACTCCAATACAACAGCAAATAGTCAACTAGTTCCAACAAAGTGACGTGGCCACATCATTCCCAACCAGGAGGGAGAGGAGCTCAGATTAATCCACTATTCAGGTGAGATTTTAAAAAATAGAAGTTGTTGGACTAATGCTGCCCTGCATGACTTGTCAAAAGTAGAGACTCCCTCTTCTTTCATAATATTGTTAAGATTTGTACTCTTTTAAAATTATTAGTCTCTGCATGTGACTTGTCTATGTACAGACAGATGAGAAGTTGAATAAGGAAGAGGTAAAGCGTGCTAGTGTACTGAGTCCTAAGGGAAGTTCACTTAGAAAGTTTGTGATTTCCTTAGGAGTGGAAAAAAAATTCTATGAGCAAGTTTACACCCAAATACAAGAAGTCCCTCCCTCCTTCCCTCCCTCCCTCTCTCTCTCTCTCTCTCGTCAAACATTCATCAATATATGGTCCAAATTTGCAATATTTCACAGATTATAATTCAAAAATGCTGCGAGAAATTGACTTGAACATAGTTATAAATATAATGAAGTTTCAATAAATTGTTAAAACTTCAACAGTATGCTGCAAAAACTTAAATTATTTTTATTACTTTCTCTTGGGTTTTTTAATTTACTTCCCAGTCTTACACTCGCTTTGTGTCACTTAGGTGAAAATTAACTCAAAGGAGGTGAAGATTGATGCAAGCGTGCAGAACATATTAACAAAGTGGGGGTTCGGGAATAATTCAATAAGGGTCTAATTCGGAAAAATTCGGCAGTCAGAAAAACTTCGGGAAAAAAAAGAAAAACACTAAAAAAAAAATTAGAAAGAGAAAGAAACATGATATCAACCATAGTTACTAAATCGGAGTTAGAGAATTATTCTAGGAAAAATTTTGAATTTTTTTCGAAAAATTCGAAAATAAATCGATAAAACATTTGGTAAGATAGAAAAATATTAAATAAGACTACTAATTATTAGATTATAAACAAAAATATTTCATATATTAGATTTTTATTTGGGACTTTTTCACAAAGTCGTGAATAATTTGTGAAATCCGAGACCTTTTGAATAAATCGTGATTTTTCCAAAAGTCATGAATAGTTCAGGAATTAGTCGTTCAACGAAAAAGTCGCGTATTATTCGGAACTTTTTGAAAAAATTGGAGAACTTTGTTACTATGGTGTAGAAAGCATTGTTTGAGAAAAAACTCTTGAAATGTAACATTTTAGTTCTTGAACTTTTAGGCTTAAGTTCATTTTAAGAGAAATCATAGAATGTTCAATGTTAACAATTGATTTATTGATTAGCTGGAAAAATTGAATTTTCTAACAGTACACCTATTATTTATTTTTATGACAAAAAATAACCAAAAATATTAAATTGAATCTTTTTTTAATTATAAAATGGTGATTAGTAGTCCATGTTACATGTAATTTTTTGGATATTACGTATGTCCGGCCAATTTATCGGTTGGCAAAATTTCTTTGAAAAAATTTAAATAAGTTTCTAATTACTTTAGTTTAAATCATATTTAAAAAATTCAATAATTACTTATAAATTAGTATTGATAATTAAATTACAAAAAGATACAGTTAATTTTTGTGAGTTAATTTACTATATTAATCTTTAATAATTATGAATATAATTCTGGATATGAGTCAAGCATTGACGCGTAGTCCTAGGCTTCAGACTCCTAGGGCCAAAATTATGGATATGATCTGGGATACGCCTATCCAAATGATCAGAAAATGAGCATCGGTATCAATACACTATATATGGATATACTTTTGTATATGAGCTATATGGATATGGCTACGGAAATATACAGCTTCATGTGGAGGTGCACTTGACCACGGACCATTACCCACTTTATCCAAAGATGTGAGTGTTGCTGCATTTTGGAGAGGACAAGTATTGGTGTTATGTTAAGGAGTAGACATCTATGTACCATCATCTCATGAGTTGAGTCTAGTATTATGACTATCTATAGAACCCGTACTATCACTGTCAAGATTAGGACAGAGATGACTTTAAGCCGCAATATTGATGCAGCTTTTCTTTTGAGATACACAGTCCTTATCAATGTACTTGTAATTGTTGAGTGTTGGCCTTCATTTGGGTTAGTATTTTTTATTTTGAGTAAATCAATGTTTTAAATACTTTAATGTATGTTACATTCATGTATGAAAAACTATACACTGTTGTAGTGTGCCTTTCCTCCATTCCAAATGCATATCTTGGTGATTTTTTTAGCATTTTTTTATCCTCGAGTGTGTATTTATGTTGACTTTAGCATTTCCTGAAATTTTAACGAAAAATTCCATATTTTTCTACATTTTTATTAGTGTTTGAATTTTGCAGATTATCAATGGTCAAAATCCCAAACTACGGTCCAAATTCCTATGGGTTTATTGTTGAAGGATTTGTGAGAAGTCACTGAAAACTGAGAACACTAAGATGTTGGTGGGAGCAACTCCCAAAGTCAAACTATCCAGTCCTTCATACGGATAGGAGAATATGGGCAACTAGCATTAGACCTAGATAATCAAGAAAGCCATAATCCTGTCAAAAGACAACTAGTAACCATCTGAAACCATTTATGTGGTCGCCTAGAAGACGTCGAGAGGAAGCACAAGGCACCACTAATGAGCCTTTGAATCAGAAAGCTTGAGAAATATGATTACTATAAGAAAACTTCCCTTGGGAGTCTACCACATATGAGATAGTCAAAAAGCGTTCTAGAAAGAGAATATCTCTAAGGACTCCTGCATGCAATCGGTGACTTGGTTAGGATCCGGCTTAAAGATGTTAACATGGACGTTTCATATACAGAAGATTATTCATAGTGGTGGACAATCTGTTGATCGAGAGGTGTAGTCAAAATAGAATTGATGAACAATCAAAGAAATCATCTTTGATTGGAATAAGACATTTGTCAACTATTTGGATTGGATTTCTCGAAACAATCTTCCTCAAAATGATGCAAATCGAATTTTCAAGAGAGAGAGAGAGTTTAGAAAGAAGGGTCGGTCTTATCATGCTACAAAGTTCAGAGGAGGAAACATAAGAGAAAATGGGGGGAAATGATGAGCGAAAGAAGGGACAAAGTATTAGAAGAAAGCCAATCTTCTTCAAATGCAAGAAGTTCAGTCGTTATGCAAGGGAATGCAAGAACAGGTTTGTCTCTAATGCGAATCAATACAAAGGGGGGTAAACTAGATTTCTTGATAACTATGTCTGTACAGTTTTTATGAATAGAAATAATGTATTAAAGGAAAGGAATGGGCCCCATTTACAAAAGGAGAGGCCATTACAACAACCAAAAAATAGCAGAAAATGTATGTGTGCTCTAGCTATAGCTGTTGGACATATATGCCCTCAAAAGCCAATAAGAGACTTTTCTATGTTGATTAGACAAGCATCATATTCACACAACCAACTATAAATGGTATTTATATTAATTACTGTCTCATATGATGATGACATAAAGTTCCATAGGTAACATTGTAAGAAAATCATGCAAAGGTTGCGAGGAGATATGATTTTCCGGTTCCTTGTAAACCTAATATTGTTCGAAGCCTCTAGAGTACTGGTTGGGCACCGTACTTCATCATGGCTTGCACATGTGTAGTTCTATGAGATAGTGTGATGAATCTCATTCACAGAGAGTGGTGACTCTTGACTAACATGTGAGTATATGTAGCAAGTACATAATACTGAACGGGGTCACTAGTGGATACCCTATGGAATACACTGTCAGATTGTATTAGGGTTATCCATTTGACAAATTGTCCTTAGACCTGAGAGGTTAACATCTTCTCAGACATCTGTCTATATGGCTTTGATGTGCCAATCAGCAATGTCCAATATACAGGACTAACTCCGGGTACGTTGGGTCATGTACACAACGTTTGGAGAAGTGTGTAAACACTCAATAAGGAATCCACAACTCCTTAATTGGAGATAATGATATCAAGGTGATACTTGTTGAACTGAACTGTTAAATCCAGTACTGGTGCTTTTCGGTAAAATGGTTTTTATCGAAGTTGATATTTTTAATATGGAAAAGTATATATAAATATATATGTCAGTTCTTTTCTAATGTTTCTTCAAAAGTGTTTTGGAGGTTCAGTTCAATGAAAAAGTAATCATGAGAAAGGGTTCTATTCATAAGCTAGGGACTAAGACAGTGGAATTGTTCCAATCCCGGAAGCTTACAAGTGATATCGGAATGTGGAAGGATTTATTTGTGAATATATTGTGAGATGGTACTTACAATCAATTCTCTAATTTCTGGAGGTTAATCACATTGTGTTAATGGACATTAATTGTGATTGGTGGAAGTCCAGGAATATAGATAAAATTCTATAATCCTAATCGAGTGTAGGAAAGGTGTTTCCTAGTAACAATGCTTTAACCAAAAAGGTTGAGTACTTGGTCCCACAACCGGAAATAGGAGATCCCTTTAGATCTCACACACAAGCACCTTCTTAAAGTATTTAATTTAATTATTAATTAAATTAATTAATTTCTCTAAATAATCACTATATGGTATAGTGAGGCTCTAAAAGGTGGAATTACATTAGATGTGAAAAACCAAATGGGTAGGACCCATTGGGAATTATTATAAAAGAATAATTCAAGTGACCAAGAGGGTAAACCCTTTGGGCGTGTGGAGTGGGACCCACCTAGGGTGGGACGCCCACTTCATGGAGGAAGTTTTAGTTTAATTAGTTTCCAATTAATTAACACCTTATTGGATAAGGTTAGTTAGTTAGTTAGTTAGTTAGTTAGTTAGTTACTAATTAAAGATTCCCTAATTGTTAGGGATTCCATTAGTTAGTTACTAATTCAAGATTCCTTATTGGATAAGGATAAGATTAGTTACTAATGGATAAGGTTAGTTTCTTTTAAGATTAATCCTAATAGGATTAGGAGAATAATCAATAAAGGAAACTATTGAGGAATCCTAATTGGATTAGGATAAGGTTAATGAATTATAATTAGATTACAATTCAAGCAACCAAGAGGGAACTTATATAAAGGATTGGATGCCCAGCCCTTTAAATAATATAATTCTCCAGAATTTTTTCTTCTCTCCCTCTCCTCAAGTTCACGCCCAGCCCTCTCCCCCTTTGAGGGTGTACGGTCACCCTTCTCTTTCTTCCTTTTTGTTTGGTTTTTGATCTTGATGATCAAGAACAAGTTCTTTGAAGATCAAGATTAGATCTTGTTTGATCAAGAAAGGTTCTTGGATCAAAGAAAAGAAGAAAAGATAAAAGAGCATGGAATTTGGAAGGGCCATTAGCTTCCATTAGAGAAAGCTTTAAAGGAAAAAGAAGGTTCGTGTGAATCGACAGGAGACTTGACACTTGTGAAGTTTTACGAGTACTATTCTTATGTGGATTTGACTTAACAATTTCAAAGTCGCAAAGGTGAATGTTATTCTAACCTTCATTGAATAAATCAATTAGAATCTTAGTCACATCTTGGGATTCGATGTATGCCTCCCAAGAACTGTATTTCTAAAATTAAAAAGAGGCATACTTTCAATAGCTATGAACAAAAGCAACCTAGTTGGAACAAAAAAGAAGCTAACCTACTATCCTTGAAGTCCTTGAAGCTGAGGACCAAAGTTAGAGCAACAGGACTGTTTTGTCTATTGTAATCTAATAAATTTTTGAAGACACGGTTATCTTTTCCCTTCTAGATACACCAGCATATCACAAATTGAATTACCCTCCATAAAACCCTGGCTCAACTCCAGGAAGTTCCTTGCCACAATCCAGTATTGAGATCTAGAATAGATTTTGGAGTTACCCAAACGACTCCCATATGGCATAGAAAATGGTGCCAAATTTTCCTCAAGAAATCACAATTTAGAGAAAGTGCTTACTGATTCTTCATGAGTTTTTCACTTAAAGCATATGTTGGGTAATATCAATCTACTAATGCAACCATCCACCATCAAATTAAACTAGCAGATATATGAACAGAGTTAACTAACTGTGGAGCGTGGCTGTTCATGCCTACATGGACTTCTAGTGCTGCGTTCTTTTCATGGAACTCTAAAGATCTAGGAACTTCAAAGTTCCTAGAACATCAAAGATCCGGATTTTGAAATTCCTACCAGATTTGTAGTTATGTTCTTTTCGACGTGGGTCTTTATGACTAAATTACTGGGACTTTGCAAGTCCACTGTTCTTTTGATATGGAACTTTGGGGTTGGAAATTTAACATTAAAAACTCATTAATGATTAATTTCTTAATTGTACTTGTAATATCATAAAATCAATTTAATTCTTCTTATTTTCTTAATATATGATGTGAATGTATATTTTTTTTTAATGACTCGAGGTATTTAATATCTTCATTCCACAATGTTCTCATATCATTCAACAATGTTCTACGAGTCATTTGAAATTATGTCAAAACCGAATAAAAGCCAATAATCTACTTAATATCATTAATACTTATGAGGTATGTGAGAAGGGAGTAGTGTATTTGGAATGAGAGACTCGATTTTTACCTGGCTCCTGCTCAATTAAAAGTTCCACTTAGACGGAACTTTAAAGTTCCGGCTCTTTTACATGGAACTATAAAGTTCCGCTTTTCGTGGATTTTCAACTTCCACGGAACCTTAAAGATACAATACTTCGGGTAAAAGACCAGGCTTACACTTTTGAAGTTTCGGGATTTTAAAAGTTCCGCCTCAAAGTTCCACGAAAAGAACACGTTAATGCTCAACTTCTATTACATATTTGAATGGATGATTCCAAGGCTAATGTTTGTAATTCTCTCCTCATGATATGTATTCCTAACTCTTCCCCAAAGAAAATGTTTGGTTTTATGTTTCTACTTACAAGAGAGTACTATAAAAAACTAGGTATGACTCAACTACTAATATCAATGCCCAGAAAAGAAAAGTTGAATGGTTAAATCCTAGGCTAATTTTGTAATTTTCTCTTAATGATATGTATTCCTCACTCACATATTTGAATGGATGATTCCTAGGCTAATGTTTGTAATTTTCTCCTCCTTTTGATATGTATTCCTAACTCTTTCCCAAAGAAAATGTTTGGTTTTATGTTTCTACTTACAAGAGAGTACTATAAAAAAAAAAAAACTAGGTATGACTCAACTACTAATATCAATGCCCAGAAAAGAAAAGTTGAACAAAAATCTCCTACTAAATACACAAAAAATAGCAAACCAGACCAATGCGAAGATCGTGGAGTACAATCTCCCCGAGGGCATGTTGTATTTGCTCATCTTATCTAAGATCCTATACTACCTGCTACCTTCCACTCTCAGATGAAGCCAAAATATTTTAGATCATACCCATGTGCCAAAATGAGTTGAACCTCCAGCAGGAATCACCAAAGTGAGGAAATGGGGTTTCTACTAACACTATAATTATCCAGACAAAATGCCTGACAGTAAACAAATTTCAAATATTAGACCTTGAATCATTGACCTAACCCCGTCTCTAAAAGGTGTGTAAGGATCCATGGCAATGAGCTCAATTTAGACTTTTTGGAAAAGCTAACAATTATCTCAACATACCAAGGAATATATGAAGTATGAACATTGTTCTTGTAAATGCAGAGATCATTTAGTTCTCTACCAATTTTTTCAAGTTTCAATCCAGAGAAATAGAAATATAAAACAAGGGGAGAAGAAAACATTCCAACCTGAGCTCTTTTCCTGGAATTGATGTTGTCAATAGAGCTTCCGTAGAAATTCAAACAGAGCCGTTGCAAATGGCTCGAGCAAAGATTCTTCGGTTGCAGAAACCGAAGTAGCTATCTCTGCATCTTGGAGAAGACTCACCGAACCGAAACATAAAAACAGAAGAGTCCTGAGAAGAGGACCCTGGGGTCCTTCTAAGCTGACCGCAGTGTCCCGTGTCCCGTGTCCCATTTAACACTAGGGATGTACAATGGGCTGGTTGGCTGGACTGAAACCAGTTTGGGCTCAACCTAGTCTTATTTATCACCATGCCCAACCCAGTCCAAACCCTCATTCAAATACATGAAACCCAAACCCGGCCCATGTACGATATTAAAAGTTTGGGTTGGATTCGGGCCAGCTCATACTCAAATCGATTTTTACAATAAAATGCTTGTTTTAGCCTTTTTTCATAAGAGTGCCACTTCTTAATTTATATCTTTGTAATACATAGTACCTAGCTTAGTTGGCTGTTTAGATGAAGTGAGTTGGCTGTTTAGATGAATTGGCTATCGAGATCATGAGTTTAGGGTGCACAATGTCAGATCATGTTTGAATTTAAATGATTTTTCTCCCTCTTTAATTATTTTTTATAGTATTATTTAATATTTCTTTAAATATTGGAGGCTCTTAAAGAGACATTTGAATCCAATGTGAGTGTGTTGTTGAAGTAGCGAATAGGAGTGTCTCTTGTAGGATGGACTACAAAGACCTTTGCAGGTAAGTCAATCTCAATTCTTAGGGGAAGGGGATGAAATGGTGGGGGAATTGAATTGGGAAAAGGTGTTCTACCTTAAATACTATTGATGTAATAAAAATGGGGCCTATGGTTAAATTCATTTTATGTCAAAATTTTCAAATTGGTTATACCCTCATTTCCTCCTTAGTTGGATTTATTTATCCTATGTTTGGTTGCCAAGAAAATAAGTGAAAAGAGAGACAAGAATAGAAAATTAAACAAAATACAACTAAGAAACATATTAAATTTTGGAAGTAAGGGTTTATATTTTTGTCATGTTGGTGATGAATTAGTTTGGAAATAAGAAACATGTTAAATTTTGAGTCAGGCTGGGTTAACTGGGCTTTATTAAGGTTTACCCAAACCCAAACCCAAACACTAAATGAAAATAGAACCCAAATTCATGTAACCTTAGCACAACCCGCCCATACTTCAAGCTGGGTCATGCGGGCAACGGGCCAGCCCGACCATATGTACAACCTTATTTAACACCTCTTTAACCATGGTTAAGCTTAATCAAATTAAAATTAATATTTTTGGAAAAGGAAGAGTGGATAGCAAAAGGTTTGGGGGAATGCTAAGCATACTCTCAAAATTCGCTTTTTTTCTAAGCAAAAATGCTAACCCCAATCCCATGTCTTCCAAGACGCAAGGTGGTGGCAACAAGCGCCCACTGTGCATCTTTGGAAATTTTTTGACCTATTGTGTCTGGAGTTACTTAGCACTCCTTTTTTTAAGATGAGGCGAGTTAGCCTTTCTTTGAGTCATTCCTTACTCTGAGCCAAAAAAAAACAACACTTGTTAAAGCAATGACACATGTTAGTTTTTTGGCCGAGAGTAGGGAATGCCAGCATGAGAGTAGGGCTAGCATGTCACTGCACTTATTGCCCACCCAAAGTCAATTGTTATATAAGATAAACTATGAACGAGAGCTCCGGTTGAATAGTCAACCAGCTCAAAAAATGTCGCGACCCAAAACCCACCCTAGGAGTTAGAGTGAACTTTGGACGACTAATCATGACTTGCTTGACAACCAACCTGCAAAACCCACAGAGCATATACCATAGAGGACAATATAGCGGAAACATAACTATAAAACACAGCGGAAGTCTAACAACCTCTAAGTATATACACATGGTCCAAGTTTAATACCAAGAAATCAAAACAAAGAAAGTGTGGACATGCCCGCCAAAATACATGGATATAATCACTCATGCTCACCCACAGCTAATCCACTCAGAATCTAACACCACCTACTGATAACCCTCTATGGGAGGTTCCTCCAAAGGCTCCTCGACGTGCTCCTCTTCCACCCGTGGACCAGGAGCACAAATATCAAATGGAGCAGCAGCTCCCTCAGAACCTGCCGACATAAGAAGTACGGCTGAGCATGGAATACTCAGCGGGTACCAAATACTAACCAATAGTCATAGCATATAAATCAGGAGCAATTCATATATGTTAGACGGAAACAATTCATATCATACAAGGAAGTAAAAGCAATTTATAATCATGCTTTTATTTCGTAGAAAGCCGATAAAACCCTTGAAAACCTTGTGCACTTGACTTGATTGGAAATACCATTTACGTGCTTGAAACTTGTCATGTTGTCTTATCTTGTCATATCATGCGTGTCATGTCATGTCATGTCATGCTTGCTTGGAAAGTAAACTACTTGTGAGGGAAGGGAGACCCTTCTTCCTAAATGCCCATGCTTGTCATGTCATGTATCATGCTTGCTTGTTCGGAAAAGTAATCTACTTGTGAGGGAAGGGAGACCCTTCTTCCTAAAATGCTCATGTCATGTCCTTTCACTTGTGAGATGTCCTTGTGAAATGTACTTGCGAGGGAAGGGAAACCCTTCTTATGATATGTATGTACTTGCGAGGGAAGGGAGATCCTTCTTATGATAATGCATGATTGACTTGTCCTTGCCAAGAGCGAGGTAAAACATATTGTCGGATATGCCCCACCTCTAAATCTCATTCTTGAAAACCTCGGTAAATCATGTCATGTATGCATGCTCGTGAGGTCGTGTGCATACTTGCATTTGGAATTAAATATGGCATTTGAGTAATTCATAACACATAACATCAATGATTTGAGCAATTTAGTATTCATATCATTTAGGGAAAGCGAACAATCACACTATCATGACCCTAGCAATTTCCATAAACCTTAAACATGCATTTTCTTAATTTATTATTCATTTTATTCACCTTGGCATTTCATCAAACATGGTGTGTTCATTATTCATTATTCCTTTAAACCTAAATCATGTTTTTCTAGGTGGGTTATGCTCACATCACACTTGTATGTTCATTATTAGTACGATGCCCTTTCCCATTCATCCATCACATCATCCACACAGCATTCATTCGCCAACATCCACCTCCATTCACCATTCATACCCATTCACGACCATCCATCTCATAGCTCATGTGTAAATGAAATAAATTCAAAAGAAATAAAGGGAAAAAAGGAACTATAACTAGGAGGGTAGCAAGAAGTACGGACCTTGATCAAGTGAGGAAGAAATCCCCTTTCCAAAACGACCGTGAGTTACTGCCCTAGCTTGAGGAGAGTGCCCCACACGAGCTTGAGCCGAGATCTTGAAGAAAATAGACTTGAGGTGAGTGTGGGTTCACAACCCTTTGATTTCTCCTCCAAAATCAAACCCTAGGTTAGGGATCGCCTTCTTCTCCTCTCCTTAGCTCTCAATCCTCTAAGTATTGTAAATAAGCCCTAAAGGCTCGGGCAAGACTCTTAAGGTAAGAGTAAACCGCCCAAAAGACTAAAACACCCTTACTAAATTTTCTGCAAAAACGCGAGTACCGAGCGATCGGTGTTAATGACCGATCGATCGGTTGCCTACCGGTCGATCGGTTTCATAACCGAGCGATCGGTTAAAATTTCACTCTCTGGAAAATTTCCCCATACAAAAATCTTGACCAGTCGATAGCCTCCGAGCGATCGGTTTTGGACCGATCGATCGCTCCATGGACCGAGCGATCGGTTGCCTGCAGGTCCAGACTGTTTTGGCCATATCTTTTGACTCGCTCGTCGGATTTTGACGATTCAACTTGCGTTGGGTTCGTACTTCGAAAAGGAACATTTTTGACGTTTCAGAATTTCCAATTTCTTCCTTATTTATTAATTATACCTCTTTAAAGGCAAAATGGCAACGAAAGTGTCATGCATTAAATGTGAAAATGTCCGGGGCTCTACAAAAAAAATACCTTGGGAAATGGTAGTTTGGTTATTATGAACAAAAAGAAGAATATTTGCTAACGCTAATTTTATTCATAAATACCACTTCCCAAGGCATTTTTTAGGTTGTTCTAGTTGGCTCTTTAACCAGAGCTCTAGTTCATAGTTAATCTCTTGTTTTATTATCTAAAAGCATGAGAGGAGTGATTTATCATGAAAGGTTGGAACCGACATCTCAATAAGCCCCTATGTCTATAAGTCTTCCGAGAGTGCCTTAATCACGTCGCTTTGTAATTGCCCCATAAAAAAGGAAAAAGGACAAACACTTTGGCCCTTTGATTTGTTTTTCTTATGGCTCAATTAGACTTGTATTCGAGCTCGAGCTTGGCCTTAGTTTGAACCTCCTCAAGCTCGGCTTGAATTTGATTCAAGCTTCAAAGTTCAAGCTTGAGCTTGACTAGAGTAAGCTTGATCGAACTCGAACTTGATTCAAGCCAGACTCAAGTTGGCTCATTTCGAATTTTAAAGTTATTTTAATTAATTTTACATATTTTAATTTTTAAAAATATTTATTACTAAAGTACAATACTTGAAACTATACAAAATTAATCTGATGATTCAAAAAATCAAATTTGAGGATAGAACTCATACACAAAATCATGTTAGGGTTTTTGCTTATAACTTCCTAACTTTGTTTTGTTATTACTATCTTCTAAAATTATTGATTATATAAAAGTTAAATTTATTATTATATATAAAAAAAACATTACCAAACAATTATATATATATATATATATACTAGTAAAAGAGAAGCACGTATCAATCTTATAATATAATTAAATTAAAATTATTCTTACCATTATTTATAATTTTATGAAGGTTGTTAAATAAGATTAAAAAACAATATATATATATATATACTCATGTTCAGAGAAAGTACAGTCTCTGGGTTTCTAGTTTTAGTTTTCTTTAGAAGATTGAGTTTTTTGCTTATAACCCATTTTTCACTTTATAGTAACTCATGTTCAGAGAAAGTATAGTCTCTGAGTTTCTAGTTTTAGTTTTCTTTAGAGGATTGAGTTTTTTGCTTAGAACCCATTTTTCATTGAATCTGTCGAGACCCAAAATATCTCCTAGGAGTTAGGAGACCTTTTGGTCGGAGCATCATCATATCCAACCATCTTGTGATAAACCACAAGACATAAAAATAGCGGAAACAGAAAATTTCTAAACTTTAAAACTGTATTCCAAGTAATTACAACAACCAACATAAAGAGTGAACATACTCGCTCATCAAAATACATATCTCTCTCTTACATCACTCATAACCCAAACATAAGGTCACCTGTCAATAGCCCATCTCATCATCTTGGAAGACCCAAAGTAGAATCCTCATATCTATCCTTGGTTCTGGAGCGCCGACTCAACATTGAAAAGCTCCGCGTATACCAACCACTAGATAACAATGCTATGAAACATTTCACATGATACACATATCGCAGTTCATCAAAACACATGCATATTTAATCAGAGTCCAAAAACCATCATTCATTTTCTCTCAAAACCTGTGCATGCTTTTCATAAACCATACTTTACAGAAATCTTAAAGCTTACTTTAAAATCATACTCTTATAACATCTTTTATTTATTTGAGACAAATGACTAGTAACTGTACCTGGTCTAAGTATGCTAGTATCCTCTCATAGCTTTCTTATGTATTTTTTATCTTACTTTGAAACAGCTCGTACCCGTACCTGGTCTAAGTATACAAGCATCATTTCTTTCTTACATTTTCTTATTTACTTTGAAACAGATGCTAATACCCATACCTAATCTAAGTATACCAACATCATTTCATTGTTACATTTTCTTACTTACTTTCCTTAGAAAACTTCAATTCCTTCTTTACAAAACCATTTAGTCTTTTCTTATAAACATTGAGTCACATATCTTTGAGTAAAATTATTCTTAACGATTAAACATCCTTTTCATTTCACTTGGTCATTCAAACATCGTGTACATATGCAATTGTAGGTGAACAGGGTAGACAAATTGAAACAAGTAACACATGACACATGCTTTTCTATCTTCTTTCAAAATGATAACACATAACACACATGGAAGATGCTTTTTTTTTTTTTTTTTTTTCTGGTTTAAGCATATACATAGGGTAATACCCCTAAGTTCATCATACATCATTTGTTTTCATCTCATCATCCCAATAACATACATATATTTGGTTTAAATTCCCAAATCCATCAAAAATCCATAATCTCATCTTTTTCATTATTTAAAACCCCATTATTCATTAAACATATATACTTTACAACTCACTTTTCATAGATAGATTACAACAAGGATAGCTATTGAGAAGTATTTACCTTTCCTAGATCGAGTCTCTTCGATCTTGAGCTTGAGAAACACTTTGGATTCGAAATTCAAACTTGAGAACACCGAGGAAGTGAAGATCGAACCTCTGAAATAAGGATCAAGCTCCAACTTGATCTTGGAAGAACACTTTATAAGATCACAACTTTTTCTCCTTTCTTCTCTTTCAAAACTATCATTAGGGTTTGGTAAACCCTAAGCCACAAAATCCCCTTCTATTTATAGTCTAAGGGTTGCCAAAACCCTTAAAAGCGCCTCAAAAATATCACAGAAGGTCGGTTACACTGTTTTGGGGTCGGTTTGACATTTCTGGGCAAACCCAGTCAACTGGATTTGGGATGTCGACCAAACCGGCCGACTGGATTGTGCTTTGTTTTGTTGCCTCAGGTTGTTCGACCATAAATTTTTACTGGCTTGTGGGATTTAGGCGATTCAACTTGCGTTAGATTCGAAATTCAAAGGGAAACAAATTTGTGTATAATGTATAAATCCAAAATTTGAGTCCTTAATGGTCTACATAGGCCCTAAAATTGATTGTTCCTGAGACGAATTACAGTATACCAGTCTTCGAAAAACCAACATTTAACCTAACTTCGACTCAAAATCTAAAAAAGTGTTAAACATGAACATCGAAGAGGGTTTCAATATCTTTCTAATGGCTTAAGAATCATTCAATTCTGATCAACGATTACAAAACTAGGATTTCCTAAAGTTGAGGGTATGTTAAGACATCCCGCGTCTTTTCTTTACAACTTTGATCATACTTTGATCACACAAGAGGGTCTTGCTTTGTACGTATTAATTTTTATTAAAAAAACATAATATGATAAACTTAAAAAGTTATTATTTATAATTTAATGACCTCAATCAATCAGATGATACAAAATAATATTACTTTATAGGTACTTATGTGCCGGTCCCATTAAGCATATCAATTAATTTGAATTCCATAAAAATAAAAACAATGGAAATAAGGAGCAGATACAATAGATTCAAAAAAAAATCACCCTCCAATAAATAGTTTAGGAAATATAAAAATAAGGAATAGAAGAGAATGTGGAGAAAGAATAAAGATAATCAAATATGGACAAACACTCAGCTTTCAGAAGGGAGCCTATGTTAGAGTTGCACTGTCAAGTAGCTTGGACTCTTTGTTTCCTGCAACAACAAAAAATGGAGTATCTCTGGATGATGAAGTCTCGAAATTTCCCGCATTATGTTGCCCAAAACTTATAATCCTACTCACGAAAAATGAGATATATCACATATTTTTGCTTTAAAATTGCGTAGGAAACTAACAAAGTCTAGTCTAACTGTTACTTGGGCTAGATTGCAAGAAGAATCAACCAATAGTGTCATAATGAGAAACATGAATTTGAGTGACTAATAGACATGAAAGTAAAACCATCAACATAATCCACATAATACAAATCAGAAATCACCATATGCAGATGAGCAGATCAAAAACATATAGTATATTGGGGAGTGCTAATAAGATCTTAAACTGATGACCATCTAGAACAATTTTACTGTAGAACCCTGGAACCAAGTTCATAGTGTTGTGAATAGTGTTGTGAACAGTGTTTTGAGGCATTGAAGCCTTATGTGTTTTCCTTGGTTTATGAAGAAAATATTTTGGCATTTGATTTTAGTGTTTACTATGTCGTGGAATGTGTGAGAGTAATTTCTTTTATGTTTATGGGTGTTAGAAACAAAGAAAGAAAGTGGTCTAAGTGAGAGAAATGGGAAAAACAACAAAATAGGGGAAAAACAGGGTACACTCGTCAACGACTGCACCTGGAGGTTTCTCACTCGTCGACGACTGCAAATACAATGTTGAAACAGAAAGTTTAGAAGTCTCACTCATTGACAACTGAGTTTGGGGTTTCAGACTCGTCGACGAGTCAGACACAGAACATGGTCATTTTAACCTGAAACGTGTAACCGACCTTTGGGAGATATTTTGAAAAGGGTCTTTTGAGGTTTTGGAAAACCTTCGCCTATAAATAGAACCCAAATTCTTGAGTTCGATTTACTCAAACCCTAAGAGAAGATCATTTGGGTAATTTTGCAAGAAAATCTACGATTCTTCATTGTGTTCACCGAGTGTTCTTGAATTCGGAAATTCAACCATAAAAGGAGTCCTTCTTGCTTCTCAACTATTCTCAAGCTCAAGACTAAAGGGAATTAGTCTGTGAAAGGTAGATACACTCTACTATCTACCCTTGTGATATTATTTTAAGCAAAATTATGTTTTACAGTGTGTTCTTGAATGAATTGGATGGATGATTTCTACATTGATTGTAAGCTATCACTATTACTGAATTTCTATGACTATGATTCAATGTTTCGAAGCTTTCTAAGTATAGTATATTGTTCACAAACACTCTATGCACTCTATGTCTTACATGACTCGCATGACTCAATGGTTTTTCTCATAAGATTGGTTTACCAATGCATTCATAAGGGAATTAAAAACTCATAAGCTACCAAGCTCAAAAGCATTCATAAAGCCAAGCTGTGGGTTGGTCAAGGATAGGGTGTATCCAATGGATATGTCACATCTGGCTCTAAGAAAAAGGCTCCATGTTCAAAGATCGTTTTACAAGCTCTACAGATCATAAATGCACTAAGTCTCTAAGTGCTCTAAGTCTCTACGGATCATATTGCTTACCATTACTCATAAGAGCTCTATGGAACTTAACATGCATAAGACTCTGATTCTCCTATGACTCATATGATTTTGATTTCATATGGAAACTCATAAGGAAATGGTTTTGGAAACTAGTACGGGCTTTCATGGATTTCTACGCTCTATGTCTTTGCATGTGAATGATATTATTACATTGTTAGTTAGTAGTTTATATACACTGAGTATTCCATGCTGAGTCAAATTATTGATTTCAACAGGTTCTGTGGATGCTCTTGCTCCTGAGCCTTGGATAGACGAGGAGTACTATGAACCGGAGCCTACGGATCACCATCAGGATGATGGAGCTCTAGATAGGTGACCCTATCTAGATTATTACTGAGAGAGTGAAGGAGAGTTATAGTTTGTATTTTGAGAGTATTTGAGAGTGAGGCTTGTCCACTTCATACATATGTTGATATTTTGTTGATTTGGGCTTGGATCCCATTACAGGTTTATGTTATTAGATGTATTACTTCCACTATGTTATGCATTGTGTATTTCACAGGATGGTATGAATTGATAAGGCACATCACGAGCCAAAGTATCCTTAACTCTTAGGGGGTATTTTGGGTCGTGACAGAGTTGGTATTAGAGCCTAGGGGATTAGTTTCCCTTGGGGTAAGTCGTCTTCTAAGCGGAAGCATGTTCTCTAAGTGGAACTTAGAACTCAGATAAACTTTTTAAATTAAGTTTGATACCATGACATAATGGGTATCAAGAAAGTCCTTCGGAAGTTTAGATTCCAACTATGGACTAGTCATCTAGTCTTATCATGTAACCGGTTAACTCATTAGCCGAGTTAAGAACTTAGCATCGCTAGGATTTTTCTTGGTATGCTTATACTATTATATGTATACTCTGATGTATACGATATGCTAATTATATAAACAATAATATGCTCATTGAACTGCGATGTTTAGAGAGCTTGATTACGAGTTAGACTCAGCCTTTGTTATTGCCTCAGGGTTGGATTATGAGGCGTGGCTATCAAGGTAGGGGTTACCAGAACCGAGGGAATGGCGGTGATATTCCGATGGGTGAGGAGCCGCCCTACTTCACTCGTGCCATAAATTCTATAGCAAAGACTTTGACTTTACTTGCAGTTATGCTTGTTGCTGCTGCTGCACCTACACTTGCACCTCCTCCGGTGCATCACACTGTAGGACTCGAGAGTTTCCGAACACTACGGCCTCTGTTGGCCAGGTAAAGACCCTAAAGGGGGGGGGGGTGAATAGGGTCTATGGCAAATTTAAAATTAGACTCTAAGTCTTTTATGTGGAATGATACTTATTGCTACTAAAAATTAATCAAAGTAATACAGAAAGTAAAAGAGAAGAGTTAGAGAATCAAACACCAAGATTTGTTCACGAGATTCGGCAAATCCAACCTACTCCCCGCCTCAAGCTGTTCCAGCTAGAGGATTCACCACGATTCTTTAAATTGCTCAGACTTCTTCACAGGTGAAGCCTAAACCATTACAGCCTCTCTTATGGTCGAGACGGAACCTTACACTCCCTCCTTTAGGCTGAGAGAAAACCTTTACACTGTAAGAGCACTTCCCCTCACTTGCTGATACTGAAGCAGCAACTTCAAATGCAAGAATCAACGATTCTTGACTTTCTTTTACAATGAAAGATTTGTGGATATACTAATCCAAATTAAATGCTCCTAATATAAGCTGGATAAGAGTGGAAAACGACTCTAATAAAATCTCTCAAATAAATGGGGTTGAATAGCTCAAGTGAGAATTTGGGGATTTCTAAGTGTATGATTGATGATGAAATTAATGTAAGTAAAGGAGTAGATGATTGGAGTTATTGCAATGATCTAGTTCTTTATTTTGTTCATAAATGAACTCCTTTTATAGCTCATGATCCAATATGACCGTTGGTGTAGCATTAAATGCAAATAAGGTCATTGAAAAATAGCCGTTACAACGTTTTTCAGGATCAGGCTTCATTTCGTCGACGAAACTGGGTTATCCAGTTCAATTCGTCGCCGAATCCAAAAACAGTAAGCACATGAATTTTTTTTGTCTCCATTTCGTCGCCGAAGTCAGATCACCCCTGTGATTTCGTCAACGAATTTAGAGCAAAATCTGTTTTTCTCTTTTGGATCAGACCTTGATGATGAGAATGAATTCCTAGGTCAATTGACTTTCCTTTGACATGATTTTTATGAATTCATAGGGCCTTAGAATGATGTCTAATATATGTCTTAGGCTCCTATGGTCAATCTAAGTATTTTGAGCATTCAACTTACCAAAACTTTAAGGACTTTTTACTTAAGTCTTAGACACTCTCAAAAATAAAAATACATTCATATGCTTCTTGAGAGCTGGTCTTCGACTTGATCTTGGATCTTATGATTTGGCTTTGCCTTTAAGAAACCCAAGTTGGACTATAGGCATAATTATGAATCATCATTTTTACTAGAGTCCAATATTGCTTGAGTTTTGCTTTTGATATTCCTTGAATGATTTCAATACTTTTTGCCTTGAGTGAAGTGCTGATTTTCTTATAATCTGAAATGTTCAAGCACTTAAACAGAATTATTAGTACCATAAGTTTCATTTCATTATTGTGCTATTATCAAAATTATTAAGGGTATCCAAGGTTTTAACCTTAAGGCTAACAGCCTCCTACTTTTTATGGGACTCTTGATCTCATGACTGTAGAAGCATGAATTATATTTTTGGTGAACCCCAAAAATAATATTTGAGTTGAGAACTCACAAATTCAAGGGGGTGGATAGGCCTTCCTAAAATTCTATATACCATTTTTAAATTTTAACAATTAAATTAGTAACTAAGGGAGGATGAACAATATAGTGTGAAATAAAGATAAGACTAGCCAACCACAACACAAGGATTTTTACGTGGAAACCCTTCCGGGAAAAACCACGGGACCTAGTCTAGCAAAGAGATTACTAAGACAAAGAAAAGATACTTACAGACTTGAACCTCACCCAAATAGGACTCGAATTCATCGATCCACGGCTAGTCCTACATGCCTCAATAAGTAATCACGTTCTCGTAAGACCCGTGAACAACCTCAGCAGTCTCTACTTCTCTTGAGTCTCGATAACCACGATCTTTATGATCGATCTCCATCCATGATTGCTTCAGATTCCACCGACCAAATTTCCACGATCCTTCTTGGATCGATCTCTTTCGCAAAGGCTCCAGAACACACCGGCCAAAGTGTTCTTCACAGAACGGGTTGATGATTTTTAATAACATAATCCCTAGATGTATCCCAACAAAAGGAATAATCAAGCAAGTAAGGATAGAATAATAGTTTGCAATCTCTAGGGTGGAAGAGGAGAGGAGAATGGGTTTTAGCAACCCCAATAATCCTTTAGAAACACTCTAAACTCTTACAAACTTCCTTGGTTCGAATGAGAAATCAAACCCAAGATATATAAAAGCAAAAAACCAATTTAGAAAGAAGAATATTGCTGAAAACGAGCTTCCTGGTCGACCGGCTTTCATGGGCGGTTGACCAACTATTATGTTTTTGCTTAAAAACCAAATACAGTAGCTAATTTTCGAATCCTGATCGACTGGCCATAAAACCTGGTCGACCAACGATCAAAATTTGATTTTTGTTCCTTCTTCCTTCATGAAAGTTTTAGATCTTTTTGATACGGTCGATTTGGTATATTATGGAGCAAAATCGGAGCTATGGTCAATGAGATAAGTCCCTTGTAAGGAACCTTGGTTTTTATGATCCTCTAACACTCTGAAGGCTACATATCTAGTCACCTAAGGTTCATATAATTATTCTAAGTCAATTTTCACTTATGATTGGAATGTCTTCAACTTATCTTCTTCGGTCTTCATCTTCACTTGTCTTGGACACTTGTAGGCAATGACACAAGACACACTAAACTCACTGTTTTGACAACGGAATAAGCCAACACTAAAACATCAACTTTACAATCCCTCCCTTTGGCAATTCCGTGGCAAAACCAAACTGAAGTAAACTCTCCCAAACACATCAAACAGAGAATTAGGTCATTACATGACTCCAACATAATTACATGACACAAATTGAAATACAATCCAAATTGTGGACACTAGAAGCTCTTGTCATGTACGAACTGTCTGCTGCAAACCTACACTTGCTAATAAAAACTCCATGAAGCATGTATGGAATATGAAAATACATACACAGGTGTTGCAAGGAATGTACCCTAACATTCTCCCCATTTTTGGCACACTTGCCAAAGTTAGGTAGGAAGCCAATATCATAAAAATATACCAATTTAGAGCATATGCAATATCAAGGCAACCACAATACAACCAAGCAAATACAGACAATGCAGGGACTAAAGAGCGGGGAACAAAATATAGCAAAATAAAGCAAAAACTCTCCCTCAACAACTCAACTTGATCTTCTCCCCCTAAGATCAAGAATCCCACCAAAAGCAGGACACCTATTCTAGAAAGACTCATGCCAATAAAAAAGAAAACACATAATAATAATATTAAAAATGTATCATGTGCCACACAAACATGCATCAAAAGCATTACAAGTAGTAGTAATTTGAAATTAAAAATCCAATGAAGAACATGATTACTTAGTTCGACTGAGGATACACATCTAACTAAATCTCACAAAATGCTAAAGCATATCCAATTCACTTAGATACATTTAATGAACAGTTCAAAAGTGAAACTTTGTGTGTAGTAGTGGCTTGACTAGATACTAAATCAAGGTTTTTATTCCCTTTCCAAGGATATGACATTAACCACTAAGGGGACTCCTGGAGACTTAAATCTAAGAAGTCAAACCTAGTTAGATCAAGATATGCTGATTTTTTTTTTCATTTTGGTGCTTCTTTATCCATTTTTATTTGACTCAATATATTTTTTTTACTTTTGGTCAAATACCTCCGAACTTTGTAAGATTTCTTATTGATGTTCTTTATCTGAACATATCTTTTCATGCAATGCTGACTTTCATACTATCCGGGTAGATAGCTCTTTTTTATTGGTAGTAGGGGCTTTCACACTAGCAACCCAGATAGATACCTACTGTCTGCATAGGTAACCATTACTTACTGTTTGCACCCAATAGTAGCTTTCACACTAGCCCAGTAGGTAGTCCTTTTCAATACAACAATTTTTACTCATGGAGGATACACAAAATGAAGATGACTAACAATATGGTCATTCTAGATTGGTCATCCTAGGTCACACTTTAGGATAAAACATACACTTAAAGATTAGGTATTAGACCTCTCAACAGAATCAATCAGAGTGAATGTGAAATAACAAAGCATACACACATGAATAAGTCTCTAATTGTGCAAGATAAAACTAGTCTAATTTTCAGCCTAACCAAGAGACTATGAAGGTGAGATGTCCTCAATCAGTAAGAAACTCATGTTAAACCCTAGACAAGTATAGAAATAAAGATCACACAAGGAATTCAGATCATGCAAGTCAAACAACGGTAACATGACAAAACTATTTTTGGATTTTATAGTTTTTCAATATTTTTGATTTTTTTAAAGATAAATGGAACAAAAAAAAAAATCAAATCAAATCAAATAACAACTAGTAAAAAGAAAAAAAATACTAGTATACACAAAAAGCATAACACTAGGACAAGATATAACAGGAAAACCACACCCTAGGCTATGATAGGCACGAGCTAAGTAAAGCCCTTCAGGTCTTCCTTTCTTACCCAAACGGCTTTAACAGATTTATGGACCCTTTGGTCATTAACCATTTTAGATGAAGGTTCAAACAAGACATTTTGCCTCTTCCTCCTATTCCTCCTTTTCTAGGATTGAGTCCTAGAATTATGACGAGCATTCTAGTTCTCCCTGTTTCCTCCTCTAAATCTAGCATAAGGAGTGTCCCAACCATGTCACTGTCTACAATTGTGAGCAATTTTCATCACATCTTCACAGAAACTCCTAGAGTTCTCCACTAGGACCTCATCTTTTCTTTGAAGATTCCCATTAAATTTATCTTGGTTCTCAAAACCATGATTAGTCATTCTTAGAAATTTAGGATATTAAGGCTTAATATGACCCTTCACACCACATTTATGAGATGTAGGAATGAATTTCTAAGTAGAAGAGTCTTTCCTATCCTCAGGAGGTGCCTTTTATCCCTAGGCTCAGTGTTCGAGGGTAGATGGAGTTCTTTGAACATCTCTACATATTTGATCTTGCTCAAGATTAGCCAACTTGATTTCAAGACTTTTTTGATCAAGACAAACATGCAAATCTGATTCAAGAAGTTGAACCTTGACAATGAGGGAAGCCTTCTCTTCTTCAAGCTGTGACACAAGAGCTTTTAATCAGGAAGCCACTTGGTCAAAGACGTCTCTTTTCATTTAAATAAATTTGATATTTTTGGTAATGGAAAACTAAACCTTTTTCAGCTTTTTGCATTCCTGAAACAACTCATCATAGGCTGCCTTAAGGTCTCCCTCAGACTCTGAGTCATTTTGACTCTCTTCATCATCCTCACCATTACTATGATATTGGTTACTCACAACATTTGGAGAAGATTCTTCAATCCCAAATAAGGATGTAGTGAAGACCATATAACCTCTAGTCTCCTCACAAGAAGAACTATTTGATCCGTCAAATTCAGATTCACTGTCATCCCTTGTCTTGCCCTTAAATCTTGTTTTATTAGAGCACTTAGCGGTAACATGGCCATAACCTTGACAATCATAGCATTGAACACCTTGGGATTTACTATATGCACTTTTAAGATATTTCTTATTTTCAAAGTGTTTGGACTTAGGCTTCTCAAAACATTTTTGTCCTTTCAAATTAAATCTCTTATTAAATTTCAGAAATTTTCTGAATTTCTTTACAAATAAAGCCAACTTTTCTTCATCATCCTTAGAGTCCCTATCTGAATCATCTGTGGATTCCTTGACAGATTTCAAGGCAATAGATTTTGGTTTTTTAGATGGGTTCAGATTTAACTCATAGGTTTGGAGAGAACCAACCAACTCCTCGATTTTGAGAGTATCAATATTTTTTGTAACAATTTTGGACTCTAGAATTCTTTCCCGTAGATTAAAACTAGAATTGACAATCTCACTCAAATTAGCATAAAAACTATCAAAAGTTTCATTATCAACTTTTCAAACTTAGAGGTAAGCATTTTAAGTTTGGAGATCTTGACTGTTGTAGTCCCTTCATTGGTAAGTTTAAGAATGTCTCATGCCTCATTCGAGATGTCACATTTAGAAATACGCCAAAATTCTTCGGATGTGACAGCCATAAAGATTGCATTAAGACCTTTATTATTCCATCTATAACTTTCAAGATTTACATTGCTTCATTCAGAAGAAGGTTTAGGGATGGTTTGGTCATCTATGGTCTTTGTTGGATGGGTCTAACCTTGTTCAATAGAGATCCATACTCTCTCATCCAAATATTTTAGAAAGGCTCTTATACGAGCTTTTTAATAGGCATAATTATTCCCATCAAATAATGGGGGACAAGAGATGGATCCTCATTCTCTAATGAAATTCATATTCACTGAAAATAAGAATGAGATTACACTAATAAATTAGTGAACCCACTTTGATACCAATTAAAAAAATTCGGTGAACCCCAAAAATAATATTTGAGTTGAGAACTCACAAATTCAAAGGGGGGGTGGCTAGGTCTTCCTAAAAGTTTATCTACCTTTTATAAATTTTAACAATTAAATTAGTAACTAAGGGAGGATGAACAATTTAGTGTGGAATAAAGATAAGACAAGACAACCACAACACAAGTATTTTTACGTAGAAACCCTTCCGGGAAAAACTACGGGACCTAGTTCAGCAAATAGATTACTAAGACAAAGTAAAGATACTTATAGATTCGAACCTTACCCAAACGGGACTTGAACTCATCGATCCACGGCTAATCCTACATGCCTCAATAAGTAATCATGTTCTCGCAAGACCCGTGAACAACCTCAGCAGTGTCTACTTCTCTTGAGTCTCGACAACCATGATCTCCGTCCACAACAGCTTCGGATTCGACCGACCAAATTTCAACTATCCTTCTTGGATTGATCTCCTTCGCAAAGGCTCCGAAACAAATCGGCCAAAGTGTTCTTCATAGAACGGATTGATGGTATTTAATCACACAATCCCTAGATGTATCCCAATCAAAGGAATACTCAAGCAAACAATAATGGAAGAATATCTTGCAATCTCTAGGGTGGAAGAGGAGAGGAGAATGAGTTTTAGCAAGCCCAATAATCCTTTAGAAATGCTCTAAACTCTACAAACTTCCTTGGTTCAAATGAGAAATCAAACCCAAGATATATAGAAGCAAAAAACCAATTTAGAAAGAAGAATATTGCTGAAAATGAGCTTCCCGGTCGACCAGCCTTCATGGGCGGTCGACCGACTGTTATGTTTTTGCTTAAAAACCAAATACAATAGCTAATTTTCAAATCCCGGTCGAACACCCATAAAACCTAGTCGATTAGTGATCAAAATTTTATTTCTGCCCCTACTTTCTTTATGAAAGTTTTAGATCTTTTCGATACGGTCGATTTGGTATATTATGGAGCAAAATCGGAGTTATAGTCAATGAGATAAGCCACTTGCAAGGAACCTTGGTTTTTATGATCCTTCAATACTCTCAAGGCTACATATCTAGTCAGCTAAGGTTCATATAATTATTCTAAGTCAATTTTCACCTAAGGTAGCATGATATTTAGGCCACTTACCATCCTATGAGTGAAACGAAGGCTATGATCGGAATGTCTTCAACTTATCTTCTTCGGTCTTCATCTTCACTTGTCTTGAACGCTTGTAGGCAATGACACAAGACACACTAGACTCATTGTATTGACAAAAGAATAAGCCAACACTAAAACATGGACTTTACACATACAGCTGGAGAAGACTTTTTGGGCACTCCACTATACTGATGAGTAGCGTGTCGAGTGGGCTTCCTTCATGATGGAAGGCGAAACCGAGCACTGGTGGAGAGCTGCCCAGAGGCAGAGGGATGCTGCCAAGGCTGGGGAACCCTAGACATGGGGATAGTTCTTGGATACTTTCTATGAGCAGTACTTCCCCAGGTTTATCAGCGAATAGAAGGAGAGAGAGCTTATGCTTTTAAATCAGGGAGAGATGAACATAGCCACGTATTAGGCAAAGTTTGTCGGCTTGTCAAGATTTTCTCTGCATCTGATTATTACTGAGGGTATGCGAGTCAGAAAGTTTGAAACGGGGTTAAAATCTCCCATATGAGATCGGGTGTCCATTCTCCAGGTAGAGACTTGGAAAGATATTATGGGAAAGGCGAAGATCACCAAGAGGAATTCAGAGGACTTTCTTAGGAGGAGGGACATTGGCTTCTGGAGAAGCATGTCTAGAGGACAGTCTAGTGGCTCAGTACAGCTTGAGAAGAGGGTCAGGACTGCTCAATTTCAGTTTTCTCAGCCTACGCAGGCTCAGAGGCCTCCTTTTGCCCCACAGGCACCTTGTCTTATTGCTTCACAGGTCACGAGGTATGCACCATCAGCATCATCTTCGTTCGAGGATTGTGCTATCTGTGGTAGGAGACATAAGACTGGGGATTGCCGTAGGCTATCCGATGGTTACTTCCATTGCGGAGATCAAGGGCATATAATCAGGGATTGTCCATAGAGGCAGTTGCAGACTCGACCTCTAGGAGGCCGACCTCCAGTCAGGCAGATTTCACAACAGGGGTCTACAAAGGCTCCAAGGACCTCACAACCCATACAGTCGCCTCGTTAGGCAAATTAGGGTAGGGTCTTAATCATGATCGAGTAGGACGGACATGCATCAGATGATGTTGTGCAAGGTACGCTTAAGTCAAGTTGTTGAAATTTATGAGATGTTGACTGTATGTGATGTATATTGCTATACTTGTACAAACATGTTACCTATATGTTATGAGTCTCTATGATTTGCTTGACGTAGTTCAGTGTACTCAGGCACCCTCCTGATTAGCGAGTGCTTAGCTCAGGTGTTGATTAACATTGGATCGACACATTCCTTCATTTCACCTAGCTTTGCAAAGGGTTTCCTTTCGGCAATGCGAGTCAGTTAGACCAAGAGTTATCCATCTCGACTCCACTGGGCAAGTCTGTTACTACAAACAAGGTGTATTAGGGTTGTGTGGTACAAGTTGGGTAGCATGAGTTGTTGGCCAATCTTATCGTCTTGGATTTCCAGGACTTTGATCTAATCTTAGGCATGGATTGTCTATTGACTCACCATGGCCATGTGGTATGCGTCGAGAAGATGGTTAATTTCTAGCCTGTTAGGGAGAAGTTGTTTCACTTCAGGGGACTGTAGAAGAGAGACATCACCTACTTTGCAGCCTCTAGTCTCTCAAGTTTGGAGGTAGAAGACTCCTTAGTCATTCCGGTTGTGAGTGAGTATATGAACTTATTCCCTGAGGAATTTTCGGGATTGCCTCCTAATCGAGTGATTGAGTTCGCTATTGAGCTTGCTCCAGGCATAGCTCTGATTTTTAGGGCTCCATACAAGATGGCTCCTATTGAGCTTAAGGAGTTGAAGGAGCAATTGGAAGAATTGCAAGACCTTTCATCCGGCCAAGTGTTTCATCATGGGGAGCTCCTGTGCTCTTCGTGAAGAAGAAGGATAGGTCAATGCGGATGTGCATTAACTACAGACAGTTGAATAAAGCCACAATCAAGAACCGTTATCCATTGCCTCGGATAGATGACTTGTTCAACCAGGTAAAGGGAGTGAAGTTCTTCTCGAAGATTGATCTTTGATCTGGGTACCATCAGTTGAAGATCAAGGCTGAAGACGTTTCCAAGACTGCCTTCAAGATTCGGTATGGGCATTACAAGTTCCTAGTCATGCCTTTTGGTCTGACGAACGCGCCGACTGCATCCATGGACTTGATGAACTGGGTATTCAGACCATCTCTCAATCAATTTGTGATCGTGTTCGTCGATAATATTCTTGTGTATTCCAAGACACGTGATGATCATTCGAGAGACCTCCGTCTTACACTTGAGACTCTTCGAGAGTATAACCTATATGCTAAGTTGAGCAAGTGTGAGTTTTGGTTGGAGAAAGTTACGTTTCTTGGCCACATGGTATCTGTCGAGGGTATTGTGAACACCCCATTTTTTACACCCCTAAAATTCTTTTTCTAATTTAATTTAATTAATTATTTTTATATTTCTTTAATTTATTTTTCATTTTGTTTTTGATTATTTGTTTGGTCTCAAGAGAGAGAGAGATTGAGAGAGTTCGAGAAGGGCCCAAGTCCAAGTCCAAGACCAAGGCCAAAGCACAAGCCCATATGATCCCTTAACCTCAAACCATAACCCTTAGCTTATAAATACCCATAAGGGATCATCCCTACCCCATTTTTCCATATTTGATCTCGGTAGCAAGGAGGTTCTCTCCTCTCTCGAGCTCTCCCCTCGCGAAGCCCCATTGCTGAGTCGCGACGTCCTCCATCTTCAACTCTGGTAGTAGCAGCGTTTTACAACTCACACAGTTCGTGTCTCAACCGCTGTAATCAACGGCACAATCACCGTCCACCTTCCATCCATTTCAACCCGAGATCGGTGGATCACCGTTGTTCCCGGCGAGATTGACCAATCTGGTCACATCGTGATTGCAGCAATCGTCTTCTCCGACGAGCTTCATAGCCCCGGCGACCTTTCCACCTCCGGTGCTTTACAGGTTTGTGTTTCTTTTAATTTTTTTGTTGAGTTCTAGATCTAGATCCAGATCTAGATCTAGATCTGGAATTCTGATTTACATCTTTCCGTTTTATTTTAATTTATTTTATTTTATTGTTTTCACGTTTTCAGGACCAGAGAAATTCATCCTCCCGATCATCTTCTCCGGTGAAATCAGTCTCTCCGGCGAGCTTCTTCACCTCCAACCTCTCGCCCATCTCCGTTCAGTAGACATCCCCATTTCTTAGGTAACCCATTTTTCTCTTGTTCCCCATGATTTCCCTCCTGTTAAACCCAGATCCCGATCTATAGATCAAGGTCTTTAGACCTGGATCTATAGATCTAAGCTTCTGTAATCCCTTCCGCTCTTAATTTTTTTTTTTTTATTTCATTTTTTTATTTTTGTATTTTATGTTATTTTTGTCTCTGCCAGCGATCCAGTTTAACCAGCTTGAGTTCCTCCGGTTGTCTTCTCCGGCGGCACCACCTCTGATCCGGCCTAGATCAAGCTTCAGTCACCTCTGTTCGATCAAATTTAACAACCCACCGGATCCTTTTTTTTTTCTCACCCGAATTTGCTCTCAGGTAATGCTCTGGTCACCCCTCATCACCCCTTTATCCCTAGATCTGAATTTCTGAATCTCTAAATTTAGAAATTCAGATCTGGATTTGTAGATCTCTGCAACTTATATCTCTACCTCATTTAGTTACTATAATAATTATTATTATTATTATTTTTTTTTTTTGGTCTTCTTCTGTGCAGTAGCAAGGAGGCTGGAATCCTTTTCATTTTGTTTCTTTATTTTTATTTTTCTAAACTCTGTATAATTGAGTGAGTGTAAGAGATCTTCTGTTTCCTTCTCCATCCGGATCGGTAGCTCATCATCGCCAATTCTCCCATCAACCCTCGTAGGTATGTCTTCCCCCATTTCCTATTTCTTTTCTTCTGTATTTACATAGCATTTGGTTCTTTTGATCTGAATTTAGGGATCAGTTTTGTTAAAAATCAGAACACTGGCAGCCCCTGTGTGTATATCTAGCATAAGAGTGGTGGCCCTTATATCGTTTTTGTCTTAGATCTTTGCCAGATTTGATCCCAATGCTCGTTACTGGGTCGAAGCCGGATAACCAACTTCCATGATTGGTTAACCGGCCTTGATACAGTAGCTTGTCACTGGCTCTTAAGTTGATTCCAAATTAACTTTCCTATTTCTTTTGTTTTTCTTGTCATGTATGTATGTATTATCTATGTTTGTGCAATAGGGTTAGGCCGCAATTTTATTTTATTTTTTTGCCTACATTGGGCAATTAGGTAGTTCATTAACCCTAAATAATTGGCCTACCTCGTTAGTTTAGTCTTACAAAAAAAATAAAAAATAAAAAAATAAAAAATAAGAATACCAAATAAATTAAAGGTACTGGTCTATCTCCCCTTGGGACCTAGAGCAGGGTCCGTATTTAAACCATAGCCTCTTTTGGTTTAAGGCCGCTCGATCCGCCCTGCTCTTTGCCTTTAAGTTAATTAAATCAGTTAGGCTTTATTTTCCTTTTTGCCTACCCTGGGCATTTAGTTTAGTTCATGACTAGTTAAAACTTGCCAAAATTAAAAAATACAAAAAAACCAAAAAAAATACAAAAACAACAAAAACATTTAAAAACCCACAAAATGCAAAAAAGACTTACCCTAATAAATGAACGCCCCCTAGAGCTCCCCCACGAGCACCTAGCTACGCGGCCATCTCCCGGAGTGAGATTCATAAATCTCAATTCCACTTCCCCTCCCCAACTCAAACACGAGTTGGAAGTGACCACACTCCGAAACGAGTATAAAAACAGTCACGGACCTCGAACTACTATGAGGGTCTGATTCCGACTAACCGGATAAGTAGGCAACCCAATCAAGGTTCGACTCCAACCAAAAATAAACTTTTTACACCCCATATTGATTTGTATTCGATTAGCAAAATTAATAATTGTTTTAGGAAATGTTAAGTGATTTTTAAATGTTTGACTTGGACCTAATGAGTAGGTTACCATCATTGGATGGAGGTCCTGGGGTGCCTAACCCCTTCCCCAGGACCTAAAGGGATCTCTTACCTAGACTACTCTGGACCGTAGACCCCCTTATTTTGGATTATCTCGGGATCCTACTTCCCCTAAGTAGGTGGCGACTCTTAAAATAAATTTAGCGTTATTCCTCTACGCTCGGACCTTATCTCGACACTTAGAGTTGAGAGGGGAGGAAAGGCGGTAAATTTACGTGTTTACAGCTTTGGCGACTCTGCTGGGGACAGAAAAGATCTAACCTGAAAATTAGGTGTAAGTTAAACATTATTAAAATCACTAATTATTTCCTAAAGTAATTCTTACTTTTGCTAATTCTTTTTATATTGTGAGTATGTTCTTATTCTTTCTTATGTGCATTTCATATTCATTGCATATTAGTGTAATAACCCTTAAACCCTCTAGTTTGACTTATTACGCCTACAACTGTTTGATAATTATCTTCAGTGTTGGGGCTTAACAGTCATGGTTTAGCTGTATCACCCCTGTGGGACGATTATTCTCAGGAAGGGATATAGACTAAACCCACTTGCGCCAATCGGCCCATTTTTGGGAGTCGCATATACGGCCGAGTGTCCCCCAACCACCTTAGGAACACCTTGCATTACCCCAGCATATGTATATAGTAGAGATATTGTGGGTATGTTCTTATTCTTCTCTTATGTGCATATCATATTCATTGCATAATAGTGTAATAACCTTTAAACCCTTTAGTTTGACTTATTACGCCTACAACTGTTTGATGATTATCTTCAGTGATGGGGCTTAACGGTCATGGTTTAGCTGTATCACCCATGTGGGACGATTATTCTCAGGAAGGGATATAGACTAAACCCACTTGCGCCAATCGGCCCATTTTTGGGAGTCGCATATACGGCCAAGTGTCCCCCAACCACCTTAGGAACACCTTGCATTACCCCAGCATATGCATATAGTTTAGGTAGAGATATAGTCTATAAGCATCTATTTAGGAAGGTTTCCTCTATTCCTACTTTGCTTATAGCCTATACCCGCCCTGCCTTTTGATTGAACATGAAGGTACCCCTGTGTACCCATATGTTCATTTAAAAAAGGGGCCTGTGTGAGCCATTGTTGAATAAACTCCCAACCCATCTTTAGACTTTACATATGGGGTTCAAAACCCAGATCTTATTGGATATCCATATCCATATTCTATCTTTAATCCAATGGGTCTTGGTTTCCAATAACCCAACTTAGTAGGTAGACCCCTATCTGCCTACCCCATTGGTTTACATACGTCAAGGATCACCCATTTTAATAAAATAATTGGTGAAAGAAAAAAATCATCAAAAAAAAAAAAAAAATCAAAATCAAAACTCAATCAAAGCAAAAACAAAATAATTAATAAAAAAAAAAAAAAAAAACAACAAAAAAGAAAGGAAGAAAATCCAAAATTTAAAGAAGAGGAGGTTCACATTCATTTTGCATCTTAAACCTATTGGGTCTTAGTTTCCAATAACCCAACTTAGTAGGTCGGATCCATGCCCACCTACCCCATTTGGTTTCTTCAAAAAATAACAAAAAATTTTCAAAGATTTCAAAAAAAAAAAGGGTTAGTGTTTCTGCATCTCATATGCATGTCATCGTGTTTACACTTGTATATATACTTGCACTTACACATATTTTCAGTCAAATGGCAGGCCCATCTAGGATGCCAGAATCAATGAATAGATCAAAACCCAAGATGAATTTGAAGCTTACGGCGGCATGTAATAAAGAGCTCACCGAAATAGTAAATGCCCTCACTCCAATGCAAAAGCTATATTGGAAACAGAAGACTCACTTGGGCTATATCTTAGACCTTGTCTTGGTAAAGCCAGATTAGCGTCTCATCACGGCAGCTATACAGTGTTGGGATTCTTCAGCCGTGGTTTTCCGTTTCGGAAGAAATGAGATGTGCCCAACTTTAGAAGAAATCTCTACCATTCTTCGGTTGGATTTAACTGACACGGTGATTGTTCCTCGCTACAAACGATCATACAAAAGGGAACTATCAGAATTTATGCGAATTAAACCTTCATTGTTGGAGAACTGTGCCAAGGATTCTTACTCCAGGCTGTCCACAAGTTATCTTCTAAAGAGATGCAAGCACAACTGGAAACCAGAGGACCAAACTGTAGATTTACCTGGATTCAACGCCTTTACTTTGGTGGCGGTGTCGCAGCTGGTTTTTCCCAAGAATAGCCGTGAGTATGTAGAGTCAGTACTTGTGGGAATCATTCAAGATGTGCGCAATGGAGGTACTCTTGTTCCAGTTATCTTGGCGGAACTATTCCTAAGCCTTAAGCATGCAGCTGATACCGGAAGGAATTTCTTTAATGCAAGCATCTCTTTGCTATTCTTATGGTTAGTGGAGCATATACCATCATTGATCACTGTGCCAGCAAATATCAGTGGGTATTGCAGTTTACCAAAAAAGTTTGCTGAGGTGCAGTCAAGCTTAAAAACCGTAGATGTGGGGAAGTTGTATGAACACCTCAATAGCCTTTTAGATACTCGGATAATTTGGAAATGCGATTGGCTTAATATGAAGGTTTTACCTCGTTTGGCCACTGTTAAGAGAAGAAGCATAACACTTGCAGGAGTGACTGGGTCATCACCTTATGTACCCATCAGGGTACTTCGCCAGTTCGGTTACCAACAATGTGTACCAGTGTTAGATGACTTATTTCAGGACTATATCCGTTTTTCTGAGTTATCGGAACTCATGGAGAGACGTTTTCAGACAGAGTGGCAGTTGTGTAAGTGGAGCAAGTTGCCAGGATATGTGGTATCGACTGGACCACCAACAAAGGAAGGATATGATCTGTGGTTGGAAAATCAACAGGTTATCTCAGAGATGCCTAAGCCGGAATAACTACCAACACCTGTTTCGGTACCCTCAAAGGGAAGTCTCCCTTTTTCTAAAGTAGCAATCCCTTGGGAAGATAAGTTCATACAAGCTCAACTTAAGATTCTCGAAGACAGGAAGGAATTAAAGAAAGCACAACAGGCACACCTGCAACAAGAAGCCAAGATGAAGGAGATAGCTAGTGCAAAGGAAGAGCAGTTAGAACAGGCCCAGCTCAAGATTCTCAAGGGCATGAAAGAATTGGAGGAAGCACAACAGTTACTCCAACAAGAGAAGAACGATTTGAAGCGTCGGCACCAACTTGCCCATGATGAAGAAAAGCAGTTAGAGCAAGCTATGCGAGAGTTCCAGAAAAGAAAGAGAAATGATGCTCGAGACTCCCGTCAGTTTGAAGAACAGTTTTGTTACTATCAAGAGCAGTTGAGCGTCTCCAGGCATAACGCAGAAGTCAAAGCTTTGGAGTTTGACTTCAGAATTCAAAGTGCTTCGGACATGGTTGACAGGTTGGAGAACGAAATTGCATGCCTCCATCAGCAAGTTCTAGATCTTGTGGGCAACCCTTCATCATTTGGTTATGGCTTCCCAGATGGGCCTGTATAGGGTTGAGTCTTTTTCTTTTCGTCTTCCGTTGTTTTTCTTTATTTTCTTTTGGGTCAGTGTTGTCTTAAAATCACACAAACACTTGCATATATAAAGAAGTGATTTTTAACTTTTTGCTGTTAAATCATGCATTCATGTTGAATCGTTACATCTTTCTCAGTGTTGCATGAAACAGCGTATTGTCACTCGTTCTGTATCTCGTGCCCTTGCCCAAGCTGCGATAATAGATCTGGACAGTCCCGAAGTCACAGACTGGTCATCTCAAAGCTCAGCAGACATGGCTGCTCCCAATAATCGTTTGGATTCAAGTACAGACCAGCTTGTACAAGCACACGATCAGGAGATACATGGGATGAAAGCCCAATTGGACAGTATTCAGGAAACCTTGCAGGCTCTGATGGCTTTACAACTTAACAAACCTACTCAACAACCAGAAGCCGGACCATTTCAACCCGAACAGCCTAGAACTTCATTCCAACCAGAAAGTTTTCAACCAGACCCACCCGGAATTGGAACCTTTCGGCATCAACCAGACCATTCAGGGTTTAGACCTTTCCGACCAGATCAACCTAGGGTTGAGATTCCTGCTCCAAACTTTACCTTTATCAATCCTCTTCATGATCAGCCGGGTGAGGATGGTGATTTTGATTACACCCAATTTGATGGAAAAACTGGCGAGGCTGTGCACTGCGACCATCACAATCCAAAAATGCCACAGGATTCTGAGCTATTGGTGTCTCTCAAGAGCCAACAAGAAGAAATTCGTCAGCTGAAAGAGATGATGGAAAAAATGCAAGGGGCATCATCCTCCTCTACAGGGATAACTCTGGATGACCTACTCTTCTCCTCTGATACTTTGGTTCCCTCAGATTTTCGAGTTCCAGAATTCACCAAATATGGGGGCAAAGGATGTCCGAAAGAGCATCTACAGTTGTATGTGGGAGACATGATGGCTTACAGAGATAAACCATCATATCTTATCCAATATTTCCAGAAAAGTCTGAAAGATGCCGCTCTCAGATGGTGGCTTTCAATTGATAAGAAGCGGATTACCAGTTGGCAGGATGTGATCGATCTCTTCATCGATCAATTTTCTTTTAACTTGGAGGTGCTCCCTCAAAAGAGCGATCTAGAGCAACTGTCCCAGAGGAATAATGAATCATTTATTGAGTATGCCGCTAGATGGAGGGAGATGGCATCAAGACTATCAGTGCAGTTGTCAAAGGAAGAAATGGCTTCTACCTTTTTGGGAACCTTAAAGCAACCATATTCAACATTGATGATAACTCTACCGGCCACTGATTTCAAGGTAATTGTCGAAACAGGGGCAAGGATTGAAACAGCGGTAAAAAATGGTACTATACATGCCAGTCTTAGCCATACATCTCCGAGGTCAAGTGCTCCATTTAACAGGAATAATGGGCAGAAGGATATCAGGAAAAGAGAAGAGGTTAATTGGATTGCACCCAGTGCACCCTTGATGTTGCCTGCTCCACCGATTCGACAACATCCTCAACCTCAAAATCCTCAGCCGGTGAGACAAAATCAGTATCAATAGGCGCGACAGCCAGTGAGAAACCCTCAGAGAAATTTTACTCCCTTACCTTACTCTTTAAGTCAGCTCCTGACTTTCCTTCTCAAACAGGATCTTGTGACTCTAAAGGGACCGACTCCTCTCATTCCAGTTGATAAGCAAAATCGAAATTACCATGCAGATCATTATTGTGCATATCATCGAGGCCCTGGTCATGCTACAGATGTATGTTACACTCTTCGACATGATATTCAAAATCTGTTAGATCAAGGCAGAGTTGAATTTACACCGGGAAATACTAGCATCATCCAAGCTCCTCTTCCTCCACATCAAGGGCAGATTAATTTTCTGAGCGGGGGCGAGTCTGATGGTGGTATAGTGGAGATTGTTGGGCCGTCAAAGATAAATGATGCTATTCGTCCTTCATACCGAGCCCCTGTTCGAATCCCATATCCTCAGTCTTTGTCATCTTTCGAATCCTCAGTTCTTCAACCGATTCAAATACCTTGCATGTCACCAATCCAGTCACCTACCATTCATCCCATTCAACGTCCTATACAAATCCCTTTTATTCCTGATGAAAAAGAGAAAATTGTCTATACCATCCATTGCCCTGCTGGTTGGCCTACGACCCCAGTTATATCATCTCCATTACCTTCTGGTAAAGGTCCAGTCCAGATTCCATACATTCCAGCACCAATCTATCCCCTTAATCGTTTACCGGCCCCTCCATCTCTCATCCTAGACAATGAAAACATCACTGCAATAACCAGATCAGGAAGAGTTTACCAGCAACCAGAAGTTGAGCTGCCTAAGTCCAAGGGCAAAGAGCAATGTCTGAGTCCTGAGCAACAAAAAGAGGAAGATGCGGCATTGTTGAAAATTTTGGTGAAAGCGAAGGAATATAACATTGCCCATCAACTCACAAAGCTCCCAGCTCAAATTTCAGTGATGGGATTGCTCTTAACTTCAGAGCATCATCGGGAGCAATTGCTTAGGGTGTTCAACAATGCTCATGTCACAAAGGATATAACACCTGAGCGTTTGGGGCAACTGGTAGGTCAGATCCTGGAACCAAAGACCATTACCTTCAGTGAAGAGGAAATTCCAGACAGTGATAAAGAACACACCAGAGCTCTTTACATCTCAGTGCAGTGCAGGGGTAAAACACTTTCAGTAGTTTTGGTAGATAATGGGTTTGGTTTGAATGTTTGTACATTAACTACTTTGGAAGGTTTGGGAATGGATATCAGTCATGTCAAGAAAAGGCCTATGACAATTAGAGCTTTCGACAATTCAACTTGACAAAATTTGGGAGACGTCGACTTAAACATTTCTATTGGACCATCAGAATTTTTGACCAATTTTCAAGTGGTTAATGTGCCAGCTTCTTTCACTCTTCTTCTTGGAAGGCCGTGGATCCACATGGCCGGGGCCATCCCTTCATCACTTCATCAGAGAATTAAATTCATTCAAGGCGACCAACTGATTGTGATTCCGACAGAATCTTTGGCAAATTCCTTTGGGGATGTCCAAGAATTAGGACAAGGAGCAGCTTTTATGACTTATCAATTTGAGGAGGTTACTTGTATTGCTCAGCTTGAAAGCGAGAAAGATGAATATATACCAGCTGCAGTGAGGATCATGGCAAAAATGAAGTACAAACCGGGTTTGGGTTTGGGAGCCCACCATCAAGGAATGAAGAAGCGGTATGTGGCACCTCGCTACACACCTCGTTTCGGAATAGGGTACAAACCAGAGCTGAAAGATTTCCTGAACAAGTTGACTAAAGGAAAATCATCAGTAAAGTCGGTGCCCCCACCTCCCCTATCTGTTACCTTTCCTACCAGTACTCCCAGACCCTCTGATTTTAAAATCTATAAAAACTTTCCTTTTGAAGAAACAGACCTAGAGCCAACTGTCAACCCTGCACCCAAACCTCAGCCAAAGGACGATCCTGCAAGGTTTCTTGAAATGTTCGAAGTTGCTCAATTGTTTGAAGAACTCGCTGTTGAAGATGCAGTCCAGATTGATTACGGGGCAGAGGAACAAGTGTGCACCCTCTCCAATGCTTCGCAAGCATCATCCAGTTCTGTTCCGCTCATATGAGCCAGTTCTTCTCCTCTCGTATGGTGGACCGATCCCATCACGATTGAAGCAGCCAGAGGAAGGCAGGGAAAGAAGGTCGGACTAGTCAGACCATGACCCAGTTTCTTTTCTTTATTTGTTCTTTTCATCTTTAGGTCAAAAAGAGAAAAACCAAAAAAAAATTATTTTCTAGGCGGCTTTGTGGGTCATTTCAAAATAGTCAATAGTCTTTTGCTTTACGCATCTTTGTAAATATTACAAAACATCAGAAAATCAATGAAATTCATTTTCTTTGTCTCAAGACTTGTTTCCTCTTGTATATATATAAAATTTTGGCTCATGATGGTATGACCTAAGTCTCCAAAAAAGGCTTAGTGATCTGAAGTCACCAAAAACAAAAAGAAAAAAAAAAAAAAAAAAACACTCAAATACTAAGACCGAGCTTATTGGTTTGCCAGGGAATTGCCCAGGATAAAGCTAACTCAAATCATGAAATCAATCTTGAACTTTTGGAAGTAGAGTATGACGAACAGGAAGAAGAGGAATCTCCACAAGAGATCCTCGACCTCCTTGAACAGTACGAAGGGATATGTAAACCTAATGAGGAGGACACCGAGACCATAAATCTCGGATCCAAAGATGATCCTAAGTGTGTGAAGATTGGCACTACAATGAGTCCTGAGCAAAGGAGCGTTATGATTGACTTCCTCAAAAGTTACATTGATGTATTTGCTTGGTCATATGCGGACATGCCCGGCCTTGATCCAGAATTAGTAGTCCACAGATTGCCATTGAACCCAGGGGTAAAACCAGTTAAGCAGAAGCTCAGGCGGTTAAGGCCAGAATGGTCTCAAAAGGTTAAAGAGGAGATCGAGAAGCAAATAAGTGCAGGTTTTCTAGCAGTGGCGACGTACCCAGAATGGCTGGCTAATATCGTACCAGTGCCTAAGAAAGATGGCAAGGTCAGAATGTGCATTGATTATAGGAACTTGAACAAGGCTAGTCCAAAAGATAACTTTCCACTTCCTCACATAGATATCCTTGTCGATAACTACAGCTGGACATGAAACCTTATCTTTATGGATGGGTTCTCAGGTTATAATCAGATCAAAATGGCCAAAGAGGATATGGAAAAGACCTCGTTCATTACCCCTTGGGGCACCTTCTGTTACAAGGTCATGCCATTTGGGCTTAAGAATGCAGGGGCAACGTATCAAAGAGCAATGACGGCATTATTTCATGATATGATGCACAAGAGTACAGAGGTTATGTAGACGACATGATTGTCAAATCTCCATTGGCTAAAGATCACCCTAGAAGATTTGAAGAAATTATGCGACAGGCTCAGAGTCTTTGGTCTAAGGCTAAATCCAGCAAAATGTACGTTCGGAACAACGTCAGGAAAACTTCTTGGTTCATTGTCAGTAAAAGAGGAATTGAAGTCGATCCAGCTAAAGCAAGAGCCATCATTGAGATGCCTGCACCTCAGACAGAAAGAGAAATTCGAGGATTTCTGGGCAGGATTCAGTATATCAGTCGTTTTATTGCACAGCTTACTCCGATTTGTGAGCCGATTTTCAAATTGCTTAGAAAGAATGTGCTTACAGTCTGGTCAGATGAATGTCAACAAGCCTTTGATAAGATCAAGCAGTATCTTCTCAATCCACCCGTGCTTGTCCCTCCGACACCCGGACGACCACTTTTAATGTACATTTCTATCCAAAAGACTTCAATGGGTTGTGTGCTAGCTCAGCATGATGAATCAGGCAGAAAGGAACAGGCCATTTATTACATCAGTAAGCGTTTGCATGAATACGAAGAGAAGTACAATGCATTAGAGAGGACTTGTCTAGAATTGGTTTGGGCTACCCAGCGCTTACGACATTACTTATTGTCCTATCCTGTGATTTTGGTATCAAGAATGGATCCACTCAAGTATTTACTGGAGAAGCCTGCTACTTCAGGAAGAACAGCCAGATGGCTCATGATATTATCAGAATTTGACATCACATACATGACGCAGAAATCAATCAAGGGGCAAGCAATTGCTGATCATTTGGCATATAACCCATCGTCCGACTATGTTTCAGTGCATGACCAGTTTCCGGATGAAGCTATTCTAAGTTTAGAACCAGAAGATCCTGATTATATTGGATGGGAAATGTACTTTGATGGAGCCGTAAACCAACACGGGAATGGGGCAGGAGCAGTCTTAATCTCGCCAAGAGGAGCTCATCTTCCTATCTCAGTCAAGCTAAAGTTCAGATGTTCAAATAATACTGCAGAATACGAGGCATGTATAGCTGGACTCAGAGAAGCACATTGTATTGGCATAGAAGAGATTGATGTTTATGGTGATTCATCACTGGTAATTTGTCAAGCTAATGAGTCATGGGCAATCAAGGAAGAAAAGCTGATTCCGTATCTGGCATGCCTCAATGTTTTAATCACTAAGTTCAGAAGGATCACTTTCAATCACAGGTGTAGGACGCATAACAGATTCGCCGATGCTCTTGCGACCCTAGCTGCGATGGTTAAATTTCCTAAAGGAAGTCTATTTGGCCTATTGAGATTCAGCAACAAGACCTAGCCAGCTTATTGTCTAGTTATAGAAGAGCGCCCAGATGACAAGCCATGGTACACAGATATCAAGCAATACTTGGATGACGGCACTTTTCCTCTGGAAGCCACCAAAACAGATCGTCGAGCAATCAGAAGACTCTCTATTCAGTTTGTTCTCTCAGGAGGAGTATTATACAAGAGGTCACCCAATTTGATTTGGTTGAGATGCCTTGATAAAAAGGAAGCAGCACAAGTGGTTGAAGAGGTTCACGGAGGAGTTTGTGGTCCCCACATGAACGGGTTAATGCTGTCAAAGAAGATTCTTAGATTGGGGTACTATTGGACTACTATGGAATCCGATTGCTGTCGTCATGTTCAAAAATGCCATCAATGCCAGATTTACACAGACCGAATCAATGCACCACCTACTACATTGCACAATCTTACTGCACCTTGGCCATTCTCAACTTGGGGCATAGACGTCATTGGGCCTATCACGCCGAAAGCATCAAACGGTCATCGGTTTATTCTTGTTGCTATTGATTATTTCACAAAATGGGTTGAAGCGGCCTCTTTTGCTAATGTCACAGCCTCAGTTGTTCAGCGGTTTTTCAAGAAAGATATCATTTGCAGATATGGGGTTCCGTATGAGATCGTCACAGATAATGCTCTCAATTTCTGCAACAAAGGTATGGCTGAACTCTGCCAGAGATTCAAAATCCAGCATCATAATTCTACACCATACAGACCTCAAGCCAATGGTGCAGTCGAAGCCGCAAACAAAAATATGAAGCGAATCATCGAGAAAATGGCAATTAGGTATTCTGCCTGGCATGAAATGCTCCCCTACGCACTCATGGCCTACAGAACATCGATTCGCACTTCGACTGGTGCGACACCATTCTCATTAGCATACGGTATGGAAGCTGTCTTGCCTATTGAGGTAGAAATTCCGTCATTGCGAGTGCTAATGGAAGCAGAAATTGAAGAATCAGAATGGGCAGAAGCCAGATATGAACAGTTGCATCTGATTGAAGAAAACGACTGAAAGCCATAGATCACTCTCAAGCCTATCAAGGCGTATGGCCAGGGCGTTCAATAAGAAAGTCAAGCCCAGAGATATTGAAGTTGGTGACCTTGTTCTCCGAAAATTGTTGCCAAATCGTCCAGATCCGAGAGGGAAATTTACACCAAACTACGAAGGCCCATACATTGTCAGGGAAAAGTTCTCGGGAGGCGCCCTTCGACTTGGACGTATGGATGATGAGGATCTTCCTGAGCCAATCAACTTAGATAAAGTTAAAAGTATTATGCTTAGGATCCTATCTGATAACTGCTTGTACTCTTAGCTTCTTTGGGAAATGATAGGAGGCCGTATTTGGTGTCTGCTCTCCCTATAAATCATGTAACACCTACAATATATCGATAAAGTTCGTTAGTTAACCCTTCGAGCCTAATAACCTCTCTTTCAAACACCTTTTATCGGGACACCTTGCACTTAGTCTGCTATGAACTACGTCATGACCTGATCCTGAAAAAGGTACGTAGGCAACCTGGAAATCAGGTGCGGTCAAAATTTTCAAACCATTGGACAAAGCAGCTCCAATTCAAAATAAAAACAACAAAAAAAAATCCAACAAAAAAAAAAAAGAAAAAAAAAAGGAATTGAGAGGTTGATTGAAAGAAAAAGAAAAAAAATCAATCAAGAGGTGTTCAAGAAAAGACAGAATTCCGATAAGCAGAAAAGATGTCCCAAACTTTCAGTCCCCTCAGCCAACGTTTCGTCCCATCTCAAGTCCTCTTAGATCCCTTAGAGACTAAGAGTACAAGCAACTATTAGAATAGTATCCGAGGTAGAACACTGGCATTCAAGGCAATGAAGGGAGTAAAGCCTCTATATAAAATAAATCGCGGGCATGAGTGAAAACCGGAAACGGCCTCATTGCGCAAAATCACTGCGAACCCCAGCTCTAGTCTTGTGACTAGGGGCAAAAGAGGGAAAATAATTTGATCAATTTCGCAGGCATGAGTGAAAACCGGAAACGGCCTCATCGCGCAAAAATAATGCGAACCCTGTGACTTGGTCATTCCAAGGGTAAAAAAGGGAAAAAAGTTGAAAGTGGTCCAAACAGCGAATTTGGCAAAGACCATTTGTGCATCAGTTTTTCAGGCAATCAGTCACTGTAATAAGAGCAGAATCGTACTTCAAATAAATCGCGGGCATGAGTGAAAACCGGAAACGGCCTCAATACGCAAAAATCACGCGAACCCCAGCTCTAGTCTTGTGACTAGGGGCAAAAGAGGGAAAATAATTTGATCAATTTCGCAGGCATGAGTGAAAACCGGAAACGGCCTCATCGCGCAAAAATTATGCAAACCCGTGACTTGGTCATTCCAAGGGCAAAAAAGGGAAAAAGTTGAAAAACAGTTCAATAGCAAAATCTGTAGAAGACCATTCGCGCTTCACTTCTCAAGCAAATCGATTTGTCTCAACAATCCATTTGTTCACAAGACTCTGTGTAGTGCCATATAGCTCAGGGTGAGACCAAACTTAGTTTTACTTATCCTGATCAATAAAGTCATGATTTCTTTTGGTCATACTGGACTGTTCGAAACGCCAAATGTTTTTCATGATTTTCAAATGCTACATCCAAAAGGCAATTCCTTGCAAACCTGAAGGCAAAGTATAGTATTTCACATGATTTCAAAAGCCATTTTTTAAAATAAATTTACAATTCCTCAAAAAAAAAAACAAAAAACAAAAAAAAAGGGTATCATGAAGTTTTGTTCAAAATTTGGGTCTTATGGTCTGACTAGGGCAAGTTCCTCCTCCGCTCATGGCAAGCAACGTCCTCTTGCGAATCATGGATTAGCAAGGAAACAAGTATCTCTAGCAAATTAAATATTTTCGAGAATTGTGTGTCATTCAGTTTGGTTTGGGACATCGAAATGTTTTGTCACAATCAGTGCACTCTTTTGTTGTTGACATCGAAATGTGTTGTCATCCATTTCATCTCTTTTTTTTGACATCGAAATGTGTTGTCATCATTTCATCTCTTCTTTTTGACATCGCATGTTGTTGTCATCCATTTCATCTCTTCTGTTTGACATCGAATGTGTTGTCATTCATCTCTTCTCGTTGACATCGAAATGTGTTGTCATCCATTTCATCTCTTCTGTTTGACATCGCAATGTGTTGTCATTCAATCTCTTCTCGGTTGACATCGAAATGTGTTGTCATCCATTTAATCTCTTCTGTTTGACATCGAAATGTGTTGTCATTCAATCTCTTCTCGGTTGACATCGAATGTTGTCATCCATTTCATCTCTTTTTTGACATCGAAATGTGTTGTCATTGGTTGAAAATGTCATTCATCCTTGTTGACATCGAAATGTGTTGTCATTTTCAATCTCTTCGGTTGACATCGAAATGTGTTGTCATCATTTTATTTCTCTTCTGTTTGACATCGAAATGTGTTGTCATTCAACTCTTCCTGTTCTCGGTTGACATCGAAAATGTGTTGTCCATCCATTTTCATCTCCTTCGTGTTGACATCGAAATGTGTTGTCCCATTCATCTCTTCTCGGTGACATCGAAATGTGTTGTCATCCATTTCATCTCTTTGTTTGACTCGAAATGGTTGTCATTCAATCTCTTCTCGGTTGACATCGAAATGGTTTGTCATCCATTTCACTCTCCTTTGTTTGACATCGAAATGTGTTGTCATCAATCTCCCGGTTGACATCGAAAATGTGTTGTCATCCATCTCTCCCGGTGACATCGAAATTGGGTTTGACATCGATGTGTTGTATCATATCATTCATCTCCTCGTTTGACATCGCAATGTGTTGCCATTCATCCATTCATCTGTTTTGTCCATCTTATGTTTTGTTGGTGTTTGTCACCATCTCTTCCTCGGTTGAAATGTGTTGTCATTCAGTTTCCTGTTTGACATCGACATGTGTTGTTGTCATTCAATCCCATTTCTCCCGGTTGACATCGAATTGTTGTCACCATTTCATCTCTTCTGTTTGACATCGAAGTTTGTCATTCAATTCTCTGGTTGAAGTTCGAGTTGTCACCAATAGTTTTGACAATCGAATTGTGTTAAATCCTTTCATCTCTTATGTTTTTTTCATTTTCCCCAGACGTCCGCCGCATGATGTCATAAACTATTATCCTCACTCATCGCTTGGTTTTTGGAAGTTCAACTAGGGTTAGAATTTATTCCCCTTTCGTTCTCTTTGACTGTCATAACTTTTTCGAGGTTTTCAAGTGTGTAAAATACGTGTTCAGTCTTTGGTTGTCGTCCTTGCCAGCCACTCTCCGACAAAGATGGGCCACTGTGACACCCATTTTTTTACAACCCCTAAATTCTTTTCTAATTTAATTTAATTAATTATTTTTATATTTCTTTAATTTATTGTCATTTTGTTTTTGATTATTTGTTTGGTCCCTCAAGAGAGGAGAGATTGCGAGAGTTCGAGAAGGGCCCAAGTCCAAGTCCAAGACCAAGGCCAACGCAACAATCCCATATTTCCCTTAACCTCAACCATAACCCTTAGCTTATAAATACCAAGGGATCATCCCCTACCCCCATTTTTCCATATTTGATCTTCGGTAGCACGGAGGTTCTCTCCCCCTCTCTCGGCTCATCCCCTCGCGAAGCCCCAGTTGCTGAGTCGCGCTCCCTCCCATCTCACCTCTGGTAGTAGCAGCGTTTTTACAACTCACACAGGTTCGTCGTCTCACCGCTGTAACCACGGCACAATCAACCGTCCACCTTCCATCCCTGCAACCCGAGATCTTGGATTTCACCGTTGTTCCCGGCGAGATTGACCAATCTGGTCACATCGTGATTGCCGCAATCGTCTTCTCCGACGAGCTTCATAGCCTCCGGCGACCTTTCCACCTCCGGTGCTTACCTGTTTGTGTTTCTTTTTATTTTTTTGTTGCAATTCTGCTCTAGATCCTATCTATCTAGATCTTGGAATTCTGATTTACATCTTTCCGTTTTATTTAATTTATTTATTTTATTTTTTTCCCACGTTTTCATGACCCGAGAAATTCTCCTCCCGATCATCTTCTCCGGGTGAAATTAGCCCTCTCCGGCGAGCTTCTCAACCTCAACCTCTCGCCATCTCCGTTCAGTAACATATCCCCCATTTCTTAGGTAAACCCATCTTTTTCTCTTGTTTCCCATGATTTCCCTCCTGTTAAACCCGATCCCGATCTATAGGATCAAGGTCTTTGACCTGGAGCTATAGATCTCAATCTTTCTGTAATCCCTTCCCCCGCTCTAATTTTTTTTTTTTTTTATTTCATTTTTTTATTTTTGTATTTATGGTTATTTTTTGTCTCTGCCGCGATCCAGTTTAACCAGCTTGAGTTCCTCCGGGTTGTTCTTCTCCGGCGGCACCACCTCTGATCCGCCTCGATCAGCTTCAGTCACCTCTGTTCGATCCAAATTAACAAACCCCACCGGATCCTTTTTTTTTTCTCACCCGACTTTGCTCTCAGGTAATGCTCTGGGTCACCCCTCATCACCCTTTCTCATAGATTCTGAATTTCTGAATCTCTAATTTGAATTCAGATCTGGAATGGTAGATCTCTGCAACTTATATCTCTACCTCATTTAGTACTAGAAATTATTATTTATTATTATTATTATTTTTTTTTTTTGGTCGTCGTCTGTGCAGTATCAAGGAGGCTGGAATCTTTCATTTTGTTTCTTTATTTTTATTTTTTCTAACTCTGTATACTTGAGTGAGTGTAAGAGATCTTTCTGTTTCCTTCTCCATCCGGATCGGTAAGCTCATCATTCGCCAATCTCCCATCAAACCCTCGTAGGTATTCTTCCCCCCCATTTCCTAGTTCTTTTCCTTCTGTATTACATAGCATTTTGGTTCTTTTGATCTGAATTTAGGGATCATTTTTGGTAAAATCAGAAACCTGGCAGCCCCCTGTGTGTATATCTATCTAAGAGTGGTGGCCCTTAT